>CM065923.1:42146746-43346746 GCA_033439105.1 Magallana nippona | reverse complement strand
TTTTGATTTTAGATAAATCAAAAGTAAACAGTCTTAATCAAAATGATATCGGCGAACACTTTCTTTGCTCAGGTAAGTACACAGTCTTGGGGATACTCACAGATAAAGCACTCTTATCGGAGCCGAGGGACGTAAACAAAAGAAACCGATTGGTAAGAAAGTAATTTTCTTCAGCACATAATGTTTGTATACATATCCGGTGATTGATCGGCCTTTTGGAATAGCAACTTGAACTACAGGACCTTCATTATTAAAGAAAATTGCGATTAATACTTTGTTTGTACTTTGGCATCGTTTTGCTATAACAGGGCGTTTTGCCTTTTTAGTCAACCACATCTTATCAATTTTCCTCTAAGGTTGTTCAAAATAATGTATCCATGTTTCATCATCTGTAATAATTTCCGATAAACGTCGTCCATTGCAATTTTTATAGATTTTAAGTAGTTTTCTAAACATTTCAACCTGCAATCGCTTTTAGTTTTCTGTTAATAGATGAGGTATCCATCTTGCACTAACCTTTTCGAGGACAAGGTGTTTCTTTAAAATTGTAAACACTGTCCCCGATGAAATGCCTACTAAATTTGCTATTTGTTTAAGGTTAATCGACCATCATTAGTAATGATATCGGTTATTTTTTGCAAGTATTGCATCCGCTGAAGCCGTGCGAGGTGCTCCAGGACGTTGTTTATCCTTAAGGCTTGTTTGGCCATTTTTGAATTTGCTGACCCACCTGTAAACTAATCTGAATGACATACACTTGTTTCCATACACATCACACAGTTCTTTGAAAAATTTTTTCGAGTCTTTACCTAGTCTGACATATTATGCTTTTATGTAGCCTCTAATTTCAACCTTATTGGATGATGACTTATATACCAGTCATATTTTCATACAGTGACTCGAGTAGGGGTTATATATCATCTTCTCAAAGGAGTATTCGATGATGAAACCTGGTCAGAGAAACGGCCATAAATAGAATATGAACCAAATCATGTGTATTTTAAGGAATCTGAGTAGTGACATTATTTATTAAACGCTCCTCATATAAATAGAACAGTGCCTCTTTGAAACTCATTATGGAGAAATTCTTAAATCAAAATACACCGAAAGTAAGATTTTATGAAAAGTTGGAATACAACTGAAATATAAATTTATTGTATAACTTTGTTGGGAGGGGATGTGTTTGGCCCGTTTGGAGGTGATAAAGGGATCGTCCTTTTATATTAAACTTTTTTTTCGTGTTCAGATATTAGATTCATTTTTCTGAATATCAGTTTAGATTTCGATATTGAATTAAATTGTCTCGGTATAGCTCTTTTTCAAATATTTCTTTTTTAAATTTTCAATTGTGAACATTTTTAACATATTTCAAAAAAATAGTTTGATCATCATCCAGGTTTTATGCTGGGCCATACGTTGTTTAAATTGTAACAAACGTGTTCCAATAACTATATACACGATACACAACCTATAATGGTACCCAGTAGTTGTCGATTCTAAATTTTTGTTACAATAAAATTTAATGTAATCTTAAAAGAGAACCTTACTCCCAGCTGATGTGAAATTTATTTCATAGATTTTATCCAAATGAATTTGAATTTAATATTTAGAAAAAAACCGCATCAAAATTAGTGCAAAAATAACGGAGTTACGTTACGCAACTTCGAAGTTGCTATTTTTACCTGTTTTTAAAATCCAATCAAGAGAGAATCACGCGATAACGAGGCTTCAGTGAAAGTGACGTCCCGAGGTGAACAGAGCAGACATTGTACAAAGTTAATTTGATTTTGATTTTGCAAATCCTATCGCTTTTTAACCAATGATTTTAATATCTAAAAACATTGAAATGAGCAAATTGCTGTCTATTGTTTCGATAACAAAATATCACTGGGCTTTAACTTTTCACACGAGTGATGCGAGACAATGACAAGGGTGAACTAATGGAGCTACTGCTCTAGCCACAGGTATGTACACTTGTCTGGTGAACAAAGAGAGGTACATTGGTAAATTGATTTGTGTATGATAACCTACATAATTATCATCAAATTCGTTCATATATTAGTTCCGTGATAGATTAATGGTACCATAAATAAATTATATTGTCAAATATATTTATACGTAATTAGAATCCAAGTTCAAGTGTAACAAAAAAAAAACAAAAACAAAAAAAAAACAAAATAAAAAACAAAAATCCAATGCTAATTTAAACCATTTATAATACAAATAGGAGTTTAATCATTTTATTATCTATCATTGCGATTGAAAACACGCTTAATCACATGTCGATTCAGTCAATTACATGTATATAGATATCAATATCTCTTTTTATATATTCTTTAACAAGCTCTTATCTTAACATTTAAGAAAAAAGATTACATTTTGTTGTTGATCATCTCTAAGCACAGTCTAATCATTGAAATACCGAGTTGAATCCCATAGAAATAAACGTGTTAATTAGTGTCTTTATTCGAACGCCTTCCAAACAAACCGCCACATTTTTTGCAGACGATTGCTATACTTCCTCCAATAACGGTAGCAACTACTACCACCAGGCCAACGGTGAGGTACTCCCATCCCGGAAGTCCGAGCAGTTTCCGGTCAAAGCCTGTTTCCTCTATATCTAATGTAATTGGCGTGCGTCCAAAACCCACTCCTTGTCCTTTTCCCATCTCGAAAGGGCCCCACTCTTCTTCATTTTCAATTAAATTTGTCAAAATGTCTTCTGTCTGCTGTATTTGCTCTCTGTTAAGTTGATCTACATATTGATATACAAAAACAGTTATCAAATTGACTGTTTACCGTTATATATTGTTCTTAACCCCAGTTGAAATAAAGGAACTTTTTCTATGCAAATAAGTCGATGTTTTAGAATTAGCATTTGTGCCTAATCAATAAAATATGTTCAAATCAGAACAAAATATCATAATGATTTTCTTGTCAACGATTATCTTTCTGTCATTTTCAGAATACAATCTTGAGAAATGGATACTGTTGTGTAATTATTTCTTACCTTTATTCAGCGATCGATGTATTGAAAGAGTCCAGGAATATTGCAGACATATTACACAAACAATCCAAATTTCCCTAAAGATAAATTAAACCAATATATTTATTATAGACAGCTTTGCAAAAAAAAAAAGCCCGTTGACTTCGTTTATCTTATCGATGGTGTATAACAGTATAAAAAGGAATTAAAGAACCGAACAAATAAATAGTAAACAGCTCGAATTAACAGTCTGATTTATTTTTATTTATTATTAAATTTCTTCCTTTTTTTAAAATCAAGTCTCATTCTTTTTTTAAATACAAATTTTATTCTGGTTAATAAAAGACCGTGTTTTCACGTCAATAAGAATTTTTTTTAATACAATAACATTCTCAAACAAAATTGAATGAATTTTCGTTAATAACATTATTTATGCAAATTTCAGTTGCAGGAATTACCATGGATATAATATGTACAAAGGGACTAGTAAATTTTCAAACAAAAATTGAGATGATTAAAAGTAAAATTTAGCTACAATATTATGATGACTAAATATCTGTTTATCAATACAATTATTGCATTAACTTCATTTCAATTCTTCAGTGGAAAAGGTTATCCTTGAGAAAACACTTACCCTTTAAAACAGTTCATGTTGCCTGTATCATAACCAAACGTTATGATATATCCACCTCTATCGGGTTCAATGATTTTGGTCTTTAAAATTTTGATTTTTAATAAATCAAAAGTAAAACATAATTTTAAAAAATTGACAGGTTTTAAATGATTTATTTTTCGCGAACACTTTTTAAGGCAATACTAAGATAATAAAAAATCTTACAAATAATGCATTTTTATCACAACAGAAGAGGACGAATGATATTGATTTATGAAACCAAATAAAAGAGAGATTGAATATTCTGCGTTCAATTTCAACATTTATGATCCCTCTAGAAAAATCTTTATGTCAATAGACAAGATAAATCAGTTTTGTTTTGAAACAGCACAAACAGCACACGTTTTTTTTTTCAATTTAGAAGGTCATGTACCCAAAACGAAATCTGTAATCTGTTTTGGCAAGCCAGTTGTATATATTCATACCTTAGTTATATACTGTAGACGTACTTTTGTCTGCATGGTATTAATTTACGCTATGAACGCCGGCACAAATTTTCCGCGGAATTTTTTCCCAGTGTACTTAAAGTGCATTTTGGAATGAAAGTTTGAAATTGCATTACCTGAATAAGGATAATCGGAAGTTACTACATTATATAACACTTGCATATACGTGTACCCAATGTATATCGTTTTTATCTATGCAAACTGTCAAACAAATTTGTATTGAGAATTCACATAATAAATAATTTCATCTCCTAATGATTTGAATTTTCTGTAAATTTATTTGCATGAAATTTAAACTTCTCCCAGCTTGAGATAACGGCACGTGTCAGACGACAAATAGCCCCAAGCGGGTCTGTCTTTCAATGACCCAATTAACTACACGCCAAGACCCGTGTTTTTACTGCAATTTTTAGATCCCTTTGTGCTCTGACTTTTAATTGATAAAACTGATCAACTCATAATTTAAACGACATGTAAACCCATAAATTGACAGTTAATAAAGATTAAAATATTTATTTGGCTTTAAAAATACGACATGCATATAAACAGATAAAAAAGAAACAGTTCATTGAAATCAGTTTCGTAGCATCTTGACGGCTAACTAATGACTACCGACCAGTGCACAACCGATAATTACTGTTCACAGTTCTTACAATTTAAGTCCAAAGTTGGACAAATTCTAGGTAATGAAAATCGCTCAGAACTAAATTTAATAATAATTATTCAAATGATTTTTTTTTCATTCAAAGAATCCGCGTAAATTTTTACCCGCGGATTAAATTGACATTGTGACTCCGCGGAATTATGTCCCCGTGGAAAAAAATACGTCTACAGTATATATATATATATATAATATATATATATATATATATATATATATATATATATATATATATATATATATATATATATATATATATATATAAGGTATGAATTTAATATGGGGCAGTTTACGCTTTATAAACCGCGAAGCGGTTTATAAAAAAACGTAAACTGTTTCAAACCATTTTATATCGTATAAAACTAATAAATATTGAATTCAATGCTTATAATTTAATTTTTTTACTCTTAATTGTAGATAAAAACGGTTATTTGATACGTTTTTGACGTTAGACTTACTATGACGTAGGCAACATTCTTTATACAATGTAAAATATTTTTTTAGCAAATCAGAAAGCGCGTTACAGCGTTACAACCAGAATTACATTAGATATTTATGGGGAACGGAGTGGACCGAAAACCTTTGACCTGCGAAGATGAGAAAAAGATGAGAGAACATGAACAAAATAGAAAATTTGGAATGGGTAAATCTTATATCTTTTTAACCTTTCGAAGTTTTCGGAACACTTCTCACTTTCATTCATATCATCCGGATCGTTTCATCTATTGCATTTGCAATACAAAATCTATTTCTTTTTTAGTTTTGAACAACGTTTTTCATCCTGACAAAAAAGAGACGAGTGAGAGAGAAATTTTTTTCTAATCATTTTATAATTCTACTGAATTAATATCGTTCGTCAAAGTTCTTGTTTTAAATGTTTCTAAAATACTGATTGTTGTTAATCAGTCAAATCAAAAGTGGATACATTTGAATTGGTAATTACGAGATGAATTTTGATCCTCTTTTTGTTGAAACCAAACGTCTGCTTTTATTTGAAGTTACAAATACATGTATATATCCAAACTGTGTTAATTTTTATTCATATTTCTTAAAAACTTCCCTTGTCATATTATATATTAAAAAACTACAGTGTATATGTATAATCATAGAAATTACTTGCATATTAGTGCATTAACGTCATTTCACGTACCCGTATAATTTATCAAAATAATGATACATGTATATTTGAAACAAATTAATATTTTCCTCACGTCGATGTTTCAAATTTCCCATTTTTTATTGATATTGTCAAATTATCAATTTTAATTATATTTGGTGGTTGATAATTCAATTTTCGAATAAATTTGAAATTTAAAATAAGACACAAATACAAGTCTTTGGCGCTCTTACGATCTTGGACGGTAAAATGGCTGTCTAACAAACGTGTTTGTATCCCTGTCTTGCTTCAACGCCCGGTGAATTGAGATTCATGGAAAACGAAAGACACATAAGACGTGAAGAAGTAAGCCCTAAAGATAAATAATCACATTTATATATTTTTCTTTTAAACATTTTCATTTTGATTATTACTTTATAGTTGAAAGGGAGAATCTCATAAAATTGTCAACCATGGCTCGAGCCAATAAGTATATCAAATAAAACGAATTGAAAGATTAACTTTTGTTTAATACCAGTTTTGATTTGGTGAAAAAGAATATCCTTATGTCTAAGAAATAAATTGAAGATAAGAATATCATTTGAATTTACAAAAAGTTTCAAAATCAATACATATTCAGGTAAAATCACATTTACACAAAATCGAGCTACAATGGGTTTATTCAATGTCCATGTTGTCTGTTTGATGAACAAATGTAATGATATATTAAACGGTTTCGAAATTCAAAATTTAAATTTTGATCTTTAGAACCTTAAAGGAAATTGTTCTAGCTGACTTTGTAATGAGCAATTTCTTTGCACACTATCTTCAGATCAAATCTAAAAGATGATTCTTTCTCCATCGGAACATCCTTATGTCGGTGTTGCATGATACCCGACAACAAATGCAATTATTGAGTAGATAAATTGAAAGTACACGTTTAATTTTTCAAGGTCAAATTGATCGTCGGTGGGAGGAGGGGGAACCATAAAACACGTGATCACATATACTTTAGTGTATTCGCATGTAATCGCTTTCATATAATATGCATGCTGCATCAATGTTTTAAAAAACATGCAAATTCTACTGAGAAATTTTTATTTAGATAGTATGCTCTTTGTTCCAAAGATAATAATATATTGACTTCACAAAAATTCACAACGACCGAGCCCGAAGTCGATATAATAGGTTGACCTTATGAAACGTGTATATTTGTTTAAGATCATTTACTAATTCTTAAATCGATAGGTCAGAGTACAGAAATGGACTTTCTGACAAACTGCGTTTGAGATAACAAATTTCACTTTCAAGAAAGTCTAAAAGTTTGGATTTACCAAAACGCTTTAATGATCAGAAAATCAAATGTCGAAAACTATTTTTTGTTTTAATTATATCGTTATAAATGCAGATGAGTAAAATTTTTATGTATAGCAAATGCTTGATTGACGTATCGAGATTATGATATTCATCCTAAAATTTCTTTTGTATTCGTTCTTCTGTTGCGATAAAGAATGCTCTATCTAAAAGATTTCTGAAGATTAAGATTTATTTGATTTGTACAGAAATTGATCACAAGAAAGTCACCAAGATCACGATTTCTTTTATTTGGTGATTTATGCTTTTATAGACTTTGAAGGTCGAACTAATTTAAATATGGGATATATCATTGTAACATTGGTCAACAGACAGGCAATATGGACTGTCTTAAAATGTAAGTGTTTTTGTTTCATTCACAAGTGCATATATCTTCGTTAGAATGATTGGATGATTGTGCAATTAAATAATACATGCATGATTATAGAAAGAACTTTTTTTTCAATTTTCATATATTGTTACTATATTGGAGATTGAAACCGGCGTTTTACATGCATTTTACATTCATCTCTCTCTCTCTCTCTCTCTCTCTCTCTCTCTCTCGTTCGTTTATTTTTACTTGTCTTTTCGTACTTCTCTTACTGATAACATAAAAAGGCTTACGCGTTAAATCGCAGTTTGACACAAGATACCAATAGCCAATCCCTTATGGTCTTGTTTTTAAAAAAGTCAGGCTAATTGGACTTGGCTCGCAAAAATTTTCTTGATACCCATTTGTTCATTTTGATTCATTTACAGAGTTTCCTTGATTCTTTGTGTAATACATCTACCGTATTCATGGACCTTCCTAAATCCCCTGTCATTGAACCAAGGTAATTTAAAATACAGGAAGCAATTCCGCTATTCGGGAATGGAAAGGTTTGGTTGTGTAATAACAATTATTTATTAAATTGAAAGTGATAAAAGCGAAAATTGTCTTTTTTTTGTTTCAATCGTTTCATTAATATGACGAATCAATGCCATATGACACCAGTAAACAGACAGCTAAACGTTGTCTACAAAATTATGCATGTACTTAATTGTAGATAAACGTGAGAAATATCCTTATCGGCAAGTGGAGTCTCTACCAAATGTTATAGAAAAAGATGACAGTCTGGACCCTTTTGAAATGGAAGGAGTCGGAGGAAAAGGACAATCATCAACTACAACGATAGCGATGGTATTCGATCTGGAGGAAAGTGGCTTAGACCGGAAACTGCTCGGACTTCCGGGATGGGAGTACCTCACCGTTGGTCTGGTGGTAGTAGTTGCTAGTGTTATTGGAGGAATTGTAGCGATCGTCTGTAAAAAATGTGGCGGCTTGTTTGGAAGAGGTTCGAAGAAAGAAAATGATTGAGGGAGAAAATTTAAAATGTAAATTCATACTATTGTATCTATGCAGGTGATGTAATAAATATATAGAATAGTAATCATTTTACAATTCATATATAATAAGCTGAATAAAATACCTGTGCACTATTTTCTTTTTTTGTCGTCCTTTCGCCGATATAAGATTATACTCTGTCCCAAGATATCCTTGATTCACATTTTGCTTAATTACTCGATATTTATTAATACCACAGGATTCAAACGATGTTCGTTCAAAAGTATAAATTTTTTTTTTCAAGTGTTCTCCCTTGAAACGCACCCTTTAGCTTATCAGCTTTCAATACACGGCTAAAAAATGTTATGTCTACGGGGATTTTGTATTGCAGCAGACCCGGATGATAACTTTGAAAAATTGCGCGAGGTATTCCGAGTGACTTCCGAATGGAGAAAAGATGACAACAATCTCCGTAAAAATCTATTTTCGTTCCTGTGAATTTTTATGAATGAAAAATGATAATGTGTCAATGAAGATATCTTGGAAATTATCCCTTTCGTCGATTTCAATATCACTCCTTCACAGGTATGTGTATTTTTATTAAAAATCGCCCAAATGTGCTGCATAAATATCTTGGAACAGACTATAGTCCGAAATGCCTGACGTTTTCCTGGCTTTTAACGATTTCGATGTTTTACTTGCCAGGACGTTTTCCTGGCATGTAAAATAGCCTATTGAAATCGTTAAAAAGCCAGGAAAACGTCAAATATTTCGGACTACAGTAACCTAACGAACTGCTCGAAATAATCATGATGATAAATAAATATGACATAGATGCGGACCATATTTTGAGAATTCTCAGATATATATATATATATATATATATATATATATATATATATATATATATACTCAAACTTGCTTATTTATTGGGTCTGCTTTGTATTTATGAATTATTGGGCCAAATGTTATTTGTTGATATGCGACGACGGGATCAGATGAATAATATCCAAATTCACGTCGGGAAGCTATGTATACCATAAAAACAAGACTAAATTGTTAACCAACTGAATATATACCTATTGCATTTAAACTGTGGAATTGGGTCTTGGACCCTATTGTTGAAAAACATATATATATTCCAAAATTAGTTGTTGGGTCTAATCAGTTATGATCGATTTATACTGGTATTTCCGTTAATTTGTGATGGCTTGGTCTTTCTGTCATTCTTGAAAGCTATGATTATATTGTTATAAAAATATATCAATTAACAACTGTTTGAATAGTTTTGCAATTAGCTTATAGTAGTGTGTCGTTGACCCAATTATCAAAAATATATTAGCGGAAAAAGAAACTGTGCATTACTTTAAAAACATATAAGGTGCGCAATTATTACTTTCAATTTAAGCCTTATAGAATACTAGTAAAGAAGCTGTAGAGTTTTTTTCCGATGACCAAGTTAACATTACGTAGTAAACCAATGAGAACCACATGTCGCTGTTGAATCGTATACACGTAGTAAACCGCCATGCTTTGCGATTCATTCAATTGATTGGAGAATGGGTTTGACGAAAACATTGTCATGTGTTTGGATTATCAGAAAATACCCCCAGACAATTATTGTTTTGAAACAACAGTACATGTACATGTATAAGGCATGTTCGTTTTCATATTCCGTTTTCCGTCATGCCGTGTACATAAATATACGGGTTTGAAGGACTTTGAGAAATCTTTTGTAATTAGTCCTGTATTTTCCGCATAGTTCAATTCATTTACAACAGCGTTGTTTGTATTGTTATGGGAAATTTTGTCGGTTTATATTTAAATAAGACAATACCTTATCTTCCCACAATACATGCAGTACAAGATAATTTTTTACTTTGGCTTGAGAAAACATTAATAACTTTCGCTTCTTGGTATCACGGTGATATAATAACGCACCTTTAAGAACAATACTTCAGCTAATGATCGGAGAATGTCAAGTTTACAACATTTTTTCCTATCTTATCACCATATATAAACAAAGCTGTTATTACCACAGTGACAAACGGGATAGATAATTCTTATAAACACTTCCAGAACTTGATTAAATTTTCCAATTTATTTTAATGTTAAATTCTTGTTTCTACTCTGAATTTTCCCCTCTCTTTTACAAGTAATATCTGCATGTACATGTCAAAATGCATAAGGAAATAAATTTGAAAAAGTCCAATCTATTTCTGAGTATATTTATTAAAGCAAAACTCCTTGTAGGAGTGCATATATGATCAGTTTTAATATTTTTGTCATCAAAATAATTTGAAGTTAATCTGGAACAATCTTGATATTTCAAACTTATTACACAATAAATGCTTCAAAACTTATTATTAATTAATATATTGCATCAAAATGGTTCATACAGTTATGTGTGAACACTGAATTTGATATCAATATGCTAGAAAAAGTGATGATTTTTTTTTATTTACTAGGAAGTATTATTACATTATCGTATATCAATATATTTCGGTCAAATAAACAAAAAAACCTGCATGAGTTTATTTATGAAGTATGTATTGGGTTTTTATTGTTTTGACCAAAAAGAAAATTCACTTTTTAAAATTGTATTATGGGCTGAATACCTTACGATAGTAATAAACAAACCACAAACAACCATAGAACAGGGCAAATTGATTAACTATCAATCTTTTAATATTATGAATGTCAAATTCATATCATGAATGTCAAAATAATATATCACCGTAACAATGGTGAAAATGCTCACCTGAGCAACCATAGCCATAAAAAATCAGCTTTATAAAATTCTGGACAATGTAGTTTAAAAGATTCTGTATAAAAAGTTTCAGTATAATTTTTTTTTCATTATAACAATACCACATATTAAGCACCGCAGTTCTCAAGAAGATCTCAACAATTGTATATAAATATATTTACCTACATCAGATTTTGAACCTTTGTGGGGCCCCAATAATTGTCCACGGGCAACAACCGAAACAATTGAGAATTAACAATATGTCAAGAAGCTTGCATATAAGTAATACCATTTATCTATTTTAATATTTATTGCACTTCAGTTTTGAAAATAATTGAATCCTCCCCCCCCCCCCCCCTCCCTGTATAAAATTTGACTTCCTCCATTGTGGCCCCACCACACCCCCTGGAATCACGATTTGAACAAACTTTTTTTTATTCCATTTCAAACTCTACTTGAGGATGATTCTACTCTGAAAATGCTTCCGAATTGTGGCCTCTACCCTACCCCAGGGGATCATGGCTTGAACAAACTTAAATCTACACTACCCGAGTATGCTTCTACCATACATAAATTTAAGCTTTTCAAAGCATATGTTTTTAAAGGTTTTTATTTTATAAATTACCTACAAATTTTCAATAATTCTTAATTAATCACACAGACAGACGGACACTGAACAAAAATTGATCAGAAAAGCTCATTTGAGCTTTCATCTCAGGTGAGCTAAAAAATACAAAAATCCATATAAACAAGAACTGTTCAAAAAGGATAAATACCCTCTGTGGGCCCTCATTTTGGATGTGTCAATTTGATAACCTGACAATGGTCATAGACACTGACTTGTCCCCAAAAATCATCTTAAAAAAATTATGGATCAGAATGAAAGTTGGAAGGACAAATGGAATGAGAAATAAACTGAATGATACATGTAAATGAATTGGATAAACAGACACTATAGTTTTATTACCAATATGTTCCCCCTACATCTTCACATACATCTTTTGAAACAATATTGTAAAAATTTTCTTAAAAAAATAAAGTCTTTGTTTTAAAAAAAAAAACACCTGATAACAAAAGCATACACACTGCATTGGTTTCTTAGAACTTATTTTATAGATAACATTGCCTACAGATGGACAGATTGCAAAATACAATCTTCAAATTGTGTTTGCTGATGCATAAAATAATAAAGATATTTAAAATAAGGAAAAATAAACTTTAACAATTTGATTTCCCCAATTTTATATTATTTAATTTTGCCCTTAATTGTGGCAATGTCCTTGTTGAGCATATCTTTTGGGCCTCCTTCAATTCTGATTGATGAACACTTTTCTGAATCCCGGATAAGTATCCTTTAAATTTCTTTCTAAGACAATCCGTTTCTTCCTTTGTCCATTGCCGCTTAGTACCTCGGTTTCCTAAAAAAGGAGAATCATCCATATGACAGATTATTTCTATTTTATATTAAATCATCTTTTTAATAATGATGTTTGTAATGTAAATAAAGGTACAAGTTACTAATGCAATTTACTTTGGTAAGACCTATTCAAGTCAATCACGTCACTTCCAGCTCCGATTCACGCTCTAAGCATCAAGACCAAAAACTCAAAATAAACCTCGCTTTAGAGAAGAAAGTCTGACAGTTTAATCATCTGACGACAGATCTGATGAATCACTGAGCAGCCTACTGTGAATAAAAGGCAGCTGTGATGGATGAAACAAACACAAGAGATTTGCTCATTCAAAAGACTGATGCTTTGCCATCCTTGGGCATCCAGGATTGAAGCATAAAGAAGAGGCCCATGGGCCACATCGCTCACCTAAGCAACAATAGCGAACTACTTTAACTTAAAACACTTTAAATAATTAAGAACAGTAAAATTTGATACTGTTGTAAGACTCAATATTCTATAGAGGGGTGGAGGTGAAAATATGTTGCGATATATATATTATATATAACACCGGAATATTATTTCCTGCATTTTTTGCACATATGTAAAGTATTATCTCTTCATAGAATATAATATTAAAAAAATTTCATACATTTTCTGAGAATTATATCAGTTTAAAAATCAGCACCCATTGTGAATCTACTTTATCGTGTGTAATCATAATTTGAACATGTTGAATCTACACAATTAAAGGATGCCAACATTTTATTTCATTAATAATTTGTCTAAGAGGTCATGTTATACATATCTAGTTTATATGATGAAAATACTGGAAAAGGTGGTTTACTTGCCATATACCTGCAATATTTTTTGTTTGGTGTATTGGTATTTATGAAAAAAAAATTGAACTTAAATAAGTGTATTTTTAAGTGAATAATTTTTGTGTTTATATAAGATGCTAAGCTCTATGAATATACCATGCCGATGAGATATATTTCATTTTCACAACTTTTATCTCATATGTGAAAGTTAACAAAGATTGATGGACATAAGATCGCCAGATAGTCTGGAAGCAGGGTTTGAAATTAACAGTCGCCCACTCGCCATTTGCAACTAAGTTTTCGTGTGGGCGATTTGAAAATGCAATTCCAGGGGCCCACATGGCGATTAAACAATTCCTGATGCCAACACATCTTTTTTCCAAATTTGTCCGAATGTTTCGTATTTTCATTTAGGTTGATCACTCAGACGCTTATCTTTACCTATCTTCACTGTGAAGCCTAAACGTCTTGATGATCAAGACTACTGAAGGTCTTCATCAGTCAAGCGTTTCACAATGTATCAAGAAACATTACTTTCAAAGCGTCTAACTGATTTCAGCATTGTTAAAATATTTCGATTTATGGCAATGGTTGTATCAGCCAGCCAAAAGAAAAGGATTTTTATTTGTAATAGGAGATGGATTAACCAATACAGATGTAAAGGAACAACAAGACATGTGGTTGAATGAGAGAGAGAGAGAGAATTGATTAAATCATAGGTGGTGCCCATGAAGAAATCATCACTAATTATAAACTGGCAAACAAATTAATTAAGATTTATATATTACATGTATATCCTTTGTTGGTGTAACATTAAAGCGTTTTAAAGAACGATTGTGAAAACTTCTTTGGTCGTCGACAACAGTATCTTCATACACATAACTAACCAACTAAATTTTCTGGCATAGAGCCCAAGAAAACGGGCATTAAATATTTTGAATATTAGTTATGAATTTAGATTCAGTGAAACAGAAAGGCAACGCAGGCGGATGTTCAGTGCAAAAATTAAACAATGGTGGACAAATTCGTCCTTAGGTAAAGAATGTTTCAAACTGAGTAACCATGAAGAAAGATTTTAAACAAAGTAAAGTTACAACCTATGTGTAATTCCAGGAAGATTCGGCATACTTTTATTAGAATACTAACGGTAACACTTGTAAAGAAAACATTTTCTTAAATATTCGTACAGTTTTGATGTTTGAGATTACTTTAACCATTATCTATATATAGACATCGTCGTTCCCCAGTTAAAGAATTTCAAAACATTTCAAAGTTACATAAATTTATCATCAAGTCACGAGCGTAATGTCTCAACTCCGCCTACTAATCTACTGATCTGATTGGACAAAGGTCAGTCAAAACATTATGTAGAAACTTTTCTGGAGTTACACCCATTAAACGCTTAGAGACGTAGTTTGCTGTATCAGTTTTGTACTAAGGCCCATCAATTGTTTTCATCTTTCCTCAAAAACAACAAATGGCTACAAACCAAGATGATTCAGAAAAATAATGATAATGCAGATATCCTCATAATAATACTGTGTCAGAACTGTTTAAAAGATGTTGTTTTTACATGCTCGTTTGAAAACTACCAAAATTGTTGCAGATTAATTCATCAAATGAGAAAGGACCAAACAAAGTAGTTATAGCACATCATCCTTTTGATTTTTCTGTATACAAATTATTTAATGTTTATATAGTAAGACAATTTTTATGATCAACAAACATTTCAGTGAAATTTCAAGAATTATAATCAACTTTTGAAAACTTATTCAATTTATTAATTTTTTTTAATGTATTCATATATTATATATACAAAATGTTTTGTAATTGAGTTTGCCAAGTGACATGCACAAAATCAATTTATGCACTTCTGTGTATTTTGGAGGCATTAATCCTACCCTATGACCCAATTACAACATTTTAATTATGAAGATGGTTGACAGTTTGTTATTGTCATTTTTTCATGTAAACAAATTATTAGTTACCAACTAATTGTAATATCAACACGAAATGTAATAAATATCGGTTGTAATTTTCAATGCAAGGTATGTGTTTGCATCACCGGTATCTATAATCTCTACAGATTAGACAGTCACAACAGGGTTTAACTGAAAATGTGAAAGCGCCTTTCCAATTACATAAACATCGTTTTAATGTCTTTGGAGTTAATTTACACATTCATAAACTCGGAATACATGGCACAATTTATTTTTAAAATATCTCCATCAATGAAAATAATGTCCGTTTAAAATAAATAGCCTCAAGAAAATGCTACGCATTTTAACAAAACTTTTTGAATTAATCACCATTGTGACCCCTAAACTGAATTACCAATTGAATGAAATGTCTTTTAATATGTTACTAATGCATCAGATTTTATCATTTTGTCAGGTAAACAATCAAGTGCCTATTTACCAAAATCTATGTTTGACTCTTTGCGTAAAAATTCCAAATACCTGAATACTGAATACAGGAAATCGTTCCCAAAGTTAAAAGCAAACTGAAACGACAATCAAAACAAGCTAAAACCATCGTCAAAAGTGAAGATGACAACGCGTTGAAATATTAACCTCAATTTACTTCACATTAATCCGCACCAACGTATTTTCCATGTTTCAAAGATTATAATTGCACAAGAACTGTTGCTGTTGCTCAACAAACATATTGATCTTTGTAAGATTAACAACATGCATCCAAAATGGCTGCTTCAAATGGAGATACGGTAAACTCTGTTTCTATCGTACGATAGACTGGCAATGCCTGTTACAGGATCAGTCTATATTGCATAAAATTGCCAGTCTACAAGATATGAAATAATGAACCCGCTTTGTAAGATTTTTGTAATTAGCTCAAATTTGAAACATTATTAGCCCTTAAGTTTTGCAATTTATATTTTCCTTTTCATAAGGATGATTTATGCAAAATTACGTTAAGATTAACTAGGTTGTTCTTGAGAAGAAGATTTATTAAAATGCACCCCCTTTTTTTAACAGTTTCGAGATTTTCTCCGCTTTGAATATAATCTGGCCTTTTATTTTTGCAATTTATATTCACCTTCTTACATGGATGCTTTGTGCCAAATTTGGTTGAATTTGGCCAAGTGGTTTTAGAGAAGAAGTTCAAAATGTAAAAAGTTTACAGACGGATGGACAGACGAATGGACTGACAAACGGACAACTGGTGATCAGAAAAGCTCACATGAGCTTTCAGCTCAGGTGAGCTAAAAACCACTTTAAAGTAAGTTTTTCTAGGTTGTTTTTAAGTGATATACAATTGCAAATTCTTGAAACCAAAGACCATACGTGTTAACCTTCAGTGATGAAAAAGAGGTAGATTTAGAACCCCAAAGAATAGAGGTAAAATTACGGGGGTCTTTTTCGCATACATTTTAAAATGCTTACATATGTAGATATAGATTAATAATTAAGGATATCAACTACAAAAGGCCCAGGGGCCACAAGACTTACCTAAACAACAATAGCCAATTGACAAATTTTTAATCCAAACAGTTGAAAAAGTCAAAAAGAAAATATCAGTATATTTCAAAATAAGCAAAATATGTTTTGTTTAAATTTTTTAATATCCATTTTTTTTAACATATTTAACATCGAGGCCCGTTTAAAGATAAAGATTTAAATTATTTTTCTCTTTAATTTCCTATGCCAAATTTAATCTACACTACCCCAGGATGCTTCCAAACAAGATAGAGCTTTTTGGCTCATTGGGTTTTGTGAAAATATTTTAAAAAGATTTTTCTCTACATATTCCTAGTATGTAAAAATTCGGGTTATGATTTGAACAAACTTGAATCTACACACCTCAAGTGCTTTCAAACAAGATAGAGGTTCCCAGGGCAATCGGTTTTTGATAAGATTTTAAAGACTATCTACATATTCCTATGTAAAATTTGCCCCCTCCAATTTGTGGTCCCATCCTACCCCCAGGGACCATGATTTGAACAAACTTGAATATATACTACCTGAGGATGCTTTCACACAAGTTACAACTTCTCTGGCAAATTGGTTTTTGAGAAGATTTCTAAAAGCTTTTTGCTATTTATTCCTATGTTAAAATTTGAACCCCTCATCGTGGCCCCATCTAACCCCCCGGGAACCATGATTTAAACAAATTTGAATCTACACTAATTGGGTATCCTTCACCACACGTTATAGCTTTTCTAGCAAATTGGTGTTTGAAAAGAAGATTTTAGAAGACTTAACTCTATATATTCCTATCTAAAAATTTGAGCCACCATTGCGGCCTCACCCTACCCCTGAGGACCATGATTTGAAGAAACTTGAATCTTCACTACCTGAGGCTGCTTCACCACAAGCTTTTAGACTTTCATGGTAGAGTTAAAATGTATGCAAAAACTTTCTTACATTTTGATCTAATATACTGTGGCTGTTCACTATCTGAATTTGAGGGCTGTTCATGATCTGAACAAGATGGCTTACTAGTATCTGATGTTGAACTAGATTGGTCCTCCTTCCATGCCAGTTCATAATCAATATCATCATCTTTTGGTAAAGGTTCAGGAAGTTCTGTGAATTGAGGGAAAAATTATAATTTTACATATTATTATGCATTATATCATATTGCAAAGACATATCGTGAAAACTGAAAAAAAAAATTGTCTTGGAGGTATCAATAAAAGTTCATTTTCATAGTCCTTTAGTTTTTTTATGTTACTCAAGTCAGAGGACAACCTTTATTAATTAAATTATCAATCATCAGAGTAATAAAAAGCATTTGTATGCCATTAGCTGCAATAATGTAGCCTTATCCAATTTTTTTTATATCTGATGTTTACTGGAGAGGGTTCCAATTCCGAAGGATCTCCATAATGGAAAAATTATTTTTTTTAATGCGACTGACTTTGGCCTTAAAAGATTGTTTTATGTTTTACTTCCTTTAGATAAGACGATTTTTTTAAATTCAGGTTGAAAAAACTAACCATATATTTAATATCAAAACCAGATAAAACACATTAGCATGTTTACCAGTCGTCTTTTCCAGCAGCCATGACAGTTCACGCGTGATTTAATGGGATTTACACTTGGAGTTTTGATGAGCTTGATAACTTGAATGTCAGTGTTAATAAGCGATCTTACCTCATTCGATCACTAAAACATCATTTAAGAAAATGGTATATATCATGAAAAATTCATATTTACCATGTTAATTATGTTTAAATAGGGGATTTTCTATATTCGGTTAAGATCTGCTTCTGAATTCTCATTGGCTGCCCCAAAATAAAACCGATCAAGGTCAGTAAACATGGCAGACAAATTCAACTTGCGTTGTTGACATACACGAAAAAAAGATATCGATATATGGATTATACTTGATATTTTTGGATTAATTCATGCAATACACAGCTACAATGCTTGAATTCCGGTAAGAAATGCAAATGTTATTGTCATTTACATACGATTTGAGCTAAAATCGTTGCGGGAGTGAATCACTCCCACACTTGCAGCATTACTGAGATCTTATGAAGAAGTAGCCCCCCCCCCCCCAGGACAGGGTTCAATTATTGCAGCTAGTATGCCATCGATTCAAATCATGCACTAATTTCAAACAAACAAATTTTTTTTTACCACTATGGCTACCCATTTATTAAAGCAATGAAACTTTGTAGAAAAGCAGTGGATTTTTGAAAAAAAGCAGTAGGTGGAAGACAGAGTGAAAAACTTATAGACTTTGGCAGAAGAATTAAAATGTATGCAAAGACTTACTTACCTTTTGATCTAATATACTGTGGCTGTTCACTATCTGAATTTGAGGGCTGTTCATGATCTGAACAAGATGGCTTACTAGTATCTGCTGTTGAACTAGATTGGTCCTCCTTCCGTGCCAGTTCATAATCAATATCATCATCTTTTGGTAAAGGTTCAGGAAGTTCTGTGAATTGAGGGAAAAATTATAATTTTACATATTATTATGCATTATATCATATATTGCAAAGACAGATAGTGAAAACTGAAAAATCAAATTGTCTTGGAAATAGATGTATCAATGGATGTTCATTTTCATAGTCCTTCAGTTTTTTTATGTTACTCATGTTAGAGGACTACCTTTATTAACCGAGTCTCACAGATTGCAAAATGTTAATAAGGTTTGAATATGCATAGAAAGTAGAAATAAATTCCTAAATAAGGCCATTGCGAAATACTTTGGTTTGCAACACACATTTTTCCCCAAAGATGCATCAACTGATCAAGATGGCTCAAGGCCACACAGTGTGCAAGAAACGGTATGATCTTGACCATGTTGACTCCGACAAATCATAGTCTTACAATTCCAAACTGAGGCCAGTGACTCCATTAATTTTAGTTGTGACAAATCTCCCCCAAAATATGCATCTTGAAGACCTTGTCAAACAGCATTCAAATTCCCTAAATACTTTCTGAAACTAATTAACCTTCTAATCATGTGTGAATTCAAGTCATAACATTGGTACTTACTAGTAAATAAATCAAAGGCCGGAACGGCCACAAAGGCGTCGAGCTGACATTTTTTTCTTTTATATAGAATGATACCAATAATTTGAATTTCTGTACTAATAGTCATATCAAATGATATTAGACTTAGAATAGAAAGTATATGAATTATGTTTTCTGCTGCTTTAAAAACAGAAATCAGTATATTTTCTTATAAAATAGGTAGTGGTGCTTTTTTAATACAATAACTCATCATAATTGCAAAAATCGAAGAAATTCCAAAGTTCAAAAATAATTTGTTTCTTTCTGCTTCAAACAGTCTTTGAACAACTTTCACAGGTTCATAATTTGAATACATTAACAGTGTGTCCCTAATTATAATAATAAAACATACATTTATTTATTTCAATTCCCGTTTGAAACAAGATTTCCTATGGTATGGTTGTTTACAAACAAATCCACAACACGTGCTATCTAAAATGCTCGACCAAACTAACTGCATTATCGAGTTATAAAATGTTATTTCTATCGGGCACTGTCTCCAATTAAAATGTAAGCGATAAACTAAAATAATATCTAGTGAATCTTTACACTTAGGCCTGATTGTATTCATCCGCCATTTCTTGATTAAGCAAATTTATTCTTATGCAATGAGTTGTCAATCACCAGGGAGGCAAAGTTGGGTTTTTTGTACACAATTTAGTTGAATAAATGGAAAAAAATCTTGTAATACGTTTAATACTTTTAGGAACTTATTTCTTAATAATGCGCATTTAAAAGGCGGTGCAGCGCGTGAATTTTGGACGATTGCCAATCCAGACGATCGCTAGAAGGCTGCCGAGCATTAGCTCGAAGCCTTAAAAACTGTATCTCCATAGCCTGTTGTCAAGTAAATGAATATCCAAAAAATGCATTCTCTTATGTTGGTAATGTGAGGGGGGGAAAGCTTAAGTATGAAGCACATATTTCTTGATATCAAAGCCATTCAGCTCACAAAAAAATTTACAGATGAAAAATTCATCAAATTTAAAAAAGCACAAAAAATCTACTCCATAAGCACAAAAGTCCAGAACATCCAAATTAAAATCAGAACAAAAGGAGCATGCTTCAGAAAATTGAAAATTGTCATTAAAGGCAAGGAAACCAAATGCAAACTCATCTGCAATCATATGGGAATAATTTTGGATGATTAAATATGGCTGTTAACATCCTTCCTGCACATGTGCAAAACAGTTTTTTCAAATTATTGGGTCAAAATAGTATACATAAACATACAAATACTAAATTGAAGGGTTGATTTCAATGTAAACTTCAAATGAATAGAAATCTTGTATATGTGTGTACATTTCACATACTCAAAAAATTAAGATCTTTCAAAACAAAGGAACCTTCTTCTCATTACAATATTTTTTTTCTTTTGTGTCCAACACTATTAATTAAATTTGCTTTTTTAGCATTTTACAACATCTTTTTTCCTGATGGTGCAAATTTAGAAAAAATGACTGAACTTAAAGTGTTGATTGCACTTAACTTGCTGTTTGGATCTTTTTAACCAGTACAAACATGTAAAACCATATTTAAGAAAAGTTAAAACTAAAATGGAACATAGAAAATTCAAACAATCTTGACCATCTTAGCTAATAAAACTACATCCTGTATATTGAACCCAGGGGCCATGAATTTCATAATTTTGGTAAAGCCCCTACTCCTTTAAAAAATAAATGTCTAAATATCTTTAAAAAACTTTTTTGTTATTCATTTAATTACTTGCCACATCTTTCTGTGCATCATCTTGAATAATTTAACAAAGAGACATAAATGATATTATTTATGCCTATGATTAAGCATAATATTGATACCACATGGACATTATTTATTTTTGCGATGGAACATAATATTCATACCATGTTTGAATTATCTGGCTCCCATTACGGATAGATTCAACTATAATTGCAATTATTAAAGGCAATTATTGCCTCAAACTGATCCAATCACGGACTATTATAATTAAAAGCAGAATTAGGTAGTACTCTCAAATTCAGTATAGTATTTTGCAATAGTTTATCCCTTGGGGCTCAAATAATGATTGTTGCCCTCAACCCCAGTCAATATTTTTGAATTATTTATTGCAAATTTAAGCCGCTAAAGTAACTAAAACAAGAAATGTTTGTGAAACACTTATGCCCCCCTCCTTGGAAACATCCACAAAGAAAATGAACGTAAACTGCAAATAACTGAAATTTTTCTATGTCCAAGAGCCATAACTCTGCAGAAAATTGCTCAATCTTTCCCAATATCGAACTTGACCTAGATATAATCATGATAAACCTATATACCAAATTTCATTTCAATATGTTCATCCTCTGCAAAGAAAATGAGCGGAGACTGCAAATAACTGGAATTTTTCTACGTCCAAGAGCCATAACTCTGTTGAAAATTGCTCGATTGTACCCATTATCAAACTTGACCTAGATATAATTATGATAAACCTGTATACCAAATTTCATTACAATATGTTTATCCTCTGCGAAGAAAATGAGCGGAAACTGCAAATAACTGGAATTTTTCTATGTCCAAGGGCCATAACTCTGTTGAAAATAGCTTGATCGTACCCAATATCAAACTTGACCTAGATATTATCGTGATAAACCTGTATACCAAATTTCATTTTAATATGTTCATCCTCTGCGAAGAAAATGAACGGAAACTGTTGGTGGACCGACCGACAGACAGCAGCAAAGCAATATGCCCTCCCTTCTTCGAAGGGGGGCATTAATAAACTTTTTTGTGAGTTTTCATCCATGTAAGAATTGTTCCTAAACTTTATTAGTTTCATAACCGGTAAATTTGGCATAAAATTGAACTTTCCTGAGACCATTTAACAATTACTATAGGCAATCAGAAAGCATAATTCAAAGTTTCTACTTCTGAATTAACAGTAATAAAGTAATCATCTTCCTGGACTCTTTAGTACACAAAAATAACCCAATACCTTGCTTCCCACCCCATAAAAAATAGGGATCCATCCCCATAGATTATTTTCACTGGATAGTCCTTAGTAAATAAAGACAAGAAGGTATGAAAAAATAAAACTGTTCACAAAATAATTACGGTACCTTCCAACTGTATGTCTTTCATTTTCTTTCCTGCCCATGCATTGACTTGACCATTCTCCACAGCATAAAGCATCCGAGCAACCTAAAACATTTAAAGATGCATGTATTTCATAAGGACCTTGCAAGAGATTAATTAATGACCTATATAACTTATCAACATTGTCAAAATACATGCTCTTTTAATTATATACATGTAAGCTACCACTAAAGTATGATTAATTATTCCATATTAGCCATCACTCTTTTTGATCTTCCAATTTCATAATCTTCTAGGATTGATAGAGCTTCTGCTCTACAGGATTACCTTTTTTTCATTTGGGAAGCTTGACCTTAAATGACTCTTGTATACAGTTCTTTTTACCCCCCCCCTTTTTTTTATTTCCACCCATTCACAGCTATAAACAATTTGAGTACCTATTACACAATAATATGTAACTGTATGTATGCTGCACAGGTTTTAGTTTTTCTGTACAGGGGACCTTTATAATTCTACCACCTAAGTGAACTCTTCATTTGTTGGTAAAATTCTAAGAGATTAACACTCTAGCACATGGTGAAAATTTAGATAGCAAGGTCATCCAATTACAAATATGCAAATGAGTTCTTTAAATGTTGTCACAACTAAAACACTTCTAACCTTGGATAGCTCAAGCACAGATGATGACAACTGATAGTATTCCTTGTGTGTTTTTACATCATGTCCCAGATGTTTAGCAAGTAATTTTAGTTCTCCCTGTGTCATATCCAATATCTATTGAAAAAATCATTTTAATTAAATGAATCATATTATTAGGAATAATCATAATAGATTAATTTACCTAACTGCATGGAGAAAGCAAGAAAAAAAGAGACATATAGTATTTCATGAGGACACCTAGTGCTAATCGTACTTACTTGGGATACAGTTGCAATGTATTTTCTCAATGATGTTGATGTTATATTTTCAGGATTTTTTAATCCTTCACATTTTCCCAATAATTGCTTCATTGCTGTTGTCCCAGATAATGGTGTATTGGCATGCAGTCTTGCAAACATGTATTTGTTTGTTGGGCGAACTCCAACAGCAGATCTGTATCTTGTGAGAACTTCTAATGCTCTTTTCGAATCAGGGGTCAAAAGAATATACGCCTTCATATTTTTTTTTGATTTCCCAAAACCTTCGACTAAATCCATCCTGCAAGAATAAAAAGATTATTAATAAACTATGTTCAAAAATAAAAATCTCTGTATACAATTGTTATCTGCTTTGGCTATACTCCTTACAAATATCACAAATACACTGTAGACAAAGTCCGATGTTGCTTACATTTCACAATCTCGAAGTATAAGATATAAACGGGTGGCAAAACTAAAAATATGTCCATAAGACTTGAATGCCTGGAGGGTATATAAGTAATGCAACATGATAATTTGTATACCGGTAAGTGTATGAAGTTTGATGAGAACATCTGAATAGTTTCTTTAAAATTTACAATTAAAATTTTAAAAATTGGATATAAGGCCTAACAAAAAAAATGGTTTGTTCCCGCTTTCATGCTGAAAAAAAGTAGGGTCGGTCGGTCGGAAATTTTTTTTATTTTTTCAAATATTTTTTTCCCCTTTAATATTGCAGTATCCATACATGCCGGTTAGATACCGACACTGCTGAATGGTATAAAATGAGAAATACTTTTAATATCATTCCTGACTATTAAGCTGGTCTTAAGAAAACACAAAAATGATATTATATATCAGATACTTCCTCTGCCAACGATGAGAGCATTATTAAAATCTACAACACATGGAAACATACAGCCATTTTGAAACAAAATGTTTGAGTTACACTGATGTGAGAAGAGTAACTGCTTCAAGCGTTTTTGTGACCAAAATTTTGAGTAATTTTTTTCCAAATTGGATAAATAAACGTTTTTCCATCAAAAATCCTTAAAGAAAGTTTTGAGTCGGGGGGTAAAAGCTAGGGTCGGTCGGGAAAGCGGAAACAAACAATTTTTTTTCTTAGGCCTAACGGTAGATGAGAAATTATCACCAAATTATGCATAAGTGCATAAGCGTACAAAAAAATGATCTTATTACAAACTAAGGAAAATGCAGATTTAAAGAAAAGTGAGGTCAACTCCATATTGTGTGCAAAATATAGCTGTATCTAACTTATAAACTATAATTAGTCTTTCTTTTATAATAATGCATCTGTGTAAAATTGAATTACCAATTTGATTGTGACCTAAGTTTGTACTGTGATAAATTAAAGAATTTAGATTAATTAAAAAAAAATTATCAGATTCCCCCCTACCTTTTAGCAAAGATTTTCTCCATATCTGTCAGAGACTCTTCAAATTCCTCAGTCAAAGTCCATTTGGGACGTTTCTGAAAGTCCTCCACAGGTAAATCTTCCACTTCTGCAACCCTTCGTTTGTTGAAAAGTATTAAACGGCACATAGTGGCCTTAGCAAGCCGATTCCATGCTAAATGATCTTGAGTACTTTCCACAATTTGCTCAGATTCTTTCATTTCAAAGATGAGGAAATCCCTGAATTTTACCAAGTCGCTCGTGCTAGGTATTTTGGAAGGTTTGTTTAAATTGGCCACTCTCTTTCTTTTCCTTGATGGTGCATTGACTCTATAACCCCATTCAGAATCAAAGAGATGCTTAAAGTTTTTTGATGCATTCAACATTGTCTCGTCATTTTTCCTTACTGCATAGCCATTTTTTACCATTATACAATGACCTTTAAGATGACCAAGTCTTGGGCCAAGAGATGGCACCTCAGAAGAGAGCTGACTTGCATATTTCACAATTTTATCAAAATGTTCTGGGGACAGTAGCTTATTCAATGATGGCAGTGGTATGTCCTTACGGGCCATGATTACTAAACGTGCAAGGGTTCTGCAATTTGAACTCACTCTATGCATGTCATTTTTTTTCTGAATTCTTTCTTCTCCCAAAGCTTGAACTTGAATTGAAGCAAAGTTTTTAATTATAAGATCCTTCTTAATGATTTCTTTTTCTTCTCCATCATTCATTCTCTCTAACAAATGTGTACCGGTAATATTACTTTCATTTTCATCAAAGAGTGAACCATATAGTAATGTTCTTCCTTTCCTAACAAAAGATTTTCCCAACTTTTCATCATCATCATCTTCATCGTTTTTTATGGAACCTAATTTGCAAGTTTTTGCATGGTGCCACAGAAGATTCTTCAAGAAGAAACCCTTACAAAACTCACAAGGAAGATATTCATCAGGTGAATGATTTAACGAATCTGGACTTTCTCGTCTTGCTGTTATAAATATACCACCATTTTTCAAAACTTCAATGTTATGTTTATAGTTTCCCTCATTGATCAATTCTAAGAATAGCATCCCTCTCTTCTTCGACTTTTTTGGTAGCATCTGAATTTCCATTATTTTCAGTTCATTCTTATGGGTAAGCAAATGTCTGGATATTTTAGAATGCATTTCCTTGTGGCAGAAAGTACAGAAGTTAATCTTGTCATATCTTTTCTTGTACCCAGGCTTCGGCAATGCTTTGAGATGCAAATGAATTCCTAAAAAGAAATTGTATATCTTATTGTATCTATCTATTTTCTGTAGAAAACTTATCTTCAGCCTACATATTTTGACTCCAACTACAAGATCTGTGATGCATGTCAACATACACATTTCAAACCTTTTTAAAACAATGTAGCATCAAGTTAAACTGTTATACTGTTATACAAGAAAAATAGGGATTAACTTGCAGGAATGGCTTGGGTCAAGCTTAAGACACACCTGCAGGTAAGAAAGTCTTCCTATGAAGTATGAATTTGACAAATGATTCTCCATTTAAATGAATAAGCCTAGGCAAATATGTACTTTTTCTGCCAGTGAAAATAAACTTGCAGAAATGACCTTGTGTCAAGATCGAGAGGCACCTCATGCCATAAACAATCTTTGTACCAAGAATGAGCTTCCAATGATTCCCCCATCAAAAGTTCTAGCTGTACAAGACTGAACAGACGGACATTACAGGGCCCTAATTGGCAATTGAGCCGAACAGGCAGATCTTGCTACAGGTGAATCTTGTTAACTCAAACTTCAGGGGACCATGATTAAACTTCAAGATATCAAATGTTCAAGAGATCGAAAGTTTTAAATCCGTAAATTTTTGTTATGGTAGTTTTGGTTCTAAAATTATAGTGGCCGGAAGTTTATATTTATAACATGTAAGGATAATCTATCATGATTTCATTCGTATTTTCACCTTAAAAACATTACAGTATATTCTGTTTTCTTGATCACAAAATATTCTAAGTAAAGAGCGGTTTAATATACGTAACTTTCACCCATTTCAAATTACCTCTCTACCCTTTGAAGGAAGCAAGGTGTAGTGTCACTTACGTAATCAACCAATTAACACTCAGTGTTTTCCCCAGAAAATTGATGCATGGGGGGAATTTTTTCAGAGTAAGTGTGCGGTGCGGCATTAAAGCGTCCAAGCCGGCTCGAAATCACTGCGCCTAATAATAATATAACGATATGATGAAACGTACAACATGATATGTTCTATAATTGATGCATTTTCATGAAATCTATATCAACAAGTATCATTTCAATTCATAATTATATTTTAATATCTGTGCAAATTCAATATAGAATTTTTCTGGGTTTTTTTCTGGCAAAACTAAAAGCATTTTTTTTTTCAAAATCAGTTTTTCAAGAGTTTGGTCCTCACAAGTTTTCACAAAACACAAGAAATATAAATTCACAAGGCAGTTCAACATCAACTTCTGTCCTACTCCTTCTTCTACATATTATATATAGGAGATTTTTTTAGATCGGTGTTGAACAAGAAATATGCAGAACAAGTCCATACAATTACAGTAAACTTGGATCAACTTATTCTGGGCAGTTAATATTTCTTGTTTAAATTGGGGGCTTATATGAAAGTATCTGTGATATCTTGACACCAGTCCCCTTCCCCGTTTACATGTATGTAATCATTTTCATAGGCATACAATATACGATGTTTCTAGTCATGTCACTGCGGGTGCAAGTGGTTTTATGAAGTTTGAGAGCGGAGAAACAACAATTTTATATCTACTAATTACAGTTAAGATGTTTCATAAATGGAAAAAAAATTTTGCTTTGAAATAAACATGCATAGCGGGAAGCATGGCGGGGGATCTTCAATGCATGGCTGTACCGCCAGGCAAAAATGGCCTGGGGAAAACACTGAACACTACCACACTAGCCCCAAGGCATTCACTCGACCATCCAGGTAAGTCCATATATTACATTTTAATTGTAGTGCAAAATGAACATTTCCTACTTTAGGTCATAAACATACTCAAGGTTGAAATATACATATTATTATCAAATAGATAAAACATTTTGATATATGATAAAAGGACAAGTGGTTAGAACTTCATACATGTAGGTGTCACATAAGAAGAGTAGTCAGTTTTTTTCTCACCTCGCATATGCTGCACCATGCAGTCCCAAATTCAGATATCATAACTAAAGATTCATAAAAGAAAGATAATGACAACATACATGTATTTGAGACACAAAGATAAGACAGTACCTTCTCTTGATGCTTCTTCATTTATTTGGACACTGTCCTCAGATTGACCTTCACTTGACAATTCTTCATTTATCTGCACACTTTCCTTGGAATGATCTACTGATTTGGAACCATTTGTAAAATGACTCCTCTCCTTGGACATTTCTAGTTTAAGTTTCTTTTTACTCCTTAATGAAAGCTTTTTACCTAAAATCACATAAATACATTGCTTCATTGAAAAAGATTGTTAACCACACCACAAATACAGAAACATTTTTAAAAACATGGATAAAAGTTGCAATTTGAATCTATAGTCTTTGTTACTGTACAGCAATCATGCTAAACACTTGAGCTTACATTTGATTAATTCCTCATTCTCTGGGTACAGAACAGAGTCTGAAGAGCTAGAATAATAGGCTTTGGAATCTGGAACGTATGACTTATCATCATCATCATCACTTGGGTACATCTCCATATCTAAAAAAATATGTGTCTGTTATGGGACAAATAACATTGAAAACAATCACTGTGTTGAAAGCATAAGAAATGCCAAGATCCCTTTTGGGACCTCATTTGTGGTGTCTTCATGAACAATAGCTCATCATTGCTAAGCTGTTTTCATTCTTCTTAAAATTGAGTATTTATTCCAAGCTATGGGGTATACAAAGCTCACATGAAGGTCATAAAATATGCTGATTTCCGAATTTTCTTTTTTTTATGTAAATTTTCAATCATTCTATAGCACATATTTATTTTTGCTTGCCTACCTACAAAATTTATTTATTTCATGCACCAGTATCAGATGCTTTTTGTGCATAAAAATCTCAAGCAAGCTTGTGCTCTCTTTATCACAAAGTGTAAAGTATCTCAAATTTGACAAAATTCCAACAGAATTGATGAAATTTTGAAAAATGTGGCCTCTCTGTATTCTTTGAATCAAAATATTGCTGATTTTAAAACAAGTAACATTTAAAGATCCTATCTGCAAACTTTTATAGATACAGATATACTGTCAGCAAGTAAAAACAAAATGAGTCAAGTTTTGCAATAAAAAAGAGTCTAGAACATGTATCTGAACTATTGGGTCACACATGTCACACCACACTATAGGGCCTACATTTATCAATACCAATAAATGTACTACTCCATTCTGTCAAGAACATGGACCCTATAATATGGAGTTACATTTAAGACACAACCAATTGCTAAGCATCAACACCTGGACATTTTTCTTGAAAATAATGGCATAATAGTTAAACAATATTGTAAATTATATGAATGTATCAAATCATTACCATTGCCAAAATCCTCAATGAATGTTTCATTGGTTGTCCTAGAGCCATGACTATCTTTCTCGGTGTAGAGCCCAGGCTCTCCTGTGCAGGTTGCTGAAACATATCTTTGGTTTTCCTCACTGATGCTGAAAACTCCTTGGTCACCCTGAGTTTCATCAGTTCTCATTTCTACAATACATGATCATATCCCAAATACAGATAAAATTTCAGCAAGTTTGAAAAATGAGTCAAGTTTTGCAATAAAAAAGAGTCTAGAACATGTATCTGAACTATTGGGTCACACATGTCACACCACACTATAGGGCCTACATTTATCAATACCAATAAATGTACTACTCCATTCTGTCAAGAACATGGACCCTATAATATGGAGTTACATTTAAGACACAACCAATTGCTAAGCATCAACACCTGGACATTTTTCTTGAAAATAATGGCATAATAGTTAAACAATATTGTAAATCATATGAATGTATCAAATCATTACCATTGCCAAAATCCTCAATGAATGTTTCATTGGTTGTCCTAGAGCCATGACTATCTTTCTCGGTGTAGAGCCCAGGCTCTCCTGTGCAGGTTGCTGGTTCATATCTTTGGTTTTCCTCACTGATGCTGAAAACTCCTTGGTCACCCTGAGTTTCATCAGTTTTCATTTCTACAATACATAATCATATCCCAAATACAGATAGAATTTCAGCAAGTTTGAAAAATGAGTCAAGTTTTGCAATTAAAAAGAGTCTAGAACATGTATCTGAACTATAGGGTCACACATGTCACACCACACTATAGGGCCTACATTTATCAATACCAATACTACTCCAAACTGTCAAGAACATGGACCCTATAATATGGGGTTACATTTAAGACACAACCAATTGTCAAGCATCAACACCTGGACATTTTTTGCTGAAAATAATGGCATAATAGTTAAACAATATTGTAAATCATATGAACATATCAAATACATTACCATTGCCAAGATCCTCAATGAATGTTTCATTGGTTGTCTTGGAGCCATCACTATCTTTCTCGGTGTAGAGCCCAGGCTCTCCTGTGCAGGTTGCTGAAACATATCTTTGGTTTTCCTCACTGATGCTGAAAACTCCTTGGTCACCCTGAGTTTCATCAGTTCTCATTTCTACAATACATAATCATATCCCAAATACAGATATACTGTCAGCAAGTTAAAACAAAATGAGTCAAGTTTTGCAATAAAAAAGAGTCTAGAACATGTATCTGAACTATAGGGTCACACATGTCACACCACACTATAGGGCCTACATTTACATTTATCAAATACCAATACTACTCCATTATGTCAAGAACATGGACCCTATAATATGGGGTTACATTTAAGACACAACCAATTGCTTAGCATCAACACCTGGACATTTTCGCTGATTTTACTGGCCTAATAGTTAAACAATATTGTAAATCATATGAACGTATCAAATACATTACCATTGCCAAGATCCTCAATGAATGTTTCATTGGTTGTCCTAGAGCCATGACTATCTTTCTTGGTGTAGAGCCCAGGCTCTCCTGTGCAGGTTGCTGAAACATATCTTTGGTTTTCCTCACTGATGCTGAAAACTCCTTGGTCACCCTGAGTTTCATCAGTTCTCATTTCTACAATACATAATCATATCCCAAATACAGATATACTGTCAGCAAGTTAAAACAAAATGAGTCAAGTTTTGCAATAAAAAAGAGTCTAGAACATGTATCTGAACTATTGGGTCACACATGTCACACCACACTATAGGGCCTACATTTATCAAATACCAATACTACTCCAAACTGTCAAGAACATGGACCCTATAATATGGGGTTACATCTAAGACACAACCAATTGTTAAGCATCAACACCTGGACATTTTTTGCTGAAAATAATGGCATAATAGTTAAACAATATTGTAAATCATATGAACATATCAAATACATTACCATTGCCAAGATCCTCAATGAATGTTTCATTGGTTGTCTTGGAGCCATCACTATCTTTCTCGGTGTAGAGCCCAGGCTCTCCTGTGCAGGTTGCTGAAACATATCTTTGGTTTTCCTCACTGATGCTGAAAACTCCTTGGTCACCCTGAGTTTCATCAGTTCTCATTTCTACAATACATAATCATATCCCAAATACAGATAAAATTTCAGCAAGTTTGAAAAATGAGTCAAGTTTTGCAATTAAAAAGAGTCTAGAACATGTATCTGAACTATTGGGTCACATATGTCACACCACACTATAGGGCCTACATTTATCAAATACCAATACTACTCCAAACTGTCAAGAACATGGACCCTATAATATGGGGTTACATTTAAGACACAACCAATTGTTCAGCATCAACACCTGGACATTTTTTGCTGAAAATAATGGCATAATAGTTAAACAATATTGTAAATCATATGAACATATCAAATACATTACCATTGCCAAGATCCTCAATGAATGTTTCATTGGTTGTCTTGGAGCCATCACTATCTTTCTCGGTGTAGAGCCCAGGCTCTCCTGTGCAGGTTGCTGAAACATATCTTTGGTTTTCCTCACTAATGCTGAAAACTCCTTGGTCACCCTGAGTTTCATCAGTTCTCATTTCTACAATACATAATCATATTCCAAATACAGATATACTGTCTGCAAGTTTAAACAAAATGAGTCAAGTTTTGCAATAAAAAAGAGTCTAGAACATGTATCTGAACTATTGGGTCACACATGTCACACCACACTATAGGGCCTACATTTATCAATACCAATAAATGTACTACTCCATTCTGTCAAGAACATGGACCCTATAATATGGAGTTACATTTAAGACACAACCAATTGCTAAGCATCAACACCTGGACATTTTTGCTGAAAATAATGGCATAATAGTTAAACAATATTGTAAATCATATGAACGTATCAAATACATTACCATTGCCAAAATCCTCAATGAATGTTTCATTGGTTGTCCTAGAGCCATGACTATCTTTCTCGGTGTAGAGCCCAGGCTCTCCTGTGCAGGTTGCTGAAACATATCTTTGGTTTTCCTCACTGATGCTGAAAACTCCTTGGTCACCCTGAGTTTCATCAGTTTTCATTTCTACAATACATGATCATATCCCAAATACAGATAAAATTTCAGCAAGTTTGAAAAATGAGTCAAGTTTTGCAATAAAAAAGAGTCTAGAACATGTATCTGAACTATAGGGTCACACATGTCACACCACACTATAGGGCCTACATTTATCAATACCAATACAACTCCAAACTGTCAAGAACATGGACCCTATAATATGGGGTTACATTTAAGACACAACCAATTGTTAAGCATCAACACATGGACATTTTTTGCTGAAAATAATGGCATAATAATTAAACAATATTGTAAATCATAGGAACATATCAAATACATTACCATTGCCAAGATCCTCAATGAATGTTTCATTGGTTGTCTTGGAGCCATCACTATCTTTCTCGGTGTAGAGCCCAGGCTCTCCTGTGCAGGTTGCTGAAACATATCTTTGGTTTTCTTCACTGATGCTGAAAACTCCTTGGTCACCCTGAGTTTCATCAGTTCTCATTTCTACAATACATAATCATATCCCAAATACAGATAAAATTTCAGCAAGTTTGAAAAATGAGTCAAGTTTTGCAATTAAAAAGAGTCTAGAACATGTATCTGAACTATTGGGTCACATATGTCACACCACACTATAGGGCCTACATTTATCAAATACCAATACTACTCCAAACTGTCAAGAACATGGACCCTATAATATGGGGTTACATTTAAGACACAACCAATTGTCAAGCATCAACACCTGGACATTTTTTGCTGAAAATAATGGCATAATAGTTAAACAATATTGTAAATCATATGAACATATCAAATACATTACCATTGCCAAGATCCTCAATGAATGTTTCATTGGTTGTCTTGGAGCCATCACTATCTTTCTCGGTGTAGAGCCCAGGCTCTCCTGTGCAGGTTGCTGAAACATATCTTTGGTTTTCCTCACTAATGCTGAAAACTCCTTGGTCACCCTGAGTTTCATCAGTTCTCATTTCTACAATACATAATCATATTCCAAATACAGATATACTGTCTGCAAGTTTAAACAAAATGAGTCAAGTTTTGCAATAAAAAAGAGTCTAGAACATGTATCTGAACTATTGGGTCACACATGTCACACCACACTATAGGGCCTACATTTATCAATACCAATAAATGTACTACTCCATTCTGTCAAGAACATGGACCCTATAATATGGAGTTACATTTAAGACACAACCAATTGCTAAGCATCAACACCTGGACATTTTTCTTGAAAATAATGGCATAATAGTTAAACAATATTGTAAATTATATGAATGTATCAAATCATTACCATTGCCAAAATCCTCAATGAATGTTTCATTGGTTGTCCTAGAGCCATGACTATCTTTCTCGGTGTAGAGCCCAGGCTCTCCTGTGCAGGTTGCTGAAACATATCTTTGGTTTTCCTCACTGATGCTGAAAACTCCTTGGTCACCCTGAGTTTCATCAGTTTTCATTTCTACAATACATGATCATATCCCAAATACAGATAAAATTTCAGCAAGTTTGAAAAATGAGTCAAGTTTTGCAATAAAAAAGAGTCTAGAACATGTATCTGAACTATAGGGTCACACATGTCACACCACACTATAGGGCCTACATTTATCAATACCAATACAACTCCAAACTGTCAAGAACATGGACCCTATAATATGGGGTTACATTTAAGACACAACCAATTGTCAAGCATCAACACCTGGACATTTTTTGCTGAAAATAATGGCATAATAGTTAAACAATATTGTAAATCATATGAACATATCAAATACATTACCATTGCCAAGATCCTCAATGAATGTTTCATTGGTTGTCTTGGAGCCATCACTATCTTTCTCGGTGTAGAGCCCAGGCTCTCCTGTGCAGGTTGCTGAAACATATCTTTGGTTTTCCTCACTGATGCTGAAAACTCCTTTGTCACCCTGAGTTTCATCAGTTCTCATTTCTACAATACATAATCATATCCCAAATACAGATAAAATTTCAGCAAGTTTGAAAAATGAGTCAAGTTTTGCAATAAAAAAGAGTCTAGAACATGTATCTGAACTATAGGGTCACACATGTCACACCACACTATAGGGCCTACATTTACATTTATCAAATACCAATACTACTCCAAACTGTCAAGAACATGGACCCTATAATATGGGGTTACATATAAGACAAAACCAATTGCTCAGCATCAACACCTGGACATTTTTGCTGATTTTAATGGCATAATAGTTAAACAATATTGTAAATCATATGAACGTATCAAATACATTACCATTGCCAAGATCCTCAATGAATGTTTCATTGGTTGTCTTGGAGCCATCACTATCTTTCTCGGTGTAGAGCCCAGGCTCTCCTGTGCAGGTTGCTGAAACATATCTTTGGTTTTCCTCACTGATGTTGAAAACTCCTTGGTCACCCTGAGTTTCATCAGTTCTCACTTCTACAATACATAATCATATCCCAAATACAGATATACTGTCAGCAAGTTAAAACAAAATGAGTCAGGTTTTGCAATAAAAAAAAAGTCTAGAACATGTATCTGAACTATAGGGTCACACATGTCACACCACACTATAGGGCCTACATTTATCAATACCAATACAACTCCAAACTGTCAAGAACATGGACCCTATAATATGGGGTTACATTTAAGACACAACCAATTGTTAAGCATCAACACATGGACATTTTTTGCTGAAAATAATGGCATAATAGTTAAACAATATTGTAAATCATATGAACATATCAAATACATTACCATTGCCAAGATCCTCAATGAATGTTTCATTGGTTGTCTTGGAGCCATCACTATCTTTCTCGGTGTAGAGCCCAGGCTCTCCTGTGCAGGTTGCTGAAACATATCTTTGGTTTTCCTCACTGATGCTGAAAACTCCTTGGTCACCCTGAGTTTTATCAGTTCTCATTTCTACAATACATAATCATATCCCAAATACAGATATACTGTCAGCAAGTTAAAACAAAATGAGTCAAGTTTTGCAATAAAAAAGAGTCTAAAACATGTATCTGAACTATAGGGTCACACACGTCAAACCACATTATAGGGCCTACATTTATATTTATCAATTACCAATTCTATTCTAATCAATCAAGAACATGGACCCTATAATATGGGGTTACATTTAAGACAAACCAATTGCTAAGCATCAACATGTGGAAATTTTTGCTGATTTTAATGGCCTATTAATAAACAATGTTGTGAATCTTATGAATGTATTAAATACATTACCATTGCCAAGATCCTCAATGAATGCTTCATTGGTTGTCTTGGAGCCATCACTATCTTTCTCGGTGTAGAGCCCAGGCTCTCCTGTGCAGGTTGCTGAAACATATCTTTGGTTTTCCTCACTGATGCTGAAAACTCCTTGGTCACCCTGAGTTTCATCAGTTCTCATTTCTACAATACATAATCATATCCCAAATACAGATATACTGTCAGCAAGTAAAAACAAGATGAGTCAAGTTTTGCAATAAGAGTCTAGAACATGTATCTGAAATATTGGGTCACACATCTCAAACCACACTATAGGGCCTTTCACATCAACCATCCTACTTTATCATATCAAGAACATGGATGTTATGTTATGGTTTTACAATAATTATCAACTATTTACTGTGCACCAATAAATAGATTGCTTTGCAACTCATTTTAAAATTGTTATTCCCCCTGGACCAAGAACTTTGGGTTAAAGAATGAGCAAGTATGTGGTCAGTATATTATTAAATTTTTCTTGTAAAAAATGTATTATTACATACAATTGTATTAAATATATCAATATATAAATTGGCAATCACGCAAACAAAAAGAGGTTAATGCATGCATTATTTTCATTAGCGCATGAATAATGTCGTGCAAAATTTTCGCAGAAACGGCTATGATAACAAGGACTCGCTCACTTCGCTAGCCAACTCAAAAAAAGGTAACACGGACATGTCACTCCGTATAGGGAATATGCATGCGAAAAGGATAAGAAAGTAACACATCAATATTTTGCATCAGTAAAATTGTTTCTGCTAACTGTTGTTAAAATGCATATAACAATCTGCACACACAAAATTTAGTTGTCTAGCTTTCAATCTTTAGTTTCACACTATAGAAAAAGTTATCCTTAACTTGCCTGATGCTCTAGGCAATTATGTGAAAAAACATCAGATGAACATTAGGGCATGGAAAAGCATTCAGATGCATAGACAGAATACTAAGACATTTAATAGTGATACATATACCTTTCTTTATTGCATGTCTGTATTCCATGAAAGGAATAACCTTGTCCACCTCACACTAACATAGAAGATAACTACACAAATGAAAAGCAAGAAAATGGATGATATTATTTCCGTTACAAGGAGAGCTACAAGGAGATTTTCTTCTTCCATTTTCTTTTTCATGCCACTTCCTGTCACATGTTTATGACCCAATAAAACTGTGATACATACACATACCCAAGAGTCTTAGACCCAACAGCAATATATATTTCTAGACCCAACATTTTCATTATCTACTTTTGAGAAAAAAAAGTCTTTATCAGTCCTCAATATTACCAGTAACTGATCATGAAATATATCCACTTGTCCATCCATCAAGTTTCCAACCCCATTAATGTAACGTTACTTGTCAGAATTCCTAATTAACTTGCCCATATCTGAACATATATAAGGAATTTTGTAGTGCTAAAAAATATATCGATATTGTTATTTAACATTAATTTGTAAATCAAAACAATTAGGGAATAAAGTCTTCTCATTTGCTATTGGCAACCATTAATGTTGATTTAACAGTCGCAAACCGAGTTTTATCGGCAAATGAAGCCCATAAAACAGATATTTTAGATTCTAACTTTAGTGCAAATTATGCATTTTGTTTGATGTTCACACCTTCTTTTGTTGAGTTTCTTTTTTAAGAAATATATGTCAATAAAGTTTGTGTTTTAACGTCATTCTTTTTTTATGACACGTACAATCAAAAGCTTTCACTCTCGTTAATGCTTGTTTAACTCCATAAAAAAATTAGTGCATTAGCTAATCAAAATGCTTTACTAAACAATTGGCAAACACAGTATTACTGTATGCAACTTAGTCTTGATCACCATTGTCAATTAACAATATCTATAGTGAAAAGAGACTGAACCCTTTTGAACCCTGATGGCAGCATTTCAAAACTATGACAGCTAGTGGCTAAAAATTCTGTGGAATATTAATTTTTTAAAAATAATATTCACAATATTCTATAAAGGTATAAAGATTCTCTTGCTGATCAGACAAGTGTGCCTGGAAATCGACCTGCCTAATCACAAAATGAACTAGACACAGACAATCATGAGACACATGCCCTAGACATTAGGGCTAGTGGACTTGCGCATCATGTCTCCCTGATCTTCTAGACTTCTTTCTAATTTGCTTTGAAAGAAAAGTGAAGTGTCACTACATTTTGGGTCTAGGTTAGTCCCTGAAAGTATTTATGATATTGTGTGAATTTTAATTTTGAACATGGGCACCATAAGCGTAGAATCCCTTCACAAGAGAACATTGAACCTCATGTCAATCATTACTTCTGTTACACATGGACAAACTTTCTTACTTTAAAACACAAGTTACTCGATCCCTTCGACTTTGTTGCGAAGAAAAATAACATACATGATTTGAAAAGGAAAATTTAAATGAGTGCACATTATCAAAGTAGTGATAAACATTAATTGTTTTTTTTACAGTCTACAGGGCAATTTGTCAGCCATTTACTGCCTCAAAAAAAACAAACTCAGCATCTATATTGACCTACTAGTACACCCCCAGTCTGCAAAAAATAAAGAATTCTAACATCAGAGATTAACAAACGTTTCAGAATCTAAGAAGCAGGTGGTGATTATTTTCATTTCTACTACAGCTATTGCCAAGATCAAAGAAATGCTGCAGACATTATTCACTAGGGCTGGGACGATACTGTACTTAGCCGATTCGGTACATGTCATGATACATGAGATGTGATATGATACATATCACGATACGTTGCAACTAAATGAAAACAGGAATAGTGGTTTAAAATTTATTCAATCTGTCGATGTATTACTGCATGTCCAAAGTTGTTTTATTATATCTAAAATGAGCGTTGCACAATTTACAAATTACTATAGTCTCATATACACTACTTTTTCAAAAACAAGTAATCCAAAAGTTTTCAACACCCCAGATTTAGCTTCCTAACAGTTTTGACAACTTTACAAAATTGCAACTATTTCTTAAATCTAAATAGAAGTGAAACAACTCACTACTGTATCAATTCACCATGTCTATAGTTTCAGTAGTGTTTACATCAATAGCAAACAAACAAGTATTTTTGTAATGTTTATAAGAAAAATGTGTTTATGTAACTAGGAGCAACTGGGGCAAAATATCAACACTTCATTCACTAGAGTTTTATTAATTAATGCAAAGAACACCTAAGAAAAAATAATTAATATAAACCAGGAGCAACCCATGTGCATGAAACTTAAGGTAAAAAATTACATGTACTTACGTATCTCATCACTAATCCAAACTTTTTTTAGGAATTCTATATCCCTTTTTCTTTCAATGCATTCTTTGGCCACCAATAGAGGCTTTTTACGTTTGTTGTTTCTTCTGAAAGCAGAAGAAAAAAGTGTGTGTTGATCAGCTGATAGAAAACAAAGCTATTATATGCTTGTGCCCCCTCAATAATAACATCTGATGACCTTCTTTTTTGGGGGTTTAATTTTTTTTTTTTCATTTTCACAATGTATGGTTGTGCCCCCCCCCCCCCCCCCCCCCCCAACAGAGCTGTGGAAAATTGCCGGTCATGCCGGCAAGACCGGCTTAATTTAGCAAAGACCGACATAAATTGGTTAAATGTTGGACCGGCTGACCGAATCCGATGTTGTTTGCCCTGTCACAGTCAGCATAAGGCAAAATAAAAAAAACGCAAAATGCAATCGCTGTAAATGTGTTGTTTCTTGATGCATCAGTATTCCTCAGACAACTTCCCTAATGTGCGAGTACCAGTTATTGCCGAAAAATACACAAGTTTTCTTTATTACTCTCTTCATGTAAGCTGTCATTTAAAAATTTCTAGGCAAATCTCTGCACTGTTCATTTATTTAATTTGAGGAATCATTTTTATTTTATTCTCATCAATATCAACTTACTTCTGGCTAAAATTAAACCCTGTCCATGACCTTCGATTTACAGGAAGTTCGAGTACCCATTATTGCCGCTCATATCTTTTCGTTATTTTTCCAGTAATTAATCGGTAAAAGGTCAAAATGTAAAAGAATCTAACGATATAAGATAAAATGTAAGAATATAACATAAAAAATTATGTCATAAACGCACCTGCAGTATGTGTTTTTAAATTTTATTTTAGTTTCCCAAACATTATTTTAACTGTTGGTATTCGGACAGGCATAATTCATTCGGACAGGCAAAGTCTGTCCGAATGACTGACTTCCAAGAAAATATTTCCACAGCTCTGCAAATGTGAAATTGCTTCCTACGGACATGGTTCGGTTCATACAGGCACTACACTCGAGTGTTAAAAAGAATAGAGAATATAACCTTGACACTTTTAAAATCCTTAATTGTTTCTGTACTTTTTAGGTATAGTCAAGACAATTCAGTTTCGCAGAGGAATTTCGAACTCTAATAAAAACGAAAGTTTCTTCAGCATTGTACCTTTCAAACATTGATCAATCTTTGATAGTGCTCATATGTATATAACAAAATTAATTCCAATGGACCCTATTAAAGCAGTGTAAATGTAAAAATGTATATATACCTCTGCATCGTGGTTAAAACCACTTCGTGGGTCTTCGGTGAATTTCGGTTCATTCCGCCTCCAATTTCGCGCCATTTTCACGCGACTTCTGATTGGACAATGACAATATGTGACCCTCACGGGAAATTAAGGCCCAACAGTTCAGGTTTCAGACAAACAGTTAAATTTACACATTTTTCCGATTGTAAGGAAATAGAACTACGATTAATTGTTGGGTCTATAATTGTTGGGTCGATGACCCGACAGCTCAAAAAAGACCCGACAATTAAACAAAGACCCAACAACAAGCTCATAAATTTGCAGTTGACCAGACAATTGACCAAGTTTAAAACTATATATATATATATATATATATATATATATATATATATATATATATATATATTTCAAATTCCTTTAGCTTCGATATTTCACGATGATTAAGAAAAGGGGGGGGGGGGGGGCTGAACCTGTCAAGTTAGGAGATTGTGTATTTTTCCCGAATCACTGCCCGCACGAGTTATCTATTCGACGAAACGAAAGTGAAAGTGTGGACAGTGGATAATACAAAAACTGAAAACAGAAAAGGTAACGGAGACATGAAATTCAAATGCTTTTTTGCAAATACAACGTTATTCAGTTAGTTGCTATTATTGCGGCGTCGGATTGACATGGTATTTTCTCTCAACAAGTCTTGCACAATCTCCTGATTGTTAAATGAAATGTATCAGTGTCCCTACCTGATGTATCCCACAATCTCCTGATTGTTAAATGAAATGTATCAGTGTCCCTACCTGATGTATCCGTATCAAAGGCACTCCTATCTTAATTTGTGAAAGAAATACAAAATCAATTTCGTTGTGTAAAGATTTTTACATCTTACAAATTAATATTGGAATGCCAATGTTATGATTTGTAAATAGTTGGAAAAGTGTACATATAGGTTCATTCAGCTATTCAGAATAGCTTGGTATAGCTATTTTGTCTTACTTTTTCTTAATCTGTAACATTCTCATTAGCTAATATGTTTTACGGTACGACTGTTGGGACATGCGCAGCATAAATTAATTGTAAATACACACTGGTACATGATGATATTTTTTTATTTTAAAATAACTAAAGCGTGGTTTACCACCGTGAACAAAAATAAAATTTTTACCCTCCAGTATACATGTATAAACAGTTATATTTTAAGGTGTGGCAGTAACAACAATCAGATTCATTAAAAATGTGCTCAGTTTATTCATTTGTACTAAAGGTCACCTGCTCAGTCTAGACATTGTGACGACACGTTAGTAGAGCAGACATCGCTCAACAATAACTATCAAAGTAACAATTGCCTATACCTGTAACACAAATTTTGGCAAGCGCTTGCTCTGTTAAATAGGCCTCAACAGTTGTTAGAGTTTGCAGTGCTTGCCGGCGCTAACAGTAAAACTGTAACTTTGAACTGTTCTTACTACGGTACAATGCCTATAAAGATTACTCATCAAATTGTATCTCCTTCAGAGACTATGGACTTTAATGGGGCATGGTCACGATTTTGGTCAATTTCTATATTTCTGTTTTTATCATTCACAATGCTTTAGGAATGCATTTCTAGTGATCAAATGAAATTTGAAAGTTATTCGTAGAGCCCCTTTAAGCTCTAAGAGTTTTATAGGGCTATGTAAAGCAATTACTTCATGACCACACAATTACTTTATGAATACAACATGAACAACAAAGAACAGTTTTTGTTAACTTGATGATTTGTAATAATTTGTAATAATTTGTGATTTGTAATAATTTAACACAGTATATCTACATTTACCGAGTATCTCCTCTATTTCTCACGAAAACCATTGGATGGTGATTTATGGCTCTATAGAGGTAGATAACTGAGCGGGCTGAAGTCTACAAGATCCAGTAGACTTCAGCCCTCTCAGTATCTACATGTAAAAAAACTACTAATAAAAAACATTAGCAAGCTATTCTGAAAAGCTTTATAGAGCTATTTAGCTGAATCAAACTAATGTCTATATAGCTAAATCAAGGGATTGTGCTGGACCTGAATTATAATACTAGTATTTTGTTGTCATTTTAGTAATCTGAGATAATCATTTTAGCTGTTTAGACCCTAAGTTAGAGCCCATGGCTCAACAAATGTCGGGGAAGGCTCTAAAGGAAGCCCTTAGGAAAGAGTATAAAGCCAGAATTGCTGCTATACCAAAGCTAATTAAGGAGTCCCAGTCTAGAAGACTAACTCAAATGGTAAGTAGTTGTTAGAGTAAATAAACAACTGAAAATTCAGTCCCATTTTCTTGATTGAAGACAGTTGTGTAAATTATGACATCAAGCTGAATATAAATCATATAGTACCTTTGCCATTTTAGGATAATTCTCATTTCAAGATTTGATACTGTAGTTTTTAGATATACCAAAAGTACAGGAGAGTACTAGCTTCAGTATTTACTTGAGTCGAGACGATGAAGTTGATACAAAGCCCATTATACAGACTCTGTTAAAGCATAGGAAAGACATTTTTGTGCCCTTCTACAAAGGTGATGTGATGAAAATGGTTCCTCTGTATTCATGGCAAGATTATGAAAGAATGCCAGAGACAGCCTGGAAAATCAAGCAGCCAGAGGACGGAGAAACACGATTAGACGCCTTAAGTTTAGGTACATTTAACAACTATTAATGTATGTGTATGTTTGTATGTATAGATAAAATAAACTAATTTTCTGCAAGAATGCTGAAATTGCAACAGAAGATTACATATATTGTATTATGGTGAGGGAGATGTGAAGATTCCTTCCCCAAAGAAAAGTCAAACTTCTCCGATATATGAATTTTCTTGGGGGAATAAATCTTCACATTTCCTTTGGAAAAATCTTGGATTTTACTGTTTACAGGAAAATTTTTACCCCATCTTTAGTATACCCAACACAAACAAAGTTTGGGGGGAGGGGTATATAGGATTCACCTTGTACATTCCTCTGTGTGTCTGTCTGTCTGTCTGTCTGTTTGTGCTATCGTGTGCGTCCTGTATCTTTCTTATGGAGGAATATTGGAAATTCCTTCACAGAAAGATTCCTTAAGACCTGGCGATGTGTTATGATCTTGAACAAAGGTCATTTGTGCAAGTGTAAGGTCATTGTCCAAAAAATAATTCATGATTCCTGCCTTGAGCTATATCTTGTAATGGAAATACTTGAGTTAATATATTTTCTTGATGAAAATTAAGAAAATTATATGGATTTTTCATTTGTGAGCTTGCTCACAGTACCTCTAGGTTTTTTTTTAATTTTTAAGCCTTGAGAATTCCAAAACTTGTTTTGTTTACTGTGTAAATTAAAAAGAATATCTATTTCTAACTGTGTGGGCAAATTCGAGATGAGATAAAACTGTAAATATAAAATGCAAAATTAATGCGATTTGGGCGAAAATAACCATGTTTACATAATTCCCATGTTTTTACTCTTCCTTTGCCTGATTCATGCAGTACTTACTTACATGCAAGTTCTTTGATTTTCATAGGTGGAATTGAGGTACTTGTTTGCCCTGGACTTGCTTTTGGTCAAAATTGCTCTCGGCTTGGAAGAGGGAAAGGTTACTATGACAAGTACATCCAAACATGTGAACAAGCAGGGAGTTATCCTTTCATGGTTGGTTTGGCATTCGATGAACAGGTGACAAAGAGCAGCCTGGCATTCGACGAAAATGATCGATATTTGTCTGTTGTACTGTACCCAAGCATGGACCGATATGAACCACCTTCTGGACAGAGAAAGAAAGAAACCTTTATGCAAAAGAATTTTACATATACTTTTCCTTATTGATTTTGATTCACAATATTATGATTTTACATTATTAAAACTTGTTTATGATATTGACTGCCTGATTTAGTTATTCATTGTGCATCTATTTCATAATTGAAAAGTGTTATATTCATATATTATATTTGATCAAACATCTTTTTTTATCACAGTTTTTGACAAAATGCTGATGCTGTAATTTGTAGAATTCAAAAAAGTTTATTAAATATGCAGGTTTTGCAAGCTTATTGATACCAGAACGTCAGAGAGAGGACACTACAAGGGGGTGTTGGGGGTAAATGATATTTGATATGTGCTTAATACATACATGTGACAAGTTGAAGACCACAAAACTGTACATGAACCTTTAATTTGGGTGAAAAAACTGTACACTGCCCATCAAAAAACGGTACAAAATATCGCTTAAATTCTTCTGATAAAGCACCTTATTTCTAAACCTACAAATGTTTATTGTCGCAAATGCCATATTGTAATAGAATTTTCTATTCTTTAAAATTTCATATTGTGTTTTATAATCACAATTTTTCATGAATCATATGAATTGAGCAAGTTTAGATGATACATTAGTTTGTTTACCAACTTTATATAGTATAACCTGAGAGTCGATGTCTCCAATTTACATCTTGTTCATGAATATATTACTGATATATACACCAGCAATGTAAATACATACATTTTTGCACATAAAAAAATCCTTTATTTCACCATAAGCATGATTATAAACACGTTTATCCATCGTATATATTATGTACGGAGAGCTGATTCAGATTTATGTATATTTCTAAAGTTGGCTGAAAAATTTCCGATCAAGTTACGAAATATTTTAAAACAGTTATAATTAAATACCCCTTTAAAAACAAATGCAAATTTTCATGTTCCGTGAATTTTGGTGTCCCGCCGGTACACCGTGAATGGGGTCGAAAAACGGTACATTTTGCGTACCGCCGGTACATATCACATGTATGTTAATAAAAAATTCCGAATATTAAGAGTGGACCTTTTATTTTCAAGTTTATTGCTAGCGCTAGCAACTACGTTAGTCTTTTTTTTACTGGAATACGCATGCTCGACTTCAAAGTTGGGCATTCTGGGAATACTTGATCTGAAATTTTGTATTTTGTTGTAAATGCCAAAAAGTAATAGTATCTTAGGTCTTATAATGCCAAGTTATTTCTTAAATAATAATAAAAGCTAGCTTTTCTTCACTATCTTAAAGCTCGGAAAACAACATCGGTTATGTTTTCCGAGCTTGCCGGAAAGGCCCGAGAAGATCGATTGCTCCAAAACAGTGGTTCTACTGATCTCTTATTTTTTTTTTTACCTCAAAATTGAAAGTATTTACAGTAAATACAGAATGATTAAAGCACAGTTAGTGAGTTATGCCATTGCCGATGTGAAGCCCACTCTAGATTCACCATTTTGAATTGAGACCCCCACCCCACCCAAAACACAATTCCAGTGCACCACTGTGCCTTCCTATTAATAATTAATCGATTCAGAAAATTAAACCAATGGTTTAGAAATACTTTTGTGTTTTATGATGGCTACAGCGCTAGCTTACCAATCTTTTTAAAAGATAAGCTTGTATGGAAGTAAGCTGGAAATTTTTAATGTGTGGAAAATTATTCTGAAGGAATTGGAGCTATTATTTATTAAGTTTACAGGAAAGTGAGCTAGAATAAGACATTTTAGAGTCTTTGTTTATCTCATACCAGGTATTATAACCGTATGTGTACCCCTATATCAGGCCAGGTAAGGCCATATTAAGGACGGGAAAGGGGGGGGGGGGGGAGGAGGCTAGACTTAAGCTTCTCATAAATCTTGAGAAGCAAAAAAAAAAAAAAAAATTATGGTAATAGTTATGTCTAACTTTGCAAAACAGGAAGGGGGGGCTAAGCCCTTCTGACCCCACCCCCCTCCCCACCCCCCGGTTCCAACGCATATGCGGTGTATGTATAAGTTTCAGTTCTGTTTAAAGAATTACCCCACACCCCGGTAATATTGAGTTGCAGATACATGACTGTATGAATGCCCGATACTATGATACGCTTTGTTTTATATGATTCTCCATGGAATTTTTGTTGCATTCTATTTCATTAGAATTCAAGGATAAAGGAATTGAGTCCAAATATCTGCGTATGTATGTGTCATTCGTTTTTATGTTTATATTTTACTTTGGTTAATGGTGACAATTTTCTGCTAACATGACAGAAATTTTGAAAATGTGTTGGGTGAAAGATTGTTGACCGAGAACCAAGAACAGGTCGTCGTCGGGAAGAGCGAATAGTTCTGCTGACAACCGAATGTCGAAGAGATTCACAATGTCGATCCACCATAGATCTGGTATGTTGGCCATGTCCAGGCAAGCACAAGAGGCATGAACAAATACATTAGTAAAGTCTTTGACACAATATGCAAACTTGGTTTTCGTTGAAATCTCGGATATTTGAGGCAAGTTTGCAGATGAATTTACAGAAATTGATTTCATAACAATTTCTGGGTAATTTCCAAAATGACGATGGTTCTGTATTGCTGGAGATGGTATGAAAAAAAAAGTCATGGTTGTAAGATAAATGGTCCTGACACTGTAATTTACAAGTATGCTGCGATGATACAGATGTTCTGGCGATTTTCCACCAGGTCGGTTTGTCGAGGAATGATCCGTCCTGTAGCCAACTTTGTTCGTGAGTCCGTGCAAATCTACAATTAGCAGAATTTCGGGAACGAAACCAAACAAATCGTAAAGAAAAGAGGCGTGTCAAAACATTTTCTTTAATTGTAAGGGCGTTGGAACTCAATCGACAAAGTTTTCCAAAGAATAACAGTTTTTTTGCGTCAATTTCTGCATCTATTGGCAGAACGTGAAAAAAAGATTCACAGATGTCAGATCTACACAATTTTGGGAGATTCAATGCATTCTTACAGACGGAGTGTTGGAAGGTTTTGAGTTTCTAAGTTTAAATCTTACAACTTAAATAAGTTTAGACTTTTTTTCTCAACAAATAGAGTGGACACTGATGACCTCCTTTCATATTTTTTTTCAGATTTTTTAATCTTGAATGTAAGGCTGTATCTGCGCAGTTCTAAGTGATTAAAAATGGCATTATTCTGTTCTTATATGCATAATTTGCATACAAAACAACATGTAGAACCTCATATTTATTGCTCTTTTTTTCTCTTTTGACAACAATTTTTTGTCAGGTTTGGGCAGAAACAAGCCAGTTCAAGAAATGTTTACATTTTTATTCTCAAATGTACAAGATGGCCGCTCATTCCCCTTTAAACTGACTGAAGGCCTGTTGGAGATATACTAATACATGTTATGTCGTCTGCTAAGGCAGGACAACTACTTTCAACATTCAATACACCAGTATTTTTATATGTACTTCAAATTTTGAGTTCATTTAAAAGATCATCTATAAATACCAGATACAAAAATGAGGATAGAGTGCCTCCTTGTCGGACACCTTGATTAACAGGAAACCAATTTAAAATTTGAACATTTTCATTATCTTTATATACAAAGGTATTCGTCAAAAGAAAATCAATATAAGCTAAATATGGCCACGACCATCCGCCCCTCTTTTAAATATCAAAGACAAAATCATTTAGATTTCCTCTTTATTAGAATCAATAACTCTGCAAAAAACTTTTGCTTACAGGAAATTCAAAGGCTCAGATTCTTTACTTACTTTATATGATTGTATATGTACATAAACGGGTAATTGATTGATCAGTTGATTTACTGTAATTTGATTTGATAAGAAACAGAGAAAGAATTTATGTAATGTGGTTGAATAAAATTTGAGCTTTTTACCTCCTATCCTATATATAATAATGTGTTGTTTTATATGCATGGTAAATGATTTGTGTTCGTTTGAGTGAAACGAATTAAGTACATAAAGGTAAATTAATGCGAGTTGCCAGAAAACGATTCATTAAATCCATAACACATAAAAAAATCAAGTTAGAGCTGAAGTGCAAATCAGTACTTCAATCCATGTTTTCACATGTTCCGTGCACATGCACTTGATTAAAATCCTGAACGGTGTTGGCAGGTGATTGCTCAGATAGATTTTTTTTTCCAAAGAATAATCTCTTTCATTTAGAGATAAATACATGTATTCATCATCTTTTTATAAGGATAGTTTTAATCAGACTGTGAATTGAAAGGACAAAGAGTATATTGCATTTAGGTAGAAATATTGAGCTTGCATTAAAGCTCTGTGCCAACTGGAAAATTTATGTCATAGGTTAAGATTAAAGGAATCTCCTCAGAAATGCTTTTCATCCTATTGTCCATTATTTAAGCGGGTCCCTTTAATAGAGGTGAAAAAGTACGTGATGACAGAGAAAGCAACGATACAAATCAAGTTAATGAATCGCATTGGAGGGTAGAATTAATTTATTATGTCCATAATACATTAATTGACGCAACAACATAAATTCTTTCATTTTGTGGAATTTCCCTACTATTTATCGAGAATATCAACTTTGCAATGTCCGTGTGCACTGATTCTACAACAGGTTTCAGCCATTTAAAAGCTCGATCATATCCAACATGATTTTTTTAAATATGATACAGACTATTTTAGTTATGGTTATAATAAGTTTTCTACCCTAGAAGATAAAAATCACATATATCTTAAATTTAACAAGATAGATCTTACAAATACACCTTCAGATAGAGAGAAACGGCATGTTGTTTGGGTTTTTTTTTGCACGAAATACATAATTCCGTATCTACATGTAAATTAAGCAATCAAATCATGGATCTGAAAATCTGTATCCAAGCGTCATCAAACTGTTTTAAATAAAGAACATCTTTACAGTCATACTTTTACCCACAAATAATGTCTTATTATGTCTTATAACTTATATAATTATGGTTATAAAAAGGTTAAAAAAAACTTTCATACTTATCTGAATACGTTTGGTTATATTTTTTGATATGTGAAAAAACTCAACATAATTACCTTGTGCATGTATGTTGACATACTTTTCTTGCATGCTGACATAATTTATCTTGCATTATGGGGGGGGGGGGGGGGGGGGGCAGATTTATGGCACTATATGATTAATTGAAAAAAAAATAAACGTTTAAAATTAGCCACGTAATTCTAAGTTTTGCTTTGATTATCACTGACAATGGAACGTCAATTTTAGAGGGTTTTGCATTCAGGCATTTCTTTGATTTTTAGTAAAAAAAAAAAAGAAGAAAAAAGGACTTTTATAATATAATTTTAAATGTGTATACATGATTGTGCTATTAATCCCTCGCTCATGCGCAGAGATGTTTCAAACGTCATGACTCGATCAAATAAACAAGAAATAGTGGGATTTTTGTTGGAAAATTGTACTGTTTATATTAGAATCCACACAATTTTAGGAATAATGTTTACTTGGATATTGACAATTTTGATTGTATACTGAAAAGTCGATTAGATATTTAATTCTTGAGAAAAAGTATCACAAACGATTTATAATCTGTCCCGGGTTACCGTTTCCGTCACTTTTTGATGAGTTTTAACGAGAATTCACATGCCTGTCAAAGAAGTACAATTGAAATCGATACCAGGGAAAAAACCCAAGATTTCTTCATTGACATTTCACTAATATATTTTTACCCCAAGATTTATAATGGTAAATGTTTTCATCTTTTATCCGATCGGAAGTACTCGGGACACCTTGCACAATCCTTTAACGTTAAAATCTGGGTATTATTATGTCGGTTGCAATGCAAACTCCCTGTATACTTTTTATTTTTTGAGTTGTGTATGGAAACCTGAAGCGGTAGAATTGGGGTTTCAAAACAGAAAATCGGGACATTTTTCATTCTAGTGGATGAAAGTTACTTAATGATTATCATACTTTTATAGTAAGCAAAAGATGGTGGAAGCAGGAAAGCAGGAACTTGCGACGGAGAATAGGTTTTTTTTTCAAGTAAGGACTATAACGATAAATGAATGCATGCATGCTTATTTGATTTTCACATAGAGCAGGTCAGAACTAACTTTTTAATTTCATTTTAATTAAAATGAATAATTAGTCAATTGTTGTAGGTCACTGGGAGCATTTATGTCCCAGACGTGTCTTTTTATGTTGATTAATGATTATGTGCTTCAATACTCTCAGTACTTTGATTTAAATAGCCTTTTGGGCGATTAAGATCGGGCTCGAAAAACAAATATTTCAATTAGTACACAGCAGACGAAGTATGAAGATTTTATTTTGTGAGTTAATATTTTACATGAAATATGTCTTAATGGTATTGCAATAGACAGCTTATAGAAGAAGCGTCAAATATCAGTACCGGTGTCTAATATCGCGGTACTTATTTTTTCCCCCGAAAAAAGATATACAAGTCATTTTAACATTTCATTAAGTGCTGTTTTATTAAAAGCTTGTATTATACTCTGTCCCAAGATATCCTAGATTCATATTTTGCTTAATTACTCAATATTAATAAATACATCAGGGTTCAAACGATGCTCATTCAAAAATTATGAAAATTTCCAAGATATCTCCTTGAAACGCCCCCTTTAGCTTACAGATGTCAAGACACGACTATAAAATGTTATGTCTACGGGGATTTTGTATTGCAACAGACCCGGATGATAACGTTGAAAAATTGCGCGAGGTGTTCCGAGTGACTTCCGAATGGAGAAAAGATGTAATTATAAACATTCCCCATTATAAATATCCGTAAGAAATCTTTTTTCGTTCCAAAGAATTTTTTGGAAATTTTCCCTTTCATAGATTTCAATTGCACTTCTTTAACAGTTATGTGCATTTTTATTAAAAATCGCCCAAATGTGCTGCATAAATATCTTGGGACAAACAATAGATTATAGCTTTTTTGAGTAACATAATGTCCCAAACTTATTTCGTTTATTTTGTGTGCTATTTTTAAATCAAGGTTTTATTTACCTTTAAAAATAGAGAGCTCCACTGTATCGCGGCACTGTATATCTGGAAGCCTGTTTCAATTATTATTGACATAACATTCGATATTTTCACTATATTATGGAATTAGGCACAAACAAAAATGGACTTCGAGCAAAACAGAGGAAATTCGGACTTAATTTTTCAGATTTTGTTTTTCGCTGATATATTTTTGGCAGTGTCATAATATTCAAAGTTAAGATTTTACTTGTTTGTCAACATAATTGTGCATATTTTCTGTTGGTTTGATCTCCCTAATTAATTATGATAATCGTATGACACGCAAAACAAAAATATTGAAAAATGCAAAAAACGATAAAAGACACCGTATCACAAAATTTTGATCATTGACCTCATACATGTATAAATTTTCTATTCGCAGAATAAGATCAATATAATTAGTTCAATTCTATATATGTTTCAGTATTATTATCATCCAATTTAACAAAATATTTCTTACTACCGGTAGTACTTGTAAATTGGGCACTCAAGTATTTTATTCATTATCTTATTAGACTAAAGTTTATTGCTAAATAGCAACTTATCTTGCATTCATCGTGAAGTTGGTGAAGTCTTTGAGGCGCTAAAAGCGTGGGGAAAAAACGGGAATTAATATTTTTTGGGAATATACAATGGAACCCGCGATATAATAAGAAGAGAGAATTACGGCATGTTAGCCTGATTCAATAGCAATGTGCTTTTTCTTTAAAAAGAATGAATTCATCAGCGTTATCATTGCAAGTTATTGAATTTTGGACCTTTTTAGCTCATCTAAGCTGAAAGCCCAAGTGAGCTATTCTGATCACTTTTTTGTCCGGCTTCCGTCCGTCCGTCTGTCCGTCTGTCTGAATTTTTGTTGTTGACATTTTAGACTTCTTTTCCAGAACCACTGGACCGATGTTAAGGCATCTTATTCGTCACGTTTTGAATTCATTGCGCACATGATCATTATATTTAGAATAAATATGATTTTATTTACTTATTTATCACAGAAAGATTACTTTTTCATAATTATCAACATTCATAAAGAAAACCTATTTGAATTCAATAAACAAACAAGTTTTTGGGAGAACTATATTTTCGTGAGGGAGGTTTTTTAGACAAAAATTATAGAAACAAAAATTATAGAAACAAGCAATTTTATGAATTTTCAATATACTTTTCTTTTTATTATACTTTATTCATTTCACACATTTTTAACATTTGACAGGTTTGTTACATATTCTATAGGTTCTGTGTGACATGTACAAAAAAAAATCTTGAGAGTATGGTAGACTTTTAGCATAAAATCATGCAAATGTTTAGAAAAAGTCTGAAATTTTTTAAGCCAAATTTTGCAAGAATTTTTCCTTTGTACCCATCTATCTAAAATTTGACATCACTGACCCCCATATTTTATTATGTCAAAATAATACTGAAATCATATCTAGGCAAACTGGATTAATATTATAAAATCCTTGATATTCAAAAAGTTTTTATTTCAAATCAAATTGTAAATATTTATACAGCTTCTTACAATTGTTTTTCGTAATCTCTCTATTCAGTCTGATTATTGTGCATTATTGAAAACATTATTTGATCAAATAATTTTGCGTAGTAAAAAATACCGGCAAGAAATGCTTATCAAGCTGAAATTGCATTTTAGGTACAAAAAGGTCAAATTAAATTGGCCATAACTCAGAGGGATGAAAACTGACCCCCCTTTTTCTTTGTATTTTTAAGAAGGTTTTATCTACAGATTTCAATGATATACGTCTCTAGTAATTCTTGATATAACAACATTGAGGGGTGGGATACCTTAACCAAAGACACAGAGCATCTTTAAGACTGTGTAAGGAAATTCAATGAAATCAATATTTATTAGTTTTATACGATATAAAATGGTTTGCGACAGTTTATGCAAGCTGTTTATGAAATAGCGTTTATTGTTCCAAACCGTTTTATATCATATAAAACTAATAAATATTGAATTCATTGCTGATAATTTAATTTTTTGGCTATTTTAAAATTGTAGATAAAAACAGTCATTTGACCTTGAAATGACATCAAATTGTACGTAATTCAAACGTAACGTCAGGCGGATTGATACGTTTTTTGACAATAGTCTTAATATGACTTAGGGAACATTCTGTATAAGTTATAAAATAATTATTTAACCAATCATAAGCGTGTGAAAACCAGAATTAAATTATAATAAGAATATCTGAGTTAAACAATTAAAAATCTTGTTATACAGGATATATTCTACTACTTGTCCAGATATTTTGTATATCTTATGACTCCACTAAGCCTGTTTTATTATGACTGTTGTTGCTCAGGTGAGAGATGTGGCCCATAGACTCTTGTTTTTTTCCCCTTATTTTATTAGCATACTTATAAACGCTTAAACGATAGTAATGAGTTTTTATAATTATTTGAACAGTTCATCGACAAATGAGATTAACATCACATGAATTCCTTTCTCGATAAAACGAGGTCTGTTGCTTGAGCAACAATAAACAACCCCTAAGATACAATACATATAAAAAATAATGCAATACAAATGCAATATTATACAAATAGTGAGTGGTGTTGGGGGTCATATTAGCCCCCGGGGACGAAATATTGCCCGACGCAAAGCGGAGGGCAATATATTCGTTCCGAGGGAGCTTATATACTCAGTCATCAATGTTGGCCGAAAACACAGTCAATATTTGTTTTGCCATACGAAGAAGCAAACCAAAAATCAAAATAGTTTTTGAATATAATTCGTCGTAATTTTCTCAGCTCAGCATAACATTCCTGAGTTAAATTTTGCGCCCAGTCCATTTCTTAAATATCATCGGCATCGAACGATCTCTGAAGATATATTTCGCCGCTCATAGGAATACAATACAGTGTGAAATTATTAATTATTGCATAATTATAATATCTGGATAAAATACTTCATTTGATTTTTTTTTATTTCATTTCATGAAGTTTTTCTGTTGATGTGGACATTCCTTCTGGGTAAAAAAGTAGACTATTTTTTACAGGTAAATTTTTTTATTTACTGTTTTCCATTCTACAATATAACACATTCATACACTTATACACACAAACCATGATATCAATAAATATGAAAGACTTTTCAAGTTGATACAATTTTGTAGAAATTGAAATCAATAAAACTCTTGAGGTTTTCCATTCAATCCACGTTTATATCATATTGATAAGAAGAGTTTCTGATAGTATTTTTCGATTTCATATTTAAGGTTTAAATGATATAATAGTCCTGCAAATATTGAAACTTTTTTGTTGTACAGACATTGAAAAATATATTGTTTTGTAGAAAGGATAAAAAAATTGATAACTAAATTAGAAACAGAAGGAGGAGACTCAGCAAATAATATGTTAAATTCATTAAAGCCAACTCTGTTTGAAACGGCATGATATATAATGCATATTTAAACTACTCCATAAGCTATAACAAAGGAACAGGATGTGAAAACAACTATTTTTTTTTTATCTTTTTTAAATATGATTTTACTAGAAGAATGCTATGTAAGGTTCTACAGTGTATATTGTAGCCACTGTACATTAGTATCTGTTCTAACTTTGAAACGTACTTTAAACACATCCTGCAAAATTAATCGAGTAGCCTCTCATGACAATTTTTGAATTCCATCTAATGATTGAGTTTGGGATAACACATTGGACATTTCTATAGATTAAATTGTAAATAGTTTTAGTGCACTTATTGTTCAAAAGTAATTCTAAACAGTAAAGGGGTATAAAAGGACCAACATTATTGACATAGGTCTCCTTTGAAAAAATTGAGTCTTTCAAAAACTTCCGCTAATAATAATGCTGTTATATTGCATAAAACATACTTTGTTCTAACTAAATCTTTTTTCAAAATCAGATTTTGATAAAAATGACCCGTCATTATGTAAAAGGTCTTTCACAATTTTCACACCTTTATTGTACCATTCTTTATAAAACACATACTTCTTCTCTTCTTTATTTGAGTTATGCCATATAGGAGTAAATATCATATTATTGTTGGAGCCAGAAATTTGATTAGAGTGTATGTTCATAAAACCCCTGTCACACCGGGACTGCGTCCTCAAGGCGATCCCGCTGCGTCTTTAAATAATATAAAACGCCAAGGTAAACGAGTCTCCTACAGCGCCGTAACAACGCAACGGCATCTTCATCTGTCGCGGTGGGCGCACACTTTGAGCATGCACAATGTACGCGCCGTGGCTCTGCGTTCTGATAAACACACAGTAGAAACGGAGTGAGGTCGCCGTGACAGCGCCGTAAGGTATCCAACAGCGCCACGAGAGCTCCGTTGGCGCGCTCAAGGAACGCACCTTATCGCGGTATAGACGCAGTGATAAGTCGATTGCGCTTGCACAAGGACCTCTCGGAGTCCTTTGTGATGTCACTGCGTCTCTATCGCGCTCTCACTGCGCATCCACAGCGTTTGAATAAGTTGTTTTTCAATTGCTGCGTTCACACAGCGACACCATAGAGTTGTTGCTGCGATCATCGCGCTCTCTTGGCGTTTCTTCTGCGTTCATTAGCGTTTATACCGCGCTTCCGCGGCGTTTCTAGTGCGTTGTCAGACAGACCACAAAAACTTGAACAATGGGTGTTGTACAAAAGCATGCGATATAGTATTCTCAAACTTGATGTGGATGACTATGTAAAAAGTAGCATTTGCAAATATTCCAGGGCATATTAAAGTACGTAGATGGAATTCGTGCCATTTTGTTCTGATGTGTTCACATGTTTTCATGTTTTATAAAACGGTTCTTTTACTAAGTATTTGTCTTTCACAATGTATTTAGAAATTATTTACGTTTCAGTTACAATGCACCTTATATCATCAAAGCAAAAATAATGTTTTCATAATTTATTTACTAGTTGTAAAGTTCAAAGTTCTTGTTTGTTTCCCATACCATTGTACAAATTAAAATTTACCTACCAATAAGAAAAGAACGTCTTGTGCACGCAGTCAGCGCGCAGAGCACGCCGTGGACGCGAGGTAAAAACTCTTAGCGCGCCATGAGCGCTCGGCAGATACTCAGCGAGAGCACAGTCAATCGCCAAGTAGAACTCCATGGAAATGCAGTAACACGCCGCAGGAGCTCCGTAGAAACGCCTCGGTCGTCGTCAGGACGCCGTGACATCTTCACTTGGAAAATTTTCAAATAAAATTATACATTTTTCCCGAGTTTTTCCTGCGATCCTACGGCGATTCCGGAAATTTTACAACGCCGTGAACACGCTGTGTTAACCAACTTGGTGTGACAGGGCCTTAACATTAAGCCAAGTATCAAAAATATCTTTCCAGAATATATTATTGCTTTTTCTACAAGCTTTTTGATAAAGTAATCACCAAACTCTAAAAAAAAAAAAACCCGACCACTGTGTCACCAAACACAGCTTTAAAAATGCTCAACCAAGATTGTCCCCCTTGCACAACTCTTTTGATCCAAGAACATTTAAGAGATTTTTTTTAAAAATTCAACATTTTCAAACATCCAGTGCAAAAGTTGAAGGTAATTTAATTTCTTCTTACAATCAATATTAGGTATACAGTACATATATTGTGATTTTTGGCTCATGTTGCCTAGATGAACAATGTTGACCGAGGACTTCTTGTTTGAAGACCAGCAAATTTCGTTGAAATTAAGTCCAATGTATGCAGATGTATCTTTGTTGAACTGTACTTTTCTTTTCAAGATGACCATGAGAACTGTATATGATACCACAGGTTTTGACAAGACAAATACACAGAAATGGTCAGGTATACATTTGCAAAGACAATTTCGTATTCAGAAATTAATCTTTGAATTACTGAAATATTTTATCTTTGATGGTCGTGTTTATGAATCATCAATTTTACAATTTTGTGGGAGACCCAAATTCTCGAATAGATACCTAAGATTAGAAAAAGTAAAGACTTTTTTTTTTTTTTTTTTTTTTTTTACAGTTTTTTAAAGACCAAATTATGGGGCTAAGGGACCCCTGTCTAATCTGGGATACTGCTGTGATTGAAAAATAGTAATTCTTAACACCTTTTTTATAGTCTAAATTATTAAAAAATGCAGAGCTTATTTAAAAGAATTGTTTTTGGGTTGGTTTTTCCTTTTGATTTATAAAATACCTTTTGACATTCAACAAAATCATTTCAGTCAAAGGTGTAGTCAAAGCGATTGTTGAGGTGAAGCGTATTGGCAACGCCAAAATTGTATCTGTAACGTGTCGTCTAGACGCCACCAAATTTGGTATGGTGGAGTATATAAAGTGGTGGATCATGTGGTGGCGATCCAAAACATCTAGAAAATATGGTCTAATTGCAGGTAAGACAAATTGAAAAGATTAAAGTTTAGTGTTAATTCAATCCTTCGACTTGATATTGAGTGATCCTGTTGGGCGTTATTTACTTTAATTTTCCAACAATAAAAGTACACGTCGAAATCTTTATTATCATATCTGGTAACTTTGAATGATAAACAGAAGGAGAATTGTACGCTTTAGAATTTGTCAAGGAAGCTGCGCTTGAAAAAAAAATTTACCCTGCCACCGCCCGTCTCTGCGCACGCACGCGGCGCGTTTATTCTCAGTTTATGAGCGGTATGTATTACTTCTTTCGTTTAAGTGTCTTTGTTAATTTGAATCGAATTCATAACTATCCCTTTTTGGCTCATTGTGAAATAATTTTGACACAAATGTTTATCATACCGTTTGTGAATCTAAATGTTCAAAATATTTTGGATAATCTACCAATAGAATTTCTTGGCACAAAAAAGATGCTATTTTCAGATCAAATGCTTATTGAAAAGAGAAACTTAGAAATCATAAGAAATGATCGCAATTTTTGTTAAACATGAATTTCTATTTTCAGATCAAATGCTTATTGAAAAGAGAAACTTAGAAATCATAAGAAATGATCGCAATTTTTGTTTAGCATGAATTTCTCGAGTCTGATATGTGTTGATAAAACTTTTTACAATCCAGGTTCGCACATGAACGACATGCCTCTCTTAGGTAGAAATAACCTTAGATGGGAGAAAAGGAAAAGTCTTGTAAACAATCTGGAAACACATTTAATATGTGCTGTCGAAAACCTGAACTCGGAAATGTACATGAAACAAAACAGTAGGTATTATTGAGTTTTTTGGAAAACTCCAAAGAATGCCATGTTTGTATAAAATTATATATAAATATACATGTAATTGTCCTTTGGTCGCATCAAAATACTATTACTTTTTAGGTTAGTTACTGGCTGACTATGGAAATATATCGGGTTGATCAATCTCATAAACTCGCCATCTGTGAGATTGATCAACCCGATATTTTCCGTAGTCAGTCAGTAACTAATCTATGAAGTGTTTTGTTTTCCCGAGGACTATCAAGTGAGACATTCATTCACAAGAAGTGTTGATCACATAATTAAATTCCACACATTTTTTAACAGTTAATAGATTTCAACAATCTTTATATCAACAGTAATTTTTAACAATAAACTTATATTTTCAACATCAAATACTCAACAATTAAAACCACTCAAATCTCTGTGTTTTCTTTTTCTAAACTATTTTGTGTTTATGTTAAATGCCAGTATTCACGGTGCAGTTACTAAAGCAATTACTAAAGGTCTGAATGGTCGTTTTCTACTGGACTCTGTGTTTCAAAATCTGCAAAAAGTTGATCAATTTGTCATCCGCTTAGGTTGCATTCCATTATTTGAGTTTGACAAACCTTGATGAAGATGATGCATCAGCCATACTGATAATAGCATGCTTCTTGGTACTTGGTAACGTTGGCAAGGTGGATGTAGGTGCAAGATTTTCGCTGATTGACTCGCCCATCTGAATTTTTTTTTGCATCACTAACTTGCTGATAGACACTCGGGCTCTGTACGGACTTGTGTCCAGTGACCGACATAACTTGTGAGGGTCCATACATACACTTGGACAGAATGGATGCTCCAGTTGCTCTTATGGAATGGTTTGTATTTACTTTTGACAAGTATGTAGCCTTGCTCAAGGAGCCGAGAAAACTGCTCAACTTCTTCTCACCAACAGGAACATTACATTATCAGATTCGAGAAAACTTTGTTTTGGTCGCTGCCATTGCCTGTAAAAGGGAACATTTCTGACTACAAATAAGATAAATGTAAATTTTCAGGTTTTCATTCACCCGCCTGCAGAAAAACATTCGGATGTCAAACCTCAATTTATTCAAGAGACCCTGTGGTGTATTGATAGACGAATGCATATTTGTATACAATGATTTCAAGTCAGTGTCCGCGATGATATGATGGTGAACCACGTCTCCCATCCCCATTTGTTTGACTTCGGCTAACATAGCCTTAGAACAAGTATTGCTGTCGTAAACGAGGAATCCTTTACTATATCCACTTTTCTGTAAGGGGGCGACTACCATGGCGAATTGTCTCCAGGGAATTTACTTTGTAATATGATCCATCTTCTCCACGTAAATCCACGTAGAAATGGCCTAGCATCTAAGCCTAATTTCACGTCGTCAAAGTAAAAGGGCAACTATAATACTCTAATTTTTAACAAGATCATTACTCCAATTAAACGAGGCCCAGAGGCCACATCGCTCACGTGAGCAACAATAGCCATAACTCTGAAAATCAGCATTACGGTATCAAAATCAAAATATCTTGACAATTACGTACAGTAGATATGGTAGATCTTGCACAAAAAGTTTTCTGCCGATTTTTATCCATATATTTTTGTTGTTTTAGTATTTGTTAGAAGATTCTCTTTATTCCTATTTAACCCCCCCCCCCCTTTGTTGCCCTACTTTTTCTCCAGGGAATCTTGGTTTGATCAAACCTTATTCTGCACAACCTGTGCTTTCACAAAAAATTTCGATTTTTTTGGCTGAACACTTTTCTAAAAGATTAAAAAAAAATCTCTATATCTTCCTATGTAAACATTTGCTCCCCCCCCCCCCCCATTGTGGCCCTACCACACCCCGGGGATCATAATTTGAACAAACTAGAATCTACACTTTCTGAGGATGCTTCACCACAAGTTCCAGCTTTGATGGTCTAATGGTTTCTTAAAAGTTTTTTTAAAAGATTTTCTCTATATATTCTAATGTAAAACTTGATCCCCCATTGTGGCCTCACCATATCCCCGGGGACCATGATTTGAAGAGACTTGAATCTACACTACCCGAGGATGCTTCCAACCTTTATGCTTTGCTTTTCTGGCCAAATTGTTTTTGAGAAGATTTTTGAAAAATACAAACGAATTTTCAATTCTAAATTATCTACCCTTTAAAAAGGGCGTGGCCCTTCATTTGAACAAACTTGAATCCCCTTTAACCAATGATGCTTTGACCGAAGTCTGGTTAAAATCGGACCAGTGGTTCTGGAGAAGAAGATGAAAATGTGAAAAGTTTACGATAACGACGATGCCAACGACCAGAGACAACGGACAAATCTTGATCAGAAAGCTCACTTGATCCTTCGCCTCAGGTGAGCTAAAAACTTACGGAACGCGGTTTCTATATTATATAATATTTGAAATATCGAGATGAGTCTGTGAAGCGTCGACCATATTGGCGAATATCAAATCTCGCCGAACGGTCATGGATATATATCATGCAGTCACGTGTCATGTTTAAGCCAATGAAAGTGGGACATTTCAATCCGAGGGAAAACAAATGATCACAATCGCAACTTCTCCTGCCTTTCCGACAGAGCTCGGAAAAAACCTCGAATGTATAACATAGGCGTCGAGAACAACCCCCTTTTTTTATAAACGCTGATATACCCTTATATATACCACAGAAGTGACATACATGGCTGTCTAGCTGATACTTACTTTAATGGGAAGCGACTCCATTTTGTATAAAATTCTAACATATCCGGTAATGTTAGTGCATTCGAGGTGTTTTTCCGAGCTCTGCCGGAAAGGCCCGAGAAGTTGCGATTGCAAATAATCATTGTGAATAGGTGTGGGTATAATATTAGTTACATTGTATGATTAAATTTTCGTATTACTTGTAATTAATAAATATATCAACTATGCTCTCTTGTTGCATGGGAATGCCGCGTTGGTGAAAGTATTTGGTATTGATAAAATAATGATAGATTACTCCAATGTTATTCTTGCTATTTTTTGCTAACAAGACTCGGGTGATTACCTGCGCATGTACCTGATCATGGACAAGTGCGACCCCCCGGGAGTGTTCCGCTGTGAGGCGTTGGTCAAGGCGCATAATGTAAATAGGGATCTCGTTGTGCCAATTCTTAGAGTATTCGATGCCGGAGCGACTAAGGAAGGAAAGGTGGCCTCAACATGTAGGAAAAGCATTTTTTCCCCTAGTTCATTGTTTATTTCTTTAGTTCAAAAATCGGAGATACCGGTAACTTCCTTGCATATTTCATTGAAATTGTGAAGCTTGTAATGAAACTGGTGAATCAGGATTTACACAAAAACTAAATGATTTTTTTTGCTTTGCCTACATATACATGTATGTATTTAGATAAGAAAAAGAGTAAACAGACTTGTTGAAACTGGTGAATTTACATTTAGTGGAAATATTTTGAACATATTAAATTTCATAAAATATTAGCCTGATCATTTTTTATCTCATTAACATGTAGGTAAAAAGAATCAATTTAAGGACCTTGCTCAAAACTACCTTGACCATTATGTACGTAGTAAACTCTAAGTTTAGATTTGTTAATTCAAAGTTAATAGTTGTTATATTTGTCTTTTTCTGTTGAGATTGTGCGAAACATTTATATGATTTGAATTTTTGTTTCTTGAATAGTTATCTCCCCTTCCCAAGTAAAAACATTTTTTTTATACTTGGGACAATTTTGTACATTTTTTTTTTTATTTGTGTGCTTAAGTATAAAATTAGTAAACATATATTGTGCATAGGGATATACATGAATATATTTATACAGTCTTCCCCGTACAAAAGGTGGAAACTGTTAAGAAAATAAACAAAAACATATTTCTATAATCAGATCTTGAAATGGTTTAACATTATGTATGCATCTACTGTAGTTTTTTCCCCTCTAGTTCTTGTTTTGATACAACTACGAATCACAATCTATTTGTATTCTGAATATAAGGAGGCTGGATGGTTAACAAATTAATCATCGGATTTTTCTTAAATTTTAGATATGATTAGTTCAGCAATAAACTATCATTTAGTAAAGAAAAAAATCTATATAATTTACTTTGTATGTTTGAGTATTTTCCTATATTTTTATACAGAGCTCTCCTTCTAAAGGAGATCAAAACAGTCTAAAAATGACCACGGCCATTGAGCCCTCTTAAGTTTTGAAGTCTTGTAAATGTTTTTAAAGAACATGGACAGAATTATGAATTTTTCTGCAATGCTTGCTATCTTTATTTTTAAATGAGCCACCGTTGTTTTAATATCATAGTGGGGTTTTTTTTGCATGTAAAAAACAAACACGACCCATTGAACTGATTTAAAAAACAGTCATAACATTATATTTTTAAGAAGATGGCGAATAAGGCGTGTAATGCCTGTAAGAGAATGATAAGATACTGTAAAATTAAAATATCAACAAATCTGATAATTTCTTTTTAAATTCACTGAAAACAATTTTTATTTAACATAAAATCGATTTGTAACCCTTAAATATGTTAAATACTTGGAATATGTTGATTTAACTAGCGTATGCGTTTCAAAACCTCCAAATAGTGTCATTTTTTAGAACTTCAATGTGTTTTCTTTTCTAGAGTGAGTCTGAACTCCATATTTTTGTCATAGTCTAAATAAGGTTTAATAGAAATCAAACCGATTTCAATCAACAAAAACGTGGAGAGATGACCCACTATACTTTAAAAATGTAATTTCAATTTGTATTTCAACAATTGAACGTTTTAGAAAAATAGTAAAAGTCCGTAAACTCGTGGCCTAAGTCGCATATAACATTTAAACACCGAACTTTGTTGTGACTGAAATGGCTCAGAGCATCAGATATAAGTTGACCTTATAGAGCTAGGGTTTTTAGGTTGTGGATTCGATACCACCAAAACTTTAGGGTTTATTTTTTTCTTATCATTTGTTAAAATATTCAAAACTGAATATAATGGTTAGGAATTGTCCTTTTGTAAACTTGTATTATAACATTATCAAATATATCTAAGTGGAAAAAAATAAATTTGAAATTGTATTTTACGACTAAACCAAATGGGCATTTACTCTATCTTATTTTACCATCTTCTTTATTTCAAAATGCGTTTTAGTTTACCCCACAAGTTATCTCATTTCTTTTGCAGGATTCCCTACCCAGTTTTTACATAGACTCCATGAGAGAAGCCTTTCTCAAACCAGGTATATGTAGACGATAATACCGTCGTGAGGAAAAATTTTGTTTTGAAATTTTTCAAATTTATTTTCAATCAATATGTATGATAATTTTACAATTCCAATGAATTATTTCTAGAAAAAAAGTAAAATCCATGTCAATCATGTACATGTATTTTAAATTTTCTTGATTATTGGATTATTTTAAAACCTAAGTAAAGCTATCGAATTCTTCTTTTAATCCGCTGGTATTTCATAATATACTTTTAGGAGTCGGAGTCTCATTAGTGTAACATTATATCTACTTAGTCGTTGACCATTAAAAACATGTTTTAAATTAGTAAAACACTAGGTAGATGCAAACTTGCTTTTCCCCGAATCTGAAACTGTTAATATTAAGAAAAGTACATTTATCTGTTTACATGTAAGTAAATAAATGGGGGTTGGGGTTGCAATATCATTACAACTGTGTTTTGTTCAACATAGACTTTTATCTTTTTCATGTCTTTTTAGATAAAGAAAAGGGAGATCCGATAAATTGGCCAGCAGAGGGTAGGTTGTAGCGAGGTGAATTGCAATCTAATTAAAATTGGATGTTAGATCCGCTCGCTTACTCGCTAGCGAGTAAGCGAGCGGATCTATCATTTACTTTTATTTGGATTGGGTGAATTGTTTCTTCATCTTGAAAGGGAAGACTTTTTTAAAAATACCTAAATAAATGTATACCCTGAAAATGTTTTGGCTGTTAAAAATAATTTTCTTCTTTTAATTTAAACTCTTAAAAATGCCATTATCCACAGAAAACTATATTAATTTCAGGTAAATTAAAAGCTATCGTTTCGGGTCTAATGGGGGTGGAATAATCGGGGGAGGGTAGATATGTATCCGTGCAGACATCTTGATATAATGTAGAATGAAGTGATTTGAATAAAAAGGTTACAGCTACATGAAACATCAAGAGATGCAACCATACTTTTTCATTACGGGATTCTGCTCACGTCCAAAATCAATGAAATCTGTATTTTTTTGTTGCACAAAGAAATATCAAATATGTTTTAAAAAACATACAGGGTTTCCCAGAATATCTGATACCATTACTCTTTGGATAACTTTTGATTAAATTAATTTAAGAAAAATTCAAATGCATTTTCATGAATGAATATGAAATAAATTTTCATTCAACAAATTTCACAAATATTTTTGTATTAAGTTTTTGGCAATCTGAGCATTGTTTATAAAAACACAACAAATTTATAGAGAGTGCTCCAAACGACGTTCTTTTTTATCAACGACAACTCATATCGATGACTTATTGAGTTGTTTATCCTCAGAGTATTCTTTTTGATAAGTCATACAACTATATATGGAGTGTGTGTTTGATAAAACAGTTTGAAATATAAGATGTCTGCTCTATTATCCGATTCATCATTATTTAATTCAATTAAACCAAAGAAATATGATGCAATTTTGTGGCATCATAATCAAAAGAAAAGCATGTTTTTCTCCCAAACTTTTTTTAGTGGGAAAAAATTAAACGATTTTGATCTTATGTGAGTCACAATTTACAAGTGTTAGCCGAATATTATTTAATTTATACGAATTTCAAATGGTATCAGATATTCTGGGACACCCTATACTTAGAACCAACAAAAGTCAGATCTTTGAATAGTGTTAATGTTATTAGATTTTTATATTGAGAAAATTTAACCGAATGTGTTTCGACTTAAAAGTTAACTGCCAACATGCTCAGTATATTTTGGACCACACAAGACGACCGAATGACGTCAAATGAAATACATATGTCAGTTCTCTTTACATTCTTATTATTGATAATTTGATAAGTTCAAATTTTTTTTCACTTGTGGACATTCATCTATTGGTACGAATATATAAACTCAAAACAATAGCAGCCCCCAAATGTGGGTTAGATATATCGATCAAAAATCATATCTGTACACTCAACACTTCAATGAGATACATGTAGTAAAATTGGGGGGGATTTTTTTCAGGTGGATACACAACAATGAAGGCAAAATACAACGAGGATAAGAGCATGAAATATATGGAGTTAACATGTAAAGTTAACATCAGGAAAATGAAAAAAACCGTGAAATCTGTTGAAGCATTCTATATTTTCTACCAGCCCGACGAGCAGTGGCCCAATGCACGAATACTGCTCGCTGGACTGGTGGGAAATAAGGGAATGAGGGTGGATCCCTATAGAGTTCGGATGTTTCCGGAGTTGCGCGCGCTGCTGGATAAACACAAAGGCATGACCTGGAGAGGGAATTCAGGCACTGGTGAGTAGTGAAGCCAAAGCTGATCAATCAGGATCACTGTTCGCATATACGGACAGACCTGAATAGTGCAACATCAGTCTAAATAGATAAGGTTACCCTTGAATATTCATTTTGTGACATACACTTCATGAGGGCCCCACTCTGCGGGCGACCTATAGTGATCAGTCTGTCTGTCCGTCCGTCCGTCTGTCCATCCGAGATCACTCGTCCGAAGCATATCTTCTCTCCCTTTGGCCCAATCTGGCTCAAACTTCACCAACAAAGTGCCTTTGGCAAAGGGTGTGCAGTGACCAAGAACCAAGTTTCTAGGTCTAAGGTTTATGTCAGATTTATTAGAAAAATACTTTTCCGGATTATATATTCTCTCCCCTTGTCCAATGTGGCCCATACTTCACCAACAGAGTGCCTTTAGTCAAAGGATGTGCAGTGACCTTAAATGAACCTTCTAGGTCAAGGGTAAAGATCATATCGGCCACGCAGAACAATCTTTTTTCAGAGCATATATACTTTCCCCTTAGCCTTATCTGGCTTATACTTTACATAAACAGAGCTTTTGCGTAAATGGTGTGCAATGACCTTGAACCAAGTTTCAAGGTCTTTAAAGTTCAAATGTGAAGGTCATAGCAGATCTCTTTAAAATATATTTTAGACCATAGTTTATTTCCCATTGGCTTAATCTTGTTCAGATTAAACCAAAATAATGCCTTAAAGTAGAGGTATTGAGCTTAAAGTTCTATGCCAACTGGAAAATTTCGAAGCCAAAAGTTAAATCAATGCAAAATCCTCTGAAATGCTTTATTGTCCATTATTTCAGCAGGGCCCTTTAAGATGGTCACATTCAATGATGTCTAGTGAATGTTAATTACCTGCTATATATGATTTATTCATTAGATCTAGCTAGGCCATACCTGTAATAAATAGAAATTATAAGATGGCCATTATAGTACACAATCCATGAAAGTGTCCCACCCCTTTCCCCAATTCACAAGCATCTTTGATGTATATCACGCAATTTGTTAGAAGATTGTCTGATTACCAAAATCTTGTCTGAAGTACCAAAGGTATAATTAATTTGCCACTCTTAAAGATGAACATCTATTTTGAAATAATGCGTTTGGGATCAACGGTATGCTCTTTATACAATTTTTAAGGGGAAAATGCAGCATTTACAATAACTATACCAATGAAGTTATGCCAAACGCTGAAGGGGGCATTTCAATGTCAGGCAGCGGTGGAAGCCCCGAATTTTTCAAAACAGAAAATTACGATGGTCAGAGGATGGTTTAAATTAAAGGACACCCCATTTTCATCTGGCAGCAAGAAATGCAGACTACATGAACTTGAAAGTAAATCAATTATATAAAGTAACTTCTTACCTAATTGTTATCATTTTATTCTTTTAACTTATTTTTGTTATCTACAATTCTATATACGTACCGGTATGTAATATATTAAGTGGAGATAAAAGTAATTGCGATGTAAAATCAATATGATTTGCTATATATATAAAATGCTATGTAAAATCAATATGATTCTCCATGTATGAATAACTGCATGTACATGTTCGAATTCATAAACTGCACAAATCTTTTTAAGATTCCAAATAATAAATAGTGTGCACATTGGTTTTATAGGTATATGTGATGTTTCTTCTACCTATTTTTACCTTTACAAAAAATAACAAAATGTTTCCCATGAAGGTTCGGGTAACGAGACCAGCAGCAGCGAGAGTCGGGCCATTATACGATTAGTGAAGGAGAACGAGAAAAATGGGTCCTTTGGGGCTGGAGCCATTGTCGGAGTCATCTGTGGCATCATTGCGTTGGGAGTGGCAGGATTTGTAGGTTACAAGCTGTGAGTTATTCCTAAATAATTTTTAAAAGAATATGGTCATTGAAATGCCTTTTTGAATATAATACATAATGTAGTTTTAAAAAATCATTTGTTTAGGTCTTTATAAATTTTTCTATACTTCGTTTATTTTACTCGAAATGAAGATATCTTAAGAAGACTCAAGGTGCCGGAAAGGTAATAACATAATGCATGTATATACATGTAAATTGAATGTACACAGAATGATCATATTCAAGTTGTGATTTCATCTGTTTTATGATTGACTGTAACTAAAATGATTGGCTGGTTTTATCCATTAAAATACCCTTTTAACCATTATTATCGTGAGATCATTTCTTTTTTCCTTTTTCCAAGGCAGAAGGAGGGGTGGACAAGTAAAACCAGCCGGTCCCAAGAGGCCGGAAAAGGGGCAAAGATTGGAGGAAAGATCTGTATATTATCAATCTTTATCTACAAACATTTATTGCTATTAGAATCAAAATGTTAGCGTTGGTCTTACCTCTCTTGCACACGAACCTCGGTCGAGATTCGTCTAGGATTGATATTTGAACTTTCGGTGCACCTTCACCAAATATCAGTACAGTTCATGTTTTTATGTTTGGCTATTCGGCCCAAACTTCGGTGTTTTGTTGAAATCGGAATATCCATGTGCCTGGTCCACTTTGTGGCATAAAATTCTTTTTATTTATTTATTGTGATTAAATCTGAGCATTGTATCCGTACACTGTGATACATCCTCAATTCATCAATCTCGTGTATTTGATTTGATTCTGTATCCAAGTTTTGATCACCATCATCGGGAAGCTAAGTGTTGATGCGCTAAAATGCTCGTCGAGTCCTCAAAGGAATTTATGAAATTTCTTTGAAATATTGAAAAAAGGTATTAAATAATTGATAAAATAAATATCAGCACACTAGTTTGGTGAATAGCTAATTAACCTTTGCCATGGAATGAATTTCATGTTAAATGGCAATGTATATTAAGTAAAAAGGATAACCCAGCTGCAAAATTGAAGTTGGAAAACAAAGTTTTTCCCATGATAAACGTTAGAAAAGCCTTAAGTTTGGGTTGAATTTTAAGACAGGAATTATGAAGGACCATTCTGAGGTTATGCGAATGCGTTTTTCCAAAAAGAACCCGAAGCTGAATATCAGCAGAGATTACTTGATGACAATCACCAGGGAGAGATGAGAGGATATTGATTTGATTAGAAAAAAAAATAATTCAAATGATTATTATGAACATATGCATGTTAAAAGTTATAATAATAACTATTTTTATAAGTGTAATATTAAATTAAAGGATACTTACAGAAGTAGATAAGTAGCTGTAGTAAATTTCAACATAATTTTTTTTTAAAAAGAGCAAATTTAAATTAAGTGAAACAGAACCAAAAAGATATACCAGTACATGTATGCTACATGAAGTATCTTTAATAAAATAATTTTCTCTACTGCAGTGATAAAACAACTTACGTGAAATATTGTCTTTCTTAAAACCCAGGACATTTCACAGAAAAAATATTGTCAAATATTATTTTAAAAAGTATATTAATGTGTTTTACTTGTTGAAATATTCCGACCATAAAGTACTATTATTTGCATTCATTTTTTGTTTTAACAATTTCTCATTATAGTAAAATATGTGGAAGTGAAAGTCCACATTAGTAATATTGACGAAGAATGTTTTTTTTTTAAAGTATATCAATTATGTTAACTTTCCAGATTGGTGGTTGGTTTTGTGAAGTTAAGATTGATATAGAAATATAGGCATTGTACTGCGACTAAATGTGAAAATATTATTTAGCAACTATGATGGAAACTACTCACGCCTTACAAACCAGCTATTCCCTTCCAATACTTGTCACTTGGAACTTTCCACATGACTCTCAAAATCTTTTTGACCAATGTAGAGATTACTGTTAACCACCCACTTTACTTCATGATTTACCGATGGCAAACTCGTTTGCAGAAACTAATGCAGCAATTAATTTTTGCAACATTAACTAATGTTTACCATCCTAAAGAAATACAAGTGGCATAAACGGATTTATCCACTGCAATAAACATTCAAACCTCATGCAAAGATAATTTACAATTTTCAATTGTTTTATGAGCATGCAAAGCTTAACTCTGAAGTCTGATTGTACAAATCATAAACATTCATCTTTTTAATCATAAGAGTTTTAAAATCATTTAGAAGACAAGAAAACACACAAAAATATCACTGAAAAAATACATTCACATTGACTATAGAGTACCACTACAATCAGAAGTCAGCGATTGATGACGCTTTTTAGAATTGCAATTTCTTGGAACTTTTACAATATATTCTAATGATCACTAAGGAGCAATTTGGTAGTACTTGGAGCCACCATTCAATCACTCAATCATATATCAAACTTGATTAAATACTAAAATTGAATTAGATCAAAAATGAAATGAATTGCTCCATGGAATTTCAGTCTGTTTACTTTTCTAATAAGTACCCTTCAAATTTGTGTTATTTTAAAAAGCTCTGTCTCATTATGGACGCAGTCAGAACTTGGTAATAAAAGGAAATGAAAGAGGAAAATAAGGTGTCATATTCATCATTTATGAAGACATTTTACACCCCAAATCTACAGACAAAGGGGCGTAACAACTTTCTAAATGTAAGATCTAATATATATCCACAATTGATCTGTGCTTTCTTAAACATCCCAACTGGCCCTTTGGACCATTGCTTACCATTCTGTCTGTTTAGACAATAAATCTTTCCTTGCCAGCAGGAAGCAATGTCCAGTCAGAGGCAAACAACGTATAATCAATCGTGCAGTAAGGAGAGCACTGTTCTGTATTACGAGAAGCAATGAAGGAAATCTTGACTATCGTCAGACTGACCAAATAATTTGACAATTAATGGAGAACTTTAAGATCTATTCCCCAGTAAAAGCTATTTTGTACGCTGGTACTATAAATTTTGCCCGAGACCAATAGAATGCATTGAGGGATGTTTTCCAAAGGTCTATAACAAAATATCTCTAGAAATAATTTAATATACTTTAATACGGAGCATATAAACGTATATACCCGGGTATGTTTGTTTTTCTACATATTTTTATTTTTAAAGATAACATTTTGTATCTTGATAAATTGTACATAAAATTAATGATTATCTATATGCCACCTAAAAAGTAATTTACTGTAACTTTATTTGGGGAAAATTTGAATATAATTTGGAAGTGTCTAAGTTTTTTTGTTGCTACATAGAAAACTTAAGGTTTGATCAACACGATGTTGTGGGACAAAAATGCTTCATCTGCTATACCAACATTTTTTTAAAAATTTTAAATATTTGCTAAATCGATTACAGTTGATGTTACCAATCTATAGTTTAATAACTTGTGCAAAACAATGCATGCTATAACTGACGACTTTATAAAAAAAAAAAACCCGGAAGCGAAGGTTCAAGTGGACTTTTCTGATCGCTTTGTGTCCGTCTGTGTGTAAACTTTTTCAGATGTTTTTACTTCTTTTCAAGAACCATATAACTCTAAATCTTTTCCGCGAGAAAAATTTAAGGAATAAGGAATTATTCTTTGAGTATTATGAGGTAATCAAATACGGTCGGGGTGATCAAATCCAATAAAGCCCGGAGTTACATGATAATGATTGAAAGGTAATACTAAATAATGATTTTCTTTCTTTCACCACATTCTCTGCAAAATTTCTTAAAAATGCATTACAAAATGGATTTAGAAAAAAAAATAGATTGTTTCGGTGCATATTTGTCAATACAGCGGCATCTCGAGGACATTAGAACTTGAAATCAATTTTACACCAGGAGAGGAGCTTTTTTTTTCTTTTTTTATACATGTAATCCCCCAATTTCTGTTTTACGTCTGAATTCCCGACTCTTTATCTTCCGACTTTGTCACATTTGAAATCCAGTTATTGTATCAAGATTAATTGGATGATGACTTATCAGTTTTATAAAATATTTGATTTTTTCCCTCTTCTGATAACATATTTATTGAAAGTTTTCAAGTTTGATTGACTTTTGGTTTACTATGAAAGAGTACGCAACCAAACCACGACTGAATTCTCTCTCTTCTCTCTCTCTCTCTCTCTCTCTCACACACACACACACACACACACACACACACACACACACACACAGATCATTTTGGATCGATTTGAGTTTTACACTTTGATCTTTGCATCCATCAGATTTTTAAGATTTTTATTTTATGAAAATAGGTTTCCAACAAAAACCCATTTCATAAAAAGTTGAAAGTAAATACTGGTTCGCGTGTATATACAAGATAGATATCTTTAAAATCACTTTATTATCTACTTAATATATAACTTCATCAGAAATAAAATATTCGATTATTGGATCTGGTAATAAAAGCAGTTAAAAGCACTATATTATCTCATAAGAAGACAGACAATGTATAAAAATATATCCACAAAAATATTGGAAAGTCACCAGATAAAATATATACATGATCAGGATACAATAAAATGAAAAAATATGAAATGAGTGAACCACTCTATTATGCAGATGCGGAGTATATATCACAAACTAGTATAATTTTTAACCATAAAACTAAGTAGATATTACATTTTCTAAAACTGAAATCTCTGTAAGAGCTTGATTTGTTTTACATGAACCACCACGTGAAACATAAAATCATCACATTCACTATGTGTTTCAATTAAAAGTACAAATTTTGTATTCTTAATCAAGGTTAATACACCGTTGCATGTCATTTAAGTGTTTCTCTGGAATAGAAGTGTTCTCGATAAGATACATGTACGACAAAATTGCGCTAGGCTTAAAGAGTAAATGCAGATGCTTAAGTGTTTTCTTTCTTGTCCCACTTTTTTGTCCGAAATCACATTCTTCTGCCAATGTGGAGAATTCTTTCGACGCAATATCAAAATGTTCTTGTACAACTTGTTCACACTCGAATATTGGAAAAGCCCTCGTTGTCAACACCTCCCTTGTTACTCTGAAATGGTTGCCAAAAAAGAGGTTTGTTAGAAAACTGCTACATGTAACTTATTCATATCACATATACTATGATAGTTGGGGGGGGGGGGGGGGGGCAAACTTTAACAGTAAATGGGTATTTTCAGACATTATTGATATAAACAATTAAACATGACAATTTCGATTATATTTTAATTTTTTCTCCACCCTTTTTTACAAGTTTTACAAGTTTTTAGGTCATAGTTTTCAGTAGCCATTAGATCCCAAGTTAGAAAAGAAAATCAATCACCAACAATTTGAAGCCAATTTTTAGCGAATCACATCCGAACAAATAATATTCAAAACATCAGATCTAAACAACGAGAAACAGAGTTTCTTTATGAACACAAACTACACGATGCCCGTGAGCCTACGAGGTCACACGGAGTAAAATAACAAAGTTATTCGAATTAACAAATTGTATTTTTAAATCTCAATAAAAATTGCAAAATGTTAGCAAGTCCGATTGACAATTACCCAAAAGACTCTTTAATTAAGCAATATTGTGGTTTCATTAATATTCGTGGGTATCAATGTTCGTGGGTTTTTCTGATACCCACTGTTTCAAGGATACGTAAATTCGTTGCCAATGATCCTATCAATACAAAATGATAGTTGAAACTGAATTTCAATGAACATTTAATTTCGTGTATCAACTTAACAACGAAATCCACGAAAATTGGTATTCAACGAATATTGATGAAACCACAGCAACAAAATAAAAATCGTTCCGCATGCCAATGCATTAATTCAAAAAGCGACTAATAAAGTGCATGGATTGCGATGAAAATTGAAATGATCACATGCTGAGAAGGAAAAATAACATTCTACATGATGGCGATTTATTTATTCCACATTTGCATCCACCGAGGTTGGCCTTCACTTTGCACATCATCCTACGATCAGGGATATAAAGCACATATTCAAGTGTTTGTCAAGTGATTGATTATTCAAGAATTTTTAACCAGTTGCAGAGAGAATGTTATCAACATTACATCTGCAACTGGTTTAAAATTCGAATTTATTTACTATTTCATTTTTTACTTTTTTTGGCGAGAACATATTTGAGATATATTTGGATTTTACACAATCCTAAACAAGTGTAAAAATCTAATTTGACCCATGGGTCATTGCAAATTAAATTGGTTGTCTTTTTTATCTTTACGGCAACAATCTGCGATGGTAAGTGTATTTCTTATCTCAATATATCTGTACTTTTTTTTGTTTTTTTTTAATCGTTCATTTTCATGACGGCCTTCTCGTTTCCTTGTGCATTGAAAATTTAAAACCAATCGAAAATCGGTTATATACTTGTAATAATCGACACCGAAGGCAAGCTAAGGTTTATATTTCTTTATGAACCAAAATCGCTTGCTTGAGAGAAGGGAAAGCACAAAAATTTCACTTTCAATCAAAGTCGATGTAAAAGAGCGACTGGTGCCTGCGAATCCTACCATGGAGTGTTAAAAAGAAAACGTTTTTTGTTCGGTTAACAGTAACGGACCTACATGTACACCTCCCCCTATATGTTCATTTGCCGAACTCAGAATTCATAAATCACATGATTTAACAGCATTCTTCGCGAATAATGGCTGAAAAACATGACGGTAGAGAGTTAGTGTTACGTCAGTACACGTTTGAACCAAGGAAGAAAAAAGTGCATAAATGTAAAAGAAAACAAATGAGGCTTTACGATATAAAAGAAGAACAAGCAAGTAAAAAAAAACTAAGCAAAGATATGCACTATCAAGTAATTGCAAAGTTAAAGTTTGCGTGCACTTGTGAAGAAAACACCAAAAGTCACATCTAATTAAAACTAACAATCAATAATCACCAAGATTTTTAAAATTTAGAAGAATCCTCTGCGTGAGGGACATATCCAGTATTTTGTACTCCTGACTTGTTTTCAATCTGAAAGTTGTGACATTCCATAATTCAACTTAATTTCACAAACTCACTCTAGTATGTGTTTGTTAAACTTTTAATTTCCTATACTTTAATTTTACTTCTATTTATGTCTTGCCCAATTGTTAAATTTCAAATGCATGTTTTCCAGTTCTTGGTGAAATTTCTTCGGATGTTTAAACACATGGGTATTTTAATAATGCAGTAGTTAGAAAAATAATTTTAAGCGAGCTATGTCTTTTCGCTGAAACTCGAAACATCTATCGAGCAACCAATCATTCGTTTGATGATATCTACCTGCAGTTGAACGTCGCTTGGGCTGGCAGTTTCCAATCCCCAAGGATCGATGACGAAGTCCGAGGCATATCTCTTCGTGTGGTACTCCGCTTCCCGACGATGCCTGACCAGTGCAGGACCCCATTCGATGTTTGGTTTCATAGCTTCACTGATGCCCTTCAATTTATAAACAATACACAGGTCTTAATGAAGTAAAGTGGAACTTAGAAACAGATGTGTTCATATACGGTATTCAGCGGAAGATAATATTGAAAATGGTGAAGTGGAGAGAGAAAAAGAGACAGAGAGAATGAGAAATGTAATAAATGTAAATTTTACCGTCTCAAGACTATTTTAAGCTTAACAGTTCAAATTACCCCGGTTTTGCAGATGACGTATATTGCCGTGCCCACAATGCACACAATGGTGACCAGGGTCATCCCCCAGCCCATCAGGTCGGCGTACACGTCATATTTGTCACCATCGTCCATCCCTGTGTAGTCTACCCAGGAAAACACCATGATAATCTGAAAAGCATATTACAATATAATTTTATCTTAATTTTAACAAGCATTTTAATTGGCTAAACACACAGAAAAAAAATATTTTTTTTGTATAACCTGGTTAACTATGTAGCCACGCCCCCTTGACAACCCCCAGTCGGAACTACTTTTTTCGTAAATTCAAATTTTATGCAAATGTAAACAATTTCTATCTTTTATAATTATTAATTGATTTTTTATATCTTTTAATTAAATTATAAGGAACGTATAATCTGGGAAAAAATTAAAAACATTCCTTAAGTATTCCAACTCAATGTATTTAAGATTTTGTCAACAACGTCAATGGACAGCTACTGTTTTATTACTAAGGGCTAGTATAGGAATTGAAAGCGATTTCTTCCAAAACTTTTTTTTTTAAAAACTAGAAGTTCAACATGTCTCATGCTCAAAAATGCGCGATAAAAATATTTTCTGAATTTCTTGTCTTATTTTAGAAAATCAAGCCGGTTTTCGTAAAGGACATAGTACTGTTGACCATATTTTTTCATTATATTCTCTTATAGAACTTTACAAAATACACAAAATGAAATTGTATTGTGCTTTCATAAATTTTGAAAAAGCATTTGATTCTGTCTGGCATATTGATCTATGGAACAAAGTTTTAATGAACAATATTGATGGAAAATGTTTTAAAATTATCACCAATATGTATAAAGGTATAAAGTCAAAAGTATTGGCCAATGGAAGATGTTCCGACTTTTTCGACTGTACTGTTGGAGTAAGACAAGGGGAAAGTTTATCACCTTTTTTATTCTCATTGCTTTTAAACGACCCTGAAGAATATCTTTATGTAAATAATGTTAGAGGTTTAACAAGTCTTTCCGATAAGATTAAAAAAGATCTTAATCTTTAAGTCTTTTTGTTCTACTGTATGCTGATGATTCTATCTTATTGTCTGAAAAACCTGAAGAATTTCAATATCTTTTGAACACTTTTTCTAGATATTGTAAAAACTGGCACCTTAAAGTCAATAGTAAATAAATCCATAGTTGTCATATTTGCTGGAGGTAAAAATAGTAACAACTTTACTTTTGAAGGCTCTCATTTGGAAATAGTTAACAATTTAAGTATTTAGGTGTTAGATTTTGTAAAAGCAATTCGTTCAAATTAAATATTAATGATTTATATGAAAAGGCTATTAAAGCAATGTATTGTTGTATTGGAAAATGTAGAAAGCATAATTTAGCAATTGACTGTAAAATAGACATGTTTGACAAAATTATTCAGCCAATATTTTTATACGGCTGTGAAGTATGGGGTTTTCAAAGAACAAACATATTAAATTTGAGTTCTTCAACACCAAACGTTACGGTGTATGGTGAACATGGAAGGTATCCACTTATCAAAGTTAAAATTGTTTCATTTTGGGGTAAATTAATTAATTCCCAGAATTCTAAATTATCTTTAAAACTTTTCATGTACTCAAAAACTATAAGAATCCATGGTGTGAATTTGTAAAGAACATTTTAGATGATTGTGGATTGTCCTATTTGTGGCATGAAAATTCTATAAATATTCCTTGGTTAAAATGAAAATTCACAACATATTATTAGATCAGTTCAAAGAATGTGTACAAAATTTACCAAAAAGTATAAATTACAGACTGTTTAAAAAATCATTGGCTTTTGAAGAATGCTTTTTGAATCTGCCAACAAAACTTTGGAAGAAATATTGTATTTTTAGAACTGGTAATGAGACAGGAAGATGGTTTAACATTTCAAGAAAATAAATTATGTACTTTACAAAAATTTAGATTATCGGGAATCAAAATTTGTACATGACAATACAGATGCTAGAAACATGTACTTACCAAAATATTATACATCAAACCCAAATGTTTTAAAAGTTGAAATATTGTTTAATGTATCAAACAAAAATCAAGTTACCAAGATTTGTAAATTTATAAATACAATTATTGAGAGAGTTAGCTCTCTTGGTTAATATATTTTGTATATATTTTCTCTACACTGTAAATACAGTTTATTGAGAATAAAGTTCATTCTCATTGTCATTGTCCAATGACATCTTTTCAAGAGACAAGAACTACTACGAACACTTGTATAATTTACTCATTGGTTGAAACAAAAAAGTCCTCCCTTGTCTTGTGGGGACATGCATAGCCACTTATAGATTGTGTCTTTGAATTCGTTCATTTATATTTACTTTTGTTATTTATTTATTTATTTATTAGGAGGCTTTCTACAATAGGTTGAACTTACAGCTGCCAAGAGAGGGGTGATGAAACACCAGCACAGCATCCACCAGTATTTGAAGATGATGAAGGGGAAGCACCAGCAAAACGTGTTACCGGTCATCAATTTGATGTCATCCAAGAATCGGAAGACACCTGAAGAGGGAAAAGACACTTAAGTGATTAATAGATTAATATCGTGAAACAGTTTGCTACATGTAAAAAAAAACTAACAAACGTTTTCCATTGTTTTTTTTTATTATTTCATATTTTTCTCATGGTTGCAATGCAGACGATTAAGGCACCGAGGACGAAATTCTTATGAAAAAATAATGCACTATGTTCCAGCATAACTATTACAAATATTTATGTTAATTTGTTATGTAACGTTTATTTCTTTCATTTTACAATGATCCAAATAAATGTATTGTGGAAAAATTTAGAAATTCGAATTACGCCAATACCGGTATACTAAGTCTGAAATAAAAATATTTACCATAGACCCAACCAATGGAGATGCATTCGAAGATGGCAATGAACAGAATACTCCACCCTCCAGAGTAGGTATCCATGATTTCTAACATATATATACCGCCCTGAATTCACAAAAAAAAACAACAATTATGATAATGAAATATCAGTAAACCTAAAATAAAAATCTGAAAAACAATTGCATGCGTTCTTCAACACATGGATTCGTCATTTTAAGTTTGCAATTGCATATAGTTCATATTCCAGTCATTTTGTATCTTTGCTTGTAAATTTCAAATTTCTCTGTCAATGTTGCACATGGTTACAAAAATTTCAATACACTTCTATATATATACTGTGTTATTACGTACATCTGTCGTTAAGGTGAGTCCGAGAAGGAAGAAGAAGGCGCAACAAGTCATGACCGTGAACAGTTTGTATTTACGTAGTTTGGGGAAACGGTCCATCAGTGACGTAATAACGGTCTCAACCAACACAAACTGAAACAGAATCGTTGATGTGAAATAAAAACTAACTTTATGAAAAATCAACTTTCACACCTCATTTAAGAAACTTAACCCCCCTACCTTTTAAAATGTCATTTAAGAGAGGTGGTTTTTTTTTCTTCAAAGTATAAGGTTCCTTTAATCAAAATAAGCAATAGTTATGAAAATTAATGTAAATATCATACATAAGAAGTTATTTTTGTTCAAAATTAATCTGTGCAACAGCAATTTACTCTCCATTGTAGTATAGTGGATCTTGATAATGGTTTCATTTTACATTTCGGCATAAAACAGAACCACTTTGCATTCATAATGAATCATTTACTATAGCATGGCATCATCAACAACGCTACCTTTGACATAAACAAACTAATGCAATAGATAATATAGCAGACATTAAACCCTATGAAGACATCTTTTAAAAGCTTTGTTTAACAAAATACTTCAAAATGTTAAGCTTTAATTGTTACGAAAACATTAGCCCCAAGAATAAGCTGACACTTCAAAACCAAGAACACCCCTAACCCTCCGTACGATTTTTCAGATAATAAATTGATTCAACATAAATAAATAAGAAAAGTGTGGGGGGGGGGGATTGCAGCAAATATCTGTAAATATATATATATATATAAAAAATAATAAAAATTACAGATTAATAAAATTGTTGTCAAACCTCGCTGTCCACACCAAGTGTTATCAACATGACGAAGAACAGAATAGCCCACAGTGGGGAGACGGGCATCTTCGTGACGGCGAAAGGATACACAACGAAGGTCAAGGACGGTCCGCTCTTGGCGACCTCCTCGACAGGGAGGTCCATGTAAGTGGACAAGTAGCCCAGGTAGGAGAAGATGACGAACCCCGCAAACACACTGGTCAGGCAGTTCCCAAAGGTAACGATCAAAGTGTCTCTGTATGAAAACACAGTGTTACCGACTTGACTTAAGTGACATTGGTATTTATTGAGTTTATTTGAATGTATATAGTTATATCTAATTTTAAAATAAACTGAATAAATACCACTGAAAACGAACATTGTAACTAGGAATACTACATGCAAGTAGCAATCGGTGTTAGGAAGGGGGAACAGGTGGGCTTGTACCATTTAGTCTTATATTTATGTAAATTTGTAAATGCATGTACGATAAATGCCAGCGGGCCCCTCCACCCTTTGTCTGGTCCCTGAATTCACTCTGAAAAACAATGTTTGCTTCATGTCTGTTTTACATCATACTTTAAGTTAGAAAAAGAAATGCATCCATGTCGCGCAGTTTTCCTTCTGCGAATTTGTTTGAAGGTATATAATAATTTACCAAAGTAAAAATAAAAAAAAAATAAACCATGGGAATTTTTCTTGCATGCGTTTAGGGTGCTCAGTGCGACATTTGAAATCATTTGATTATATGTGAATACCTAATTAAATCGTTGTGGAATTTGTTATAACTGGCCAGGGCGATCAGTCCTCCCCAAGATGCTGAGAGAGAGAAGAAAATCTGTACGGCAGCGTCCTTCCACACCTGCAACAATACAGTTCATACAGTTCTATGCAAGAAATGCAGATAGCTTAAGTTTTGTATTCTTGATATAAGATTATATACATGCTTAAACAAGGAAAAATATGGGTCACTGTAAGTACTTTATATCACGTGCACGATCGCACATTAACGAATTCAATGATCCTTATGTACATGTATCATCTAGCTTTGCTCCGACTTATTTTATTTCGTAAATACTAATTCAATATTTTGAAACATGTTTAGAGCAAACACATTGAAAGGAAGAAATGTTTTAACGTTAAGTATACCTGAGCATCAGACAGCCTTTCTAGATTGGGTGTAATGTAGAATTTGATTCCTTCCTCCATTCCGTCCAACATAAGTCCACGAATGAAGAGAATGACTAAGACTATATAGGGGAAAGTAGCTGTGAAGTATACCACCTAGAGAGTCAAAACAATCATAAAAATCAGATCTGTGTAGATTATAGGGGCAAAGTTTCTACAAAACCATGGAAACGTACAATATAAGAGACGCAACACTCTCTTGCATGTACAGTAATTACATGTATCAAATTGGGAAATAGAACATACATATATAATTTTTCTCGTATATTTTAAGATCACAAATATGATTTTAGTCTATAGGACAAGAACAAAATATAAAAACATGATTATTTTTGATGACGGTAGGTCTCCATGGGATAATTTACGAAATTATTCTACGCACGTTAACACTTGATTCCAGTCTACTATTTACTGTACACTGTATGTGTGTGTATGTATATATATATATATATATATATATATATATATATATATATATATATATATATATATCTCAGAGAATTTTTGGTATATTTGGTAGATTTTTTTAATACGATGAAAAAGAGTTCGTTTCAAATTCTAATGAGTCAATTTAAAAAAAAACATCGCAAGGCGCCAAAACTCTATTATTGTTAGCAGTCCCTTGCATGGCCAAACAGTCAACGAACCTTTCCGGAAGTTTTGATGCTCTTGCTGAGGGCCAGGATGACACAGATGAAGGCTAGGAGATAACAGAGGGCCAGCTGCCAGCGGATTCCGCCCAAATCATCGTACCCACTGCTGTATGCGGACCCAGTGACGTAATTACTAGTGCAGAATTGAAATGGACATATATTTAAAATTATCCAAAATGGGGTGCTTGAGCACAAGATTCTTACATGTAGATATATAATTATGTTTATATCCTTAGTACATATATTTTTCGATCATAAATCTGCCATAAAAATTATTTTTTAATCAATTCTTATTCTAATGCGACTTCTGAAGTATTTGCTTATTTTTCACTTAAAATACCAAAGTTTACTTAAATAATCTGAAAATTATGATGAAGATTTAAATTTCCTAAACCTATTATAAACTTTTAAAGGTATATCCAAAAATTTCGGAAAAGAATTTTGCGCATGCGTACTCAAAATATTCCTGAGAGGGTAGAGTTCTTGGGAAATATTTTTTGGCCTTATCGGCATCTAAGTAGGCGCGAACTCCCTCCTTCTTATTCAACATTCCAGGAGCATAGCAGATGCCTTGTGTCACATTGGCCTCCCAAATACCGCCGAATCTGTTGTTTCCATTGCAACTCTCCCATGTACTGTTCAAGATCTTAACATTGTCGTAACACACTAAAAGAGGAAACCATGAATAATATTTGAAAAATTGAAAAAGTCAAGAGAGAGAGAGAGAGAGAGAGAGAGAGAGAGAGAGAGAAAAGAGAGAGAGAGAGAGAGAGAGAGAGAGAGAGAGAGAGAGAGAGATTAAAGTTCTTTTTCTCAAGGATAAGCAATATCAATTAGAGGTCAAGTACTCAAGTATTATATATGTTTGTTGAAAAAAGTTTTGAATAATTCAGAAGGAAACAATTGCAACCAACTCGTTACAGACAACACAAAGGTGTGAAAAATTATTTTCAAGTCAAAAATTATTCTTTGACTTGAAAAATCGGAACATGATACAGTTAGTGCTTAGGATGAGAAAAGATTTTTTTGACAAAGTAGGAATTCTCACTATAGGGTTTGGATATCAGAATTAACACAACCTATTCAACGTGCACTTTTTATTGACAAGTCATTGTAGTGGGTACCCAGGAGTTTTGAGGTTTCACTGCGTTTAAGGCTTCTCAAAATTATTTAATAACGCAAGTTCCGCCTATGAATAAAAACTTACGGTTTGTACTCCAATCCCCACAAGATTGCCAAGGTAGCTCATCCGTGAAGGACGCAAAGAGGTAGAAAAACGCCCAGGCAATGATCATGTTGTAATAAATGGCCACCAAAGCAGAGACTATGAACATCCCATAACCAATACCTAGTGGAAAAAAATCAGAATTCTATAGAAAGTTTGGCATGATTGGAGTTTTTACACTATGCTCGGCTTGGGTAAAGACAATACAACATCATCGAATGAAAATCTATAAATGTATATTTAGTTTTTGTTCATTGCAGTTGTGTAAATTTTAGACCATACTTATATTGATATTAATATATTTACCAGTGAAAATAGGGGAGTACTTCCAGCAGGTGAATGGACCGGAACTTGAGAACTGACCAATGGCCAACTCCAGCAAGAAGATGGGAATTCCCAGAAAGGCCAGTGCAATGCAGTATGGGATGAAAAAGGCCCCTGATGAAAGCAATGCAAATATTAAGTTAGTATAAACAATCAATCAAATCTTTTTTTCATTTTGGCATTTTTTTGTTTTCAGTATAATCTGTGAAAAAAAATTACCTCCTCCGTTTCTGTAGCACAGGTACGGGAATCTCCAGACGTTTCCCAGACCCACCGCGTATCCCAGACAGGACAACAGGAAGTCCAGCTTGGACGACCAGTTTCCTCTCTCTATATTTTCGTCCCCTGACTCGTCATCTCTGTCTGCTAGTTTCTGCAAGAACACAGTTTCAACATTAATTTTGATCACTGACTATTTTTATGATAATTTTATTCCATATGAATAAGTTGCGTTTATTATGACGTCAACTATGCCAATAGACAATAGTATAATATAATGATTTCAGAGCATGAATATAATTATTTATTATTGGAAATCAATTGAATCAAAATAAGCAAGTAAACATGTATACATCGTACATATTATTAAAACATGTTTCATTGATATATAGCAGCATTTACTAGTATTTGCGCGGTCGACGCTAAAGCATACTTTTCATCATTTTAATGCGCTCTTGCAACACCTTAATAATGAGAAATATATGTAATGCTGTATAACATTAGAACCAGAAAGAAAATCTCTATGATAATCAATAAAAATGTGAAATCGTCAAAATTTTCAGTTAAGGGAGGTGTTTGCTTGGCGCGTCACATATGAATTTATTTAGCATGGATTGCCCCATACAATTACTAGGTTGGAAAGCTAACTTGATGCACCTTAATAAAACAAAATCTGCAAAGCTTATTCTCTCAAAGATTTACCAAAAGGAGATGAGTGAATACGGCGTGTAAAATGCCTATATGAGAAAATATAAGATACTGTAAAATTAAAATATCAACAAATCTGATAATTTCTTTTTAGAATTATTAAAAACAATTCATATATAACATAAAATCGATTTGTAACCCTTAAATATGTTAAATACTTGGAATGTTTTGATTTAAACTAGAATATGCGTGTCAAAACCTCCAAATAATGTCATTTTTTAGAAATTCGATGCGTTTTCTTTTATAAAGTGGATCTGAGCTCCATATTTTTGTCACAGTCTAAATAAGGTTTAATGGAAATGAAACCGATTTCAATCAACAAAAACGTGGAGAGATGACCCACTATACATTAAAAATGTCATTTTGTATCCCAACAATTGAACGTTTTAGAAAAGTAATACAAGTCCGAAGATTCGGGGCCAAATTCGCAAAAGCATTTAAACACCGCACTTTGTTGTGACTGAAATGGCTCAGTGTTTAGAGCACAAGACATAAGGTAACGTTATAGAGCAAGGGATTTTAGATTGTGGGTTCGATATCACCAAAACTTCAGAGTTTATTTATTTCTTTATCATTTGTTAAAATATTCAAAACTGAATATAATAGTTTGAAATTGTCCTTTTGTAAACTTGTATTATAACATTATTAAATATATTTAAGTGGAAAAAATAAATTTGAAATTGTATTTTACGACTAAACCAAATGGGTATTTTCGCTATCTCATTCCCCAATCTTCTTTAAAACATCTTCTGTGATGAAAATAATTATGAACGACCCACCACTCAATAACACGCACCAGCACATTGTACACGTATCCATTACATATTATTAAGGGTTATATATTCGTGTCGAAGATTACAGGGCCAGTATGTATTTATCGAAGTTTGCTTTGCTTTTCATAAAGTTGACTTATTTCAGGAAGAAAGTTCATGTCTATTTGCGCAAACCAGGATGTTTTCGAAAGGGCAAAAACGTACGTATTAGTCTTACAACTGTTTATAAATGAAACTACTGAAGCTTGTCAAAACAAAAATAAAAGACACATGCATTTGCATTGAACGGGACACCTTGATAATGATTAGATTGCATTGTCCTTCTGACATATTTAATTTTAGCAATCAAAATGCATTATGACTACTTTGTATGTAAACAATTAGAGTTATACATGGCTGTATCATTCTTTTTTAACACTGCATGGCTTTAAAATCGGACGCTAGATGAATAATCAAATTTTCTTCGCAGCAAATCAGCTCATCTCATAAATTGTTTGAAGACAACAAGTGTTTTTCTTTTTTAAATTGCATATCACAAGAAGCTATAATTTTCTTCGTTTCGTCCCTGGGACTCGTGCAGAGAAATTGCTGAGTCTGAACAAAGGACAATAGCGTATTGAATTTTTACAGCTTTTGTGGGAAAAAAGAAGATAATAATTATGTATATATATATGTGTGTGTGTGCACAGTAATTTGAAGCATGTTAGAAATACCCGGGTTAAATTCTAAAGATTTCAGAGCTGCATTGCTTTTACTTTGTAATATGAAGTTAATTTTTGGCTATATCTGCATAATTGTAAAAAGGTAATTTTTTTAAGGGGACTATATAAAAAGCACTGAAGCGTTTCAACTGTGTCCCGATCTAGACATCTAGGTTACTAAGTATGTCGCTTTAACTCTTGCATTTTACATGTAGCGTGAATGGTCGTAGGGAAGAGGTTGGGGGGGGGGGGGGGGTGAGAATCATCACTGAATGACTATGCAGTTTTACGAAGCAAGTCATAAAATATTCAACTTGGTCATAAAAGAGAATTACGCTCATTTTATGTCGCACAGGTTGTTTGCTTTTAAAGATTACACAAAAGTAACATACTCGGGTAGAAATTGAATAAAATGGAACAGAAAATCCCATGCTTATTAAATGACAGATTAGAGTAAATTTTGTTCCCTGTACAATAACATTTACCAGCCTCGGGCCGCTAGGAGATGATTCAAGTCTGAATTGAAATTAAAATCTTTGTCATAGACAGACGGGATCTCTATATCAATCAAAACTAGGAAAAGTCTTCACATCAGACTAATAGCACTGATATCTTGTTTACGAATCTTGAAGTCCCTCTTGAGTATTGTTGTCGAGGGCTCAATGTAAAATTACAAGTAAAACTTTAAAATTTAAGTAAAAATAAATTACAAGCATAAAATGTATCGACTTTAACAAATCCAGATGGAACACCCCCTCCCCCATTTTTGATAGATCAATCCAGGATTTTGGAGTGCTTGGCTTATTCTATTGATGTAAAATTCCTAAAAATTTCTTATTTTGGAAATCTTCCCTTTTAAAAAAATAACCTACATGCATGACCCCAATCCAATATTTTGCAAAAGCGGAGGTACTGATTTGTTAAGTGATCGCTTCTAAATAGTAATTATAGCAAGAAGCTGGGTAATAACAAACGTAAGTTCTCCATAGTCCTTGACATCCTCCCTGTTTATGTTAATTTCGTTTGTTTACAACAGTATACGTCTGGCTTGGACGTGTATGACTGTAGTGCAATTACGTGTCTTAATATACATAAGGTATCATTTAATGCATTGCCAAGCATTTGAAACCGTTCGGTGAAATGAAAACTGAAATCTGATTACAATACCCATGGAAACACTGCATATCTCAATTCAAATTTAAAAGATGTAATCTTAATCTTTCAAAATACAATGTATTTCATATTATTTTAACATTACAAGTGTAAAATTAAATCACCATTTGGATAGTTAACTTCCATCATTTTACAAATTCACCAATTGGCATCCTTCACGATAAAAGGGGACCCCGAACCAACTATATAGGATGTAATCTGTTTTGATGGCTAATTTTTCAAAAGCATAAATTGGTAATCGGTCTTCCAAATCAACGATTTTCTTGGTTCTTTTTCTCAGCGAGAGGGTGTCAAAAGCATCGAGATCTAGGTATTATTTCCCAGAGCGGGGGGGGGGGGGGGGGGGGGGGGGGGGGGGGAGAGAGAGAGGGGGTCACGGGGATGATTCTGTTTGCTGGGGGGGGGGGAGATATTCCGTTGATCATTGTCCATTTTTGGTAAGTAGTAGTTTTCCCATATAATATATTGATTATTGACAGATAACCCACACTTTTAACAATAGAAAACATGCCAAGCTATGGTACAACTTCATTCAGACTCAGTATGAGAATTTAATATTGAGTCTGATATTTCTATGGAGTCTTTGCCTCTTCTAGATAATGAGAGAGAGAGAGAGAGAGAGAGAGAGAGAGAGAGAGAGAGAGAGAGAGAGAGAAGGGGTCGTCATTTGTAGGTTCAGTGTGCTGAAAGACTTATAAAAGTATAGGTGTACCCATAATGCCTTAGAAGAAAATTTATTATTGTGTGCTTAAACGTCCAACGTACAATTTGAACTTCCTTATTTTAAAAATAACGTCTTACAAAGAGATTACGTGCAAAACAAACCTTACGTGTTTAATGAAATATGCAGCACTAGCTGCATTACGACGAATCAATGTTTTCAATATATTAAACAAGTCTCATTCAACACGGCAAACAAAACCGATTGACATATAGATGTTGACTTAATTTTACAGTGTTTGTTTTGTTTCTTTCCCTTTATGTTTACGTTCATTTAAATTTCAACATCTAAGTTATAAATATTTCTCGATTTTGTTGAAAAATTAAATAATGGACGTAAACATCCATCATAGAATATATTCGCTTGGTACCAATGAACCAATATTTATAGATAACATCTGAAAAACACGCTTTCTACAAGCATATTTTTGGCGGTCCTATTTGATCACTCAATGTTCTCTGTAACATTGGAGCTGTTGAATATGTTTAAAATGAAAGTTCCTCACTTCAACAAAATGGTATATCATGGCTAAATAAACCAAAATAGTATTTGGACAATATACATGCACCGTCCGTGAGTTTGGTGTATCCTGACAATTAGCAACCATGATGCGAACATTTTAGAATGCTCATAGCACAAAATACATGTACAGTGTGTGTCAGGTTATGTTATAACTTACAGTTCCTACATGTATTTACTAAAACACTGTAAAAGTTTTATACCCGTGACATCATTACGTGAAACAGTTACTGCTAGTAGGACAAAGTACTATATGTAACTATGATTTGCCTACCGCCTTATGGTTTTCCACGTCCGTTTCGTAAGCAGCCATGTTGCATTAAAGTCCCAGTTGACACGCCCTTTCTGGTTCTTCTAGTCTCTCCACAATGACAAGTATTTTTTTGCGTCTTAAAGAAACAATTCCTTAAAAGTCTTACACAAACTCCAAGACTAAAGAAAACTTAACATTGCTATAATCCTCAAAATTAGTCGTTTAAGATGTTCTACTTACCTAATGGAAAACAAGAAAAACTTCTTTAGAGTGGTGATACGGCGAAAGCGGACGAGAAGAGCTTAACCAGCCAAGTGTGAATAGTCGGGTTTAAAGAAAACCTACCTCTTTTTAAAGGCCCCCAGAATTCTTTTTAGGAGCGCTCATGCGTGCAAAAACAACGCTTTTGAAAACCGTGGCACCATAACTTTAAATCTCTTGTTTTGAACAGTGTTCAGATCCGTGTATACTTTTATATAATGAATAGAAACTGTCCGAAGATTGCTACATGTATGTGGAATCAAAAAGGATAAAATACGCCATTTTTTCGCCGAAAAGATATTTTTACACAGATAATGGCATACATGCATACCAACATTTTATTCATGAGTATCTCGCAAAGATGCACTGTTACTATTTTAAATTTTCTGGCTTACATATCATTCATATGCAAAATTTAAATAAAAAAAACCCAAAACCAAATATTTTACTTTGGGTTTAAGGTGTTTTCTGGCATACAAATTGAAATGTTATAAGCAACTATAAGAATTGTTGATTTCATCTGGTGACCTGTATAATAGATGTAGCAATAAAAGTCTTTTTGATTACACTAGATTAATGTATCATTTGGATTTTTTTTTCTAAGAATAAGTTTAATTTTTTTTATCAAATTTTTTGGACCAAATTGCCCAAATTGCTCTTTTGAATAAAATATCCTGGAATGTTGAATTTACAATGTAAAAAAATAACAATTAATATATTTTGCTCTATAAATATAGGCACTTTTATTTCAAAATCTGCAATAAAATACACTTTTACAGAAGCTAATAAAAAGGTTTCTTGTGACCTTACAGTCAATGAGTCTGATTCCAAAAAGATCCAGATTCCAGATAATTGCATGTAACTACTTTGCTATGTGAATTTAGGAAGTTTGAATTTTCCAAGGGGGTGGGTCCTAACCCCTCTTACCCTCCCCAGCCTTAAGACCTGTGCATGCAAAACTGGTAGAGGTTTTTAGAAGGTTTAAAAAATAAATTTCCTATTAAATGTAAAAGCACAGCTGGAGAAGAGTTCGTTGTTCTATCAGATGTCAACTGAATAGGATCGTGATATCCAATGTCCCATACACACATTTGGTGGCAGAAAGATAGTGCATTTAATAACAAGAACTATCAGCTATTTCTCTTATATAAAATCTCATATTCCTCGTATACAAAACAAACACACATGAATAACAGTAGTAAGTTCTTAGTATAGTTTTCAGTATACTATACTATAAATTCATATAGCGTCGACGGTCGTGCAAGTTGACTGCACATTAAAAACTAGCGAATTATGTACAATGTTCAGAGAATGTGTTGCGATATAACATTTAAAATGTACAGGAATGTGACCTTCGGCATTGTTAAGGACAATTGGTATTAACATACAGGTATCTTTTGAAGCTGTAGGTATTGAGAGGACTGGATTACAGTGTATCTAGTTTTGTATATTGTGTGTTTTAAGTATAGCGTTCAAGTGTGAATCCATTTGAACTATTGAATTGGTGTTTTCATGGAATGACATTTAATTCTATAATCCCCAAAAGTATCAATTGAAACTGGTTTTGAAGGAACCCGTGCAAACGAAAATATTTTTTCTTACCTGACATTTTATTCAACGAATATAGCGACCATTTTATATTGTTAATACAAGATTTACAGGAGAGACAGTATGAAATTAAAATAACTGTTGCTTTCCTCCTGAAAGATCCCTCGGTCTGGTGCATAACATAATATACAGTAACATACGCGTACCATAATGCACCTTGAGTCAATTTCGCAACAATCAATCGCTTTTAATAATCAGATCAATAAAGTTCTCAAATTCATGAACAAGAGGCCTAGGGGCCACATCGCTCACCTGAGCAACAAAAGCTTTAGACTGTCTTTAGAGTATCAAATACAAAATATCTAGACAACTAAGAAGAGTATATATCTGGATTTTCAAAGAAATACTTTAAAATGTTTCTCAACATATTCTTAATTTAAACATTGAGCTCCTTTTGTTGTGTCAGTTTGTTATTTTTTGCCCCACCTTACCCCTGGGGGTCATGATTTGAACAAAATTGAATCTACACTACCTGAGGATGCTTCCAGCAAAGTTTGAGCTTTCTGGCCAATTGGTTTTTGAAAAGATTTTAAAGATTTGTCTATATATGACTTGCCTTTTAAAGCCTTTATCACTCCCATATGGAGCATAGGTCACAGACAATTCTTTTCCACTTCCACTTCTCTACATATTTCTATGTAAAAGATTGACCTTCATTTTCGGCCCTACCCTATCCCCGGGGATGATGTTTTGAACAAACTCGAATCTACACTACCTGGGGATACTTCCACACAAGTTGCAGTTTTTCCGGCCAAATGGTTTTTGAGAAGATATTAAAAGATTCTCTATATATTTCCATGTAAAAATTTGACACCCCCCCCCCCCCCTTGTGGTCCTACCCTACCCCTCGGAATGATGATATTAACAGTCTTGAATCTACTCTACCCGAGGATGCTTACAGCAAAGTTACAGCTTTTCTGGCCAATTGGCTTTTGAGAAGAATATTTTAAAAGGTTTTCTCTATATATTCCTATGTAAAAATTCAACCACCGTGTGGCCCTACCCTACCGCATGATTTATATGAACAAACTTGAATGTATACAACATGAGGATGCTTCCACACAACTTTCTTTTTTCTGTCCAAATGGTTTAAGAGAAAAAGATTTTATGAAAAATACCAACTAATTTTCAATAATTCAAAGTTATCTCCCCTTTTAAAAGCGGATTATTTTATTTGAACAAACTTGAATCCCCTTCACCCGATAATGTTTTGTGCCAAATTTGATTGAAATTTTCTAGCGATTAGTATACCTTTTATTTTATATAACTTGAACTGGGTTCTGAATGATTATAATACTGAAATTTGATACTAATACTAATAAAATGTTTAAAATACATGTTGTGATATAAAAAGGAATAGTAAAAATTGTATGTAAATAGCTTTAAAGGTTTTGAATTTACTGGGTGGGTGTAAATACAAAATTTACAACATGACACATTATTCCTTAATTATTAATATTTAAACCTGTTAATTCCTAAAAATTCAGTATACATTATCAGGCTTTTCTTGGAGCTAGATTATTTAGACTTTTCCTGAAAATAGCATGCAAAATGCAATTGATTGCTTATAAATAGGGTCATAGTATATATTTTCAATTGAACACTATATATTCAAATAAAAAAGTATCATATAACATAAAAATATAATTATGGAATTACTTAGTGGAAATCGTCACATTGTGGATAAGGAAAAATAGAAAATAATGGAAGATAGGTCGCATCTGACCTTAAGATAACTCGACTACTTTCTGTATTGAAGAAATATTATGAATAAGAATTTCACTTCCATGAATGCTTTGGCATTCGTCGGTCCATGGAAGTTTTAACCATTTGAATTAAGGATTCTTATCTTAATGAGTTAATAGCTATTACACAATTTTAATGTGTTTAAGTTAAACGGCAGGATCATTCTGAATAGAATTAAATGTATCAATAGTGTAAGGCCGTTCGTTATCGCATGAACCAGTTAATAAATGTGTACATAAGACTTTTTTTCTAGATCGAGGAAACTATCTGGGGCTTTACTGGTGTTTTCGCAAAGTTTTAAACAGTCTCATAAGTATGGGTTAATAAACATGCAAAAAAGTATTCAATTATTTCATCCTTGTCCAATGTAATTTTATAATATACAAATGTACCTTAACTCATTTTACACGATAAGGTGTTCATGCACTCTCACTACACAAACATGTATACATCACGGCGTTTGCGTTTGGTGCGAATTGTCATGTGCGGGTCTAGCCTTGATATTATTTTCCAGCTAGCTCCCGGTCTAAAAAAATTCGGATGAACGACCTGGGTCGTCCATCCGAATTTTTCCGGGAACTACAGACCTGCAGCTAGTATGTACCAGTATAATAAACAAATATAATAATAACAAAAGGCCCATGGGCCACATCGCTCACCTGAGCAACAACAGACATAATAAAATCAGCTTTATAGAGTCTTATACAAAATATCTGAAAAATGTCGTATAATAGATCCTGTATAAAAAAAAATTCCCCTGCATATTCTTATGTTTACCATTGACCCCTTTTGTAACAGGATGATTTTACAGTCATATCACAATATGCTCAATATGAGCATTGCAGTTCTCGAGAAGATGATCAGACCTAAACAACTGTTTATATATGGACTATAAACCTACATCAAACTTTGAACCCCTTTTGAGGTCCAAGAATTGTCCAGGGGCCAGAGTCTAAACAATTTTAAAGAATGAACAATATGTCAAAATGCTTGCATATAATAAGTAAATCCATATATAAAAACCATTTGAATTTTTGTGAACAATTTAAATGTTTTCCTTTGAAAAATTGGACCCCCCCCCCCCCCCCATGTGGCCCAACCCTACTCCTGAAGAATATGATTTTGACAAATTTTAATCTACTAGACTATTTGAAGACTGAACTGACTAAAGCTTTTCTAGACAATTTGTGTTTTAGAAAGTTTTTCTCTATGTATTCCTATGTAATAATTTGACACCCACCCCCTCAAATTGTGCCCCATCCTACCCACAGGGATCATAATCTGAATAATTTGAATTTTCCCTACCTGAGGATGCTTCCAGACAAGTTACAGCTTTTCTGCCCAATTTGTTTCCGAGAAGATTTTACAGATTTTTTCAATATATTCCTATGTAAAAATTCGACCCCCCATTGTGGCCCCATCCTACCCCCAGGGATCATGATTTGAATAAACTTAAATCTGCATTACCTGAGGATGCTTCCACACAAGTTTAAACTTTCCTGGCTGATCAGTTTCGGAGAAGAAGATTTTTAAAGAATGACTCTATATATTCCTATGTAAAATTTGACCTACCCATTGTGTCCCCAGCCTACCCCCAGAGATCATGATTTGAACAAACTTGAATCTACACTACCTGAGGATGCTTCCACACAAGTTTCAGCTTTTCTGGCCAAATGGTTTTTGAGAAGAAGATTTTTAAAGATTTACTCTATATATTCCTATGTAAAAATTCAATCCCCCATTGTGGCCCCACACTATCCATGGGGATCATGATTTGAACAAACTTGAATCTACACTACCTGTGGTGCTTCCACACAAGTTTCAGCTTTCCTGGCTGATCAGTTTCAGAGAAGAATATTTTTAAAGATTTACTCTATATATTCCTATGTAAAAAATTCGACACCCCCATTGTGGGCCCACCCTACCCCCAGGGATCATGATTTGAACAAACTGGAATCTACACTACCTGAGGATGCTTCCACACAAGTTTCAGCTTTCCTGGCTGATCAGTTTCAGAGAAGAAGATTTTTAAAGATTTACTCTATATATTCCTATGTAAAAAATTCGACCCCCCCCCATTGTGGCCCCACCCTACCTCAAGGGATCATGATTTGAACAAACTTGAATCTACACTACCTGAGGATGCTTCCACACAAGTTTCAGCTTTCCTGGCTGATCAGTTTCAGAGAAGAAGATTTCTAAAGATTTACTCTATATATTCCTATGTAAAAAATTCGACCCCCCATTGTGGCCCAACCCTAGCTACCCCCAGAGATCATGATTTGAACAAACTTGAATTTACACTACCTGAGGATGCTTCCACACAAGTTTCAGCTTTTCTGGCCAAATGGTTTTTGAGAAGAAGATTTTTAAAGATTTACTCTAAATATTCCTATGTAAAAATTTAATCCCCCATTGTGGCCCCACACTATCAACGGGGATCATGATTTGAACAAACTTAAATTTACACTACCTGAGGATGCTTCCACACAAGTTTCAGCTTTCCTGGCTGATCAGTTTCAGAGAAACAGATTTTTAAAGATTTAATCTATATATTTCTATGTAAAACATTCGACCCCCAATTGTGGCCCCATCCTACCCCCGGGGATCATGATTTGAACAAACTTAAATCTACACTACCTGAGGATGCTTCCACACAAGTTTCAGCTTTTCTGGCCAAATGGTATTTGAAAAGAAGATTTTTGAAAAATACCAACAAATTTTCAATGATTTTTAATTATCTCCACTTGAAAGAGGGTGTGGCCCTTCATTTTAACAAACTTAAATCCGCTTTACCTAAGGATGCTTTGTGCTCAGTTTGGTTGAAATCGGCCCCGTGGTTCTGGAGAAGAAGTTGAAAATGTAAAACGTTTACTGACAGACAGACGGACGGACGGACGGACGGACAGACGGACGCCGGACAAAAAGTGATCAGAAAAGCTCACTTGAGCTTTCAGCTCAGGTGAGCTAATTATAAATATAATTAATATTCTTATAATCCATTGATTTAAATTATTATTAGAAATAAGTAAAATAAAACTCTTTGAATGGGGTAATCCCAAAAGTTAATAATATATGCAAACTGATGCGGAGATGCTTTTAATTTTCCATCACTAGATATTAACCCCTAATAATCTTTCTAAATACTTATGCCCCCCCCCCCCCCCCCCCCCCCCCCCCCCGATTCGGATTCTGACGAATGGCAATAGGTTTATTTTCTTATTTTGCTTGTCGAGCTTTTGGTTAAGTCCCTCCCCCCCTTTCAAAAACAATGTTTCATGCCTGTATCCTAAATAATTTCTTTCTTCTTTAAAATGAGTAATTTATAATTGACTTTCAGTCATATAATTGTTGGTCAAGAGAAAATGTACAACAAACCAATATGGAGGTAATTCAATGTGTTTATTTAGGTACGCACTTTTAACAACAAGTTAAAGTTCTTCAAGTAAAATAATGTCTTTTTTCAAAATCCAACACTTTCATAACTTGTCAAACGATTTTCTGAAAATGGAAAAAAAAGAAGAAAAATTAAGGTATTCAATTTACATGTATAATGTCCATACACTAGTACCTGATAAATAAAAATGACTTACCGATACACATGGTACACTAGGATATTTTAAACTTTAGAGCAATACCTATTTATGCCTTAATGCCCTTAAGAAAATTACAATGAAATCTACAGAAAAAGCTTATTTCCTACAGAAGATTCCTTTAAAGCATTTGATTTTTATACAAATCTAACTTGAAAAGTTGCTTTGGTTTTTCTCTGTACTCAACAGTGCAAACAAATCAATTCTTTACCATATGGCTTTTCGTGATAAGGATTTTATTTCTCGTGAGAGCAATTTTTTTTTTCAATCTAAAGGGCAAAATAGTGGGTTTTTTTTTAATTTAAAAGTGCAAAAAGTTCACTTTTGTTTTTATGACAGTATCCTGTATTTGATAAATTTCATCTCCATGGATAATAATTCATTAGAAAACATTAATAACTTGTTTTCCACAATTTAATATTGTAAAATAATATCTACTTATAAATTAAATATCTTAACATTTTATAACATTAATAAATCTTCAGAATTTTATGTTAAAGTGAAAGATAAAGTTATATTACTTGAAGAAAACCCCCCCAAAAACACACACACAAAGGGCACAACTCAACTCAAAGTAAGTAAATCTTTGTGACACCAAATTGGAATTGTTTATCATTTTCAAGTCCAAAGCCCTACCTCTATTGAATGATGGACTGTCCATAAAAACTAGAATTTGATCTGCGAGTTATTAATAAAAGCCATTGCTCACAAAAGAGCAGCTCAATATCTGCTAGCAATGCAAAGTAAAGTATAATCACCTGATTGATATATAAATATGTCATAGCCAATAATAGATAAAAACTTGTTGCTCCCTCCCTCCCACCCACCCCCCCCCCCCCCCCCCCCCCCCCCCCCCTTCAAAAAACCTCTGTACTCTGTAGCATTGCCATTTCATTGTTATTTTCCTGTCATTATTCAAATCCGTGAAAAATGAACAAGTCCAACTTTACAAAACATTAATTCAAAGAAGAGTTACATGTTCTCCAGAGAGCGTTTGAAAAATTTTAAAGATCCTTATCTACCAAAATTCCACACGAAGATTTTAATGAAACTAGACAATCATACCGGGTACATACCAAACTGATTTACATGTCATCTACATTTTCCAGCCATAACTCTGGCTCTTCATATCCCATTTCTTTAAGTGTGCTAATTCCCATTTCCTGCATGGTTGGTCCAATCTCTTGCATGATGTAAGGCCAGGTTTCTGACATACAGTTACCTCCCTTCAACTGCAAAATATAAAACATTCAATAAATCAACTATCTTTTCATTGCTGTAAATCAAGGATTAAACCAGTATATTATGAGTGCAATTAATATGCAAAGGCTTTGCAAGCAACATCTGATCAGACATACTATACCTGAAAATTGTGCACTGATACAAATAGCAGTTTTGGATTCTTGTAGGCAAAATTAGCAGTCACATGTTTGTTTTCAACAAACATATTGAGCCCTCTACTTAGCAGAAAGTTTCATTAGGAAAAAGGGGATTAAAGCTGTACACAGTTTTTTCCTTGATATATTAAGAGATCTTTTATAATGCAGGATGATCACTTGGTGTCCTGTCCGACCTCAATTTACATTAAATGACTCATTTTTTTCAACTAAAGCAATACGTACCCTCACTACTTCCAAGAAACGGATTGCGAGGGCATAATCATTATTGTTCCTGCAGCCCTTCAGTACTTCAATGATGATTTCTGGCTCAGGTACACCATCATCTGCCTACAAAATGCATGACAGAAGATTAACATTCACTTACGAAATAATACAAGTATTGATAATTTTCAGTACCAGTAATCAAACTTGATTTCATTATCATACAGCAAAGATCTTTTTCAACAAAATTGTGAATATAGTAAATTTTTAAACAACTTCTTCAGTCACAGATTAGGTATTTTTAAGTTCTATAATGAAAATTTCACAAAAAATCGCAGCTCATATAGCAGTAGGACTTACAGCCACAAAGTTGATCAGCTGTCTCAACTCCCAACCATCAAACTGGGCGTAGTTGTTTTTCTCCAGCCAGGTTCCCTCGCTGACCACTGGGTACAGGGATGTATGGGGTCTGGGGCCAGTCTCACTGTAGGGTCTCAAACCTGCTGCAGCAGCTGAATGAAACACAAATGTCAATTTTATTAATTACTGGTATGTATGTTATTGTAATGGCGCATTATGCTTTCTACATGTATGCACACAAGAGAAGATTGCAAAGTACCAGTAAGCTTTTAGCTTAAATTTTCTTCTTGGTTGTTTATTTTGACATAGTGTGTGGGTTTTTTTTTTTCATTCTAAAGCCTGGAGTACAAAAATGTACTGGACATAGCCCACATGCAGACAGGCAATTGTCAGTTGACCTTACAAATATTTCATTTTATACATATAGATTTCCCCACATTGATAACAACAAGTTTGTAAGGGTTGCCATTATGACTTGTATGCCATTATTTTTCTAGACCAGCTCAAATGTCCGTATCTCTAGCAAAATTAATTATTATTATACAATGTAATATTGGAAATTATCTATTTATTAAAAAGAAATATTCCTGTGACATAGACATAACGTGCAATTTTTCGTTATTAAACTTTCGAAATGAACAAAAAGAGAGGATTGTTTATTTGCAAGTTATATTAGCTTATGCGTCCCAAATCAAGACAAGTTATGTGGACAGGTGAGTGAAGTTCTAACTTGTAACCTACAAGTACAAGATACCTACACAGTGGTTTTCTTGTCCATTTACAAAATACAAATAGAACTATTTTAACAAGACCTTGGACTCATGGTAGGAATAATAGGATGTAACAATCTTCTTCTTGCATCAAAACAAGTTAAATTTGAGTTGGTTTTAAGTGAAATATACAGATTTTTCAGTCTTAGCTCAAACAACGAAATAGACATGCCTACGTTACATAGCTGTTTGACACAACTGATGTTTCACTGCTCAGAGTTATGTCATGTCAGTAACATTAGACATAAACACAGAATGATCATTATTTTGCTTGTTTAAAGAGTTCTTATTACCAGCAAAATGGCAGTCAATTTCAATTGAGAAAAAAAATTTAAAGCATCACATTACAATATTCTCCTACAGATTTTTCTTGGTTATGAAGATTTTTACATGCTCACTGAGTTTAGTGGAAATTATTTATGTTGTTAATATGCTTGCTTTTACCAGCAATATTTTCTATATTTGCATTATCGGATCCGGTTTTAATGACCCGGTTTTTCTTATAACCTGTTATTAATCGCAGAACGATTACTTTTCATTCAATCAGTGTTTTCCCTAAGAACCGGCTACAGGCCAAATTGACTGCTTCAATTCATAAAAATGCCGCTTAGAAATCAAAAATTTAAAAAAATAATTGTTTTTTTTTTTTTACAGAGTTCTGTTCATTCACATCAACCCTTAGCCTGTAACAACTGATCTTTAAACCTTTACTTTAAAATAAAGGGAAACATTGTTCAATTAATGTCCATATCTAACTAATATTTCATATGTTTTAACGGAATTTAACATGAATTATTAAGTTTCTTCTTAAATAAGTCCACAAACCCGTAAAACGTCGACCCGGGTTTGCCTACCCATTTTACCAATTTGTAAATCAACAATCGTCAATAAATTCCAAAATACGCAATGTTGTGCAGCAATATTTACAGCGAATACAAATATACCGGTCCGTGTGATCTCTATCCTATACTCATTCCTGTATGAAATTTGTAACAGAATAAATATAGAACTAAAATTCAATCATTTGTCATCATACCACTAGGACATCCTGATTTAATTTGCTTGCTGACTGCGTTTAAAGCAGAAAGTCCAATCCTTTTACATGCCGAACGGATCATTTTGTTCGTTTGTGACCTTCTACGCTAAGCAAGAAGTCAAGATCAGTTCAGCGTTTGAGAGGACATTCATGTACGCCTCAAATTATGAAAATCTGAATAATTGAACGTTATATAACGATCACTTCTTTGATACAAGACATTGATAATTTTTTTTCTGTTACATTAATATTGTTTCCTTTCATTAAATCATTCTTCAAGGAGATGTGAATTGTTTAAACATCCAATTAAATGACGCTTTCCGATTTTTTCCGAAAACAATCTTTTTTCATACAAGCATCATATTGACACAGATATTTTTTGGAAAATGGCCGTCAAGTGACTTGAAATGATGTTCGATTTTTGTACTAAAAAGAAAATGGCTTTGGCCATTACTTTGTTATTTGGGTAAGAATGTTTTTTATTGAGACATAATGTAGAGAATATATTTAACATTTATAATGATGATTAGTGGAATCATTTTTCACATTAATTGTCAGATATATGTCAAACACTAAACTCAAAGTGGCTCGCCACGAACCTTTTGTTTTCTTACTATGTGACCACCTCTATACTCTTACTATGTGACCACCCCTATACTGTACAGTCTGTACCGGGATACTGACTCCGTCACTTTTGGACGAATTTTAATTAGAATACACATACCTGTCAAAGAAGTACAATAAATAGATGGAGAGTGAGAGTGTAACACGAATTACTGAAATGACAGTATTTACCGAAATGACACCTGAAATTACAGGAATGACACTAAAATCTACAGAAATGACACCTAGTGTTTATTAAAAAATTGTTTTTCACCACAAATATAATAAATTATTACCATTAATGTCTTCATTAGTATATAATTTGTACATGTATAAATAAATGCAAGACGGAAAATGGTTGGATAGTTTAATTGGACCCTCTGCTATTGTAAAAACATGCAATTAAAATTCCTCTTTAATTGCTATACGTATCGTTAATTAGAAATTTCTAATTTATTTTGACTTTTCTTTTCAACAGTTTATTTTATTAAAGTAATAAATCATTATTGTCGTTGGAAGAGATATCGTTCTTTGACTTTCAATTAATACGATATTTAACTTAGCTTTTAAACGTATAATAAAATACATCACCATTTTAATGTATTTAAATTGTCATTTCTGTAGATTTTAGTGTCATTCCGGTAATTTCAGGTGCCATTTCTGTAAATCTTGTCATTTCGATAATTCGATGTACCGACAGTGAGACGTCATATTAGCAAATATCACTCGACAATTTCCATCAAAGTAGCAAGTATCCGAACATGTAGAAATTAAGTAGAAAAATCCTACCAGTTGCAGAAGAATAACATATTTTATCAATCTTTGAAACAAGTACATGTATATATATATCTGAGTGTTTTTATTGCTCATTTTACATCAGAAACAGTTATTGTAAAGCGTGAAGTATGTACAAGATTCAGAATTCAACATGGATGCTGGTGATCTCACTGTGCGTGAAGTGATTCTTTTTTCCTCCATATTGGAAATTTTTTTAACTTCATAGGTATAGAGTGTAATTTCTATATTTTGGGATATATTATAGCCCTCCCTATAGACAACACGTCTTCGCCCTCTTTAATGGGAAATATTTACATCTTTTATATGAAGGAAAAGTAAATGTAAAATCTTTTTTATGTTTTAAAAAGTGGAGTCTGAACCATTTTACATGAATATCGAACATCTCTGAAAAAAGAAAGTGAATTGATGATCATGGAGAACTGGAGAATGGATCTTCGCATTGCATTGCCATATGTAACCACTATATAGTTCTGATAATTAACATCCGTCTCATAATTTATTTCTCCTCTTTAACATGACATGGAGAGTCTCCAAAGTAGTTATAACACCTTAATTAGAAAACTGAATCAGACACTTAATTATGATTATTGAAAAAACATAATAATATCTGCACGTGGTTAGTTATTTATACATTTAATTAATTTATCAACTTGCAACAATAAGCATGATAATTTTAAAAAAGTGTGTTAATAAAGTCAGAATTAACCGTATATAAAAATATTTATCTGAAAACATTGCAATATATCATTTAAATATAAATAATATAGATAAAATTTTGCGGGTAATGTCTTTATGGGAAAATGGTCTTGGCGCAAATAGTTTAATAGGAGCGAAATGTCCCGCACCTTGTGCTTCACTTGTGTGAATTTAACTTATAGATATATGTATCAAATTTCACACACATCAAAAACTGTTAGACACATAAAACCTAATGTGTAAACGGTGTGTCCATTGGGTCGAGCGTTGATTGTTTGGTTTATATAATGTTTAGAGACAGTAAATATCTATGGGTAGAGCTTCGTTTTAATGTGCCCTTTGGGCCTCTTAGAAGACTTTGCCCTCCATTAAATGGGGAAAAAATATAAACGTAATAAAACTGACTTCAAATACTGAATAAATTAGCAAATTTTAATTCATAAACATATGAAATTCATTAGTATTGAAAGACGAAAGAAAAGTTCTGGAATAACTTTTTGGCTTTCCGTAGACAACACTTTATTTTACACATGAAAAATGATGACATAATTTTAGACTGAGCCTGATCAGAGACATTTAGTTTAATGTTCTTTGCTTATGATTTGAGTAGATATGCTAATCTAACTGTATCATGTGTATACATTTCAAAAATGAAATGAATTTTGTTCTCACTTTTACAAAAATCAAACTGATGTGTACATGTGAGAAAAACAAATATTTTAGAGATTGAATACTATACCCTATGAACTTGAAAATTTTGATTAATTCACATTGATAGAGAATTTATGAAACACAGAATTTCAAATTCACTTTTTCTTGAAAATATTGTCTCAAACAAGTTGTTTCTGTTTAATTTAAATATTTGGAGCATTCTAAAATTTACAGAATTTGTTGAGCAAAGTTAGCCTATATTTGATATGATGTCATAATGTATAGAGTTTGCGATTTTTAGTGCCATGCATGAATAAAATAGGCGGATCCAACTTTGCATGTTAGTGACTTACAGATGAATTTATAGATGCAATTAATTGAACATTGACGTATGTTAGTGTGTTGTTAGCTTTGCTCATTATTACAAGCAACACTTAAAAGCCTGTTTTTGGTTTTGAAAGATATTACAATGAACTTATTAACCACTGTACCTGGGTCACAGCTTGGTTATATAGTAATATACTGGAGTATACTCTGTCCTAATATATTTATGCATCACATTTTTTTAAAATTATTCATTATTGATAAATACGTCAAGGATTAAAATATTTATTCACCAATATATTTTTTAAAAATCCCATGTTTTCTTCCTTGAACCTAGAATACTATACAGGGTTTGATTAGCTGTAATAATGTCACCCTCTCCAATATTTTCTGGGGAAAAAAGGAGCAGACTACCCCTGTGCATTATTTCAGCTATATTGTTTAATATATCATGGCGAAAATTACTGCCATAGTGTTATGTTTTTCAGTTTGCAGCAATATCTGAACGCAAGCTTAATATTTTTTTAGCATACTCATGCAATTCATTTTTGAATTATACAGTATTATTTTTAATCTTTTATAGCATATCCCTAATAACACTTGTCGTAGAAAGTGCCTGGCCATCACATCACAAGATACAGGCAGTCAAATTTCCATCAAATCTAGGTAAGATCTTCTGTTAGGTTGCAAAAATAAAGTACATGCACTTAAATATTTTATTGATATAATGATATATCATTGGTAAGGATTTTACCAAAATTACAGAAATTATAAAAAATATATTTATGAGCTTTGTATTACAATGTTCTAGATTGTCCCTGTATCATTAATTCAAAAATGATAATATAATGATTAATGTTTTATTCATGACAACTGAAGTTTTGAGATTTACTATTGCTAAATTGGTTCACAGGGTCTGATTCTATGAATATGATATAAAACATATTTAAGAGTTATGAAAATACTGATTCATGTAAATAATTGCTTATATTTGGATAGTGTCGGTCCTATAACACACCAGGCCATGCAGATAAAATTGAATATAGTGCACTATGCTTATATTTATGAAGATGTTATTTGTATGAAATATTTGTTTATTGTCACTTTAAAACCAATATATGTGCTCTTTGTCATGGATATGAATAATAGATGGAACAGCCAAAAAAACATGACTATTATTCAGTTCGCTTCTGCGACTAAAAATAGAGTGCCAGAAACTTCGTTGAAAAAATTCTTTTTTATGATCAAATAGATATGATTTAATGATTATCTTTCATAAGTTGGTAAGCTTCTTTAGTTTGAATGCTTCATTTAATCTAATATATTATATGATAATAAATATATTCAAAATGCCTGATAACGTTTACTTGTGCTCATTCGCCGAAATCAGGTTTGGCATGTTATTGAAAAATTAACCTCACAGATTTCCCATGCAAACATAAGGGGAAATATGCGAGTATAATTAAAGTGTCCCAAATTAAAAAAGGTGTCCATCTATTTTTTATTTACGTACTGATACACTGCTAATATTCAAGTTTCCACGATAAATATGTTCTTAATTTGGTTGCTTTGTTTTGCGAATATTAAATTCTCTGGTATTAACTGTCATGTTTTACTTCAGTGCCACTGAACAAATCATGCCCTACAAAGAAAGCCAAAGCTATATCAGACTGTGAAAGATGCAGTAAAGATGAACTGGTAAATAGAAAAATTCCCTACTGTTAAGTTAACTAAGTATCTAAAATTATACACTTTAACATACAGGTATGTATATGCACACCCCTAACAGCGAAGAATCTGATAAGCAAAACTACCTGTAATAAGAAATTTTTAGATATGGTACTTAAAGTTGTTTTGAGAATGAGTTCAATCAGAAATGTTTATTGTGAGTTAGATGTAAAAATTATATGTTTGCACAGAGAGAAATTTAAAAAAAAAAGTGTGAAATTTAAAAGTGTACATGAATTAGCAACCATTTTGTTTGCTTTGTAGAGAAAGCTGCAGCCAGAGTGCCAAGAAACAGGCTTTAAGCAAAAAATAATTTGTGACAACAAAGAAACATTCTATCAGAAGTGAGTACATTAATTGTTAGAGGGGTACTATGTTGTATATATCCCATGTGTTTAGATAAACAAACATTTGCCAGAATAATGGCATGATTGCCGGTATTCATACCATTAAATTTGATAAATTTGCTAGTTTTTGCCAGAATATTTGATATCATAGAGTATGGTGTATGAACAATAGAATTAATTTTGTCAGTATTGTATTCACTCATAAGTATGCAAATTATTCTGATATCATTGCACACTGTCAAGTATTTGTAATACATAGTTGAACTTATTAAAACATGCATATCAATATGTAGAAGTGAAAAAAAAATATTCGTCGACATGTTCTTCTTTCAGCTGTGAAATTACACCATATATGGATGAAAGGAACTTTTGGATATTCCAGGCAGTGACATTTACAATATTTGCTGTGTCGTATTCATTGGTTCGAGTGAGACAGAAGAAACTGGATGGACAATTAATGGACAAAATTAATAGACAGATTGCCTCCGGAATTTAAAAGAGAAACAAGAAATATTCTAATTTATTTTCATCTTAAGGTCAGACGACACGTTCCTCAACCTCTGACCTCAAGTTGATACTTGTGATAAAATGTTTTCTTTAACTTAACTGTCTGTGATTGCATTGGACTTCAGAAGCAGTTATATATATATAATATTCCTCTCCAAGAAGTGAACAAGTGATCAGTTGTAATTTCATTGATTCTTGTTGCTGAAAAAAATCTCTGTGATGTGCTCACACTTGTTCTTGATACAATTAACATGGGTGAGGTGTATACGTTTTGGAAATTTGCATGTTTTGTTGATTTTTCAACACCAAAAGTATTTTTAAAAAGTACAATTTGTTTCACTAGTAAAACTAGAGAAATATTAGATGAAGAGTTACAACAAAGTAAAATTTTAGTCTCTCCTGGATGCTAAAGTTTGCTGTAGGTCTGTTATTAAAGAGGAAGTTGGTATAAACTTCAATGATTTTCCTAGCTGTTAAAAAGTTTTTGTATGAATTTGGCATGGGTGAAAGGCTAGATTGTTTGAGAAGCCTGAACTGGATAAATGTGTTTTCTCTGATTCATATTATGCATTGTTGAGTTAATATTGGAGAGAGAGAGATGTTATTTTCTCTAGGAGTTATCTTCTCTTGATTGATTTCATTGATCCATCATTGTTCCAATATTTATGATAGAATTTGTTATGTATGACTATTTGCAGAATAAGGATAGGTAAAAGAAAACTAAATCTTACTTTTTGCATCTGCTTATTTTCTCCTTGTATTGAAAATAAAAGTTTTCTTACATGTACAATCATTTAAAACAACACATACCTATTAATTTACCACTGTGTTAGATAAGTTTAAGATATATACATGTACTTTACAAAATAAAAAAAATCTGATTTAATAGGAGCTTTTAATCATTTATGAAAAAAAATGTTTTATAAACAGTACCTTGACACATTACACATGCACGGTAGTAAGTGCTACATTTGAAGCAGAATAGGATTTTACACCATAGATAAATCCATTTGAAATTATTTTTAGTAGTCTCTTAATTATCAGATATGTAAGATAAAAAATAATTTTTTGTAATTGTTACATTTTTTATTGCGATGAAAAATAATTTTAGTAAGAACTTTCGTTGAAGAGTTCGCACAAAACTACATGTATGAGGGAACGCATGCATAGCTATTTTATGATGTCTTTTTAAACTTCTGTTTGCATACATTCTAACTTTTTATTCGATCAATTCATGCATTTCATTGGTAGTTGCAAAGACGCAATCAGATTTAAACTGAACCTTTACAGAATAAAACTGATAAGAAATTTGGGTCAGTGTCGATTCATTTTTCTATTTGGTAACCTGTAAAAACTGCTTGTAAAATGTTTAAACACTTGAAGTTAGAATATATTCTCTAGGTTGTCTGAATTATGAAAGATTTTTAAATAGCAAAGATTTACAGTTAACATGGCGGCGTGATGGCGCTATACATTGCAATATGCTTTGAATTTAAACAATAAAATGCTTCCTTTAGTGTTTCACGAGAGTATGATTGTATAGAGCATTGAAGAAAAAGATACATAATCTACCAACTTTGGTTATGTATTTTTTTCTGCAATGATCATTATCTTCAAAGTGAAAGAGTGTTTCCATAAAAAAGATGTAAAAAAAAAAAACTTTTTAAAATCTATGTTGAATATTTTTACATTAATAAAAAAGAAATTAAAAATGATTCTTGAACTAGATTAATCTATACAAATTGTATGTTACTATATATAGCCCCTTTGCTTCATTAGATTTTTATTTGATTTGATTTTTTGTTGGAGGGGGTTATTTACTTCCCAATTCATGGTGTCGAAGCAAAGAATGGTAATTGCAAGCAATTTTATGACTATAATACATTTGAATCTAAGATGGTCAAAAATTAGTGCTCGCAACCTCTTATTATATACGTACTGATAAACGATAATCTATAAGAGTTTAGGGAAATGGTATTATAGTATACAGAAAGAAGAGTACACGTTGTTATCCAGATTTAAAAGTAAATTAAAAGCAGTTTGTATTTTTATGCATTCGGTCGTATGTTGTATGCGTCTTATACATGTACTAGTATACGGTTGTAGGATGCATGTGCAAACCGAAATCTATAATTATACGATTGTGTGTTTATATTATAATAGTTCCTTAAGTTTACGCAACGTTTGGATTTGTTTCACACAGTTAATTGATTCCTGTTGAATGCTCATTTCAAAAAGGCTTCCACGGGATCCATAATCGAGTGTTCCCAAAATTTACACACAAAGATAAGGCCTATTAAAATGTCAAGTTTTCTTTATCTTATGCGATTTTCTCAACGATTGGTTAAATGTGCACTCAGTGTCATCTCGTCAATAAGCAATACAGGATCGAATAAAACTGGGAGTTTAGATGTGGAAAAAAATATTCTTATTGTCTGTGTTTTATGTGGTAAGTTGCCCTCTATCCACTGCGTATACATGTACATAACTATGGCACGCCAAAATCTCAAAAATGAGCTAAACAAAGTTACACAGTAAATATTCTAGGTTTATAGGCAGTAAACTATAGTTTACAAACCGTTAACTATGATTTACGATTCGTTAACTATAGTTTCTTCTGTAAAACCATATTTAACGGTTGTATACTATGTATACGGATGCTAATCGAAGTTTATCAGTCTGTAATTAAACGTTAACAATAGATTTTGCTAATAAATGTAAATTCACATTTGTAAACTATTAATAATTTTACATTTAAAAAATCGTGAAGCTATATTTATCAGATAAACTATGTTTTGCAATCACATGTAATTGTTTTCTGTGTTAAAAGGATTTCACTATTTAAAGTTAAATCCATTTATCAAAGTGAACAGATAGTATATTTTTCCTATTTTGTTGACATTTTTAACATATCACAGTTTCATTGGATTGGATGTCCAAATTCTAGTTAAAGTGTTTGTAATTGAAAAGAAAAATCGGCTCATACCGTGTATAGTCATTTCAAAATGTCAATCTTTATTGAATTAGTCTTTTATTGCCAGTGCATGTATACATCAACCAAAATATTAATGAAAATTCAATTGCTTGAATCGTGTTTTGTAAGAATACTCATTATACCAATTTTGTTTTCTAGCCAAGATGGCGTCGGCTAACGAAGATCATTTTACATATAGGAATATGTTTAGCTAGATAATGTTTATGCTGTATGTTTAACATCTTTGTAATAACTAGAACATAAGCATGTAAGGGTTACTTCATATATTTTCTGTCATTATGAATTACATTATTCTACTTACTCTCACCAGTTAGTATATGGCGATTGCCATATTAAACACAGAGCTTCCATATTTAAACACAGCAACTATATACCATGATGTACATAATTTATGTTATAATATGAGTGTCGTGTCTGTCGTTCTGATGTCGATGGAAATTAAACATGGGGGGGGGGGGGGGGGAGGGCTGATGCTACGTGCCTGATTTAAAGCATACTTAGGGCTAGTTATATCTCAGGAAAGAACTTTTTCAAAAGTTCATTACTTAACTGTTTTACTATTCCGGTCGTATCTTATGAATTTCCAAAGTTATGTCTTAACTTTAAGACAGGTTAATCGATGTCTTAAGAACAAACTTAACATTGCGACTGTTTATCTTACATTAAAATGGATAATATGCACATTTAAGTTGAACAAATAATACTATCTTTTTTTAAAACTTCTTGTTTATTTTGATATAAAACTTTAAAAACTTGCAAAGATGCTTCTAGTTGGATAAAAGAATGAATTTACACATTCACTATAAATAAAATTTACATTTGTGCCATTTTGAAAAGAATTTACTTGATGGGTATCAATTTAAAATTAACAATATGATATAATCGTGGCTTATAATGTTTCTTAAGATAAGAAACGCTAAGAAAGTTTTGTGACACAGCTATGACAAATCTTAGAAACGTCTTAAGTTAAAACTTATATCTTAAGTTCTATCTAAGAAACATATTAGATAATCCTTGTGAAACGGGCTCCTGATCTACTTCGGAATAAAGACAATACCGACATTGTGAACTACTCATAACTGACATATGTAAAGTTTACATTTACAAGTGAAACAGTTACTAGGCAATTTTTAAGTATAAACTTAACCCATCTGAATGCCTCTTCAACAAATTACTTTGGTTTCTCTGAACTTATAATTTTTCAGATCTCCAAAGATGTCGATCATCGGGATTGTGTTGAGTTTACTTCCTTTGCTAGCATCCATTGCTAGTGCGACTAACAGATGTGATATTTGTCAAGCCTCTGGCTCCGTGGTAGATCTTTCTAACTGTGGATTTTACAGTATGGATGACGCGATAAACAAGTCTTGTAATGCCGCAAGAAGTGCAAAAGTTTTGAAACTAAATGGAAACTTTCTTTCAAATATATCAAGTAATGATTTCAAAATGACAGACAGTGCTGGTTATTTCTGGCAACTGAAAGAACTATATCTGAAAAACAATTGATTTCAATAACATATATTGACGAAGATTCATTTTGGACATTGCGCCTTCTCTCACACCTCGACTTGTCATATAACAATTTAACAGAATTAAAAGACGAAATTCTTAAAGATAAGACTGCACTGAAAACAGCCAATTTCGCCTACAATCAAATTAATTTTATTGGAACCAATGTCTTTAAATATATGCATTACTCCTTGATTGAAGTCAATATTTCGCATAACGATCTCATTTCAATGGAACCATGGCCGTATGTACCACCAGCACTGTCGAAATTCGATGTATCTCACAACGCCATCGTGAATTTCACCAATAAAATGAACTGGGTATACAACTTGAGGGAACCTTATCATGCAAGAATAGATTTACGTTACAATCAACTCAGAGATTGGCGCGACCACTATCTTCAACAATACAATCCTTCACAACCGGAGTTCTACGTTGATTTTGTCACCTATAACTTGGATATTCGAGAAAATCCTTGGTTCTGCGACTGTCACTTTTACGGTTTTACGTCTTGGTACCATAACTCTTTTTTCAAACATGCAGATACAACTCTTATGGAAACGAAATGCGCAGAACCACCGAATCTACAAGGCAGATTTATAATGAAAGATGTGGACTTGAATGATTTGATTTGCAACATTACCTTGGATTGTCCACAAGGATGTTTATGCCACAACAAACCAGCCGAGAATTTGATACACGTTAACTGTAACAATAAAGGATTTACGCGTTTACCTCCCAAACTCCCCAAAATCGAGAGCCCGCCCAATAATCAGTATACGCTTAAACTAGAGATGAACAATAATCTGATTAAAACATTGACCCATGAAAACTATACGTCGGTCCTTAGTGATCTTTCGTTGTCTGGAAATCAACTCGAAGATGCTGGTGACGAAGCATTCACGGGCATGACTATTATAAAGCATCTGAATCTGGCAAACAACAAATTGAAAAAGATTTCGCAAAAAATTCAGAATTTGTTAAAATTTGAAGACACTAAATTGTCCAATAATAGTTTTTTGTGCACCTGCGATATGGTATGGATGAAAGACTGGGTTAATTTTGCACCCATAGACGACCCAAACCGTGACTTGCAATGTACATTCAAAGACGAATACGTTTACAAGATACGTGAACTGAGCGAAAACTTGCTAAATTGTACCCACAGTTATCTTCTCTTGATTTAGTTAATTGACGCCCCATTGTTGCAACATTATTTTAGAATTTCTTATGTATGACTATTTGTAAAATAGGAGGGTTAAATACTTATTCTAACTTTTTGAAACAAACAACTTGTCTGCTCATTTTTTCCTAGCATTATAAATGATGTTTTTCTTAGATCTACTATCAGTTAAGACAGCAAATAATAATTTACCACTGTGTTAGATATGAAGTTTTAGGATAAATCATGTATTCAATTGAAATTGTTGAAAAATTTATAGATTTTATGTTACTGAGTTATTCCTCTGATCAAATAGGGGTTTTGAAATTTTATTTTAAAAAAGTTTTGTAAACAATACTTTGCTACATTGCTGCATTTGAAGTAGAATAATATACCTTAGATTTTTCAATTTAAAATTAGTTATAATAATTATCAGATAATTAAAATTAAAGATAATTAATATTTCAGAGCTATAATTGTTAAATTTTTTATAAAAAAATATATTCGAATGAGATATTTCGAATTCGTTAAAAGAATTTGCATTTGCATAAACCTTTTAGGGAACGCCTAGCTGGTGCTATTTTATGATGTCTTTTAAACTTCTGTTTGCTTATATTTTAACTTTTTTTTTCAATCTATTAGACATAGAACTTATCAATACATGCATTTCATTGGCAGTTGCAAAGACTCAATCAGATTTAAAGCGAACCTTTACAGAATAAAAACTGAAAAAAATTGGGTCATTGTGAAAATTTGATCAATTATTCATTTGATAACAAGTAAAACCAAAGACTAATAATAATTTAATTCAACAATTTTTTTAAACACTTGAAGTTGAAATACTTTCTCTCGATTATCTAAAATACTTTAAAAAATTAAGCAAAGTTTTTAGTTAATATGACGTTATGAATTGCAATATGCTGTGGAGTTAACAGTAAAATGCTTTCGTTTCGTTTGTGTATCATGAGGGTATGGGAGAGCATTGCACTAAAACTACACAGCCTGCCAACTCAATTTATGTTAAACTTTCCTGAATCGACACCTTCAGGGTCTCAATAGAAAGATTAAAAACTTCGTGAAAATTAAACATTGGTCGTAAAGAAATCAAGAACGATTCCCCAAGGCAGATCCATTTGAAGTTAGAGTGGGCGCTATTTGGAGGCAGGTGATTCGGGGGCAGCATTGAGGCCCCCAATGAGTTCGGGGCAAAACGTTTGTGAGGGCCCAGGGTCGAGGCCCCCTTAAGCTTCTGGATTTTAGAGATATTGTAGGGTAGAATGAAGTTAAACTTTCTGATATTTCTTCTCGCGATTAAAATCAAAAGAAATAAATAATAAAAATAATTTAAAGGTCGGTAGATTTAAAACGCGCAGTAAACCCATCAGAAGCTTCCGCCTTGCAGAGATACATGTATAATAACAATTCCTTTTAATTGTTTTTTTGCCTAAAAAAATTAAATAGTTTAAAAAATTAAGTTCAATAGGGCGATGTAAATGTATAAAAAAAAATAACATTGTCAGCTTATTTTATGATAAACATAGAAGAGTCGTTTTAAAAACGCTAGTAGAACAAATTAATTAGAGTTGGTTGATTGGTTACATTTGAACCAAGGGGGAGCGTGACTAAATTGGGGGTTTTATTCCTAAAACTATTGAACCTACGTTTATACTACACTGTTAAAATCAGCCTAATGTGGAGAAAACCCACGAGTTTCCATAAAATTGATAGGTAAGACTCACACGTTGTTCATTTTCTTTGCCAGAAGTTGTATGATTAAACTTTATTTTGACAATTTTATGGGCACGAGACGGCCGGTCAGGTGCCTCCTTAATTCCGACAATGATTTTTGAACTAGCATCATCCATTGTATGTTACAAGCCCATACGCCTTAACTAGTTTTTTGTACATATATTAACAAGTGCATTTACATTTCGGAACATTCCGTGATGAAATTAAACAATAAAAAAAGTTAACCGTTAATCTTGGTGTCAAATCGGGTCAATTCAAGTTAAGAATATTGCCTTATTTTTCTAACCTAATACGTAATTCTTTGTTTCATGGACAGTTTGCAACAAACATATCTTTATTTTCGTTTTTTGTTTGTTTGTTTGTTTGTTTTTTTTTTTTTTTTTGGGGGGGGGGGGTAGCTCACCTTAACCGAAGGTTCAAGTGAGCTTTTCTGATCACCTATTGTCCGTCGTCCGTCCGTCTGTCTGTCCGTCCTCTGTCCGTCCGTTCGTCTGTCTGTAAACTTTTCACATTTTTCACTTCTTCTCTAGAACCACTAGGCCAAATTTAACAAAACTTGGTACAAAGCATTCATAACCCATTTTAAAAGGTAGATAATTGCGAAACAGTAAAAATACGGTGTGTGTCTTTAAAAGCCTTCTTCTTAAGAACAACTACACCAGAAATGCCAATATTTACAACAAAGCTTGTGTATATAGTGAATATAGGAGGGGGGGGGGGGTCAAAGTTTAGCATAGAAATATATAGAGAAAATGTTTAAAATTCTTCTCATCAACTAAAATGCTACAATTTGTGAGATTACTATGCAAACATTCTCAAGTATTGAAGATTCTAAATTGTGAAAATCGTGACCCCTGGACCAATACTGGGACCCCAAGAGGGGTCAACGTTTAACATAAAAATGTATAAGGAAAATGTTTAAAAATGTTCTATTCAAGAACTACAATGCTACAATTTATGAGATTACTATGCAAGCATCCTCAAATAATGTAGATTCTAAATTGTTAAAATCGTGATCCCTGGACCAATACTGGGGACCTAAGAGGGGTTCAAAGATTAACATTGAATTATATAGGGAAAATGGTAAAAAAAAATCTTCTCAAAAACTAAAATGCTACAATTTATGAAATTACTATACAAGCATCCTCAAATAATGTAGATTCTAAATTGTTAAAATCGTGACCTCAAGACCAATACTAGGGTCCTAAGAGGGGTTCAAAATTTTAACATAGAAATATAAAGGGAATCTATTTTAAAAAATCTTAAGAACTACAATGCTACAAGTTTATATATTATTATGCAAGCATCCTCAAATAATGTAGATTCTAAATTGTTAAAATCATGACCTCAGACCAATACTGGGGCCCCAAGAGGGGATCAAAGTTAAACACAGATATATAAAGGGAAAATGTTTATAAATCTTCTTCTCAAGAACTACAATGCAACAATTTATGAGATTACTATGCAAGCATTCTCAAATATTGTAGATTATAAATTGTTAAAATCATGACCCCCTGACAATACTGGGGCCCCAAGAGAGGGGTCAAAGTTTAACTTAGAAATATACATGTATAAGGAACATGTTTTAAAATCTTCTTCTCGAGAACTACAATGTTACAATTTATGAGATTACTATGCAAGCATCCTCAAATAATCAAGATTCTAAATTGTTAAATTCATGACCCCAATCCAATACTGTGGCTCCAAGAGGGGTTCAAAATTTATCATTGAAATTAAATATAAAGGGAACATGTTAAAAAAAAAACTGATATAGAATGATACAAGGAAATGTTGTTCAGGTTAGTGATGCGGCCCATGGGTCTCTTGTTTTTTGCAAAGAGGAATAGGAGCTATTCACTTACGAATTTTTTATGCCAAAGTAAACATGTCAAAAACAAGTAACTTTATAATCAATAAACATTTGTATCTGAGATACCCCCCCCCCCCCCCCCCCCCGCGCCAAAAAAAGCTCTCCAAGTTTGGGTAACACCCTTTTATCTTTGTACCGATAAACGAAAATCTAAGAGTTTAGAAAATGGTACAATATTGTACAGAAAGAGAAGAGTTGTTGTCCGTATTAAAAAAGTAAATTCAAATAAGTTTGTATGGTTATGTTTTTCTTCGTTTGTTAGATGTTTTTATTTAGCGTTTTTTCCTTCATTCTAGGTCTAACAATTTGATTTCAATCGTACCTGTATGCGTCTTGTCCATATATACGGTTGTAGGATGAATGTGTAAACAAGAATATATGCACGAATGATACGATGGGGTATTTTTTTTTTATAATAATTCCTATTATAAGTTAACATAATTTTGGATTTGTTTAAACACAATACTTTGATACAACGGTATGCTTATTTCAAACGGCTACAAATCGATTTCAGAATATAAATAGAATGGCCCATGATCAGGTATTCCCACAATTTACACACGAAGATAAGGCCTCTTTAAATACATGTACCTTTAAACATGTCAAGTTTTTTTTTAATCTTAAGCGGTTTTCTCAACGATTGGTTAAATGTGCACCCAGTGAAATCTCGCCAATAAGCAATCCAGGGCACGAATAAAACAGGAAGTTTAGATGTGGGAAAACACTCTTGTCGTCTGCGATCTATGTGGTAAGTTGTCTTTTATCCATCTCATATCCAATACATTTTATCCCAGTTTTATTGTATTAGTTGTCTTAATTCTAGTTAATTCTAGTCTTTTATCCATCTCATATCCAATACATTTTATCCCAGTTTTATTGTATTAGTTGTCTTAATTCTAGTTAATGTGTTTGTAACTGAAAAGCAAATCCAGCTCATATCGTGCACCTTACTCTTTTATTGACTTTATCTTTTATTGCTAAAGTATGCATCGACCAAATATGAATTCAACTGTTTAAAGTATGTCTTGTAAGAATAGTCAGTATAACGTTTTCGCTAGCTAAATGTCATTTTATGTGTAAGAATATGTTTAGCTAGATAATGTTTAGGAATTGAACTGTTATGTTGTATTCTGAACAAACCAAACTTTGTAATAACGTTGAAAACTATGCATGTAAGAGTTGGCTCCATATTTTTTCTGAACATCGACTATAAATTATGATGCACATATGTTATAACATGAGTGTCATATACATGTACATGTATTTCGTTCCTGTTCGAGACCGGTGTCGTAGTATAGAAATTAAATATATCTTCCGCGTAGAAACACCTTCAATGTTTATTATACATAGTAATTAGCATATCGAATTTGTGAAAACATAAATATCGATATAGTGGACCACTTACATGTTTTAGTTCATATGCTCAAGAGGAAAAACTGTTTAATGACGTTAGTATAAAATCAACCCATGCATCTCATGCGCCGAACCAGAAAATTTTTCCTGGGGGATGGTAGAATAATTTTGTTAATTTTCTTTTCCGGGGGGTCCGATGCCAATTTTCGGGAATTTCACTATTTGTATTTAATAAATTGGACCCGACCCCGCCCCCTCCCCCTTTAGATCCGCGCATGCAACAGAATGCCTTAATTAATTTCAACAAATAGCATACACTTTTCTGAATTTATCATTTTGCAGATGAGTAAAGATGTCGGTCATCGGGATTCTGTTGTGTTTACTGCCTTTGCTACCATCCATTGCTAGTGCAGCTAACAGATGTGATATTTGTCAAGCCTCTGGTTCCGTGGTAGATCTCTCTAACTGCGGATTTTACAGCCTGGAGGAGGCGATAAACAAGTCTTGTGATGCTGCAAGAAGTGCAAAAGTTTTGAAACTAAATGGAAACTTTCTTTCAAATATCTCAAGTAATGATTTCAAAATGACAGACAGTACTGGCTATTTCTGGCAACTGGAAGAACTTCATCTGAAAAACAATTCAATAACATATATTGACGAAGATGCATTTTGGACATTGCGCCTTCTCTTACATATCGACTTGTCATACAACAATTTAACAGAATTAGAAAACGACACTCTTTACGACAAGACTGTACTAAAAACAATCAATTTTGCCTACAATCAAATTAATTTCATCGGATCAAGTGTCTTCAAATATGAGCATTTCTCCTTAAAGCAAGTCAATCTTTCGCATAACAATCTCATTTCAATGGAACCATGGCCATATATACCACCAGCACTGTCAAAATTCGATGTATCTCACAACGGCATCGTGAATTTCACAAATAGAATGAACTGGGTATACAACTTGAGGGAACCATATCATGCAAGCGTAGATTTACGTTACAATCAACTCAGAGATTGGCGCGACCACTATCTTCAACAATATAATCCTTCACAACCGGAGTTCTACGTTGATTTTGTCACCTATAACTTGGATATTCGAGAAAATCCTTGGTTCTGCGACTGTCACTTTTACGGGTTTACGTCTCGGTACCAAAACTCTTTTTTCAAACATGCAGATACAACTCTTATGGAAATGAAATGCGCAGAACCACCGAACCTTCAGGGTAAAGCTATAATGGAAGATGTGGACTTGAATGATTTGATTTGCAACATTACCTTGGATTGTCCACAAGGGTGTTTATGCCAGAACAAATCAGCCGAGAATTTGATACACGTGAACTGTAACAGCAAAGGATTTACGCATTTACCTTCTAAACTCCCCCAAATCGACAACCAACCCAATAATCAGTATACGCTTAAACTAGAGATGAACAATAATCTGATTAAAACATTGACCCATGAAAACTATACGTCGTTACTTAGTGATCTTTCAATGTCTGGAAATCAACTCGAAGATGTTAGTGACGCAGCATTCACGGGCATGACTATTATAAAGCATCTGAATCTGGCAAACAACAAGTTGAAAAAAATTTCGCCAAAAATTCAGTATTTGCTAAAATTTGAAGACACCAAATTGTCCAGTAACAATTTTCAATGCACCTGCGATATGGTATGGATGAAAGACTGGATTAATTTTGCACCCATAGACGACCCAAACCGTGACTTGCAATGTACGTTCGAAAACGAAGACGTTTACAAGATACGTGAAGTGAGTGAAAGCTTGCTTAACTGTACTTACGATGTAGCTATTGGGTTGACAATTGGTTTCTCGATATTACTAGCCCTTGTCATCGTCGCTGTTGTATGGGCCAAAAAATGTCCATATGAGACGAAGGTTATCCTGTACAGAATTTTCCGCTACCACCCTTGGGACAAATATCGCGTGGACAACGAATTGTTAGCAGAACACGACGCTTATGTATCATTTGATGACAGCAATATTCATATTCGCCAATGGGTGCTTCGAAAATTTGCCAAGCGGCTAGAGGAAGAAAAACCGTGTTATAAGTTTTTCGTTCCTGTTCGAGACCTCTTGGGAGGCGATAGCAAAGCTGATTCGATCATAGAAAACATGGAGAAAAGCAAAAGAGTTATCATCATATTATCCGACAAGTATGATGAAAATGAGTGGTGCAAGTTTGAGTGCCAGAGGGCCGAAATTTTAGAATTGAACAATGGTCGAATCATTTTCATCAAATACCATCCCGAGGCGGATGAGATGATAGAAAACGAACCATGGAAATCTCGTGTAAAAGGACGCAAAATCTTCTCCCCCGGAGAGAAGAAAAGTGAGCGACGGTGGTTTTGGGGGAAAATCAAGTACGAGTTACCCGTTCGATAGTTTATCTTAAAAATGTTTCAGCACAAGAACGTTAATATCGTATTGAATTGTCTCATTTAAATCCGTCCATTATTTTTGCTAGTACATGTTTTTACATTTGTTTTGACTTAATAGAATATATGTCACTAGATAGTTGTATATCTTATAGAATTCTTGTAACATGTATATTAATTACATATTATATGACCCAATAGAATGGCACTAGATAGTTACAGATTTAGGCACGTGTGTAAAAGATATTCTGTTAGTTACGACGTGAACAGAAAGATCGAAAGAGCGAAATGGTGCTGTGTTGTGTTGTAAATTGTATGTACAAAGTACAAAATCATAAATGTTAGTATGTTTTTTTTCATTTTAATTGAATATTTATGAATAAAATAAGTTGATGATACGTTCTTGTTGTTGATATTTTTCTGAGAGAGAGAGAGAGAGAGAGAGAGAGAGAGAGAGAGAGAGAGAGAAAGGGATAAACAGCAAATAACACTTCTAGGACATTGAATTAGCTCTCTTTCATGTTCTGTATGTAAACTATTAAATAGTCACTATAGCGTATTAAATGTTTAGGCGCAATTATTGTTTATCTAGTATTAAATTTGCAGAAAAGCTAAAAAAAAAACTCTTTCCTTATATTCTAAGATTTTGAAAGATACAATTTCACATTAATGGTATTAAATTTATCATTAAAATTTAATTTCACGATCAAAAGACCCCCTCCCCCCCCCCCAAAAAAAAATACTTACTTAAAGATTAAAACAGGAAAGGTAAGCAAAAATTAGTAAACTAACTAAATCAGATGTACAGAACATATTTTAAAAGTCACATTTCCAAGAAGATATGCATCACAGAAACATATGGCTTAGAATTTACTGGAAATCAACTTTTATTCGCGACAACTTTATTTTGAATTTTACAAGTGATTAACTTGTTTGCAGCTCCTTCAGACCTCCCCCCCCCCCCCCCCCCCCATCTTCGTTCCAAAAATGTCATCGACAAAGAGGTTCTCGAAAATATTGAAAACTTTATATGTATGTGAATAAACGTTGCTGTATAATTTCGTCCCTTCATTTACGAGAGACGAAAGGAAAAACACACCAGACTTAACATACAATATTTATTGCGTAAATTCATAATTATAGAAAAGAAATCGTGTGTTAATGAATACAACCAGAGTTTAATTTATATTTTTTACAACCTTTAAAATCATCAACGATTTTGGTTATGTTAGAGCCGTTTTAGCACGAGTTTGAACTATTGGTGGGATGTTATTAATTAAATATTGACCTCCTTTCTTCTAATTTGCTTAGAGTAGCTTATTAATATTCACAGGCTGTCGAAATTTCCCCCCCCCCCTCCCTAAAAAAAATCTGCTCCGTTGTGTGAAATTGACTCTGTTTCAAGTGTAATATACATCCTTAGATGAAGTCGGACAAGTGCCATTGCGTTTAATCAGGTCAGGTACACTACTTTATACGGATAGCATTATCTAACATGTAACAATATTTACGTCAAACAGATTCTCCAATCCAGTGAATGAGTCGCAAAGCAAGACGGTCTACTACATATATGTACGTGTTTAGGATTCAACAGACACACGTGGTTTTTGTCGGTTTTATATACAAGATAAATTTCTTGCCGGAACATTTGTACAACTTGATTTTTACTTAAAAAGGTAAAAAAGGAAAGATTACGTACCATAGACTTTGTTTTATGCTCACATTGAAAAATAATGTCATTTCAGTTTATCAATTAATGCTTCAAATATCGATCAGTATCAAAAGACTGGCAAACATACGCATACCAGTACAGATTTTGATAATAAAAATTGCATAATTGTTTATTGGTGACTTACACATTGTACACCAGAAATACAACTAATACAACTAATGTTGTCCCAAACCTGAGGTATCACGTGAAAAACGTACACACTGCTTCTAATTCAATAGGACATACCTCTCTTTTGAACTTTGACAATGGGGTATTTAAATAGGTTGATATAAGGCCTCATAGGCAATATTTTTCAAATAAATGTGAAATGCAAGATCAGACATAGTTTTCCAAAATTATTTTATAAATTCTGAAAAATAATTGAAAATGAGTTTCCAAAGGACAATTCAAAATGGTATATATTTTCAATACGCCTTGTAAACACTGAAACTTGTAGTAGCTCAAAATGCCTTGCAACTTGTTCATCTGATTGGTCTGTCGATGAAAGTAAATAAAATGCTAATTTAGAATGCAAATTTATGCCGACGTCACAAAATCTAGTGGTCTCGACCTGTTAATGTATTCATATCAATTAGCCAATGACTGGACAGTTAACCATGAGTACACCCCGCCTTCATCAAATTGGAGTTTGTCACGTACTGCCCAAAGCTCATGTTAAAACGGCTCTAATTGCAGAAAGCATATTACCGGTGTATTGAAACATGTTCTATTTAAAAAAAATATATTGTCTCCCTCTTATCACAAAGAAACATAAAATCATCTCATTTTCAGTCGAACGTGCGTATAAACACAAATATGTATTTACTTCAAATTGTGTCACGATACAAACTGCAATATGCTAAGAGCACATATATTGCAATGCACAGTTGGAAAGATTCCAAAGTCAAATAATCTATATCACAGTAAGTTAGTTGGATATTGTACCTCAAAACAATAAACTTCTCCAGATTTGTTCTCAATGAATAAGCCGATTGATATCAGGATGTGCTATTTGAAGTTTTTCTATGGAATCACTGAATCTCATTAGGTCTTCCAGGCTCTTCATCCCAAGTTTTTCTTCTATGCATCTGTAGAAATAATCTGGGGCCTAAAGAATAGAATAGAAATTTATCATTCCACCATAAAAATAAAGTATATGGAACCGTTTTACCGTTTTACGTATCTGAAATAGGTAAAACACAAACCATTTTTGAAAGTCTAATTCTGTTGACAAAACGTATAGTACCAAAAACACAACGTGCTATAACTTTTATCATCAGATTATTTTAGAAGTAGGTACATGTTAATAAAATATCTATTATTATTTTTCTTAATCTAAGGGTATAAACATATATTGTGGTGTTAATAATATTTGTGGGCATCAATTTTCGTGGATTTAGAAATAAAATAATATTTCGAGGATAAGTAAATTTGTGAACAATATTCTTAACAATACAATATGTTGTTTGCATTAAGATGCACTCCAATGACAATTAATTTCGTGGATCAAGTTGAACAACAAAATTCAAAATATTGGTATTCAACGAATAATGATGAAACCACATTATTATCAAAGAAATTCCATTCATTAATACTTACTCTTCGGAATAACTTGTAGAGGAATACAAGTTGTTCACCAGATAAATTCTTTAATCCAGAAAAACTAAAGAAATAAACATCCCTGTGTTTATCAATTACCGAAGAAACATTTTAAAGTGAAAAGAAAAACAAAAAACAAGTTATCTATGATAGAGACCTTGGGTAATACTATGTATAATTACAAGTTTATTTAAGAAAGGCAAAAGATCGAGTTATTTACTGACATCTATTTTTTACTTCTGTAATAGGGAGCATTTCAAAGATTTTTTATATTTAGTTCACTCTTGAATATTGATTAAATTGAACAGTACTCACGCCGTAAGTTTATTGTCTTTTAACCATGTATCCATATCTGATTTGGTCCACGTCATTAAGACGACAGAATTGTCGTCAGATATTGGTACCAATGGCCTGGCAACAGCATCCTAAAACAAAACACAAGCATGTTTTTACGACATACACATTGAATGCAATTTAAACTAATGGCAAGACATTTGAAATGAACCCAGTACATTGCTATACGGCACATATTGCATGTATAGCTAAAAAGGTTGAAATATATTGCGTAACAAACCTCAGGAATTGAGCTCAAAGTTTTCTTTGGAACCAATTTGCCAGCCAATGCTAAATACAGTTCATTAAATTTCTTGTCGAAATCGTATTTTCCGCTAAAATCGTAGAACAATCTTGCCCCAATCATGGCCCCTAACCATCCAGTAGCTTTGTAGCCCGTCTGCATCAGCAGGGGAACAATTTCTTTCTTCTGTGAGTAAGCATACTCCGCCTCTGTAAGACGAGTTTCGCCAATGATATTAAAAATTGATTAAATATTTTTTTAAAACTTTCTGTATCAATTGAAAAATCTTTAATAGCCTTTTATTACATTCATATTTGTATTGATGTAAATATTTTCTATTCGTTGATTTTTCACTTAGAAATGGATATCTATGTTATTGATTATTTTTAATGAATAAAAATTCCCATACTATGGTATATGTAAATACAATTTAGATATTTTTGTTAAAATATACTTAGATTGCCTAAGACATATATATATATATATATATATAGAGAGAGAGAGAGAGAGAGAGAGAGAGAGAGAGAGAGGGGGGGGGGGAAACAAACATTAGAATCTCATATTGTTTGCTTCTTTTCATATTTAATTATAATTTTTTACTTTTATCTAAATATTGAGTTTCATAAAACACAACTTGTTTTACCTGTTCTACAATTCTGGCTATCTTTATATTTTTCAGAATAACAAACCAGGACAATTCTAGCATCTTCTACAGCCCGTGCCATGGCCTCTAAAATTGACCCCTCCATGTTATCTACGTCCATCCATACGGTCAGTCCTCTCTCCTGCAGACGATCTCTTATCTAAAATCAAAGTACTTAATGTACAGATAGCCGGCCTCATTTGAAATTTCATTTGAAAACGTTTTCATGACATGGCATTATTACAGACACATTTCCTCATCATTAATAAATAAACTAAGTTTATAACCGTATTAAAGCATAATAATATTGATATCGTAAATATTATTAATCGTTGGAGGGTCAAATATTTAACACTCCAAATAAAATTAACTCTTGAACACGCTCTTAAAGAGATTCGTTCCTCTGCTTTTAAGTTGACATTTTAGGTCACCTTTAGTCTGAAAATGCACCATTTAATAATCCTACTCGATTACGATAAAGAGCACACGGCGGGTGTAACCGGGTCAGCAGAGGATGCTCACTCCTCCATGACACCTGATCCTTCCTCTATTTATTTTAAGAGGTCCGTGTTTGCTCTGCTCATGTTTTGTAATTTTCCTTTGGACTTTTGAATTTGAACACTGTTCGTTATCACCACATGTCACTCATATACCTATTTTACATAATGCCAAATTAACTATTTTCAGTTGAATAGTTAAGGAAAAATACATATTCAAAGAGCTAAGTAAGGAACTATATTATGTGGCGGAATGTTTTCAAGATGAAAATTAGTTTTTCTCATCTTAATATTTTGAGAGTTCTGTAACTTTAGCTTCCTAATTTTTAATTTAGACTAAACTTTTATATATTTGGAGCATTGTGTTCCGAAAAACATATTTTAAACATGTTTTATGGTTCATGTCGAGAATTTTTTGCATATTTAGCTATAATTTTAAAGTCCAGAAAAAGTAACTCCTATTTTTGCATTAAATTACATGTAGATTATTTCATGCCAGATCTTCAATTTTACATCATTGACCCATACCTTTGATTTTATTTTCTGAATTTTTAAGATTTTTGTGATATGACTGTTATAATTTATATAACTTAATTGTATAATGATTCTTTAATGTCTGAAAACAGCGTTTTATTAATGCAAATAGGTCAAAATATTAATTAGGTGATACAAGTGGGAACTCTTTCTTTCTATTTAGAAATTATAAATTTGAAATAGAATGAATTTGTATTTGGTGCCATAATTCATTCTGATACAAAATAAAATAGTAGAGGAAAGGGGGATTATCATTTCAGTGCAGAAATGTCATGCTAAATGCATCGTAGAGCAGAAAGAATCATACGAACCCCCATTTTTTGTTTTGAAGTTTTGTTAAGCTGTGTGTGTAGATAGATAAAACGATTTAGACTTTTGATTGCAGGATTCAATCCCTTTAAGCAATCCAACCAACAATTTGTACTCACATCTTAATAATGGGATGGAAAAGTACAACAAAATAAAAAAAAAATCAGTATAAGATCAACATTTGTACTTTCATACAAGTGTAAATTTAGAAGAAAGAGAGTTATATCACTAGTTTGACATTTTTAATCTAATTATTTGCAATAAGTTAATTTCTCTCTAACCCCTTAATGTATGAAACTAATTTAAAGAATATTTTAACACCAAACTAGAGGTCAGAGGATATTTGACAATGCATGTTGTAAGTTACTGATTTTTTTTGGTACCTGTAACAGTATTTTCTGACTTCCCCAGTTATAACTGAGCATTACATGTCCTGCATCAGGTGCCTCTTCTTCGGCCCTCTCTGGCTTTTTCTTTGCTGAAATGGAAAATGTGCTTATATCATTTTTTAATTTCATGTTTTTATACCATTTCAATTTTATTTCATAAGCCATTTAGAAAACACTTACCTTTTTCCTGATCTTTTCCCTCGTTAATAACAAAATAAGCTCCTTGGGCCGCCTTTGATAGTTCTTTATTATCACTATTTCTAAGTTCTTTCAGCGTTTTCCAAACTTCTTTGTCTCCCTAAAAAGTAGACCATAATGTGGAATTATTTTTATTTGTGGGGGTCAATGTTCGTGGGTAGCCAACATTTTCCTGCTTCGTGCGAATGTAATTTTGTCTTACAACGTTGTTGCAAGTTCGGGATAATTTTTTAATAAATATTAAACTTCTGCTTGTATATACGTTCATGGGGTGTAAATTCATGGGTAACCTTGCCCACGAAAGCCACGAACATTGGTCCCCCACGAACAGTGATGATTCCACAGTATTCATATATTGTTAAACTAAAAAAACTGAATTCTCTCACACAATTTGTATCGGACAACAGTGTGATTTTTTCTTAATAATTACCTTAAAAAGTGCTTTATTTTTCGGTGCAAAAGACAATTCCCAAATGGCGTTGACAACGGCAATCTGTTCAGCCTGGTTTCCTTTTTTCAGAAGTCTTTTCAGAATGTCAAATGCACCTTTATTCATAATTGTTGTTTTGTTGTCGTCATTTTTTGCCAATTTGGCCAAACCATCAATGAGTTCATGTATTGAAAAACCCCATTGTCTACGGTCTTTTGCCTTTTCGGCTTTTTTAACCATTTCCAAAAGGAAGTCGAATAAGGTCTCATCTGCTGATATTTTTTTATTTTCCTCTTCATTCACCATATACGACAACGCCAAAAGAACAACAAGCTTTACATCTATAAATAAGAAACAACTGTTTGGTTATAAAGTACGTGTATCTTGCTTTGTCGTTATATCATGTATGGATATAATTATATACAATTTTGAGAGCGTTAAATTAAAAATTAACTACAACAAAAAAACAAAAACAAACACAAAAAACTCAGATAACATGTCATGGTAGGATTTTGAATGAATTCTAATTAACTACATGTACATACACGTATGTTCTGTTTTCAATAGGTCCTCGAGAATTTGAACCATATTTATTTTCCCTTTGTTTTTTCCATCTTTCTTCTGAAGTCGCGTAATTGTGTAGACATCCTTTGAAGCTGCATTTCTTGCACAGTTGTTTAAGATTCCAAGGGTGGAATTAAAAGGAAAGTGGTTTTCATTCTAAAAAAAAAGTTTAGATCTTTATTTATTACGTCTTTGATCAATTATATATCTGATAAATCTTTTGCTCGTTTGGAAGAAATATTACGGTAATATCATCTTGATCTTTATCAAGTTCTTCCAAATCGCCTTGCACAGCTGTCAAATCCTCTGTAAGGTACTGAAAAAAATGGGTGTCATCGACGATCGATTCAGCAAAGTTGGGACTCCCGTCAGCGTAATTCCACAGAATCGTCCGTATAAGGGTCAGAAGTCTGAGAAATTCGGAGTCTGACTCGTCCTCCCAAAGGTCGTCATCGAAAAAATCAGGATCATGGTTGGACCATACTGCTTCATAAATGTCCACTAAATGAGGAACAAATCTGCAGAAAAGGATCAAGGATGCAATGTGGCGGTACGTTTAATTAGATTTGTAATTTTTTTTTTTTTAAATCTTCTAGAGTTAAGGTGCATTTAAAAAAATTAAATGGAATAATATTCAACAAGCATTAATAATAAAAAGAAGAATTTTTAATTGACAATAGACTTACTGATAAAAAAAGAAATGCCACGAAAATTTTGATATTAAATCAACATATTTGCTGTGTTTGCCCAAAGTGAGACTATTCTGAATGCATAGTATAACCCAGAGTGTAGTTTGTGTGGAATTATTAAAGTCAAGGTTCGAACTAAATTACGAAAGTAAACCTTGAAATTTAGTTTCTTGCGTTTTTCAAGAAATTCAGCCATTCAAAAAATTTAAATAACTGTCTTGAATTTCGTTTTATTTAAATCAAATAGATATTGTACAGAAAAGAGACACACAAAATTAAAAAATAATAATTAATAGAAATTAAAAGATCTTTTTAGAATGGTTTATTAACATATATTAATTCGTCATAATGTAGTGAATAGTAAATATAATTTCCTTAGAATTAGCACATACCCCTTTTTGGCAAGATAATTTCCCATTAATAACCTTTGCTCCAATCCACCATTATCTTGAAAAGGGTCGTCAATATTCTCGTCAAGAAGCTTGTATATATCTGGATACGATTCTTCTGGTATACCTTTATGTGTAATATCCATCTGAATAAGCTACAAATGTAAATTTTCTTTTTAATAGAACATTTTCCACTTCACTCGATGACACTTTCTGAAAGTCTATAATATGCCATGTTTCATATGACATTACCTATGATATAATATAACCAAACTTTGCTTAGACAATGTAAATATATTTTTGATTAATCAGCTCATATAGCACAAGTTTGTTGCACTTTGTCCAAAAATAGTCAAAATTGAAAAGTAATTATTTTAAAATAATAAAGTTTATAATTTGAAAACCCGGTATTTCAATTTTACCTTGGTTAGGACTTTGTCATATTCCCTCAGAATAGGCTTTAAGTCTGGGTGTTTTACCAGTAGAGTATCAAAATGTTCGCCCTCGATGATGGACTTTGTTCTTACAGGATTCCTTCGGGAAGCCGTGCGGGACGACATGCTAGGGGAATTTTTTATTTGACGATTTACTGGAACAATAATCAAATTATTCGTTTAAGGTTGTGTAAACAATTAAACGGTAAGGAAATGTTCAATTGTATGTTTTTAAAAAACAACATAATAAAGAGTTGGAGTTTTTTTTTTTTTGCAAGAACCTGCTCCCGGACAAATAGTTTCTGACATAGATTTGGTTTTTCATATCATTTATATCAAAGCAATATCAGTATCTTGTTTTCGTGGTATAACGTCTACATTATGACACTTCAATACCCCAATCTTAACGAAGGGGTATATTAAGATATTCATAAATATCATGAATAAATACCTATTCGTTTATCATTCACAGATTGACTTTGTTCATCTATAGGAATTTTCTTAGAACTGCTTGCTGATCCCATTCTCCATCTTGTGTACAATCTATCAAGAAATGAAATGCATTCGCATTAACAATGTATAAGAAATACTTTTACGTAGACTGAGTTCTTAATATTTGAACATGTTTCTTCCAAAAATAACGTGACCCGAAAGTAAGCGTTTTGTAAATACATTTCAAAACTGAAACATGCTTTATATTGGTAGGAAATTTTATATGATTCTGTTCAAGCAATGTTCAAGGTGTGTAGTAAATTGGAAACAAAAATAATGATAGGTAACATTAATTTAGTTTCGTACACACACGGTATGAAAAGTGAAAGTTGTAAGCTTTATAAAAATATTTACAAACTTAAATTTGTCTCGTAGCCAGCCATGATAAAGAAACATATGTGTATATTATGTATTTAAAGATTGCAAGATACAACACGCTATCAATATAAACGGGAACACAATTATCTGATCAATTACCGTACGGTTAAAACGATACAATGTCATTTTCAATGAGTCAAAAAAAATGCATATACAAACTTTTGATCGATAATCTGACCTTCGAGAAATCAGTTTCATATATTTTTTTTTCTACAAGCTTGAACATATCTTTAAATTACGTTTATAAGTATAAACAATTTGTGCATACTTTGCTTTGAAAGAACAATATATACCCATACCTGGTATCGACTTGCAGATTTATACGAAAAGGTTGATCTAAAAATCTCAGTATGGAGACTCGTTCGAAAAAAAATAGCAAAGTACAAGTGTTAAAATGTTAAATTAATTGCATGTACAGAGATTTTGAATCAACACAAACTTTTACCTGTACAATACTCTTTAACTTATCTTCCCCATTTAACTTCCGGGAAACGCATAAACAAACGAACGACTTTGGATGTGTTCGAGACAAGTTTAAAATGCGCAAAACCAATCAATAAACTTGGACCTCGAGTGCATTCTTTGTACTCTGGAGTGAAGCCTGACATTTAAATTCTCAAGGAGGAATTTTTGAAGCACTAAACAAGATTCATGTTGTGCATTCATGTACATGTATATGCCATAAACTGTTTTTTAATTTTCAATATTTTATTTATTAAACACATATAACTTCCATAGGTTGAAAAGAAGACAATTGAAATCATGCCATGTAGGGATATAGAAAATATTTCATACATGTACACACATAACCTCAGTTTATCATATACTTAATATTCTAACAACCAGACTGTTCAAATATTGTTTAAATGTATCTTAATTGAATTAATTAGACTCTACATTAGACGCATACATTTTAAGTGAAGTTATTCAACACCACAAAGTAACTATATTATCAAATCATTGATACATGTTTTGTTTTTTTTTTTTGGGGGGGGGGGGGGGGTTTAACTTAAAGAGGAAAAACCAAATTGTTACAAAGAAGGAAAATAAGAAAGTTGTCCACTGACATCTTCAACGTCACCGAGAGTCCAAACACTACCCCGTGAACAATGCTATCAGAAAACTTTTTTTTTTCAAAATAAGCAATATATAAATTAAAATGGACAGATAAATAATCAAGTTTCACATTAAAAATTCACATTCTTTCTGACTGTAGAAGTGATGCTAAACATTTTTTCACGTTTGGTGAGGTAAGAAACTGCCAGAAGTGATGACTGAAAAGATAGGAATAAATTAAATTTTGAGGATTTAAAATACATGTTCGTGAAGAAACTGAAGAAGTTCAAAAGTATAACTACGCTATCTGCTGATCACAAATCGATATTTATTACCGCTTTCTAAATTTCGTTTAACCGTAACGCCTTTAACATAATGCTTAATTTTTTTTATTGGTTTGGAAAGTTGATGTTATGACGAAGTCCATTCATTATACTATAAGATGAGAAATAGAGGGCTGGATTTGCACCTCAATATATTAATATAGAATCTGAACAAAACCAATATAAAAGCATGATTAGTTTAAATAGCAGCTCTCAACTCTAGGTTTGATTTTAGAATGCTTTCAATCTTATGAATGTCTTAACGCTACCAACATTGTACAGGAGCAAAAGAAGAACTCGCACTTTTCAAAATGAAACAAAGAGTATTGGGTATGTCCATGAGTTTTACATCAGAACCCATAAAAGGGCTTTCGCAAATTCTAGACTAATGAATTCTGCATTTGAAAGTATTGAACAAATACCGCTAGCTGTGTGTTGGGTGTGTGCGGTGTGTTTTTGTTCTGTTTGAAGGTTTACACAGGGATCTCATCTGTCTGTATCTTCTGATTGATATCAACCCTCACACTGGGTCCCTCTTGTTGTCAATCTTATCTTCTTTTTATCTCTTTTGAAAAAAATGGAAATGGAAAGAAAGGATTGAGTAATAAGTTCTGTGAAAAAGGTAAAATTTGCATACAAAACTCGATTTTTCTAACTAATTTGAAAGTTCGAATTTGTAATAACCATATTAAATGAAATGAATTCTAGTGATTTTGTTTTTGATATGTTTTATGGCATATTAGGGCACTATTCATTGAGAGTGATGGGAGGTAGTACTAGCAAACAGGCAGACGAACCCAAATCCACCCCACTGAAACAGGAACAGGTGTGGTAAATTCTTATTATCAATAGACAGTAATTATTTATTTAATTTATCCATCACAGCTGGCGTTTTCGTGTACCTAGTTGTTAATTTACCATCCAGCGGGGCACTGAATTATTCAAGGCCTATTTAAGTAATATATCTAAGACAGTATAGAAAATGTTCGCTTTCATTACATGTTATTTCATTGTAAAGCAATACCATAAAAAGACGTATCTGGGATGTCTAACTTTCAGGAAACGAAACGAAATTCAGATCATGGTGACAAACGACACAGTGCAATTTCAAACCAAACATCTTCTCCGGCTGTAACACCTATACCTATGTACAAGCCGAACCCTTTCCCCCCGACAATCCGGAGAAAGGATGTCTTAGACAAAGAATTACTCAGAGGGGTCACGAAAAATGCATTACAAGAGGTACGTTTTTTTAACAAGATATTTTAGAGAACCTATCGCACCCATTTGAATCATTTGTGTCCGAGAATGAAATTATGAAATTAAATATTTTACAGCATTTTTTTCTTTTAGATTTCATTGAATGATTTGGCTTCATATCAAATCCTCATATCACTGCTTACTAAAGGACTTAAAGATGACATAGAGAAGACTTGGGTATTGTTTCTCTGGGTTACGAATTTAGATGTTAATAACAAATATGTAACAAAAGGGGGCATAAGAAATACACCTAAAGGAGATTTAAAGGATGTTCAAAGTGGCATTATTCATATTGCCGACTTCTACACGACTTTATGCAGGTGAATCCAACAATATGCTTACCGTAATTAGCAAGTTGTTAAAAATATTTGTCATAAGTTTTGTATTTTGGTTTTGATAAGACCTACTATTCTTTGGAATAATTTACCCCAGATCTAAGACGATTAATAGTTTTAATTTTAAAATATAATAGTTAACTCCATGCTATAATAAATTTAATTTCAGTCACGCTGGGCTAAAGTCGGTAACCATAGAAGGTCTTCAAAAAGACGACAGTTTTACGATTAATGGAACAGAGAAAAACCTAGTCAAAGAAAAATGGAACGCTGTGTTCTTAAAAGATTCGTGGCGTTTAATTCATATAGGACTCGGGAAAGCTTGCAATTCGAAGGTAAATGTATGGAGAGAGAGAGAGAGAGAGAGAGAGAGAGAGAGAGAGAGAGGAATATTTACGTACGTTTATCGTAATCAACACCTTCCTTTTTCAGTGGAAACTTCTCTATTTCTTGATTGATCCTGAAGATTTGATACAATGGAGCTTTCCTTATGAACACGAATGGCAGCTGCTATCAAAACCTTTGGCAAAACATGATTTTTTAAACCAACCTAACTGTAAAAGAAAATCTTTCGAAATGGGAGTGCAAATTCTAAAACCGACAATAGGAAAAGTAAAAATAGACAATGGTAGATTTGGCGTAGAAGTATTTATTGACAAAACCCATTCGCAAAGTTCAGATACTGTGCTTGACTTTAAATTAAGAGGAAAGAAAATGCGAAATGGAATTAATGAATTCGATAATGAAACATCAGGAAACTTTAATACTGGAAACGAAACGACTAGGTCTACAATGAAGCCATCAAATGTGACACAACACGAAAGTGAACATACGGATAACACAGACATTGCCAATACTAATCACAACTCAGAGTCTCCATCAGATTTGCAGAAGTATGTGTTCATGCATCGCGCTGACTCACGGATACTATTTGATGTTCATTTTCCTACACCCGGTACATATGTCCTAGACATTGAAGGAAAAACATTCAGTATGAAAGGTGGGCATAGCTCTATGTCTGTGATTTGTCAATTCAAATTTTTCTGTTATAAAAGCATACAAGAGGAAGACTATGTTCCTTTACCAATCGTTCCCGACATTGGCTTTGGTCCAACACCGTATTGCTTGAGGTACGGGATTCGACCCGTCTCTCACGGATACGGCCATATTTTTATACTGCCTGGCGAACCTGTAAAAATTCGCTTCGAGTACGATGGCAATTATGAATTTAAAACTGAAACAGTAAGTGTTCTTCGGGTATTTCCAAGTCAGAAGGACAATTTCTCTACGTGCACTGTTATGCCAAACAAACTGCACGTTGATGTTAATGTTCCAGATGAGGGTCATTATATCTTGATGGTCCATGCCAAAAGAGACAAGGATGGCGAATTCGTCAATATAATTAACTACATGATGATATTCGACAGAAAAAAATCAAATGTCGAGGTAAAAATCAATGAATTTTAATAAATTAATAAAAAAGAAATCATATAAAAAAGAACAAAGTCGGTCTTATTTAATTCCATGCCATGCCAAATCATTTTACTTTAATGGATTAAAAACGGATTGATATATATGACCACAATGGTATATCCTGATGGTGAAGTTCAATAGCATGTACTAAACTATTTGTATTGATTTATAATCATTTCAAAATTAAGTTCAATCAATAAATACTCTAACCTTTCATAAATATATATTCATATTAATTCAAATGATTTTTTAAATTCAAATGAATCTTATCGACATGAAATACTAAATAGATATTTTAAAGTTGTAAAAATGAACTCAGATGATTTATTAATTAATTTATCTCATGACAGTTGTTTCACAAACGAATGATGCGTGAAAAGCTTCTAAGTGCAGTACAAAATGGAACAGAAGAGGAATTGATAGAGGCACTAAAGAATTTCAAGTTTTATCGCGTTCCTGATCAAGGAGAAGTTCAAAAGGCAAATCAGAGACTGGAGTATTTCGAAACTAAAAGAGGTACACTGGAAAGACATACATAAAGATTTTTCACGGGAAATTTTAGAGGATACTACATATACACGCTAAGTCAATTGATTTGAAAATTAAACAAAAGGATATCATAAAATTCGATCGTATAATCTTAAATTACAGAATTGGGCATTGCTATGCAGAGGAGAAACATACGAGTCTTGGAAACTGCAATACACAATGCTCAAAATCTACCGGACATGAAGCAAATGAAGGAGGATATTCGGAGAGCCGAACATTTAATGTATAGATTGAAAAATCAACACCCTATCTCAAAACTCGAACCCAGCACTCTGTCTGAAATACGCCGGTACACTAACCCTACCCCAGCCGTAAAGGACGTCCTTTCGGCTACTTATATTTTACTTGGGCATGACATTGAATACGCAAAAGTATGCATACATTTTTGACATTCTAAGCTGTGTCTAACTTACAGTCGAATGAGAAAACACTCATTTGTATAAATATAGAAAATATATTTTTGAAATTAATTGTTGTATACATGTACATAGAAAATTTATTACAATTTAGGATTGGCTTCATCAATACTTTATCAATATTATATGTACTGATTCAACCTCCATAAGTTCGTCAACCAGCTGCAGAAAGACAGTTGAAATTTTGAAAAGCTGAAAAAATGTTTTACTCAATTACCAACATATCTGATTAAAAATGAAAGGAAATACATGTAACCCTATTTCATTTCAAATTCATTATTACAGAATTGGGAATACATCCAATCCCAGTTAACAAAAACTGGACGAGACAGTCTTCAGCATTTGGTACTACACTGTGACGTGGAAGCAGTGTCCCCTTCTTGTGCAGAACTAGCTCACCAGCTGCTGAATCCACTTGATGAAAAGGCATTGAGAGAGGCTAGCGCAGGCGCAGCATCCATATATCACTGGGTTTGTTGCGATTATTAAACGGTCAATTACTCTGCTCCTATCCGAGTATTGTGTCGAAAATCTTAATGAAATGTTGTTTATGATTTTATTTTATTTTTTATTTCGTTGATGTTGTATTTTGTTTTCATGCAAGATATGTAAGCTCTTTTCCCTTTCCGTAACATTGCATCAGTAAATCAATTTTGTCGAAACTATAATTGATAAAAAATTATGCTATCCTTGAGTCCATATGGAGAAATGAGGGGGATATTTAATGAGTAAAAAATGAATGGAAAAAGACATCAAAACATGATGCAATTAATTAATCTACCAATGATAAAAGTTGAGCGCTCGTTTATCGGTGTTTCTCAAATTGATCCGATCTTGATATGATATTTCCTTTACAAATTGACATAAATTGTGATCGTGATATGGTTTGATCATCTGACAGGTTCCGCATAATCTGACATTGGTAATATAATGCATAACTACTATATTAGTTCACAGGCCATGTCTTGCTGCAATCTAAACGGCCCCACAAACACCGTTTCCTGATATTTTTAGTAATCATATGCATATCGACAGCATTTAATACTGCTAACATTGCATTGAACCTGTTATGTTTTTAACCCCTTATTTTAATTTCATTGGTCTTGTTTATAAACCTTTCAAATAGTTCAAGATTAAATAAATTACTCTGATATAATTGCATCCCATCTGTTATGTTTTAAACTCCTCATTTAATTATTTGTTGTTCTTGTTTATAGGCCTCCCAAATCGTTAAAGATAAAATAAAGGAATTTGAAAAGGAAGAATCCTTTGAAAATGAAATCAGGAAAGGATCTAAGCGTTCAGAAAAGGCTCGCTCGACGCAAAATAAACCAGGGAATGCGTCATCAGAAAAAGAAATACTACCAAATGGAAAACTTCATAACCAGAAAACAGGAAAAGTGACATCTGAGGAAGAAGTAGAAGAAAACGAAATCGACGAAATATCAACTAGGTCGACTGTAAAGTCTGGGACTTTATCATTGAAATCCATTCAGGCTAAAGTGGGCTCTTTTCGTAAAAAGGGGGATAAGGCTATGGTATTTAACAAATACAGTGAGCAGCTTTATTTCGAGCAATCTCCACCGGAACGATTCTTCTGGCCAAAACGTTTTTGAAATTTAAAATATTTTTTTATCAAATAAATTAATTTTTAGCCAATACAACAGATTCTACAAAAACAACTTTGTTTATAGTGAAACCACATAATTTGTCACGACCCCCCCCTTTAATACATTCATATTCTCCCATTTTTGTACGTTTACATGTATATCTATATTGTATATAATGCAATATTTTTTACATAAATTTTTGATTTCCCAAAAGAACAAAATATCAAATTTACGTTGAAACTATCTATTTTTTTATTTCAAGGAGTTATAATTCTGTATCTAACCGATTTTTCCCGGATTTTTCATATATTGATTTTGCCTTAATTTTCCTGCAGTAATTTATCTTGAAACATTTTTTTTCTTTCTGTAAACTGTTTTATTTAATGATACAATAGCAATTCAGTTAATACTTTAATGATATGAATACCATTAGATGACTACGGTTTTGATTTTTTTTTCAAAATTAGAATATAACTTCATTCATTCAAACATCTTACATCTTGATTCAAATTTATCTTTAACGCATAATGTGATATATTATTGTTAGAAAATCGTTTTGTCGAGTTAACAAATAGATTGCTTGTTACGTCTACATATACACTCGTACCTTTATTCACCTGTTAGACGATACACAGTGTGGTTTTATTTAAATAGTTTATGAAATGTTTAAAGTTGAAAATAAAAACAGAGGCAACATCTGTCAATAAATAGATATATTTACTTGTTTTTATTTTTAATTGTATTTAATATTTTTTCAACTTTTTTCAGTTATTTCTCCAATCATTGGCTACAAAAGTGACCATTAACATTTATATTAAACCAAATAATATATATTTGTAAATACCATCAACAGAATAAAAGAAGGCAAAAATGAATGATATAATTTTTTAATTTTGAATACATATGTCACACAACATCAAAACACGAAGCATTTTTAGATATATGTATAATATAGATATATTTAAAACAAACAGAATGCAACTTTATTATTGCATTGTAATTTTTACTTGGTACATGTTACTGTACAAGTAATTGTTCACATTAGTTGCACGGAATAAAAAGATTGTTAGTTTTCCTTGCAGAAACATTTCAATATAAATGACCTGCAGGCACCTGTATATTTGTATGGATTTAGCTTTTTAAATGAATGTTTGGTCTTGTCTTCAAGCATTCAGCTTTCAACTGTTTTCAGTTTATACAGATAGTAATAAATATTTTTTGTGAAATGGATTTCTTTTCTGGAAAGCGCACTTGCAGTGTCAGCGACCTGAATTCGGAGACTACAAAACCTCATCGTGGTAGCTTTCTCATCGATGACTGCAATTGATATATCATGATCAACTGCGAATCATAGTGATTCTGGTTGTGACCATCAATTTTCCTGTCTATCTTTACAATCCCCACACTTCGCACGTGCACATATCGGACGGACAGAAGTCCATTTGATTGGGCTTACAATTCGATGCACACCAATTATTCATATTTTGATCCCACGCATCGATAGCAAAACACTTTGGACTGGTATTACTCGGTGACATATTCCCTTTGACAAATATGCGTTTGCGAGCAGGACAGGAGCACATACACATGGCCATTGGGCAATGTCCCTGGGGACAGATTGAGGCACAGAAACGGTCGTTTGAGGTTCCTTCCCCCCACATTGTGTTTCCTTTACAAGTAGGTTGCGCACTTTCCGGACATTCTATGTATGCATTATCATTTCCGGTTTCTCCTGTAAGAGTTGACAAAATGGCGGCGGCAGCCATGACAGATTGTTGGGTATAAAACTGTCCGGGTGTTGCCACTGCTGAAGCCTGGGACGATGGAGAAGGTCCTGGTTGTCTAGAGGTCCCTTGAGCATTAAAGTCAAGCAGAGGAGGGGCGTTTGGAGTAATAAAATCGTTAAAGAACGGATTGTATGCAGGCCCGAAAGCTTGATTTGTAGATGGTGGTACATTGTATTGGTTTTGTGTAGCTTGTTGGTTATTCATAGTGTCAAAATGTAAGGACGGGTCAATAAATAATGTGCTTTGACCAATGAGGTCCAAGAACACGCGATCAGCAAGAGACTCCTGAAAGTTTTCATTGTTATAAGTTGCTTCGTTGTATTGATTGGGTTGAAATTGCTGCTGCACAACACTTTGCTGGGGTACAGCTTTTAGAATATTTTTCCTTGTGATTGTAGTCCTCGTGACAGCTAGTTTGGGTTTATTTGGTTTGTATGGTTGATTTGTAGCTGGTGCCTTTGTAGCTGTAGATGCTGGCTTAGGGATGTGATTGAAGGCCTTATCTCCAATTGCAATATCTGCACAGTTCACGAAGTATTCCTGGGGTCCGCAGCCAAAACATTCCTTTCCTGTTTGTTTGTCAATTCCCCTGTTTTGTGCTAAAATAAAGAAAAAAAAATCAAAATAAAGACCAAAGATAAAGGGGCATATGAAAATATAAGAAGATTTCATCTGATTTGGTGAATTAAGTCTAATTTTGAATACCCTTCATGATAGAAGAAATGAAAGAAGATTGATTACGAACCTGCCCTCCATTTCCACTGCAATACACACTGCGAACACTTCAAGCCTGGTGGAAGCATAAGTTGTAGGTCCACCATGACAGTTTTTTCGTCGTAGAGCATGAATCTCTTCCCGTACCCCATTATATTAAGCACATGTCTATCTAAACACGCCTCAGTGATGGGGGTATATGGGTCATTCTGGGGACAGAGACGAAATTCAAAGTAACCTTTGTGGTTGGTTGTCAGTTCTATGGTGACGTTAATTACCGAGCCAACTCTATACTGTTTGGTAATAATTCCGAGAGCGTATTTTCCACCAGCCTCGTTGTCACGAGCTCCAAGGTATGGATCGCCACAAATTCCACATTTTCCACTTGCCTTTTCCATCATTGCCTGTATAGAAATAAATAATCAATGTTACAAAATGGTATAGCATAAAGATACAGGGATAATTTATTTTAACTTAAAACCATAAGTTAACTATTAGTAGGGCGACAATCAGCAAGAAATATGCATTACATGTATTGATTGCATAGATATGTCATTTGAATGTTAACAATTCAAGCTGATGTTACTCTCTCTACAAAAAATGTTGTGAACTTTTTTTTAAATTACAATGTATACATGTGACCATTCATTGAGTATTGCTTGTAGTTCATTCTAAATATGAACTACATCTCTGAAATTTCAACTTGTTCAAACATCACGAATGTCAAGGTAAAAATAATAACAGAATGCAGATAACAATGTTAAATGTAAAATGTGTTAAAATTTCAATGTTTCATACCATTTCATAGCGTTAATTAACAAAGAACAGAGGGTTTTAGGAACTTTCATTTTTTTTGCTTTGGCATCATATCTGATGTTACAAGTATGAAGATTTATCAAAGAGATCATAAGATAAATAATTGTTAGGAATTCTATACATCATGGGTTTTTTGTTATATTTAGAAGCATGGGATAAAATTGACAAAATTTATGCCATCTACATATTTTATAGGCATGATATGCGTATTTATGCATTAGCTCGATTGAAGTAATTGCCGGAAAGTGTGATTAATCAACGAGCAATATATTAATAGGTTTGCTGATGTTTGTTTTATAAATATACATGTAACTGATAGATGGATGTTTGATCCTTTGTTTCGAAGATCGTAACATAAGGACAGTGTTGTGATTTTATGATTTAGAATAATATGTGTTTTTCGATTATAAAAACAGGTGCCCTTATTTAGTGATCTTAATATTCATCTTTATGCCAAGTTAATTTCATAATAACCGGTCATGACGCACATTTTGCTGCAAAATAATCCCACCCCACACACCTTTTTACACAATGAGATCTTTTCTTGATTATTCACTTTAGGCTTTACAGCCCATCAGTATACGTGAATTGATATATGTACAGTGTAGAGTATGTAGTGCCGTTTCCAAGACGATTAAAATCATCTTTTGATTTTGCTGAATTTTGCTCATTCAAACCATAGATATTTCAAATTCTTGATATGACGCGAAGACAAGCCATCGTCCCTTGTTAAGCAATGCACAATTTTTATACAATAATGTCTATATAGAACATATAAAAGCAAACACTTAAAAATTATAAGATCCAAACGAGCGTGAGCAATATCGACCTGAAAACGCGAGAAAAAAAAATAGGTTGCTTTCATTGGTGCCTGTTACTACGTCATAATTCTAGGACAATAAACGTCATTCTTACTGACATGACGAAAGTTAACTTTCAGAATCCATGATGTCTTGTCAGGAGATAGTCGCGTGGCGATCTACGACCTCAAACAATAAATGTAGAAAATTGGCTCGAAATCTTCTGTTTAAATCAACGTTTTATATTCAGTTACTGGTAATTGAAATCTTTTGCTCTAAAGATTAAGGCAATGTCCAGTTTTTTTGTTTGTTTTTTGTTTTGTTTTTTGTTTTTGTTTTGTTTTTTTTTTTTTTTGGGGGGGGGGGGGGGTTCGGTATATGTAATTGAATCTAATTTGGATTAGAATTCCTAAAGATACCTGAGAATTCTGCAATTATTTATTATACAATTATTTAATGCCTGAGCAGTCAATAGACCAGAATATTTTCCCCGAGGTGCAGGGAACAGCTCAAGTGTTCTATTGCCCGAGGCCAATGGCCGAGGGCAATAGAACACACTGAGCTGTTCCCTGCACCAAGGGGTAAAAATTCTGGTCTATTGACTGCTCAGGCATTAAATAATTGTTTTATTACCTAATTTCATTTTTAGTATTTTGTGTTCACAATTCTATATTACAGAAGGTTTTCATAAATGATAAATTTTAAGAACGATAGTAAGTAAAACAAACATAAAACAGTGATATTTTAATCTTATAGCAATTAAATTTTTTCCAAAACACGTTGCCGGTCCAATAGATCGCAGTCTATTGGCCGGCGGTCTAATAGATCGCAGTCTATTGACCGGCGGTCTAATAGATCCCAACCTATTGACCACCGGTCTTATAGATCATAGTCTATTGACGGCAGTTCAATAGAGCGGTTTCAATAGTTAAGAAAAACTGAATACACATACAAAATAGACGAAAATATTTAATCTGTAATAAAACAACAAAATCCCTTTGATTAGGTAATTACATCTAATATGACATTTCCGGTATAATATCACTTTCGATCTACTTTAAAGAAGAGATCCATTACTTTTATCATCCATCAAGTATTTTGCATATTCGTTTTAGTCTTTGACATAGATGGAGAACTATCTTAATTACTGTGCAATAACTAATTGATTGCACACCTTTGTACACACCTGCAAAAATGTTCTTTGACAATTTTATATATTTTCAACAAATGACATCATTGATGCTTTTGTTCTCGTTTTTTATTCTGAAACTGACAAGTTCTATAGTCAAAGTAATTAAAAGTTATGGCGACAAAAGTAATTAATTTACAGGGGACTTGGTTTACCGTAATTAACTGCGCAATCAGTGTTACATACATTTACATGCATATATCATTATTAAGTTGACATCCACTAAGGTATGACATTCGAAAACGCAGTACAATAATTGATCTCGCCAAACTTTACATACCATATTATAATTAAGAGTATTTTGTATGCAGAGCGGACCACAAGTTGATTGCAGTTAAATTATGACATTAATTAACCGCAGACATTCAAATTGTTAAATCATAATAAAAACTTCTGCCATTGTGTCAGATTGATCTATTTCCTTCCATAAATTTATTTTTCAATCGCTTTGGAATTTCAAAGAAAAACCTCGTCTCGTTGTTTGAAGTTTTTAGGACACGGAGGTCTAGGACCTAATTCTTAGCTTCCATACCAAAATATTAATTTTCATCTTCGCTCGTGTGACCTTGTCATAATTAGTTGTTTGTCGTTTTTGTAATTGATTATAATTTACACATGCAAAACACGGCAAAGTTTATATTCTTTGCAATTTTTATACTGCACATGGTGTCGCAATACAAGCAGGAAACTAACGCTAAGAATAATGTTTCAAATTCTAGTTGAAAAAATTGTATCGGCCGCTACCAATTTATTATTGCAAAGAGATATTAAAGCGGGAATGAAAAGAACAATATACATGTATATAAGATATAGTATTTCATATTTAATCTTTAAACAAAATATACATTTTTTTTTTTAAAATATCAGTTATTTTTTATTTTTATCCGTGTACTTGGTATGTGCTCATACAATAAATGTGTGAAATTAATAACACAGGTTTGGCTTTCAAATGATAATTTTCAAACTTAAAGGAAAAGGATTCATTCCCGGGGCGAAATGTGAAAAAAAAGTCCAGCTCTTTACTATTCCAGAGTTTGATGTAAAAACAAAATACATCTAATCTTGATTTAGCCGCGTATCTTAGATCACTTCCATAACACATACAGTATGAAGGAAAAAGTGAGTTTTTATTCATTAAAAAAATACTTCATTTAGCATCCTAGATGTTTATCTCCTTGACAAAAGAAACGAACGATATCATAAATTGATATTTTTATCTAATAAATACAAACCGCTTTAAAAAGTACCATGCATTAATAAAATATCTACCAGTATGTTCCTAGACCAACCATATAACATTTTAATTATTTATGATCTATCTTACTTCAGATGCTATGATAAATCAAGATATGCACGCATATCAAAAATCGGACATTTTTGCATATTTCGAACTAGCAAACAAATAAACAAACAAATTATACAAGATTTACGAGTATATTCAACATCGTGAGTTATATATTTCGCATTTTTGGGTGGTTATTACAAGAGAAATAATGAGCAAAAGAAATGTTGTGACATCGCAGAACGTGTCTCTTAAAAGGTTTGTCCTGTTGGGTTCATGCGTTTAGCCACAGATTTGATGTACGTCTAGCGGTGAACAGCGACCTCGTGTTTAACCTGACAGCTATGAACACTTAATTGCCTCTCGCTTATTGCATTTGGTTCCAGTAAAAATGCGCTCTTAAGCATCGACACATTTCGTGTAAATATGAATACATTTATTGTAGTTGTTTACATTGTTAATTGGGCAAAGTTGTCTAATTAAGAAAATGATACTTGTAATTAGATCACCAGCAAATGTCAGAATGCTGATTTCATATTAATTAATGAACATGCCAAGAATATTAATGATTTCAAAATGTATATCAATGAAGGATTTTGCTTTTGAAAGCCTTACATTTCTTATGGTTGAAATATCCACTTGGCATTTTATATGATGATATAATCTTAAACAATAAAAGTTGTATTTATTTTTGCAAACCAAAACTCTGAACAGTAAATTCTAAAGGGAAAAAGCTCCCTTAATACTTCTAAATTAGGAAATACTATAGTAATAAAAAAATAATTTTTAAAAAATGAAGAAAAAAAGTACATGTAGAAATTGCGTTTTATGAAAAACATCTTTCTGGACTGTTTGATAACTGCAGCGGATAAATTATCTAAAACCAAAGAAAAAAATAAAATACTACTCGCAGGATTTTTTTTCTTTTAATAAATCTAACGGATTCCAATGGAATCGTAAATGGTTTGCGTTTGCGCATGAACGTTAAATCTCGATTATCGTACAATACTTGTGGACGCCTCGTTGATTCCCTTGGGTCGTAAACATGTCGCGAAGAATCATTTAACTGCATGTTCTGGGCATATTGCTTTGCTATTTTCACCCCAAAGTGAGCTGTAATTGGTTTTTGTGTTACTTTTATAGATATATCGAAAGAACATGCAATATAAAGGAAAGATAATTGATAAAAGGCTTATGTTCTATTAATAATTTTGGTTTCGGTTGCTCACTTTGTGGATATATCTATCAGTTTGGTTAAAGATAAGAGAAAAAATCTAAGAAAACTTAAAGTAAAAATGAAAGAAACAAAAATAAAATATTATCTTAAACAAGTATATATTTACTGAAGCGTGTAAAATTTCAAAATTCTCATTCAAATGATACGATGATAAGTGACAAAATTGGTACGATCTAAAAACAACCATATATTTGATCATTCCGAAGAAAATTTACAAAATAAATTCGATGCATTTTCTTAGCAAAAACTATGATCATATTTTTTTCTCGTAAGCTAATGCTATATATACGTATAAAGAACCGAGAGCAACTCACCACAAAGCCTCCGCAGTTAAGCTCGTTGTCGTTGTAGTTTTTAGGGGTATCGAACCCGTACCGCCACATCGAAGACCTCATGGGTGGGTCTATCATTCTCCCGTGGGCCTCCGTGGAACAAACAATGTTCAGCAGGCAAATCAATCCAAAGAACAATTCCATGTTAATTTTTTCCTCAAAAATTTCTCTTGAATGCCTTTGCTTTAGTTAGGTTTTGAATTTTGTGCGCAATGAACAAATCTTAATGCTCTTCTTATCTTTAAAAAAAGAAGTTGTAATTTTTTCGTACGCAGGGTCTTTTACAAAAGATACCAAAAATATGCTGACAGAGATTGCCCTGCTACGATCTAGTTTCAATAAACGTCCACGGGCCGTCGGATCAGAGTAGTGAGAGATTTACAGAGCCGTGATTGAATATAAGGCTCGTCAGACCGGAAAGAAAGATGACATCTTTATTCTGCTTTCTCTGTAAGATCGCTATTCCTCATTCCCCAAAGCTTTCACCTATAGCTTCTCACGACTTCCTGATCAGGCGATACAGATTCCTGTGTATCTATATACAGTCATCTACATGAACTAAGAGTCGCTAACCTCTATGATTTGTCAATCATTCCATATACATGTATAAGATGTTTTATATGTATATGTTACAAAGTCTTAAAAATGAAAGGACTGGCTGAAACTCATGCATATTATAGTTACTATGATAAGTACACACAACTCGCATATTACAAATGGGTCTTCTTTTTATGTGCTGTGTTTTCGGATGTAATGTTTATTTAAAGGAACCTAAAAAGTAGATATTATCGCGCATCGAACTTTTACAAATGTTTTAAGCGCAAAATGAAGGACTCTGTCTACAGTAGCTATGGTTCATGATTTATAATATGACATCACCCCGGCAGGTAGGGATCTATACAAATTCAAAATAGCAATTCAAAAGAAATTTTCGCATTATAATATCATATCTTGTCTTAAATGTTATGCCATATAAAAAAAAAAAATGACGCGACAGTAACAGTACTAACACACATTTCTTTCTGTTTGATTAAAAAATAGAAAACATTCAAGAAAACTGATCTTTTATTGAATTATGCAATCAATTTATTTTATTTATATATATACTCATACACGTATGATAAATTTTTTATTAGCTCCATTACATTTTATCTTAAACTTTTAAAGTTTATACTTTGTATGCTATTTCAAGATCGAAAATCATAGTTTCAGCAAACTTAGAGACAACGGAGAGCTCGTCGCAAATTGTTCCGTTTACTTATACATGTATGTTGCATATTTTACTCGCCGTTTTGAAGATTCAAAGATATGTGTGAAATCATGCTTGACACACTAAAACATCTTTTAAATTTGGTTTGTGCTATTACTGGATATAATGGCAGCGATCATTGCATATAACATTTTATTTTAAAAACTGGAGCTGATTGTGCATTCCGTAAACCTTCTTATTCCTTATGAACCACTAAAGAAAACGTTTAATTGTTTAAATATCTATGAAATATAAAATAAAACTCTTGATAAAAGTGTGTCTATAGATGGGTAAATATGTCGGTAATACGGACAATATGGCCGACATTTGATGAGTTTACGTTCTAGATTTTATGAAAAGGAAATGTTTCTGAGATGTTTAATTACTACAGTAACTCTAAACTCTAAGAAAATAAAGTTATTTTTTTTAAACGATTAAAAAATCAAGTATGGCAAATTATTCAAAGTAAACCAGACTCCTATTGAGCCTGTCATGACATGCACAGTATTTGCTTATTATAGATTGTATATTGTATATCATGTTATATGAATTCCTTTGAGATGTCATGGACAATATATAATGTCCGAAATTCTTTTTACCATATAAGCCTGGAAGCTCGGAAATGTGTAAACCTTCACTTTGTCCTTGAGAAATTGAGAAACTTTAATTGTAACTATTGACTATTGACCTTGAAAAGTGTGTCAAGCCTGAGTACACATTATATATGAGAATTAACAAAATGCAAGTGAATCAAAACTTTGCAAGGTCAGACAACACTACAAAGAAAGATAACTCCATCAATGTAATGAAAAATACACAAATGCATGTGTATACATACGTACCAATACATGTTAATACATGTCGTATGGTTAAAGTCAGTTGTATAGACCAGGCAATTAGGATTTATCAATTGACATTAACAACTCAACATAGTTCTGTGGACATTCAGTAACCAACCTTTTCATTACTGATTATTTTGATAGTCTCATAACCGTATGACTGAAAAACTATGCAAGGTGTTTTGAATTGATCAAGATGCCATAATCACCACTACTAACCACTCTGTTGATTTTGTTTTTAGTCTTATCTATAAATATCTATTCGGGTAAAAAAGGGGGAAATTTTAATTTCTTTCAATGCTTTTAAGTGTTCTTCGGATACAGATTTTGTGATTCAGGAATTCTATAGTAACATTGGAGTGATTACAATAAAAATTGTGTTGTCCATTAGTGATGTCATCAAACACAGCAGCTGAATATTTCCAAATAAGGAACCTAGCATAAGAAGACACATATTAAACTAATAAAGAGTACATTTAATTTTAATTTCGATTTTATAGACAGGATTTATTTGAGGTATCAGAAATAGCTAATCCCATTCAAAAATATTAAAAAACTACTTTGAGATAATTGATATCACAAAAAACAAACCATTCGGGTCACACTGTCCTTTCTGTGGCTTGAATGTACGTAAATGGCCGAGAATGGTAAGAATACTTAATAGCAATGACTTAGCATGTTTGTTAATCCTATTATTGCTCTTAGGAAAAATGGTAGTGTCTTAATTGAGTCATTGGTTGAAATCGACTGCATGATCAGCAAATATGGATTGCTAGTTCGATGAAGCACGTTAGGTCAGTCCTGAGGACTTATATAGTTCAGAACAGGGGAACAACATCAGGTATATACAGTGAACATAAAACTAACGCCAGATTAAGAGAGCTGGGTGGTCGTGGCCACTTTTATACCATATTAATCTCCTTTAGACGAACAGCTAGTCCTGTATAAAGATATATGTAAACATTCAAATTCAAAATGACAAATATTTGGATATTTATTTTTTATGAACTGATAGCTATTGGTCAAAACCAAATACGGTCCTTCTTTTAAATGGCTAGATACAAAATCATTATTATGACTTTTTGTGAAAGTTGCCTCAAAATACGAAATGAAATATGATGTAAAGCAAGATACATGCATGTTCATGTTTGTTTGGTTTTTTTTTTTTTTTTTTTTTTGCGTAATCTACTACACGTGTATAGTAACTAGCATTGTCAATCGGTTTGCAATAATATCAAATTGTATATTCTCTGTGAAATATCTATATATATTTTGTAATAGAAATCAATATACCTAATATACTTTTCACTTGCAATACTGTACGAACCACCAAACCTACCATAAGACCAGCTGGTCTTGGTGTTCATTAATTAAAAAGACTGAAAAGGAATCTTTAACTAGCACTTGGCCTTTTAACATAACAGAGGACCTACATGTATAATCAGCATGTTATTGGACAGCATGCCCCACTTTACCTCAATTACTTAAAAAAATAAGAAAGCTTTAAAGTTTGATGTACAAAAAATCCTGCTCATAGGAAAGTGTTTAATAAGAAAAAATACTTTAATTTGATGTAATAAAACTTAATTATTTATAACTATAAAGTTTATATACTGGCCTCTAATAGAAATATGCGAATGAGTATTTTTATTTTAATTCATTAAAAACGTGTTGTTTCACTATATAAGAAAATATATCGAATGAGCCATACATGCAATACGTTACAACATAGAGTAATCAATCAGTTAATTCATGTTAAAACAGTTTATCATCATTTAATTACAACTTTGTCCCTATGTGTAGTAAATACTTTACTATACATGTAACTTCATCGTTTTAAGTTTGCAGGTAATTATCGAAAATATCAAAAACGGTTAAAGATACGATGAAAGTGAACCTCTCTAAATGACTACAGAAAACCTACTAATACACGTTTCACCGCCTTTATTTGTCAAAACTTCAATAATTTAACAGTCACTTATAATTACTAGTACTGTTGTTACTACTACCATTACCATCCCCTCCGTGACGAGGTATCGTTGGGGTGGGGGTTGTTGTGGGGCTGCCTTGAATAAAGAGGGGTATTATGTCAAACTAAATACTAGTATAGTATCAGTACTATTTTAGAATAAAATCACGTAAAATATAATTATATATACATTATGATAATTAAAGGTATATGTGTGTCCATATTTATTTATGATACATTGTTATACATACTTCCCGTGGAAATGCCGCATAAACCACCAGGGCTGCTATATGACTTCCTGACCACTGTGTAAGCTTTTCTGGAAAACAGGATAATTGCGGTATACAAATATTGAACGAGAGAAAACTTTAAATTTAAGTGTTATTATAAACATTTCTTGATTTTGATACAAATTGTTTACTGAGAGTTGGTATTTAATATCCAAAGAGATTATTTTTTTTTTTTTTTTGGTGGGGGGGGGGGGGTCTTAATATTTTAACTTGTTTTTATCTAAAGATCAACTCTATAAACTCCGGAGTTTTTACCTGAAAAGTTTTATAATCATAGCAATAGCAATATCTCAGAAGAAATCAAATTCAATATCGGCCGCGTCCTACATTTTTATTTCCCAGTTATCTCTCTTAGCTGAATTTTTAAGTAACTTGTACTCACCACAAGCATAAATTACACCGGCACTTATAACAGTAAGAGTGGACAGAAGGGCTTTTTTAGTTTGACTGTTTGTAGCCCATACCGGGTGAAGATGTTGAGTAACGAGCAGCAATGTTAAAAGAAGATTTAATCTTTTTTAATATAGGCTGACATAAACCAAAATGAATCTTTATTGTTTAATTAACCCCTTAAAATCACACTGAGATTTTAGTAATCAAACTTGCAATCTGTTAGATATGAAATATGATAGTTATGGATGGACTACCTTCATTAGGTCCACAAAAACTTAGATTTAATGATATTTATAAAATTACTTTATAAAGTTTTATAATTTGTATTTACGAGGTCAGTAAAAAATTCAGAGCATCGGCCATCCATGCAGAAGAATTTGACAATCAAGAGATTTTTATCAATATTTATTTTAATGTAGTATGTCAGTGGACTCCATTTAAATTAATGATGCTCATTTTTTTTATCAGTTTAATCAGTCTTTTTAATTCATTTATTGATGCTCAATCATTCTAAATCCATCTTGAAGGATGGCGACATACCGGTATTTGTACACTAACTAATCCTCCAAAGCCTGTATGCATGGCTTTTTAAAAAACGACTTCGGTAAAAGGATTTGAGCAAATGAGCAACGGGAAGTCAGATATGGAGGCAAGTTTTTTTTAGAAAGACGGATAGAGAAGCAATTCAAAGCTAAAGTTGGCTTATTTGTAATCTGAACAGTTAATTTGCTGCTTTAGTTTCCGCAACCTCAGCAGTTAGTTAACTGCTTTAGTTACGCAACCTGATCACAGTTAGTTGGCTGCATTAGTTACCGCAACTTGAGCAGTTAGCCGCTTTATTTAACGTTACTTGAGCAGTAAGTAAGCTGTTTTAGTTACTTGTTATGTAATCTGGGCACTTAGTTGTCTGATTTAGTTTCCACAAGCTGAGCAGTTGGTTAGCTGCTTTAGTTTCCGCAACCTGAGCAGTTAGTTGGCTGCTTTAGGTACCGCAACCTGAGCAGTAAGTTGGCTGTTTCAGTTACCGCAATCTGCGCAGAATAAGCAGGTGCGTTATCTAGAAGCGAGAGCAAACCAACCCTAAACACTCCTCTACGTTAGATGACTGCTGCTTTAATAACTTGTCTGAAGCATAGTACATGTTTTATATGTATAAAAAAGTTGCCCTCTTCCCAATTTACACTGGTATTGATGTACAAAAAATTGAATAGAGCTTTCTAAGACAAGTAAGTATATATAAAAATACACCTTCAACAACAAAGTTCAGCGACGGATCATCTTTCAGGTTGAATTTATGATATTTTAAATTGGCCCTTGTATATATAATACATATATAATTATACTAATTAAATGTTCATGTCTGTCCTAGCTCTTTCAATCATCCAACTATTTCCCTCTTGTATATCTGGTAACAAATAAAAACCGTGCACATGGTACCATTCGAAATACTTCATTTATATAAAAACACTACACTAACAGCTATCCTTGCTTTTGTTTTTTGTTTTTGTTGGATGTGGTAGGGTGGGGGTTAATATGCGTACAATGTTGAGTAACGAATCGGCTATAAATGAACAACGTAGAATTATCATTTAAAAATCAAATGAACTCAAGTGCACTGTTCAACTGCAGGAAAAGAGATTCATGTTGATGAAAAAAAAACACTGACAATTATAACCAATTCTTGACTAAGGGATAAAAAATATTGAATAACGCTAAAAATTTAGATTTCTATCTTAATAGGTACAAGTTTTACATGCATCGTAAGTTCGAAATTTCTCCCCCCCCCCCTCCCCCCTTTCAGATTGTACAATTTAAATTAATTTTTTTAAAATGAAAAATGTCCCATACACAATTTTTCGACGTGTAAAACATGAATTTAAGATCAATATATCGTAATTCTACAGTATCAATATGCATAAAAAAAAAAAACAAATAAACAATCATCTGAATTAATTTAATGCACACTTTATAAAAAGCATGTTAAAGCACTTGTATTATAATGAAATCTACGTTAGGGGAGGGTGTGGCAGCACGCCCGCTCGATCCACCTTTGATTTGGCTGACGAGAATAATCAGATAATTAGAGTATAGAACATACTTATTGTATAACAATATAACATATTAAAAATATAAAACTAAACGGGTCGAGAACACTTTAAAATCATATAGCACAGTAAAATGTTTACAGAGTTATCTTTCTTCCATATAATACAGTCGCGTGTAGAGGTCACCGTTGTACTTCCGATTAGGTCAGACGAAGAGAAAGGAGTGATAACGAAGCCGATCACAAAAAGGCAAGTGGGCTGAATATGGATTCAGTAATGAAAAGGCGACTTTTTGGGTGAATGGCGAAAGGTGGAATAAGAACGGCAATAAAATAACGATGGAGGGAGCAACGAAAATATTTAATTATCTTAAAAGTCCCGAACTTGTTGCCGAGTTTCAAAAACGATGTGGTGTTGATTTCTCTGAATCTGATACGGCAACTGAAAACAAGAAAAGAGGAAACGGTATACAGCACAGCCCGTCAGATTCTGTTCGTCTTAGGAATGGATTTAGTAAAGTAAATGGAGAGGCTGAAGTTTCAGAGGTTTTGAAGTCAAATGGCTGTGTGAAGAATGGATATACTGTTGATGGGGTTAATCATTGTCAAGAGAAAAATGGCTTGATCTCTCCCAACCATACCCATGTGAATGAAGAAGAGGATTTAGGAAAGTCATCGTTTAAGATTACTAACAAACTATATTTCATCCTTTTTCATTTCGGCGCAAGTCTTGGAAATGAGATTTTCTATTTAATATTTTTTCCATTTGTACATTGGAATTTTGATGGAACTCTGATGCGTCAAATGGCCTTCATTTGGCATGTTGCAATGTGGGCAGGGCAGGCATTAAAAGACATTATATGTTGGCCTCGCCCAGCTTCTCCTCCAGTGATTAAGTTAGAAAGCCGCTATAGCTTAGAATATGGAATGCCTTCTACTCATGCGACTGTTGGAACAGTTATACCATTCAGTCTTCTTATCCTCTTGCATAGATACTATGAGGTAAGGATTAAGGGAACAAGAAAAAATTTTGACATGAATGTCATCTTATTTCAGGTTGTACTTGTTGTAACTCCCAAATGTTCAAAGGTGTGATCATTACGTGCATGGTATGAATGAGATTGATTAGGGATATTAGATCTCCAGCCTTCTAAATTGAAAATTTACAACCAAGCCATAGCTGTTAATAATAAAGATTGAATGTATATATAAGTTTTCTAACTAAAGGAGACTAAGAGCATGATGAAGGAGGAAGACATTGTCAAAAGGTCTTGTCACTCTGATTGTCCTGTTTCCAGATACTAATATATACCGGTACTAGCAATACACTGTGTACAAATGTAGAAGTATTTAAACCATTGATCATTCCATATTAATGGATATGGATATATGGGTATTTAACACGTTCATGGGAATTATATTTTTTATTGCATTTGAGAGAAACAGAAATATAATTTGATTGAAGACTTAATAATTGTAGTTATTTCAATGTACACCAAGAAAAAAATCCGGTTGTGTTAGCTAACTCTATATCTCTTGTAAATAATTACCCACACTTTATCACTTTGTCAGGGCAAAAGACAATGCAGCATGTTTGCTTTGCTCTAAATGGTCAGATTTGTAAATAACGGTTACATATATATGTGAGAACCTATTCCTCACCCTAGGGGGATCCCCTTGGAAATTGCTGTGTACAAATTAGTCCACTTATATAAATAGATGTTTAAATAATATTTTAGGTTTAAATTTGTTCAGAAAGACGCATTAGTCAATGTTATACATACTTAAGTCTTTTAAACTTCACAGTGATAAGACATGAAGATCTTTAACATATCAACAGTAAAGTTCTCTGTGTCCTTGTACTATACAGTATTATATAAAGCAATAGTAGACCTCCTCCCCCTTTTCTTATTTATCCTATGCTACCACCAGCCACTTCAAATTTTTCTTAGAATCTATAGCTACATTAATGTACTTCCACCTGTGTATACCGGGTAGTTGTTTGGTTTATTTCTTAATAGACCAATCTACAATGTACACGACTACTACCGGTAATTAGCATATTAATAAATGGTTATAATAGTATACAGTTCAGCAAACACGGTTACACGTAGGTAGGATACGTATTGTTCATGATTAGCCAAGAAACATATGGCACACTAGGACATTTTGGAACAATGATCAAGATAATATTTCCTGCATTTAAAGATTTTTTATGGATTATCTTGAAGGACATATGAAATCTGTGACAGGAGCTAATGTGCAAGACATTTACCTCAGTTATTTTTATGAATAAAGATCATGCTATAGGAGTAAATAAACTGCATGATGGGAGAATCCATGCTGTCAGCTGGTGCTGTTAAGGCTGACAAAATAACACACTTTATTACAAAGAAAAAGTATATAATAGACAAATAAATTTTTTGTTGACATAGAACATAGTGCTTGTACTGTGTCTACCAGTAATGTTCACTGAGTGCAGCTTGTCACAGTTAAAACTTGTTGTAGGAGATGAATAATATGTGGTTTTAAATACATGTACATTGTAGTTATTTAACAGATCTGTGTAGGACAGAGCCACAGAATGATAATCATAGCTGTATACATAATTATGCAAATTGATTTATTGTATGGCAATGTACTGGTACAGATACTTGTATATTTATGACTCACTTGTATTTAGTTTTGGTTCTATACATGTATATCAGTATATTATATATATACACATGTACTTATACTAATTAAGCCATCAAAAACATAATTTCCTGTTCTTTTCCACTGTCCACATATATCTATTTCTCTCCCATGATTCAAATTCATTCAATGGAATGAAGTGTAATCATCTTTAATAAGTAGAAAGTCCATTATTAAAGAGATAACAGCGGTCAAGTTGAACTGTTGACCCATCGGGTGTGTTAGAGTAAGTTGTGGTACATACCTATCCCTTATATTGTCAGAAAGCCTACTTGTATAATCATCTGGATGAACATGGCATGTCTCTCTCACGTGATCTTTAAATATACATGCTGACTTCATTTTTCTTCCCACTCATGTGGAGCTTTATGCCTGATGTGTCTGTTTGACCTAGAAATAATGTTCAGTTTTTGCCACCATGTGCATTGTGCATGATTTTCACTTTTACATAATTTATATGTAAATTTGTTAAAGTTTAAGTGGAATTGTATTTGCACAAATTTAATGGCTCTATATATTCAATACAGAAATCAAAAAGTTGAAGAATCATTCTCCATACAAATATTATCTAGATGTATTGATTTTAATAAATTTAAAATTTGTATGTAAATTTGTGTTTGTTTAACTTTTAAGTGGAATTGTATTTGTGCATTGAGCTTAATAGTTCTTGATTGTCTAATCAGTTCAAAAACACAGAAGTAGTAGATATTCAGTTTCCATGAAAATATATCTAATTTTTCAGAATATTGATCAGTTTTGACTCACACTGGGACTCTATTCCACTCTAACAAGAAAGGATCATACCCAACCATACCTTGCCAATTAAGTCAACAGAAAATCCATCCATTATTGGCTAAACAAATTTACTTTTCATGTAATTTTCAATTTGTTTGTTTGTGCAGTGCATAAGTACTAAGCCAAGAACCATGCAAATTAATTTTAAATTTCTTTATTTTGACCTAATTGGGAGGTTTGACTTAATCTTTCTGAAGTACATTCTTGAATGAATGCATGCATATGCCTAGTTTTCATTTTTTGATTTTGCTGATATGGAGAATGAGATTGTATGCATATCATTCCTTTTAAACTTGACATTGTCATTTACCTGCATTAGGACACATACTTTTAAAATTATGTGTATGAAATATAATAGATATTTATTTGTAAAAGGTATGCACACTTGTGTACAGTATATTCAAAAGAACCTGCTTATTATATACATTACATGCTCAGACTGGTTAGCATAGTTAAAATAAGGTTAGATCTATTTAATACAATTGCTGTTTAAAAACAAGAAATTGAAGTTAATTGTTGTTTAAACAGAGGCCGAAGACATTGTATGTATAGTTGTAGATATATGTAGGTCAGGCACAGAGTACTATGGCCAGCCCCAAAAACAGTAATAGGTTTATTAAAAAGACAATCTCTTATAAAGGAAGGATTAAACTTTCTGTTCACATTCAAGTACTTGCACAACTGTTTATTATGTTCTATAGATTAAGACCAATTAAGGTGTCTTGGGGGAAAAATGTTTTAAACATACGATTTCCTTTAATTTTTTTCCAGTAAAAGGTCAACTTATGAGTAAACTATGTGCAAAATATAAAGTAAATTGACCAGATAGTTTAAATGTTTATCGCGCTCAAATTTTGGTCGTATGTCCGAATCATCCCCGACATTTTATATAAGATTATGTAAAAAAAGGTGGTTATCATTTTCAATTTAATATGTAAAAAATTGTTAACATATTACGATTTTCTTTTAATTTTCAGCGATGGAAGGTTTACGTATAAGTAAAATTTTTGCTTAATTAAAACGAAATTAAACGGATGGTTTTGATGCTATCCGCCCTGATAGTTTAGTCCTATAAATGTGTCTTGCCAGCCATTTTACTTATAGAATTGTATAGAATAAAAGGATGTTTACGAACCAAATCTAGTTTTATTTGTAAAGGACAAAAAATACCTTTCCACTCACACTGAACATGAAAGGATCGCGCATATTATGTTTTTATTTTGAAAATTATATTTTCAATTTTAATTATTTACACTGCAATAAAAAATGCACGACGTTTATTTTTGTCAATTGATGCGTCAAAGTCTGAACTGAAGTCACCGTAAGACATTGACTCTGATATGGATAACGTCGATTTTGAAGAAGCGGCGAAATGATTAAAATACTTTTGAACATTATTCTAAGGATTTATTTCACTAAAAATATTTTTGATGATAAGTAATTTTTTTTAATGAAAACATTACATGATAACCTGTATATTTGAACATCTTACTCTGCATTTGAGTTTTTAAACCCGCAACCGACCTTAAGGTGAAATTTAGCAAAAGAAGCACATCTCAAATGATATCGATTAAAGTAGGCTGAAACAAATGAAATCTGAGTTCCCGGTATATGTATTGTGAAAGCGCCCCTTTTTTCACAATCTACCACTTCCTGTTTATCCTGTTACATATATCCTTGGCAGTGCATCCTCCTTTTTTCTTCCAGACTGTACTGTATCAAAAAAGAAAACTCAGCCTGCATACAATGGAATATGTACATCTTGATTGTTTTTCTTCATTTGTGATTGGATATGACTTTTTATCCAACGAACTATAGACTGTGTATCCCCCATGCAGCCATTGGGGACAGCATTTAACTAATTGGATAAACCGTTATCCTTCCACAAATCTTTTGATCACATGTTTAAACTTCAATTTTTACCTTTTACATACAAAGTGTCTTTTTTTGTAAGCCTGTATAGCATGTTTAGAATGAAAAATATACTAATGCCATTTCTACTTTTAATTTTGTCCCCACCCCCACCCAAGATGCCTATGGAAAAAGCTGAAGAAAATTGTCAGCATTCACTGTTATGTCTATCACAATTATTTTTACTTTGGTATTGTCCAAAGCATATTCGGGCTTAAGGCAAACAAAGATTTCATGATAACAGTTTTATATATAATTAATATATAATACACATTGTACATTTGTATGAGTAAAAAAAACATAATGTCATATAATGCTACATTTTCAATGACAGTATTTGTTCTTTCTTACAACAGATACCCTTAGTATTTGGATTTGTGTGTGCAACAGTATGGATGTCCCTGGTGTGTTGCAGCAGAATATATCTAGGAATGCACACAGTTCTGGTATGTCATTTTTTTTTAATGTACTTGTAATTAATGAGGAATACACCTAATCATGCATGTTAATAAAGATGTTATACCGGTAGATACTTTTTCTTCTTCCGACTCTTGCAAGTTGAGTGAGTAAATGTCAGGATTAAATTTTAAATAGACTAGAGCTGTACAGTTTGGGACTTGTTCGATAAAGACATGCATAAATTCTCCAGGGAGAAGGGGGATTTGTGGTTGGTTGACTTATTTGTTATGTAAATACTCTTATTCTTAATCATGTTAATGGTGAATGTCTGTAAAAAAGTTCATCTGCTGTAAAAATAAATTACTGGTATGTGTAACACAGTTCATTAAAGGTACAAGTAAACCTATCTTTTTAAAGCTAGTATGTGTGTGAGGCTAGCATTAATAATTTATATGTTTGATATACTCTGACCCAAATTTTTCATAGTGGGTAGGTAGGTAGGTAGACCCCCCCCCCCCCTTTTTTTTTTTTTTTAATTTTCTTGCACATTGACAATCTGGAAATCAGAGTTTTTTCTATACTGTCAGTAACTGAAAAAGCTAAACAAATTCAATATTTATTAATCAATTTAAAAAAAAATTCAAATTCAAAATGCTGAAAACAATTATTGGGTAGGGCCTGAGTAAGAAGGTCATTCTTTTTGAATGAGGTAACTTTGGCCATCATTTTGTGAAAAAAAGAGTTTTTATTTATTGATTGTTTCATGTTTTATTACATACTTGGTAATTATCCATGATACATATAGCGATATATATATATATGAATTACAATCAACTCGTAACCAAACTGACTCGTACTCAAACATACTTGTAATCAAATACATGTAGTCCAAGTGAAAAATGACTTTGATTGAATCATTATGCCTGCCTTCAAAGAGTGAGAAGACTCTTTAAATTTGTTAATATAATTAATTGGTTCTTTTAAGATAATATTACATTTAAACAAACAAATTGTCTATCAAATGTTGATATAGGGAACTCTTTGGCAAACTTAAAGGAGATGACAAACTAAATTCAACATTCAATTATCTCACATTTCTAAATTATTTGTAATTATATCAAAACCTAACCTTTACAGTTTATCTTTTATATTAATACAATCCAAATATTGTTTACCACCGGACAAACAGATTATGATTCTGTTTAAGTAAGAGTCAGTTTGGATATTTTGACTTTTGCTAGTAATACATGTAGTCTGTCACTTCAGTTCACTGACTTCTAATGCAATGTTCAGCTTTCCTATTTCTTTTCATAGGATGTAGTAGCAGGGGTGGCTTTTGGATGCCTGATCATCCCATCAGTTCTCCCTTGGGTTCATGACTTGGACCTCCTACTTGTGACACACCCACTTGGGCCACTGGTGTTTGTAGGCTGTTACTTCTTATTCTGCTGGGTCTACCCCAAACAGAAGATCTGGAATACTGCTAGAGCTGACACAGCCAATGTGCATGGCATATGTGGAGGTGTGACGTCTGGGTACTGGCTCTTCTACCAGCTAGGCTGGCTTACCAAATCCAGACAGATCCAACCATATCCAATACCACCCCCCACCTGGAACTGGGTCTATCTCAGTCTTCTGAGAACTGTTATAGGAGTTTTAATCCTAGCTGCCATACGAGCCATTGTGAAACCTCTGGCCATTCATTTTCTGTGCAAGCTGTACAAAATTGACAAGAAAGATATACAGGCCCAGAGAAGAGAAGGTTCAGAGGTGCCACAGAAATTTATTACATATTACTTGGTGTCGATAGGTGCCACTTTCCTGGTACCCCTGCTCTGCTCTTATCTTGGCATAATGAGAGATAGCTTTTATCATGAATTGTATTGATGTTCACCTACACTTAGGAACGTTTTTGTCTGTATAGATTATTGTTTTATTGATTTCCAGTAATTTATATCCTGTATGTCTTATTTATGCAGAATTCATTTATCTAGAGCCTTTTAAAAAATAGATCTACTTGTTTTTCCATTTGCTGAGAATGTGCAATTGCTAGACGAAGTAATTAGAAACACTTGCACTTTTTTATTTATCACGGGTTTGATCAGTATTGTTAAGAGTGAATTTATATAAAGAGACTGCAAGATAAACAACAACCAAGAGTTTAACAGAGAATTCTTTCTAGATTGTATACCTGTAGCAATGATGCAGTATTATGCTCGAGACTTGAATGATAGACTCATTGCAAATATTAAAAGCAGTATAGAGGGCTATGATAATCTGAAATTTTTTCTTTTATCTGTCATGAAATGATTTTAACTGATAATTAGGATAAGTCATTATTTACATGTCAGTTCCTAGATAGCAAAAAAAGAAAGAAATTTCAAGTATTGTTAGATTGTACGTGATCTTATGACAATGTGGACTTTGCACCATGAGACCATACATGTGGGAAAAACAGCTGATTGTTATACAGGAGGGCAAGTAGTGTTCAAATATTTTGTTTGTGTAGTAACAAGTGCAAGTTCATTGATAGAGAGGTCAGAGGTCATTAGTGCAAAACCCTACTGCTGTATCCATATGCATGTAATATATATCTATGTTCTAGTGCCCCAGATACAGTTTGTCACAAGAGTGTATGATGTAATAACATATACACTGATAAAGTGAAACAAGTTGTTTTACAGTGATGTATTGTAAATGAAACTTGGCTCTGTGTCTTTAAACATTGTGTGTAACAACATTACACAATAATTATATAGGGTAAAATATAGGGTAAAAATTCAACCAGTAATGTACATTAAAAAATATGATATGCATGTAAAAAAAAAAAATCTAAATTGATTTCATTTTTGCTTGATCTCTATAATGATTTTTTTTTTTGGGGGGGGGGGGGGGGGGGAAGTAACATGGTTGAAATTTGTCATTTATGCATGTAAGATATGTTGTACTAGTTTATAAATCTTGCAATCTTGTTAACTAGATATCTATAAGTTAATTTGCTGTATAACAAAACGGCTGGAAGTTTCCAACCAATTGCAGATAATATTGATAACAAACATACATGTATCTCTATATTTTATTCACTCAAAAATGTTTGGTTTTTAAAATGAACAAAATTAATTGAGATTTTTGCATGTGATCTCCACACACTTTAAGGAACTACACAGAGAGTGGTGTTGTAAATGTGTTTGTGATACTGAATTAATCATTTCCTTTCTCAATCATGTTACAAGTATGATGGTATCAGTACAGCTGTTACATGTACTCTTACTCTTGAATGTTAATATTATGGATTAATTGCCTCCATGAATTTTATTCAAGTCCCACCACATTTAAATGAATCTTTTTGACGGAGACTGTCATGTTCACAGTTCTGTTGATTATTCATATAATTAGAAGTAGGCATACTTTTTTTTTAGATTATCAACTTCCTTTCACATTTACAAAAATTGTTAAAAATTCTTATTTTTAAAAATACCTTTTCATATACATATATTTGTATTTCTGTAAAATCTGTTTAAAGCTGTATTTATGATTTTATATGCACAAGTCTGAAACCCAAGGCCAGTCTTGCATATACATGTACTTGCTGACTAGGGGCATGGCACTTACTAAACTTCTCATTATCATATCTCGTGCTCTATTCTGATAAGCTCCTTCCCTGTTGTGATGAAATCTTGATCACCAATCTGAATGCACATACACAGTACCATGCTTTGTTAAATGTGATCTTTGTTATGTTAAGAGCTTACCACTCTCAATGGTGAAATGAAGATAATTAAGGAATAATCATGAAATTTTCAGGGAACTTGCCAACAATCAATTAGTAAGAAAGACTGACTGTGGGTTTCTGATGATGATGCACTGGAAATAACTTTGTATTAGTACATGTACCAGTATTCATAATGACCTAAATTTAATTTTTGAATAGGAATTGTCATGATAATAATGAAATGGAACTGATCATGCAGTCACTTGAGAGGTTTACAAGAATGTGAAGGGGAATAACTAGAGTTGAACAACAGATTGTTAAATTTGTTTGCAATATAAACATAAATGTGTATTGCCATGTAGATCTAGTCTGGAAATCATGTGATATGACAGCTTAGGGATTCGGAAATGATGATGTTCTTTTATTGCTTGACTTTTTTTTACAAGATAAACAGTATTTCATGTTTTCTTTACATCTCCCCTCCCACTAGTATTTTTACATACTTTATTACATACTTTAATATGCCACATTGTGAATTCCTGCTTGAAGCAGCCCCATGCGTCCCTAGTAATTCGGTGTAGTAGAACACGGCCTTTTGATGCGAGTCGCTAAGGAATTGATAGATATCTCCTGACTTGCAGAGAAGCAGTATTAAACTGTGCTTGGGTCAGGAATACCTGTGATATCTAGATGACAGTCCAAAGGACTCTTTTTGATGTGTGTACCATAGTAACAACCAGTTGCATCACGATCAAGCTCATTGCTTTTTCACATATTTTTATGTTGTGTGTATTCCCTTGTCATTGTGTCATTCCATATTTGTATTTATAGAGCATTGCTCCATGTACTATGTACTGTACATTTTATGTTATATACATGTAGTACCTTGTGGTTTCATCGACTATAAAATGGAAAGAGATTTGTTTTTATGTGATACTATTCTTTTGCTGGCTTTTTAAAAATTATAGATGTACAGATATTAGCCCACGAAATGTATACTTACATGTATTCCATTCAGTCCAGATACTAGTCTTTATAAAGTGTGTCTCGCAAAAACTAATAATGAATTACATTTCAATTTTGGGGATGTATACCATATATTGGATTGCAATTGTAATTTTTTAAAACAAAGGTATTACATGTACACAAACATGTATATACACTGTATACATGTGAGCATATCTTGATTCTTTTAACGTTGAGCATGAGAACAATTATTTAAGTTTTAGATTTTATGAAAAAATTAACAGTTTTATAAAAAGTGATTTAAAAGAGCATGGGAGAATTAAGTAGATTATACACTTTGAACTGTTTCAACTTAAATATATTGTTATTGAAACTACGATTTTTTATACACCATCATTTCAAAAAACCTTACAATTTTGTAAAATCATGCTACAAATTTTAGGCTGTACTTTCCCCCTTCTTCCCTTTTCAACTGGCACTCTGGTTTATTCACTCATGTTCTTTTTCTTAGCTATTTGGAGATGAAATGAGGGTATCTGATAAAAAAAAATATACATATATATTGATAACCAAGACAAGTCTATACTTAGGAACCTTTTGTTTGTAGAAAATTTATTTGTATATGGTATGTCAATGTCCATTCAAATCTCATTTGCGCAAGTTCTTGTGAACGTTTGGGAATTAGAAATCCATACCTTACTGCATGAAACAATAATACTCATCTTTGTGAATAAACTGTCCTTTATGTCAAACATTAATGCCATGAATATTGTATTAGAGAATTTTGCTATTATTTGGAAGTCATGAATATTAATTGAAAAGAAAAAAAGCAATGAATATAATAGTTATAATGGAATAATCATTGTGATGGCCTTCTAGAGTATAGATACATGTCCCTTGGAATGGATTTGAAAAGGTCCCAAATGTAAGTGTTATTTCTATGCAACAATCTACGACTTTTGTTAAATATTGCACTTAATGTATTGATCACGAAAATAAAAATGGAATAAACCAGGATATTTCTTTTTCCTTTTTGACATAGAAGTGTACTTTGTTTTCCTAAACAAAGCAAAGGGTATGTATTACATGGATGTGGTGCTACTTGTGTAGCTTGTAGCTATGTCATTATTGGCTCTTTTATTTCATGCCTTTTCCTTCAGTGAATATTTCTGATCAATAGTCGGAATGGTTCATGCAGGATAATTAGGGTTGCAGGCATCTCCCTCCAGAGAATACAACAAATGTATCCTTAGTCAAAAAAAAATATTTTGAAAATTATTACTTCTGTCACTAACTGGTCAGCCTTTTTTTTAGGACTGAAGGCATACAAATTCACCTACAGTGGAATTTCTTCAAAGTATTGAAATTATTTCGAATGTTGCACCAATTACAAATTTTGATTGGTCTTGGAGTCTGGTCTTTGAACCTGTATGAACCAACACAGAACGTGTTTTGTATGAGTTGGGTGTCACAAAATATCCTCCAATAATAAACAAATTGAAATCATTTCAAGGTATTGAGGTTACAAGGGCAAAGTACTGATATTGGCAAATTCTTCTAATAATGGCATCACTTTATTGAACAGCTGTTGCTTTTACAGCAATCATAATGAGGCAGATCACTATCACTTATTTATTATACCACCTTGTATTTTTTCTAATATAATACTCACAAATACAGTAAACAACGAAACTACATATTCACTAGCATTTAATTTCCCTCGGAACTCTTCTGGGAGTTCTGGCATTATCGGAGTCACTTTGTAAACTTCAAAGTCCAATAACTTGAACTTGTTCACCAACAAACTCTACATTGCTGAAAATAAAATTTCCTTATGTTTGATAAAAATACCTTTTTAATGGCAATGAGGATGATAGCAAGTTTATTGTCCCGAGATAGCAACTGTTTCCCTTGGTTCTACGTCGGGAAATACAAGTAGTTGCTGCCTCCGGGAACAATTAATTTCCTATTGTCCTCATAGCCAGTAAATAGGAGTATCTATATGCAATCATCCTAATGTGTCATGACCCTTAAACATTCTATAGGTCATTGGTCTCTGTAAACAGAATTTCCTCCCATAGTCTTTGCATTATTATCAATCAGGATGTCTGATAGGGGTACAGGTGTTACACTGTCATTCTGTAAACAATACATTTCTTTACGCTTTTAACTTCGTACATTTCTGTAAAATCTCGTTTACTTCAAGACTGGTTATTTATGCACGAGCGCTTTTGCAGTATAAATAGATTTACCGGGAATATTCGATTAATGCGACGTTCGTTACAAAGCAATACAGGTTGTGTCTTTGGCTTTCCCTACCCCCCCCTGACCATGCTTTCTGAGATTAACTAATATTGATTGAACTGCTGTTTAATTTTTCTTTTTGTGTTTTTTTATTGTATGTTGAATGAATATCAAATGCGATTTGTAACGAATGCACCAATCCTTAAAATGTTTTATTTTTCAATGAATTAGTCAAGAAAATATATATTTTCGGAGGAGTGAAATTAGGTTAATCACTTTCACCCAAAAAGTTTATCTATAAACATTATTGTGTATTTGTAATGATATAAAAAAGTGCACTGTACAAGTACACGGTACTTATATATGGTCAACATGCCATACAAGCTCAAATCTCCAATCTTCAATAGCAGCTTCCCATTCAATATCAATAATAGAAATCCGATTCAAATCACTCATTTTTATTACAAAATTGTTCAAGTTTGTTCCAAGCAATTGTATACAATGGGATAATTTATATAAAGCCACTTCCATCGAAGTAATATTTATTCATATACTCCAGGGGTTGAAGTCAAGAGTTGTCCTGCAGACACATAAATAACATTGGCGGGGGCAGTGAACTATGAGTCGCTAAACTGTCAATCCTCTTATCTTGCACAGTTGACCTGAAAAGTAACAACACATACATATTAATAAAACATTCCTTACATCACGACTGGCAAAGTTTTCAAATGAAGGCAACACCATATTTGTGTATGGCAATATATACATGTATAAAGATGTAGTTCACTTTAAATAAGAGCACTCCAAAATGGAGCATTCCCTCATGACAGAAAATTAATAGCGATTGTCTTTGCACATGCACAGTAACCTTACCCTAAACAAGAACTTACCCTAAACAAGAACACAAGTAATCAAATAAGCTGTGAAATTGGACCTTTTAAGTCCTGTTAAGTTAACTCGTTCATTTACTATGTCCAATTGTTAACATGCACATTAATTTTGATTCAATTGTTACCTCTCAATTAGTATCAGATATTTAGAGAAGAAATGTATTAACAAGATATCTGTGAGCCAATGCTCACTAGTAATACCCTCGTTCTAATGTGAATATACAAAATAAGCAAAGTCGACATTTGACAGGAAGTTGACTGCCGATTGGTACGAAAATAGATCCCTCCAAATAGCATGCCTAAACAAAGAGTGTGTTAGAATTTGAAGCACTTGCAATAAGCAGTTGCTGAGAAATCTTTGACGAAAATTTGTTTGAAAAATTTAGGCTTAAAATAAACAAAAACGCCATTTAACAGGAAGTTGACGTCGGATTTAAAATTTTCTTTCAAGTTTGCCCCTACAAGGTTTTGAACAATTTGTGCAAGGGAATAAATACTGCTCATTAAACTTTAGAACATATGCTTATTCTGGTTAAAAAGATGTAAATTTACGTGCACTTACAATATCATCAATTTTCATAATGCTTTTGACAGTCTCCGTTGCCAGATGAATAGCACTAGTGCTAACTAACAATGGTTGAACTACATTTTCTTCCAAAATGTTGGTAATTGCTCCCTGAAAACAGACAAATGTGCATGGTTTTGATATAAACTGCATTGGTAATACAAAAAACATGGATTTATTAATCGCAGCATACAAAAGGTAAAATTGCATCTGTTGATAAATATACATTTCTTTACAAATGTACAAGGATGCTTGCACTTTGAAAACAAAATTCACTACATAAACTTATTTCTTTCCACTTGTGACATTTTGTACACAGCGTCTGTACCTTTCTAACATTGATACCAGCTGTTTTCTCTCCTTCCGAGTGTCTGTTCCTTAGCTCTGTCACTGTAGCAATGGGGTTCAGCCCAGCATTTTCAGCCAGGGTAATGGGAATAACTTCCAAGGCTTCTGCAAAAGCTCTGAAACAATACTGCTCCATTCCTGTCAGCGTGTTGGCATAATCATTTAACCGCAGAGACAGCTCAATTTCGGGCGCTCCTCCACCCGCAATCAATGCCCTGAAAATCATTAATACATATATCATACAAATCTAATTATGTTAGACATTTGGTCAGATTTACAAACATGTACATTGCTGAGCATCGAGTCTGTAAACTGTACATTTAATAGATATAGAGAAGGGGCAACTGTTTTGATAAGCCTTTGTGAAATTCAATATCTACAGACATCATGCTATATAGAAAGGTCACATACTCTGTACATGCAATTTTTATAATTGGTTTGTTGAGTTCATTCAAGACTATCCATTGATTTAGCCACAAGAAATTATCTGATATTTCTCAGAGCACTGCCACATAATGCTTACAAATTGCGAGCTTTAATGCAACTGGGTTATTTGGGGGGAGGCATAATGTAGATTTTGAAGTTTTAAAATATGGTAAAAGTACATGTATGTACCTTTTTTTGACCAAACATCTGATGACGCATAAAGCATCGTGAATGGATCTGTCGGCTTCCTCTAGCACTAATTTGTTTGATCCTCGTATTAAGACTGTCACAGTTCTGCCAGGGTTGGCAATTCCAGTAATCTGAATAAATAATAAATGATTATATGTCAAAGGTGACTGGTTTCAAGTATAGAAAAAGTTTACAGTTTAAACATAAATTTCAAAACTTTAAATGGTGCATAAAGCACAACAGTGATAAGAGAATGCAAAATACTTTTGATCACAAAGCTTCAAATGTAAGTTAATCCTGAACTTATAAGAGAACAAAATAATCATTTACCTTCACAATTTTACTAGAGCCTGTTTGAACCTCTTCAACAAGGTCTGCACTTCCAAGGTTTTCTGGTAAAAAGTGGTCTAAGCTGGCTACAGGTCTGCATCCAATACTCTGATAAATCCAAGATATCATTAATAAAATGAAAGCATCATGTAAACATTACTTTAACTTTTTAAAAGCATTTAAACAAAAACATTACTTTTCACATTATTGAGTTTTTGACTACTAAAATAAAAATGCTTCAGTTTAAAATAAATACACATTTAGCTCAAACTAGTATACATGTATGTCAAAACAAATATACCTTGCAGATAAATTCAATATCTTCTCTTTCAATATCCTTGACAACCATAATTTTCATTTTTGCCAAGAAATGAAGAGCCAGATCACTAACAGCATCCCTGTAGAGAAAACACCCAGTTTAGAAAATGAGATACAAGGTCAAAAAGTAAAGGAATTTTTAACATAATCACCACTTTCTGCACTTTTATTGAGTCCTATTTCATAATGAATGTCTTATTTACCTCAGAACAGACTTCTGTATTAACAGAACATTGCACCCCGCCTTCTTGACCTTCTTAATAATATCAAGAATATACTGTCTCTCTTCCCTAAGAACACGGTCCATTTGAGCATAGTCTGAGACAATGACAGAGTTGTCCATCTGAAGAACAGAAATATAAACCACAAGGTCCATTACACTCTTAAATACTTGTATAGACCATCATTTTTTTCGTTAATAAAAAGGACATAAAGATCTGAAATACTTTACAATCTGTAAGAGTAAAAGACCATTTACATCTGTTTTGGGGGGAGATATACAGAACTGGATGAGTCCAATCTTGGCCTTCTCTACTTTGTTTGGACCTCCCTGTCCCCCTCCTTTCTGGTTGAACACTAAACCATCAATGAGTTCCGTGTCCTCAATGGTCCCACTACAAATGTAAACATTTATAGTTATGAATGAATAAACTTAGTTCTCAATTTCATTTATTCTATCTTAATCATTGAAATGCATTCATAATCTTTAAAAGTAATGTTTTGATAGGTTTTTATAACTGATTTTGCAAAAAGAGTACATAAATGTAATTAAATTTAGACAAGTTTTCAAAAAGATCTAAACCCTTGTGATTGAGTCTTCCTTACCCTAAGCGCTTGACAATCTTGATATCTCGGAGATCCACATTGGTAGCAGTGGCAGGGTCTATCACTTTCATAACAGCATCTACAGCCAGTGGGGACAGAAGGCTTGAGTACTGGGAAACTACCTATCAAAACAACGAAACAAATGATTCCTGATGAATTATTATGTTAACATCACTTATTTGGGTATGCAGTGCAAGAGTAGAAAGTCTGATTAAACAAAACCCTCACAAGCTCCTTTTATTTAGATTGTCGCGAGATGGTCTTCACACAACAATCAAAATAAAAATAGCTTGTGAAGGTTTGATTTTAAACCGACTTGAAGAGTAGATTCTATCCAGTCACCTGAAAGTAAAGCAGCATTTAACCAATTGTCTAAAAGTGTGCCATAGATGCATATAGGCAGTAGAAAAAACACTGGCCTTTAATGTTGCAAAAAGAAATTTTAAGATCTGAAAACCGAAATTTGAATAATATGTACACTGTAATATGCAGAATTCTTTCATCTACTGTAAACAACTTTTATTCGCGGCGACTTTATTTCACGATTAATTGGGAATAAACCGGTTCCCGGCGACTAAATTTTGTGACTGGTTCAAGACAAAAAATATTTTCGAAAGACAATGCTCTTGCGAATCTCGCGATAATTTCTCGTACACGAATAGAAGTTGGTTTACAGTATCATATACTGTAAAGGTGTTTAATTTGGTCATGTATCCTATTTTAGTGTTTCTGAATGGTAGAAACCAGCTTGTACTAAATTGGTTTGTTTTTGTAAACATGCACAAACAGTTACATTCAAAATTGCACTGAATCATATTGATAAATCAATCTCTGCCAAATACTGTATTTATAGTACTCGATATATTATGTGCACAATGTGTTCTCTGAAAGTCCTACTTATTTACCTTGGAATTTAAGGAAGTTGAAGCACTTTTTAACAGAGAATCTCTGTCTGACAGCTTTAATGGTGTACTAATTTCTTGTAAAACTTGTAAGGATTTCTCAGCAGCATTTTGGAATGACTCGGATATACTTGTTGGGTGTATTCCTGTCAATTAAAAGCCATTATACCAATTTTATTTCAATGCCTAACATGTCAATGTATCAATAATAATTGTTGTAGCATCCATTCTCAACATGCTCAAGTATGTCAATATTTCAAACATTTGAACATTATATGATAATATCTGACCAAATAATTTATCAAATAGAAATGCAAGCATGAATATTGTGTGTCATGAAATAAATAGTCAAGCATCTAAACATTTTGTACATGATTTATTTGCACAGTCTACAACACATTTAGTATTTTTATTTTACATTTATCTTTTCCATTACACAATTTTTTGTAGTTCTCTAAAAGAATCTTTATCATGTATGGATGAAAAAGAATATATATGGCCCATTTAAAACAAAAAAATGTACGTATGGAATTAATTTCTCTATCAAACTTGCATTAAAAACAAAAGAAAACACATCAAGCATAGACTGTGAAAAATATCCTAGCTGGCTACTTTTTACTAAGAACATGCAAGTCGGGAGAAGGCTAACAGTTTTTACAGATGGCCTAATTTTCTTTCAGTCAGATGATATCCAACACAAACCTTTGGTCAGAAGTTTGGCACAAGCCTCCAAGAGACTTCCCGCAATGACCACAACAGATGTAGTACCATCCCCAGCCTCCACATCTTGTGCATGAGACAATTCTACCAACTACGGAACAAAAGGGGATTATCAGCAGACAGATTACACATATTGGATTCGTCAATAACATATTGATGCAAAGATGAACAACAATCAAAGGTAATTCATATGAGGAAAATTAGAGGATAGAGCTGGTATCTTAATTTCCAATAAATTGATTTACCATTTTTGCTGCTGGGTGTAAAACTTGCATTTGCTTCAATATGGTTGCTCCATCATTTGTGATTGTAACGTCCCCATTAGCAGCTTGAATCTGTAATATCAATAGATATATGAACTAAGATATATTTTAAATGGCACTCTGATCAAAGATTTAATCATTTAATGTATCATCCAAGGTATTTCAAATTTTACCATTTTTTTCACCAGGTTCATATAAAAAAGAAAAGAGTTGTGAACACAACCTTATATTCTTTAGTTCTTAGTTACAGATTGTATATATGTTAATATGTTATATACAGTAAAACTTCGGTATCTCGAACAAGATGGGACTGTTAAAAAACTTCGAGATATCCGAGTATTCGACATATCGAGGTTAAAATACTTAAAAAATAAGTAGTTGGGACTTACAAATCACTTCAACATATCCATTGTATTCGAGATATCAGTGTTTGAGATATCAAAGTTCAACTGTAATGTGCCTCTTGTACCATTTACATGGTTTTGAGAGAATAAACATGATAAACAAAAATAGTTTTGTCAAAATGAATAATAAGTTAGTTATAAAATAAATTCTATCATTAAAGATAATTATGCTTGGTGGTCTTAAAAACATTTATTTACCATTTTGTCCATGCCTCTTGGCCCCAGGCTTGTCCTTACGGCCTCTGCCACAGCTATCAATGTAACAAAATTACAAGTTCATCATTTCCAAAAAATAGGCATATTCATTGGAGAATCTAGCGATTACTGAATATATAACATGACAAGAGCACTGCAAAGTGGAGCACCCCATTGAAATGAAATTTTATGACGTCTTTAATCAAATTAACTAATTTGTTTGTTTACATGTTGTTTTAATTCTGTGCTTTACAGCTAATTATTACACACAATTTAAGTAAAAATAGGATTATCCCCCGTGATAAATATTTATTTATAGTTATATATATTTACACAGACAAGACAGTTTAAAATTATCATTGAAGGATTAAATCAGTTAATGTGTTGTATTGAAAGAGTATATTTTTCTATAAATGTGCCATGATAATGACATTTTCATATACATCTCCAACATTCTTAGAAACATGACGGCGCACGTTTCTTCCGGAACATTCTGTTACTCAGCTGATTCAAACAAATGATGAACCTCAAGGTTCAAAATTGTGTTATTTTCCTTCAGACTATAAATGATATGGTTCCAAATCAATTTTTTATGTTTCATGAAAAACACGTCCATTCACACTTCAAAAACATTAGAATGATAGACGTAAACAAACCCTTAGCAGCATTGATGTTGCTAAATCGAATCTGGGTTGGTTTCTCCTTATCCTGATACTCAGACCTCTTTCCCCCATTATTCACAGACTTCTGCTTCGGAGCAGCCGGCATCTTAACTTTCCAATTTTCAACTCAAAATACCACTTTCTTCAACCTATGTCTTCGATGGGTGTAGATTGATTTGGTCAAGATTCACGTTGTTTACTCGATGTTTCCAAATATGTCTGCTCAAATCTCACCAAAGTATCGTTAAAAACGAGATTTCAGGAATCCGTATATATAAACTGCCCACAGACAAATAAAATAAAATTAATATACTCGGCAACATTAAAAGCACTTCATAAATATCTTATAAAAAGTAGTATTAATATCTGGTATCAATTTAAAAAAGAAATATTTTTCATTATTTACCGGATCATTTCCTCGTTTTGTTCTCTTCTTTACTCACAATGAAAACGAGATTTGGCGCGGTTTTTGTCGAAACGGTGAATACTGATGCCAAGAGAAAATGATTGTTAAAAGGTTACACAGTCGTGAGTATGGTAAGTTTGATCATTACACACACGAGTTCGAGGGTACAAACGTGTTAGTCATAAATTAGGGTAGCCCATGTCGCCTATATAATGCCAAAGCTTGGTCTAAGCTGATATGTGCCCTGGAAATGATCGGAATCATAAGAAAGTTATTTTACAGCTAAAAAGGATAGATTTATGTAAGGTTTATTTTCTTTTGCTCTTTTGTGTTTGTTTTTTTTTAATTATGTAAAGTCAAGGCAGTCTGCATTGTATTGTTTAAATAAAAAATGGTCACAATTTGTATTATCAATTGACCGAATGCCATTTAGAACTTATTTTATCATTAATTAATGCGAAAGGCGAAGTTCTAGGTACAATATCTCACCCGCCAGAGAATACCCAGGTCCCAACCATAGGCGCTCCCCAGCTAATTTTGTAAATGACGAATGATATCAAAATAAGCTGGGGAGCGCCTATATGGTCCCAACGTGGGCTCCAAATAAATTGGAGACAGTTATTGCCTCTGTTAGGGTTTGATCCGGGTCCATTGACATACAACAGGTTGGGACCAATCGCCCAAATGGGATAAAATAACCCAAACAGGTCCAGTACAATCTATTGATTTAGCTATATAGCTGGATAAAGCTATTTATATGCACTTTTCACAAAAATGATAATTATCAGAAATATTATAAAAAATCGCAAGATAATTACCACTCATATTTATACCATGGACCATTCAAAAAGCAACCCTAATTAAAATAAGTTTAAACACTGCTGCTTTTGAACACTTTCAAGCAAAAAATATATTTCCATTGTTTGGGTAACTGTCCACTAACTTGTGTGCACTGAGACGTGGATAAGTATGATTTCTTTACATTGTGCTGAATTATTACCAATCAATTATCTTGTTTACCATAACTGACCTTCTTTATATTTCTTTGAAGAAGTAACTGTATGGTCATGAAACAGTTGCCCCAAAACTTTAAAGTCTCTGAAAGAGGCACAAATTGATGAGAAATCTTTACATGCATTGTTTATGGAACAGTTCAAAGCTGATAACTATCACTTCACTAATTAAAGTGCAATTTTTTTTTACATGCTGAAAAATATAAACTTTTAAGAAAAACGTATGACAAAATAGCTAAATTAAGCTATTCTGAATAGCTTTATTAAGCTATATAGCAAAATCAAGCTATATAGCAAAATCAAGAAATTGTGCTGGACCTGCCAAATGGGATATAAATTTAAAGTGCAAATAATAGAAATTTTTTATATGGTAATATTTGATGTAAATCCGCATTAATGTGTTTCAAATGTAACAAATTTTGGTTACCAAGTTTTCCTATAAGCCTATAATTTGTAAGATTGATCCCCAAGAAGTTTTGGATATACGGAGGGATCAATCTCCGTAAAAGTAATACTGAAAATGTGTTTAACAAAAGCTGTTACGTTTCATGTATTCTAATGCAGATTTACGATATTTTTAGCAAAATAAAAAAAGTTCTATTTTTTTTCACTTGAAATTTATATCCAATTTGGAATATTATACATATAAGCAGTTCAAAGTGGTGTTGAATTTCTTTCTTGTTCGATAATAACTTAGCTTTACTTGACTTAATTTACCAAAATATCAAGTGTTTTATTTCTTTCAAAAGCATACAAGTACATGTAAAACTATTTTGTTGTATTTTCAGGTCTTTCAGTAAGGTTGGATTTGTCAAATGTATTAGAATCATTTGAATCATTAAAGACAGATGAGTACATTGGGGAAGATGAAGGGGTAAGACAATTTAAGGTGGTATGGGACACTTTTCAATATTAATGTGGATAAAAGTACATTATAATGATAAATCATAATGCTTTCAATGGTTTAGAAGTTTCAAATTAATATTTGACCCAAAAATACCGGTATGTTTTAAAAATTTTATGAAAGGTAAAAATTATAAATTTTAAAGCCCCAGCAGGATCTGAACTCTTTATTACATATTCGTAGCTCGCACTCTAACCGATTACGCTACACTAAAGTAAGAATTTTGGGGGAAAAAAATTATAAGATTATACTTGATTTTATTGTTTATTTCGATAGGAAGTACGTCCCAATATGGAGATTCATGTCCCATACCACCTTTATTTTTTAATTTCTGTAGGTTTTTTAAGACTTTGAATTTTTGTAATTTTTTTTTTTTGATACTGTCAAGAAATTCTAGTAATGATAAGCCTGTCCTCATTTAATAGACATTCAGGATCAATCTGATTAAAATACAGATCTCTACATAAATGCAGATTGATTCAGGATATATATGCAGGTCAGTTCTTATGCAGGTTGGGATAACATAAGTTTGTTTTTCAATATGATTTTCTTTCATATTTCCACAGGCATTTGTTCCCCCACTTGCGTGCGAGTTCTGTAAAGGTATGTCTTATTCATGTGAATCATTAGATATATGTTGTAATATTGGATATGATTTAGAATCAAACAATGTTAGCTTTCATCACTAGTAAAAATTTAAAATGTAATTTATGTTTCTTATGATTTTCGTATAGAATCTTTGCTATTACTGGGTATGCAAAATTTAATTTTCAAATTAAAATGCTATGACATTAAATGCGCTTTTTTTTCTTCTAAATTTTCAAGTCAAATCAAAAGGGCACATCTTAGCTGTGGTAGATGAGAATGGCTTTATTGTGATTTACAACACAAAGAAAACTGGACAGATGGCAATTCAGGATGGTATGCATTCATTTCTTTTCATTCTTAAAAAAAGATTTTGGTAATCCTAAAGTTCTTGGGAATTGTAGCATACAAAGTAATGTAGTATGTTTAGTACTCTTTTATTTTGAATTTTTTCTATATTTCTATAATGGGGGAAGTTAAAAAAATAACTGAATAAAATGACACATACACTGACCAAATTTTTTATATACCTGGTGTACAGATTGGCAGGCACACAACAATGCGATATTTGACATGACGTGGATGGAGAGCGAGGAGAAGATACTGACGGCCTCCGGGGACCAGACGGTGGTCCTGTGGGACGTGGAAAAACAGGAGAAACTCAATGTGTTCCGGGGGCACACTAGCTCCGTACGATGTGTGTGTGCACAGAGGGGGAGCAATGGTACTGTTTAATTGTGGAAATTTTCTAATTGGCCTTTTATCCACAACAGGCATTGTAAATTTTAAGATTCTTAATCATTTTTGCCGCTAAAGCATGTTGCAAATTTGTCATAGCATTTATCTTTGAATTGTTAGACTTCTTTTCATGTTTGTTGCTGAAATACTTATCAAGATATGGTATATGAAGGGGAAAAAAACTTCTTCAAAGTATGCTAATGTTCTAAGTAAATAATTTAATTTTGGTTTTATTGCTTCATTTGATTGACAGCAAATTCATTTATATTGTATTGCATAACTTACGTCACAATACAACGCATATGCAAAACGTATTAATATGCTTGACGTTACATTTACATTTTGTAAAAATCATCTTTTTTTTAAAACGATGGGCAATATTTTTCTGAATTAAGTTGTAGAAATTTAAATCATAAGAAATAAAGTTATTTCTACCTGTATATATACCTTTTTATGAACCGCTTCACGATTTATAAAGTGTAAACGGTTCCAAGTTATGTTATCTTGAATAACATGGGCAGAAATTAGATTCATTCCTTAAATAAAAACATTAGTAGACTAATTATGCATGAGTTTTATTTTATCAATTTGAACATTTGCTTTGACTTTCTCTTTATAGCTGTGTTTGCCACTGGTTCCAGAGATGGTCATATCATGATATGGGATGACAGATGCCAGAAAAAAGGTAAAAAAAAAAAAAAAAAAAGAAGCCCATCTGTTAATTAATTATTTTTCCCCAAGGGTCCTCAGAACCATTTGGTAAAGGTAATTGTACAGGAATTCAAACATTGCATCTGCCAGTCAGTTTATCGATGCTTAAACAAATCAATTGATATGAATGATTTAAAAATGCATGTAAATCTTCATTTTATGATACCCAGGAAAAATAAAAGATCAAGAGGGACCCTTATAGAAAAAAAAAATTTAAAAAATGTTGAAACCATGAAAATTTGTTTTGTGTAAGTCTAAAGTACATGTATTAGATATCATTTCCATTTTTCTGTAGATGGGCATATCTCTCCTGTGAACATAATTAGGAATGCTCATTCAATTACCCTGCGCTCACATGGACATAAAACTGCTAATAGAAAGCTTGGACCACCTCGAGTAAGTTAATGAATGAGTATTGAATAAAAATACTGTAAAGTTTGTAAGAAAATATATGTATGTCTTTTGATGCCATAAAATTACACAATTTTTGTAACATACCAAAGTGCTGCAATGTTATCATAATGTATTATCAAAGTTTTTCTCCCACTACTTCAGGACAGCCAAATGTCTGTGACTGCGGTGCTCTTCCAGACGGATATGAATCTCTTTTCTGCAGGGACTTTGGATGGGTAACTTTTCTGAAAAGAATTTGATAATATGATTATACTAAAACCAAATGGTCTTGATTTTAAGGAATATGAATTTTAATGTACTTGTATTTTATGATATTGACATAAATTGATCATTAAAAATGTACTTGTAGTAACATCTATTTCTTCACATGGAATTAATTTTGAATTCTTTTATAAATGTGAACAATTGTATTGTTTGCAGATGTATAAAAGAATGGGATCTAAGGAAAAACTTTTCCATTTCAAATTCTGATGCAGTGCCAAAAGTAACTATCACATATCCAGGCATGTCTAAGAGAAGGCTAGGTAAATATTGTATAAATGGACCTGAATACATACTTGTCTTTTATCATGGGAGTTTGCTAAACTTTGTTACTAAGAAGATGGCAATTTTTTCTCCTTTCTCCGTAACAGGTTATTCCAACCTAGTATTTGATTCAAGTTACAGTCAGCTCTTTGCCAACTGTAGGGATGATATCATATATCAATTTGATGTCATCAACAACAACCCCAAGCCAGGTAAAATATGCATTCAACAGTCTCAATACTTAAATTAGTTGAATGACCTGTAACCTGGGAAGCCATCTCAAATTTTCAGGGTTAACCTTTTTGCAGCCCTGAGATTTATGGGAACCCCTTTCATACATAGAAATGTGTGATGTCTCTCTACCCAATAGACTTGTTAACTGTTACTACATCCTCATGAAAATTTTCAGATTTAAATTTTGTCTATTAAATAATTTCATATTATGAATAACAAAACCAAAAAGTCATTGAAATATTGTTGAACAAGCCGTTAGGTAAATGTAGCTCTCATAATTTTGTGCATCTAGTGTGCCAAAAATATTACCATTCAACCAAATCTACTAAGAGTCTTGTCTCTCCTGTTAGACATCACATCTCTATCTTATAGCCATAGGGATACATTTCTTTTGATTCTATGCATGTGACATGAGGCCAGAGTGCTAGCAAACATCCCCCTATGTTCATTAGCACATTCTGCTGAGCAGTCCTTGTTAAATGTTAATGAATTTTGAGCATCAATAATCATTACTATTGCTGCTTTACTGTACAGAAATAACATTGAATGTTTAGTAAAGAGTAAAGGCATTTTATTTTTCAGTGCACAGTTACAAGGGCCATGAGAGTGGTTCCTTTTTCATCAAGTCGTGTGCAAGTCCAGATGATGAGTACCTCCTCACTGGGTCCACAGATGAAATGGCTTACATCTACAAGGTAAGAGATTCTTACAAAGTAATTGTAGGACTTCAATATATTAATGAAAAAAATAATGATGAATTGGTGAAAATGACAAAACTTTAAAAGAGCTTTGATTGGCACCAAAAGATGATACATGTATCATTGAATTATGACATATTTGCACTTTTCTTGCTCCAGTGAAACATGCATGTATTCCTGTAGGCAATGTTAACTAGAGAGTAACCCAATTTGATAAATAACATAATTATGTACATTTGCAGATTGGCTGTCCTAAGCAAAGTCCCATTGTTCTTAAAGGCCACAGTATGGAAGTATCAGATGTGAAGTGGTGTCCTACAGATTTTTCAAAGGTTAGAATCCTAATCTGTCTTTAATAAATCTGCTGTACCTATAATCATTCAGAATATTGATTGGTTGTTACCTTTTCCATGTTTTTATATAAAGTACCAAAATTTGTTTTTATTAGTTTTAAATTTTATTTTTTATTTTTTTCGTGGCCCAAATGAATGAGTGCTACCTGTATTTGGAGCAAAGTTTAACTTTTAAATGTACTTAAATGTGCAGTTATCAACCCTCTCTGATGATAAACTTTTATAAAAATCTTATTTTTGATCGAAAGAATGAGTGTTACATATATTTGTTTATAATTCTAACATGAACTTGTAACATACAGTTAGCCACCCTGTCTGATGACAACACCATGAGGATTTGGCGACTTCACCGTAGACCCTGGTCTGCTGACCCTGGAGAAGTGACAGGGACTGCTGAGAGAACCCACAAAGAGATCGGTATAAATCAGTGCTCAAAAAGAGAATCATATAAATGTGTATACAATTTCACTTACATATCTGAGCTCATTTAGATGAGACATCGTGTTCTGATTCTCAAAGAAGATAAACATGAAATATGTAAACAAAATTTCCAGATATAACAGAGTGCTTGTATTTTTGCTTTTGTTTTTTATGTAATTCACATATAAGAGATATTTTAATTCTGACAATTACATAATTAGATCCTCAAAAAGATAAATTTATAATTACCGGTGTCAGAAAACAAAGTTCAAAGATATATCAGAGAGCCTGTTTTTTTTAATTCACGGATAAGAGATAGTGGAGTATCAAAACAGTGATCTGACAATTCCATCATAAGTTAATTGTAAACTGTTTTGCAGGTGTATCAGCTGATGGTCTTGAACAGAAGTTAGCAGAGAAATCTGACTGTACCTTCATCTCTAGCATAAAAGCAACAGCAGTTAGTGAATCCATTGTGTCATCAATGGTGTCACCTTCGATAAAGACCTGGCTGTCCAGAACTTCTCCAAAGACCCAAGTCAGTTCATCACAAAGCCAGAAAGCAACCCAGTCTAGTGAATCTGCGAAAAAGGATGAACCCAGCAAAGTGTCAATCTTTCAAGGAAATCGACTGCCCTGCAAGAGGAAGTTGATTGATGAGGACAGTGAAGACAGTGGGTCTTTTGAGAGGTTCACAAAGAGACAGCGTGTACAAGACAGTCCTATCAAAGTGGCAGAGTTACGGAGCCCCAGGAAACTGGAAATTAAACAGAGTCCCAAAAAATTAGACTTTACCCAATCAGGTATCTTATTTGTTTTATATCAGCCCAAGATGCCATCAGAATACTTGCTGAATATCAAATTTACTTGCACTTTTAACATAAGTTTGAAAATTTAATGTGTTGGTTAGTTTCTCTTAACTAGTTTTTCTGTTAATTATTCATACGGGTCATAAACTCAACTTTTAAAAGAAAAATAGGCATTGGATATATTAAATCCTATTAAGGTAAATTTAACACGATTCTCTAAAAGTATGGGTGGGGTAATTTCATTTTTCTGTATGTAAATTTTATAATAAATTTGGTTTCCAAAAAAATGGAGGGGAGGATGCCCTGGCTACTACATGTACTACATCTTAAATCTAGCAAATAGTCTCTTTGCAAGTCTTTAATAATTTTATATTTTTGCAGATCAACAATTGAATTAAAATAGAAGCACAAAGAATGTTTCTATTTATTCTTTTTTGTTGTTTGTAGCATCTCTCCACAAGGACAAAAGTATGAACCCTTTAAGTGGCAGTCCACGGTTACCCAGGAGTCCATTAACCTCAAAACTATGTCTGTCAGCAACAAACATTGATCCAGAGTCTCGCATAAGTAGTTCACTGGAGTCTGTGTCATCACCAACTGTTAACTTACCTAACCTAGTGAAGGAGGGCAGTGTCAGCAAAATCAACATATTCTATAAAAAATGTGATAAAGAAAACAGTCCTCAAAAACTGAACTGGTTGTCCCAAATTCGTCAGCAGAAATTGGCATCTCGGGAAGAACTTGGCAAGGGATCAGCAAAGCGGGCACTGTTTGAGAAAACCTCGGAATCGCCAAGGTCTAGAAACTCTCAGTCCACTTCCTCATCTCAGAACAGTACTCAGGAGGAAATTAGGTCACCTTTGCCAAAGGTATAGTAGATATTTAGGTAGTCCTGTAGCATAGCTTTAAATGATAGATATACATTTTAGCAATACATATACATGTACATAAGAAAATATATATGTTTACATGCTTATTTTTTTTGTTATCACCTCTCGGACAGTTATGACATTTGCCGGACACCAATTTTTCCTAAAAATAGTAACCAATATTTGGGAAATTAGAACTGGATATACAAAATAGAGTATAAACATTTATTTAAAACACATCAATATTTTTGCGCAAATTGTTGCAAGTAAGTACACTTTAAGAGCCTGATGTATCAAAATAGGAAAAAAAATTTGATGGTTGTATCTTGTTTGGTCATTTTTTTTACAATTTTATGGACTCAAACCTAAATTCATGGTGTTTATACTATAGAATTACATCTTAGAAATTTCGTTTATCGTTTTACTTTAACAAAATCGAGTTTTCCAACATAAATCATTTCTATCTCTCATACAATACATACATTACCATTCTAATTGCTTATTAATGTCATTGTTTACAACAGCGATATAGAGCAAAGTCAATACCGGGTATGTAAAAGTTGAACCAATATTGTAAAATCGGTATTATGACGTAGTGCGATACTCGGACTACTTTAATTAAAAACTTAAGTCTAATTCAAATTTAGGGCTTCACAAAAATTGTAAGAAGAACAATTTTTGAAAAATGAATACATGGATGAAAGGTCTTAATAACATGTACAGTGTATACCATGAATCATTGAATTTGCACACAAAGTGAATAAAGAGATGCAATATGTTCATTACTTAGTTATATTTGAAAACTCTGCGCATGTAATTTTTTCTGATTCAATTTTACTTTTCTGCAGTAAGTTATGAGACATTTAGAAGAAAGTATTAGCATTTAACTACCAGTGTATAAAGCGAGGCAGCCGCCCAGTGGCTGTAATTTGTAATGGACAAGTTTTAATCTGAATTTTTTTTTTACTTTTCAGGGAATGAAACCCCTGCATGCTTACTTCAAGAGGAAGCAAGAAAACTAATTCAGCCTGTGCTCAGCTTTAGAAATATACTGTAAATCAAATATTTTATTAACAGATTTTAAGAACAGTGCAATAAAATATGTATGTCTTTATTAGTATTTGAGTGTTTTTATTGTTTAAAGGTTGATTGCATGACGTAATCGCATCTTTGTTTAATGGTGGGATTTGCATTAAAATGCTTTCTTTGATGGTTGATGCGTTTATGAAGGTAATGAGCCTTGCGGTAAATAAATATAAACCACGTCAGCGGGCTATATTAGTTTTTTTACAATAATTTCTTATGAAGCAAAGGAAGAGGTTTTTTTATTAACACTTCTTTGAATAACCCATTGAGAGCAAAAGTGCATAAATTATCGTTATTGTCAACCAGTACAAACAGCCAAATTCATCCATTCAGTTTAGGGATCATATCAGTACTCGATTGAAAAATCTGACATCAGGTCATGCTTCATTAATCCACGCATCATCAACCTATAAGTATATAAGAATTTATAAACAATTTAACAATATTGAATTATTGATAATTATATAAACTTTGTCATAAGATGATAATTATATAAACTTTGTCATAAGATGATAATTATATAAACTTTGTCATAGATAATTGTAGTTTTATCGTGATTTGGCTTTGTCGCTATTTGCGATGGCCACCAATTTGAAAGTAGGCCTATAAATTCTGCAAAGGAAGTAAGTGTCTGAACCCCCCCCCCCCCCCCCCCCCCCCCCCCCCCCCCCCGAACACAGTTGGATCAAAGAAATAGGAGAGAGATACACTGTTGATGTAAATATAACCTCCTACCAGATTATCAGATTACAACTACCAATTACAGATCTTGTAAACGAATAAACTGCAAGCTTCCGCGTTCCTCGATATTCATAGAAAGTGTTCCACCCTTCGGAGGAACAATGAGACCAATTGGTGTGATACCGGTAGAGTAGGAGTCGTGTAACAGAATACATTGTTCCAACTCTATTATATATTCAATGATCCTGTTTTTAAAAAAAATCATCTTGATTGAATAATATAAAACGTCAGAGATATATCCCATCATTCCCTTCCTTTTTGGGGGGACAGGGCGAGGGTGGCTTGTTTTGGTAGGGGTGTAAACTATTTTTTGTTACAATTCCAAATTTACTGTATCCATATGCACAAATACTAACAAAACTTTAATACTTTTTATTCAGATCATTAAGAAGTTTTCATAGCGGATTAATTAGTGTTGTGGTACACCCCATCGATGGGTGGGTAGTAGAAGCCGTAGCTCTCCGGACATGAACTCTGGGGGTGGCTGCTGTACTTATGGTGGTGGTGACTCCTCTTTCCCGAACTGTTCCCTTCATCCGGGTAACAGTCTACGGGTTCGAAGTTCTTACTTAGGCAAATCTCGATCTCGTAAATGACCTGTCGACTTGTATTCTACAGAAAAAAGCATATTTAAAACAATGATATCGTGTATATACTCTCCTTATTTAGATTGAGTCTATGATAAAACAAAAAATAAAACCTAATCTATTCAGCTGAATCAAGGAAAAAAATAGTCTGCGTATGAAAAACAAACCGAATCCCACACGGGCAACGTAGGGCCCGCTTCATTCATGTTACGTATGAACCACAAAAGATATCATTTTTTGAACTAATTGCTCTCCTGGCATATCCTTCGATGCACAGTAAATGCGCGTGTGTAACTTTGGGCAGCTGTTGCTTGTAGACAATTTTGATGGTTTTTAAGTATGACAATATTTTTTTATATTAAATTGAGTTCAATTTTAACACATACATACATGTATTCTTGTTACTTATACTGTCACTGTTTGGGTATAAGTATACTGCCACAAAACTCCATTTTCGCAAAGTCATGTATCGTTTTTCTACATGTACATGTTTGTAATAAGTCGCAATAGTTATGTTCACGTTTAGCAGTTTAAAGACGAAATTGTGTTGATCCTAAATGTATTTCACAAGTAATTCAAAATACTTACGTGATCATAGGTACACTGAATTAAAGCGTTCACCCCTAACTCTTTTTTAAGCGCAGCCTCTGAAGTCTTGATCTGCAATTAGTAATAAGATCTGGTCACTACGAAATACAATGTCCTGGTTGTTTGTTGACCACACACTCACTTGTTTGAAGAAATTAACGTACGCTATATGTTGCGGTCTGACTTGGAACAATTCCTTGGTTGGCCAACATTCTGCAGCGAGATATGGAATTATAAGACAACAAAAAAAAAAAAAAAAACATAAATTTTTACAAAATCCGATTTTCTTTTTGGGAGAAAGGGGTTTAGTTTTTAAGATGGTATGGTCACCTCCACATTATGACGTACTTCCTGTCGAAATAAACAATAAAATCAAGTATAATTTTATTAATTTTTCCTTTCCCAAAATTGTTACGTAACAACGGGCCGCAATGGGTTAGAGCGTTAAATATATATATGCAGCTGCAAGCATGTTTATGAAGCTATCTTAGGACTAAGAAATACCTTAAACTAAGGACACTTCTTAAGTCTAAGTGCTGTTCTCGAAAGTATCCTAACTTAATCCAAATGAATTTTTTTGGTAGCGTTTCCCCTATATCTCTTTTCTCTTTACAATAGATTCATCTCTATATTGGTGAATAGCACTGCGATTTAAAACTGTTAACGTCGCTTAATCATAGAAGGTCGCCAAATTATTTCTTTATAAACCTATTTATATGCTGTTTTATTTTGATCAATGATTGATAAAATCAAATTCACAAGTAAAAAAAAAATGGAATTATTACAAATCAAATAAATTTGACAAATAAACATATTTCTCCTATTCACAAAGAAAAAGAAAGAAAGAAAACCCTGGTGTATCTAAGAAGAATTCAACAGACTTGTACACAAATGAACATGTTTTTAAGCCATATAAAGTTGTCTAATGGAATACAACAGATTGACATAAAACTTTTTAACTCAAGCGCAGATCTAGAAGGGGATAGGAGACACACCCACCCCCTGGAGTTTGCAGAGCTATTGAATTTATTTAGTAAAGAATATCAGAAATATATACATTGATGCCACTTCCCCTCTGGAAATACGAATCTAATTGATTATTTGGTAGAAAAATGGGATATATTAGATATACTAGTACATATATATGGAAGGAAGCGCCCCCCCCCCCCCAAAAAAAAAAAATAGTGTTAACAACATAGGAGTTGGTGGGGGAAAACGATAGTTGTATAGGTAAAATAGGTAAAACTCCCTTCCTTCATTGTTTATCCAACTGAAACTGGAGAGAGAGAGAGAGAGAGAGAGAGAGAGAGAGAGAGAGAGAGAGAGAGAGAGAGAGATACGCTTTCAGATGCTAGATTTAGTCACTATGGTCGATATTTACATCTTTAATGTTCTTTTTTCATATATTAAATGATATGTTTTAGGATGTAACCCCCCCCCCCCCCTCACTATTTTGTTTAATTTTTTTAATTCAAATTATCTAGATACTTCGGGGAATTATGAAAAAAGAATCGTTTCCTTTTCCGATATTCTTTACATAATTTATTTCAATATCTAACAATTTCTTTTTGACACATCTTCCTGGGTATTTTTGTCAAGAATAAAAAAAAAACAAGCGGTTGGGAGGGGGGTGTTTATTGGCACTTGAATTAATAATTTAAAAGGATGTAATAGGACTATATTTAACCTGAATGTAACCAATGTAATGTAAACAAATACAGTCATGTAAAACTCAGTTTTAAAAAAGGTATAGACGATATATGTATTTTAGTTAATACTTTTTGCATCAAGGGAAAAATATATTTCATTTCGCTTTTTTTTTTACATACATGAATTAATATTATCATTTTAATGACTTGAACATGTTTTATCGTTAATTTCCACACAGTATTATAAAACAACTACTTAAAAAACCTCTTAGATGGCTTTTGAGCGTTGTGTATCTCTATGCAATAATGACCGTATCCTGCTGGGGATTTTATAATTTTCACCATTCCAAAATTTTTTAAAACATATTATTTGGTCAAATATTACAAAATTTGTCAATTATTAACCGATGAAAATATTTTGATTATAATGTACTTTTATCACCATTAATATAGACAGGTGTCCCATACAACCTTAATATGGCAATAACGTCTTGTAAAATTTCTGTACTAAACAAAAAGGTAACTGATTGATTTTTTATAATCTGGGGAAAATCATACTAAAGAACTTTGAAAGATTTTAACCCGAAGGTCACTTGTATATTTTAGACTGCTGTTATAAAATACACACGTCTGGCCATTGAAACGGGCGTAGAGATCCAGAGCTTTAGAAAAGTATCTGTACTCTGTGGAAGTGGCATTCAAGGAACTGGCGCACGTTCCATGTTTACTCCATTCGTGCTCCCTGTAAAAGATTGAGATACTGGTGACGTCATATCCGTTATCAGAGGTTAGAAGACGGGGATTGAGTTTGGACTCTCTTAACAAATCGGTTTCTCAATAAAAATTGTTCCCACTTTTTTATTTGATTAAAGGCACAATATCTTTAAAACTGTCCAAACCTACCAAAAGCTATAAACGGAGGTATCGGCGTACATATTTGGCCATAAAATCTTCAAATGTGGCAAAAGAGGCTGAAAAGATATTTCGCAAGATTAGCATACATTTACTTCAAATCAATCGATTGTCCTATCAATTATTTATATAACACATATTTTTTGTTCACATTGTATTTTTACCGTAATGGCGTCTGCATGAAAAGGCTGTGTTCCACAACTTGTGGGTCCTTCAGTGCCTGTCTTTGTTGGCCTGTGAATATCCAATTATAATGAGGGGCTCTACTATCATTGCTAGAACTCTTATACTATATGCTATTTTTAACAACTTCCAAATTTCTTTCCAAAGATGTAAAAAAAAGAATGAACTGAACTGTACAGTTTGTTATTAATTCTAGTAATCTAAGCATTATAGTAATACAGAGTTTCAAATGTAAAGTATTAACATGTAAACACAATGTATATGCACTTTATTTGCATGTGATTTTCCAAATGAAGTAATCATCTGATTTCTGTTTCAAAGTGAATATTTTGGGTCTTTCAACATTTTTTATTGTTGGAAAATACGTACCAAATGTTTTACACATTTGACCATGTTTTATTTAGTTGCTCAAAGTGTCCCAGTATTAAATGAGCTCGCTTGATCAAATCATGCAATGCATAGTGTTGCCTTGTATTGCAACTGCCAATTTTCACTTGATGTTTTCAAACGATAAAAATATAACTTCTTTGCTGTTTTATATAGGTTTGATGGTAGCTAGAATTGCATAAACAATACATGACCCGCGTCAGCAGATTTTGTATTTATATATTATGCAATGTTCCTATTTGACTGTTTTTATTTATGTAGATCTCTCTATGAATATCTCTTTAACGAGTACATGTGGACCAAGCTACATGTACACAAAATCCAGAGCAGACTGACTCGGTTGAAGGTAATCAGCAGAAATTATTTATTAATACCATAAAGAGAAAGCAAACTCATAATAAACAACCATTTTGTTTTTGGTCTATAACTGTTGATATTGCGATTGCTCATTTTCCATACTGTTATATTTCCTCTTGCGTGTAATCTCCAACATCTAAATGTAAGTACAACTTTACTAAAAACATCTGTTTCCCGTTAATTAAATCACTATCATATTTCCTCTAGCTGTGCTCTATCTTCAAAATATCAGACAGGGGCAGGTGACTTTTGGAGGGAATGGGCTCCATTTGTGTTAAAATCCATATAAATTATAAAATTTAAATATCAAATATAGCATACTTACCACATGCCGTGAATTCCCCATCCCTGCACGCCAGGTGGAATAGTACAAGTGTGGTGCTAAGTGATAAAAATATAGAAATGAAGGAAATTCTATCATATATTTCATGAATAATATCTCGAGTCTGTAAATCCCCGGGTTGAATACTTTACCTCCTCTTTACCCTTTATGCAGACGGCAACAGGCCATTCCTGTGTGTACGTAAAAATGTCCCAGTGATCGGAATAGGCTGACCTGCAAAAATCAAGTATTTTATAAATGTAAACAGAAAAAATTAGTACACATGTACTAAAGGAAACTGTACTACAGTGTACATCTACGTATGTAGAAAAGAAAATCTGACTCAATTTCACTTTGAGAGGAGAGGAAAAATCTTATAAATTATTTGTTGGGATTGAACATTTTAACACCCCACACAATAAGAATCTTTTGTGCCAAACAATGTCTATTCAATCTCAATATTAAGTAAGTAACATCTTTTCATACAAATAAATATATGTTGTTGGTTTTTGTTTGATTTAAGAATCAATCCACGTTTTTTTCTAATAAATTTTATCATATTTTGAAGTTAGAAAATACTTTTGGATAGCGAACATCTTGAATTTAGTTTTGCATAACACAACTTTATAATTCTAGCAAAATTATGCTGCTTTTTTAAATCAACAAACCATGTTATTTCAAATGATAACACGTTTCTCTCTTTTAAGTCAACTACGCACTTTGCTTTTAAAACATTTGATTTCAGAAGCAGTGTTTTTATTCAAATTCCAAACAGTCCGTTTTATATAGGCCTTATCATTAACTTTACATTTATTTCCAATCACGGAATAACTGTACTTAATGGCATCAATATTCTTTGTCTGTACAGTGACAAGAAATTGTTTCCTTTCTAATGTAGTGCCAATCATGTTGGGTTTTTTTTTTCGGTGACTTGCCTGTCAAGTGCTTCCTTTGAAATTGAAATAATTGCTATATCTATCAAATCTTAATCTATAAATCATAAAAATTCAAAATTGCGTTTAAAGAAAAATTACTTAAAATAGCAATTTTAGCATTGTGTCTTTTATGTAGGCCAAAGGGACTAACAAATAGATCACGTGAGGGTCAGTGTATTATCAAAAATAACATTTATCCCCTAATACCACAAACACTTTGAACAAAAACAAGCATTCTGCGAATATTGAATAAACAAGACATGTCCCCTATCGGCACATCCAATTTTAAAACATTTGTTGTTTTATATGGTTAATTATGATAAATAGGTCTTGAGAAAATTCGGTGAAAATTTTTAAAAAGACAAACCCGATTCGAAATAAAAAACGAGTCGTTTTAAAATCGATTTATTTAACACCTATTGATGAATCTTATTAAAACTCTACTTTCTTATTATAAAGCTACACAGAGAGTGTCAAATAATTCATCTAACCATACCGGAAAAAAGTCTGTAAACGAAGTTGGGACAGAATGACCGACAGACTGCGATGAAGACTTAGGTATGAGACAAACAAGTTACAAGTTGCGCGAAATAAAACATAACGTATGTCAAATACGTACACTGTGGCACACAGTCCAATCAATAACAGAGCTACCATACTGGAGGTACTCTGAAAACATAATCATAATACATTTTTTTTACTTCATACTCTTTTTTGGGGAGTTAATGTTTTTCTTACCCCAAGGTTAACTAACAGCGCAATTTTACAAGAGAAAATGTATTATATATTTAGTGTACGTCCGAGAACCCAGTAGTTAGAGAATATGAGCACTTCAAAAGTATGGTTTTTTTTAAATTTAATTTTATTTCTCGTCGAAAAAAAATTGGCAGTTGAATACATTCTATTGTTACATTATTTGATATAATTTGATTTCCTTATGGGACTGAAATGATTCGCCATATATACAGAGACCTTCCTACCTGGACACTATCTTGTCAAACAATGATAAGGTTTTACATGTTCTAAAGGTTATCAGCAGCGTAATATATAATATCCAGACTGAACCGAACAACAACCTGTCCAAATTAGAGACGCTACATGTAGGAAATATTAGTGACATGAACTAAATGGAGAATTGCTGAATAAGTACAGTAGTAGTATATTATTTATTTATAGTGACATGTGTATATACATTTTCAGATGTTTTACGATGCAACGATAATAAGTATAAACATTATAAATAAAAAAAAAAAAGACAAAAAGAATACAGAGTTTAGAGGAAAACATAGACATAAATGTACATGTAAATATACATATTATACATAAATTTAAAGATTACATTGGAACTTTAAGTTTACATCGCTTATTTGAATTAACAGTTAATAATATAATATGATATATATATACACACACTCACATTTTCCAGTGCCTTTTTTGTGAAAAAACTACGAGCCAATTTTGTAATGTATAGTCTAATGCATTTCATCAAAGACTATTTTGATAATTAATAGTACAATTGCTGAAAATTCTATAAATATAAATAATAAGGTTTCATTCTTTGAATATTATTAGGTGATCAAAATACGGTAGGGCGTGAATACTACCATTAATGTCCAAAATCTCCCTCGGTATACTATTCCTTTTTTTTGGGGGGGGGGTCGAAGATTTCGGATTTTGTTCCTCGTTAATTAAGATTTCTATTGAGGTCTGTAGTTCTCGGTCTGGAAATTCGGATGGACGATCTAGTAGCTATAGTTCCTTACCTTTTAAGTTGCAATTTACGGCGGACTGAATAACGTTATTTTCACATAAATTCTGTGGAAATAATTAGTACTGGTAATCTTCAGACACTTTACTACGCTGTTGTCGCTTTACTTGCCTCATACTTTCTCTTAACCTAGGAAAAAGAGGTAGTTGAATTCACGTGCAGATCGAGAGTCTCGATATAATGATTATGACAGTACTTCCATACTTTTTAGAGAGATTGAGGTACTGGGGTATATATACCGGTCGAGAAAGTTACGGTCGGTTACTTTCCGATCGATTCATTCAGGTTGCACGGACTTCTAAATGTATAAACTACACATAGTAGTAAAATGTTTGTAAAAAAGAATAAAGGAAACTACAATCAATAAAACACAAAATATATTTATTCTTTTTAAGAATTTCCGAGGTATCCGTATTGTGCTGCCTTACTTCGCATGCACATCGAACACGTGTGTCGTTCATACAGAGTGCATAACGTCTGAATCATTTTGAAAACCCCGGTGGCACCACACCCAGCACAGTAGATAAATGATAGTAAATCCAAGAAAGTAACAACGTAACATCGTTTCCATCGGTTTCTACAAACACACTCCGTTTTAAAATTCCATGCATGCGGTTATTGACATTGCTCGATCTGCCACAGTATGTGGTTTGCGCATGTGCAATGTTATAATATACACAGGAAAATGTTCTACAATTATCGACGATTTTTGAAATATGTATGCCTGGATTTCAGTCTGTCTTGTTTCGTCGTTCATTGGATATTCCTTACCAATGCAGTGGTTGTCATATTATTTTTGTTTCGTCCAATGTAACGTGTTCGGGTGAATGAAATACCTGAATGCGGTGAAGCATGAAAAGTGCTCTCGGCCTTATATAGGGGTAGTCCGAAATATCTGACGTTTTTCTGGCTTGTTGGAGTTGGAGGCGGCGAATTCAGTTTTCGTAATGGCGCCGGTTCTAACGTTTTCCTGGCATGTAAAATATCAAAGTCGTTAAAAAAGCCCGGAAAACGTCAGATATTTCGGACTAATATAGGGGGTGTGTAGCGATGAGCAGAACAATAGAAATCGACAAACAATATGGCGGTAGTCGGATATAAAAGGGAAATAATGCGTATTTATGAATTCATGTCAGCTTTAATATGCAAGCATAAATATATCAAACAAGACAAGTACATATACAATGAATGTTCGCGCAATAAATAAATCAAAATACAGGTTAACATATTGACTTTGAAATGACCAACGGTATGGATGTCCTTGTGTGGGCCACAGAAGGGATCAACAGGAAGTGAATTACCAGGGCAAATAACTATAAATTACTAAAAGAAAAGGATAACTCTTGATTATAAAAAGAAGGACAAGTTTTTGATTAAGAGAGACAACTCTTTGAAAACATTGAACTTTAGAGAACAAAAAATGTAGACAAACATTACATAGATATTGTTTTCATTATCATTAGCAACTGAGTTTTTATAGGTGCGTTCAGTGCGCTTAAGAGATTTAGCAAATATGAAACGCGCTTTGAGTTATTTTAAGTCTTCCTTGTGATTTTCCATAATTCAGGTAATTGGTCCGTCCAGTACGCTTCAATGTATCACACCGGTAATCGACCAATGAAAATGAACTCAATTGTAGTTCCATATATACTTCAGAATTATTTTTTTCCTTGACTGAATTTTTACATTTTCCTTTACACAGTTTTAAAAATGTTTGACGTACCACTGAGAAGGATATTTCATGTATTTTGTTAGATGATAATCATTTTTCACAAGGACTACTTCTTTCGGGGCACATGCAGCAGCTTCATGGGGAGTGTGCAGTCTGTTTACATACAAACGGAAAACACTTGGTTTTGAGGGTAGACCTGTTTGGAGCTAGATATTTTGAGAAAATGCCGTATCGTGTGCCCCTTTCTTTGGTGTTAGCTGATGCAATAGGTAACAAATAACATTTCCTCCGAAGATTTTGTCAACAGAAATACAAACTGATTTTTAAGAAATGTTTTCCTTCTATAGTGTTATATAATGAAAACAATTACTGGTGTGATACCGTAAAGCGGTTATTCTTGTTTTTAAATACAATTTTTGGGATCGTTGCGTTCACCTCATCAGAAATTTTGTCGCACAATTTATATAACTACCATAAATCTCGTCAATGCATTCCTGGTTTTTCCGACGATTATCGATCAAATCTATTGTTGCTATTAATGCAGACCTTCTTAATTCGGTTTTTACAATGTCATTTATTTTTTGGTCAGAAAGTATTAACAAGAGGCCCACAAGGCCTTGACGGTCACCTGAGTACTAGAGCCCTTAGATTGACATGTCATACAGTGTAAATACTTTTGAATATTGAAATGGAACCAATGATCAAACCTATAAATATATAAAGAACAGAGAGCTTCGGACAGACAAAAGTGCAAGTAGTAAAATATCTGATTAAGAACTGTATGAGGCTATACATGGAAAAATCTGGGAAGCGAATACAGCGCTTGAAGCAAAACGATTCGGTAGCACCATAAACGACCCAAGTGACCGAGACACCCAAAAGCTAGAAGTAATGGAGGAAATACTGTGGAATCATTAAAGTTCGTGGGGGCCAAGTTTCGTGGAATGCTTAAATTTTACAGGTTCGTGAGGACTTAATTTCGTGTATTTCCTTTATACCTACAAATGGAATTATGACTTTATAAACCTAATTTATCAATTCATGGAGAACATTAATTCTTAGATAGAGGTACCCACAAATTCCACGAGAAATAAGCCACCACGTACGAAATCTAACGATTCCACAGTAGTCTGTGAGAAAGCAGAACATTTGAAGGCTTTTCGCGAAAGAATTGAAAAGTGTGAAAACAACTCTATATTAGCTGAGGCTACATATGACGCATTCTGGGTTCAAATTTATTCGGACTGGGGTCAACACAATTTATAATGCTCAATAAAAACATCTGTTTGAGAATTGCGCTAACTTTTTCTGCACAATTTTTGTCTTTTTCACTACTTGGATACAATGATGTAATATCAATGTAAGGGACCCGTCTTAAATACTTGATTATCTCATCCATATTGGGATCATATTTCTTAACATCTTTAGTTTTAAGATAGGAATAAGAATTGCATCAAACTGTTTCCATAGTTTTTAAGGAACATGAGTATCAGGAGCGTTTGTGGTTGACTTACTTATTGATTACTTTTAGCTAAAACAATTTCATTGAGTTTTTTCAAATTCCTTGTTAAGTGGTGCATTGCGAGTTGTTTTTGAGGAGTTTGATTTTTGTAATCATATACTAGTATTTGTTTCGCATTTTGGGCCTTCCCTTTTCTTTCTGAATGTGAGAAGATCAAATTTCAAATCACGACATGCATTTAGAACCGAATCTGTTTCATTTAATATATTTTTTTTGCTTTATTTCTATTACAAATATACTTGTTTTACAGATAGAGACAAAAACAAAATTTCACTCACTCTCTCATTCTAAATATACGTTCACTACGAAGTTTTATGTATCTCATAATTGACTTTACATAAATATATGATCATATAGATACAAAGTATATGGAGTATGGTCATCAATCCATTAAACAAATAGAGATGATAAACAAGAATTAAACTGTATCAAATAATATACAGATATCTGGATTTCACTGGATTACTCATTTGCAGACAAGAACCTTTTTTGATTTGTAAAATATCATTTGCTTTGATAATAAAATCAATTTGTCGGCAGTATCATTTTTAATTCCCTTATATAACCAAAACTGACATAAAAAGAAGTTTATTTCAAATTGACAATGATATGATAACAGCTGCCCTAATTGCATCCGTAATTGTTTACTTTTATGAGAATAAAAAAAACCCAAATATTCAATTATTCAGGTTCTCTAGTAAAAAGATTGCATTTGTTGTTGTTTGTTATTTTCAAATAAGTCAATATCTACTTGTTCCTAGAAATCTGTGGAATATTCTGTATTCCAGCCAAAGCAGCTTGGTGTGTTTTCAGTTTGAACATGTTTATTTAAAGGCGGTCGAACGTATAAGATATAAAAATATAACATATACTCCATAGCGATAGTACAACACCCCAATCCCAACACCGGGTCCGCTCAAAAAGTGTCTCTCTCTATATATATGTATAATATACATTTATATTCATGCAATTTCTTAAATCATCTTGCATCTTATGGCTTTTTTGGCTTAGTCCACGCAAATTATATACACCTAAAATTAAAGTGACTCAAAAAAGATATTTAAGATTTTAATTATGACATCGGAAATTTGAAGACATAAAAAATTTGATCATACTGGAGGTTTCACGCATGCTAAGTCATTACATTTAAAATAGTTAACAAGTCGTTAAAACTGAAGTAAACAAACTGATTGATTGATTGATTGCAATTACTGTCTAGAGATAGCTATGTGGCATTGACGTACCGAGAAAAGAATTTGGTTTGAACATATTTTATTATGCAAATATATATTTGCATAAATGGACAAGGCAGCATGCAATGCCTATGTAAGCCTTCTCCATAAGATGCAAGCGCTAGGTAATACATGTAAAGTGCAAAATATAAATGACAAATAGAACAATACACTTTTTACAAAATAATGTGATGTAGCAGTAAAATACATATTCAGATGGGGAAAAAAGGTTGACAAAAACCGGTTTGAGAAAAAAAAAACCCCCACCAAAATAACAAAAAACTTAATTAGTACAGTTACAGCATAAGTATACTACTTCTGCGTACGTGTATTAGAGATATAGCTATAGTTATGATGATTTTAGCTGAATCTCTTAGATTTTATAATGTAGTTAAGAACTAAGTTTAATGCAATATTTTCATCATATGAAATGTTATCATCTCAAAATAACAATAAACCTAAAGTTACCGATTTTTGCATTAAAAAATACTGGTTTTACTTCATTATATTTAGGACAGTCAAAGAAAAAATGATATGCATTTTCAATATGACAGCCTAAATTTGGGTGACAATGAAGCCGAAAGAAAACTGCCTTGAACCAATGAATAATTCTTTTTTCCCTCTAAAAGGGCATGGTCACGGTTTTGATAAAAAATTATTTTTCCTTTTTTAATGTTTACAATGCTTCAGTAAGGCATTTGTAATGGTCAACCAAAATATGAGTGTCAGTCGTCGTGTTACAAGCGAGATACAGAGTTAACAATTCTTTGTCATGTAATCAAAGCTTTGGTTAAGTTTTGAATGTAGAAGTGAAAATTCTAGTTTTAGACCAAACATGAATATGATCAACGCTAGGAACTATTCTTTTACGCTTAAATTAGAATAAAGAGAAATCAGCTTGAAAAAGAATTTTATTAGTATATTGAAACAATGTAAACAAAAACAGGGCACGAGCTTTGTTTACATGACAAAAATTTGTGAGCTCTGTATCTTGCTTATAACTCTACGACTGACAGTCAAATTTTGGTTGATCATTAGAAATGCATTTCTAAAGCATTATAAACACTAAAAATAAAAAAATGAAATTGGGCCATGCCCCTTTTACCTGATTTATTTACGTATGAAGACCGTAATTTTTTTCAGTTCCAAATGTAATGTACAATTTATAATGTTCTACCAGTGCGTGAATTTCATGAGAGGAATTTCTTTGCAATAGAAATTCGTTTTTTCATATAAGATATAAAATATGTAGAAATCGAGTAAAAAATTAGTATATTTGGTAAATCATGGTTTTGGCGTCACTTTAATGGTTTATCGCTATTCATACCACCAGTTCATTGTCACATCCAGAAATTTCACCTAACAATTGAAGATAAAGTACAATGTAATGATGTAACAGACATAAAACACAATTTTAATTTTGTGTAACGGAAATCGTTTTTTTTCATGTCAGAAATGTCTATCAATCTTTCCGATAGAAAGACAGGTAAATTTGACTACCATTTGATGTTAAACAAGCTTTAATTCATTACTTATATATTTGCATTATTTTCTAATGCATGGTGTCCCTCTAAATAACTTTGATTTATGCAAATGATTAATAATGAACCAATTTGTTTTGTTTTGGCTTGATCCTACTCCTTTATTTTTACCGATTCCCAAGCAGAACTCCCCGTGCTTCGAAAATTGACATGATGGGTTGCTATCTTTTTTAGAAGTAAATTCGACTAGAACAGAGTTTATTCCCGTTTCAGCCATTTTCACACGACATTTAAAATAAGAAGAAAACATCCCATTATTGCAAGTCAATGGTGGTTGTGGTTCTTCATCACACTTTCCCCCCATAATCTTTGTAGATATCAATGATTCTAGTTGTCTGAAAAGTGACATCAGTGTATCGTCCTCTTTCTTTATAAATACAATCAAGGTGTGTTTTGCTTTTCTTTTCTGTGACCGTATATCTTCGAGATAATCAGACGTTAGTGAAGATTCGTCTTGTACAGATCTGATGTGATTTTGAATGAACCTCATCTTCTTTGGTTCTATTGGATCCTGTGAATCCACTGATCCTGTAATTAGAATAGCAGTAGTTATGATTCATTAACTGCATCTCGTTATAACCCCTCAAAACTCAATCTATACACACTTGTATAATACTATATAAAATACCGATAAATCGGAATAAAATAATGTTCTTTTGCTTTAGAGATATATTTAGACATTGTACCTAGCTTAATTTTTCAAATCGAAACTGTCTGTTGTTTTTTTTTTTTGTACCAGCGTCAGGTTTTTTATTTTGAATACTAGAAATTATTATACATATACCCCCCAGCAAACAAAGTTTGGGTGGGGTATTTAGGAATCACCTTGTCCGTCCGTCCGTCTGTCCGTGCAATCGTGTATGGTCCATATCTTTCTTATGAGATACATTAGAAGTTCTTACTTAACACAAAGATTGCTTATAACCTGAGGGTGTGTGATGATTTTGACCAAGGTCATTTGGGGAAGTTCAAGGTCACTGGAAGGAAAAGTGCAAAATTTGTATTTGTGTCTGGTGTTTTATAAATGTTTCCTATGGAGAATTATTGAAAGTTCTAAATTTGCACAAAGATTGCTTAAGACCTGAAGGTATGTCATGATTTTGACCAAAGGTCATTTGAACAAGTTGAAGGACATTGGAAAGAAAAAGGTCATAATTTTTTCATGTCCATACCTTTCTTATTGAGAAACATTGGACGTTCCTTTTGCACATAAATGTTGCTTATGCATGACCTGAGGGTGTGTCATGATTTTGACCCAAGGTCATTTGGGCAAGTTCAAGTTACTGGAAGGAAAAGTTCAAAATTTGTGTACGGTCTATATCTTTCCTATGGAGAGACATTAAAAGTTCTGAGGGTGTGTCATGAATTTGACCCACGTTCAGTTGTGCAAGTTCAAGGTTATTATTAAAAAGATGCATAATTCCTGTCTAAGTCATATCATGAATGGAAAATTATTAAAAGTAAAATTTTGACATAAAGATTGATTGTGACCCGATCGTGAGCTTTGGTCATTTTTGCAAGTTCAAGGTCACTATAAGAAAATGGTGCATCCATTACTTTCCAATAGAGAAATACCGGTACTTGAGTTATTATATTTTCTTAGCGGGGGGTATCATTTGTTAGCTTACTCACAGTACCTCTAGCTAATATAGAAATAAACAATTTTGTTAAGGCCGTCATAATTTGTCTTAATTAAAGCATTCCTCTCGAGTATAATTATCTTCATTAAAACAGTAAACTATAGTCTTTGATCAAAAAGTTATTTAAAAAAAAACCAGCTTATTTTTATTTCATATACAATTTCATGTAATCAGGATAAAACATATGTTGTTCAGGTTTTCTTTTAAAATTTTGATTATTCTTAACATTGTAAAAATGGTGAATTAATTTTCTAAAACGGAAATTATTCATATCTCTAACACGGTTTAATAAGTGTTTAATTAATTAACAACCGAAATAATATTTAAACAATGTAAATACACAGAAATATATCCTAATTTTATATCCCCTTACTTCTGCATTGCAAAGTTATCATTGAAGGGAATGAACATGTTCTGTTTTGAAAAAATGACAATTTGAAACAAATACAATTTTTTTTAAATCATTGAAGAAATTGTTGTTGTTTGTACATTTCAAATTATAACTTTATACAACTGACCAAAATAAACAGATAAAATATATTATTTTCAATATTTTCATGTACATGTACATTAATATTTGTCACAATCAATTTTGCATTTGTTCGATGTTTTATCCCGTTTTAAGCCTCGATGTTGTACAGGTAGAGTTGTTTGTATTATCCTGCAAGGAACCCCATTGCTCCGGGCATTTAAACCAGTGTTGCTCTATAAGGGATATAGAGTTCGTCTCGGGTAGCGCACGTTTTCCAGGTACCAGCTCTTTCTGAAAGGCCCATGGAGGAGTAATTTTTAGCTCACCGAGACAAAGTCGGGGGGAGCTTATGCTATACCCCCGGCGTCGGCGTCCGGACCTGGTTAAAGGTTTGGTGCAGGTCCTGTATCTAAGTTATTACTTGTCATATCTTCACCAAACTTGCATGGATGATGCATCTGGACCTACTTAAGGACTTGAAAGGTTGCTGAATCTGGGCCATGAATTTCAGAAGCTGGAGGTTAATGTTTTTGGAGCAGATTAAAGTTTTGGGTGCAGGTGCCCTTTGATAGCCATTTCTAAGTTACTACTGGTCCTACCTTCACCAAACTTGCTTGGATGGTGCGTCTTATGACACTTACGCACTCCACAGGCTTGAATGCTGAATCTGAGCCATATAAGTTTCGGATGCTAGATGAGGTTAAGGTTTTTGTAGCTGGTTAAAGTTCTTAGAGCAGGTGACCTTTGATGACTCTAACTTCACCAAACTTGCATGGCTGGTGCATACTATGATACTTATACACTACACAGCCTTGAATGCTGAATCTGAGTCATAAGTTTTGCATGCTGGATGAGGTTAAGGTTTTTGGAGCTGGTAAAAGTTTTTTGAGCAGGTACCCTTTGATGACTAGATCTTACTACTGGTCTAATCTTCACTAAACTTGCATGGATGGTGCATCTTATGATACGTATGCACTTGGCAGGCTTGAATGCTAAATCTGAGCCATAGGATTTGGATGCTGGATAGTACTACATGTATTTCAAACTTGTATGGTTATTTGTATTTAGTTATGTAAATGAATCACAGAAGTAGTTCAGATACAGATCTTGGTTATCTAGATGCTTAGGCAGGTTTAAGATTTTGGAACAACTCAAATTGTGTTAGGCTCTTGGAGCTGATTATAAAATGAAGTAATTCTGCTCATACCTAATCAGACTAAAACAGTTAATATCACTATGAATGTGTAAATAGAGGTAGCTTCAGATACATAGCTTGATCTTGATTTTCTTGATGCTGCAGGGAGTAGTTTAATGGATCATGTAACTTCAGATTTCAAACTTAAGGCTATCTTCTGATCTCCATTATCAAGGATGCTAAAAAGAATCTCCTACCTCATTTACATGATAGATATGTTTGCTGTTAAATGATAAAACATGATTCCTATGAAATAGTACTGTAGGATATGATACACTATTGTATTATATGATATAATATTGTATCGTACAATATTATATTGTAAAATATGATATGATATGATATCAAATTTTTTGTATATTATGTTATTTTATTGTATCATATGGTATTGTAATATTTGATATTGTATCATATGATACGATATTGTAATATGATACGATATTGTATTATATGATATTTTATTATTTAATTTATTATTAAATCCCCTGATATTGTATCATATGATATGATACAATATGGTATTTAATAATATTGTATTAAATGATACAATATCAAATTATATATCATATATGATACAATATCATATAAAACAATATCATATGATACAATATCATAATTTATTATACGATATCATACTATATTTCACAATATAATATCATAAATTACAAAAAAATAATGTATCATGTGATTAATTGATCATATGATACTATATTGTATCACATAATATGTTTTGATATAGTTTTATGTGATATAATACAATAATGTATAACATGATACAATATCATATCATATAATATGATACAATATCATAAGTTGATGTGTCATATCATGTTATAATATCATATTTTGTCATGATATAATACAGTTTTATATTGTATTATATGATATATCATATGACACAATATTGTATAGTATCATAGGATGCAATATCGTGTTTTATAGTAGTGTATTGATAAATATTGTATTATACAACGCCGTATGATATTTACATATGATTATCGTACAATTTTGTATTAAATGATAAATAATTTTGTGTCAAACCACACTACTGTATGATTTCATACATTTCCTATATCAAAGATCATTAAACTATGATTTTCATATAATATGGTGAAGGTGGTCTCATAAAGGTGATGCTTTAAAAAGGTGATGCCTCACCTCGGTGAGCTTTGTAATCTGTGATTACCTATGTTTAAGTTCGTGGTAACTGAATCTCCAGTCAGGGTAAGTTTATCTTATTCATTTTTATACTGGAAATAATATTCAGCTAAACCGTTTACTGCAAACAACTGTAGTATTTAAGAAATCATTCATTTGATCAAATCCAATAAAGCCCGAAGGGTCTTATGATAGTTTTAATTACGCCCCGACCGAAATCATCACCTCATAATATTCAAAGAATAATTCCTAATTACTTATATTTATATAGTTTTCAGCAATTGAACGAATAAATATTTGAATATAAATAAGCAAACCCCGCTTGCCCCCCCCCCCCCCCCCATCCCCCCTTTTATACGTCATTTGAATTTATTGGACTGTATAGTACATTATCAATACGTAGTGTTATCACAGGCATAGACACTGAAAAATGTAAATGTTTCCATTTGTTAGCGAGTTCGAATTGTATACTTTAAATTTTGCCACGTGTACTTCAGTTTAAGTATAACTAATAATGTTTACAAGTTAATATACATGGTGTCAGTTTTGCATACAAATTAACTTCGCTCGGATCATAAAAATATAACTTCAGTACATGAAAAGATTTAAGACCGTGTGAATTTCATGTCTTAGTTCTATTCAAAAAGATATATTTACATCTACCGGCATGATTCATTCTATTTCTTACGGAAACTTATAGTTTACTCATACATGTAGCTCTATTGAAATAGCCAGACTGAAATCTACACGCCCCGTTTATCGATTGGTCGAAACCTACAGCGACCTGAGAAAAATCTCGGACAGCACGAAATAATCATGATGATGTCAAGACTCACATTCCCATAAGAGACGATTTGGCTGTTTCTTTTAGCTAACGTACTGATGTATATTAACATTATAAATTTAGTTAATTTTTCTTTTTTCACGATCAATTTATTATTCTACCACAGTTATTGCCGAGATCAAAGACATGCCACGGACATTATTATCCAATATACCACGAACGTCATCAATAAATGATCAGATCTGAAACACATACCAAACTCGAGTCGATCATGAGTTTATAACATAAAAACTTGCTCTTTATGATTTATTTTAAAGAGCTAATCGTGGCTGTTCCAAGATCCTCCCCGACACATTTTCACTCCTTTGTTCGTCCAAATAAAGGAAACAAATTAATACGTTAATCATCGAATTCATTAATCTAAATTAATAGAAAAAAAAATCATAAATAATTTAAGTGTGTATTTCATTCATCGAAAAATATATCGTCTGCATTCGATTCCGATCGATAGACTGCGATCGATGTACTTGTAAACAAACATGCCATTACTAACATAACCTTTGGGGTTGCGCGGAACAGCCGTCTCAACCAATCAGATTCATCTCGCTTGAAAATATGACCTACTTTCTCTCTATATAGACAAACCGATCAGCTGATAGTCGGAGCTGTTAGTAGAATAGAAATAAAGTTCTTGTTATCGTGAATGTTGCAGAATAATCTCCGAGGTTGAGAAGTGTTGTTTAGAAATATAAAAGCTTTCGCCTCGGCTTTTATATTTCTAAACAACATTTCTCGACCTCGGATGTTATTCTGCAACATTAACGAAAACTCGTACTTTATTTCTTAAATTTAAAAGAAAGATGTAAATATAAACAATAGATTGCTTTCTTTGATGATTAATGCAGGTTATAAAGATAGCGATCATTGCAGAAAAAAATTAAATAACCCGCTTATTTATTTTTTTCTGCAATGTCGCCACCTTCATATCCCGCATGAATCACCAAAGAAACCATTTTGTTGTTTAAGTGAATTGCCTCAAGAGATATGTGCGGGTATTACAAGGACCTCCCTAACATATTTCCAATGTATGTTTTTACATAAGATAAATAACATGTAGAATCAATAGTGGTATTAAATTATCCTTAAAATTTAGAGGAATATGATTCAAAGATACTTCTTAAATTAGAGAAGTGTATTAAATATCCAACGACAAAAATTCCGTTGGATACGTCATTCCAGCTGGTAGGGTGATCGATACACATGTAAACTATTAATACTAACAAATTTGTTGGGGTTATACAATATATATATATATATATATATATATATATATATATATATATATATATATATATATATATATATTTAGTTCCATTTTCAAATGTATACAGATTATTTATAACAATTATTTAAATCTTCAAATTTTTAAATAAATCGATAATCGAAATGTAAAAAAAAAATGTTTGTTCTTACTTCTACTTATTGCAATTTCCTCCAAGGATAAACCTTGTGTGTTTATAAGTCCAAGGTTTGCAATGTGAAAAATGTAAAACAAAGCATGTCTTGCATTTACATACCTCACACATGTGAAATAAGTATTCTTAGCAATACCTGTCCCCCACAGGCACCCTCCCCTCACCCGATTTTCAAACAGTTGTCGTTTCATGTGCTAAATAGGTGTGGAAAAAATTCGGTTGAAGATTTCTTTAAAAAGGACAACCCGGTTAGTGATGAAAAAAGAGTCGTTTAAAGTAACATTTAAAATTAATTACGTTAATACCTGTTGATTATAAGTAAAAATATACATATTCATATTTACGGTAGGCATACTTAAGCAAGATAGAATGTTCTATCGTTAAAATGACAAATGTCCTACGGACCCGGTTTAACGATAGAATTCGTCCCATATACTCGCTTGGAAGCAATTGGAAAAAATATCGCGTTGTATCTCGCCTAAATTTTCATATGATTTGTCTAAAATACCTTAACTGTTGCTCTTTTATAGTCCCATTTTACCACATTTATTGATGTTGCAACGAAATCACTATCGTTTAACATCACGCTTTAGTGATAAAATCCGAAACGTTCCCCATGCGATATCCGGCAAAACGGCAGGCAAATTCAAACGTAGAAATAGTGAAAATCCATTGGCATGACCCATTAAATGGATATTTTGTGGACTAAACTACATAGTACATATCGTCGCTTGAGAACCATAATGTTCTATGTGCCATTTTTGAAAAAAATGAGTTCTATACATCATTGTTATCCTTACAATCAGCTCTTTCTTAACACAAAACAAAGTTATGGAGAAAATGATCAAATACAAAGACACAAACAATTCTTTTCTGTTCTATCTCCAAAACCCTTAACTTGATCAGAACCAACATGTTCTATGTCCATTGACCAATGACATTACGTCTTGACCACATGTGGCTATATGTTTTCAATGCAGATGGACGACAACTAGATTGGGTCAGTATAATTCTATTATGTACAATGTTTTTTTCATTATTTATCATAATTCTTACAATATTATGACAGATCAGGAGTATCAATGTTAAACAATATTCACATAATGTTCGAAATATAATTAAAATGCAATATTAACAGGCATCATCTTCAAAATTGAGATAGAACATTCTGATTTTAAACATACTTATCTTTTATTAGAAATTAGAACATTAAATCAATATGTGATGCTGTTCATTTTTATTGATTTGAAGCAAATGAGGGATTTTCTAACACTATCTGAAATAATAACTAAATAAATTTATATATTTCTGTTATAGGTTAAAGTTGACGGAACTCCCAGACAACATATTAGTGTCCATTTTCAAATTTTTGGATCTACAATTTTTACTCCAAGTAGTCAATTGAACATGTAAGCGGCTACATTCACTTATTGGAGAAAATTCAATACTGTGGCGTTTCTTTGAATTTGACAAAGAACTTGTTGTAAAATCATCGGATCTTGAAAGAATACTGCAGCGCTCGAGCTGCTTCAGAAGATTTTTATTACCTTTTATTACCACGTTCCAATTTTGAAATCCAGATTCCAAACACAATTATTGAGAGTTCCTTGGGTGTAGGTACCTATATTGGTTGGATCTATCTGACATTACAATTACTTCACTCTCTTTTCTTCGGAAGACCCCAAAACGAGAGGTGTTAGACTTAACAGGCTGCAAACTTCTGCATGACAGTGAATTTCTTGAAATTCATAACTGCACAAAACCATGTATTCTTATCATTTACAAATAACGCCAGATACATTTGTTGTAAGAGCATCAAAACAGAATCTAATTGGGTGTGGAATAGAGTTGAATGTGTCACAGTGTAAAAGGATTCTAAAAGAAAATTGCAGACACCTTCAGTACTTTTCATTATCTCTAGCTGCTTCAGTAGACCATTATTTGTTCGAAAGTGAGATTATATCAGTTTTTTGTGACTGTCAATTTAACATTTACAAAAAATGAATGTTGAAGAAGCTTTGATGTTGCTTGATCGCTTATGTGAAAATGATAACTCAAACAATCAGACCTACGAAGTTGACCCTGTCATAGCTTTGTCTTCTGATGCCACATGTTCTCTAGGCAACCTGAATTCAATTTCAGTAAAGCCAACTAAAGATTTGAATTCTGATAGTCCCATTGAAAGTACTATTGATAGCAAGAACAATTTGTTTAACATCGAAGATCCTGAAACTTATTTGAAAGTCTTGAAGAAGAAAGCTATATTGAAGATCCCAACGATCCAGATTTTAACATAAGTTAGGAGACTGGCAATTCATCAGATGGAGAGGCCAATAATTTGGATACATTTGAAGCGTCAACAGCCACTGTGGAAGAAATACTTTCAGAAAATGTTCAGTCAGCAGACACCACTGGGGATGATACTGAGCAAAATGCTCTTATTGTTGATTACAGTTCAGAAGAGGATGTAGGTGCAAGAAAAAGCAGATAGCGGACACGAAATGAAGATCAATGGAAAAAGAATATAAGGAAGAGACAACGTCAATCAGGGAAAGAATACAAGGACTCAAAAGGAAATATCCAGAGAAAAAGAGAAATAAAGAACAGAAAAGATTGTAATGGAAAGTTCGATGTAACTCAAAACATTACATCCGAGGAAAGGAACGTTATATTCAACGAGTTTTGGAATTTATCGGATGATGGAAAGAATGCATTTTTATATGCAAAAAACAACAGAGCGGACAGTGAAGGAACGAGTAAGAACTGCAGCTGCGAAATCGAGACGGAAATACATATATAGACACTTTTTTTGTAAAGGGGGAAGAAAAAGTCCGAGTTTGTAAAGAATTTTACTTAAGTTCCATTGATATTAGTCAAAGAAGAATTGAGAATTGAGTGGTTTCATGACAAGGCAGCTAGAAATGAGTTTACAGACAAGAGAGGTAAACACACAAAATCACGAATTACAGATGATGCAAGGGCCTTTATAACAGAACATATTGAGTCGTTCCCTAGGATGCCATCTCATTACTGTAGAGCATCTTCTTCAAAGGAATACCTTGCTCCAGATCTTAATCTGTCTAAAATGTATAGTCTTTACATTGAGAAGTGTGCAGAGAATGATGTTGTACCGTCAAATCTCACATTTATCGCAATATCTTCAATATAATTTCAATAGAATTTAACATAGGCTTCCATGTACCAAACAAAGATAGGTGTGATCAGTGTATGGAGTATCAAGCGGAGACAGATGCAAACAAGGTTACAAGAACATTACAAGAGAAGATTACAAGAAAAGGATAAATCTGAAACGCGTGAAGAACAAGAAAATGACAGAAAATCATCTAACAGAACAGAGGCCATCACTTGTTTTGATTTGCAGAATGCCCTGACTTGTCCGAGAGCGAATGTTTCTAATTTTTTCTACAAGCGAAAACTGAATGTTTTCAACTTAACTGCCCACTGTTCGTTAGATAAAAAAGCATATAATGCAATATGGGCAGAATGCATTGCCTGTAGAGGCGCTAATGAAATTCCAAGTGCTCTCCAAGTTATCCTTAGTGCTTTCTTGAAGGATCATCCACATGTCAATTCAATAATTCTTTGGTCTGATTCATGTGTCCCACAGAATCGTGATTCTGTAATGTCCCTAGCTTTGAAGGTCTTCATGTCCCAAAACCTTAGCATAAATAAGATAGTTCAAAATTTCTGTACACCTGGACACTCTTCCATCCAGGAAGTTGACAACATTCATTGTCACCTGGAGAAGGGCCTCCGAATATCTGAAATTTACAGTCCTGTTTCTTAGCTACGAGTTTTAAGAAACATCAGGCCTAAGCACGCAAAGGTTATACAATTACAAAAATCCCACTTCTACAATTTTCAGAAAGTTTCATCAACTTTGAAATTTAGTAGCGTGTCATACTCAAAAGTAAAGCATATCCAGTATGTATCAGGAAAACCTTTTCATGTGCAATTCAAAATGTCCTTTACAGACATAGAGTTTACAGAGGCTTCCATAAGATGTCAGACTACGAGAAGCAAGGATCCATGTCCAAACATTTATCTTCCTACGCCAAAGAATATCACAAAGTCTCCTGTTCTTTCCAAAGAAAAGAAAAATGAATTCGAATCTATGTTAAGATTTATGCCCCTTCAAGATCGTGAATTCTTTGAGGTCTTTTGCCATTTGAAAAGGAAGTAATAGCTACCTATTTCAAGCAGAAAATCATTGAATTGTTTTAACGGAGCAACTAGTTATGAGAAAATGTTGCATGTTTGAATTTCTAGCATTTTGAGATTTTGCAATTTTGCTAAATTACTATTAAAGTAAAACAAAACATTTTTGTTGTTGTTTTTCAATTATTTTGGCATCCATATTTCATCAAAACAAAAATAGAAAACTAAGCTATATAACATAGCTGCATACCATTTTCCAGTTATGAAAATACATTGGTTTTTGAAAATAAAATTATTATTATGAATTAATCACTTTTTCTTTTCACATAATATGGTGTATCTCCAGAGTTTTTTTTTATTTTGATATAATTCATAAAACCAATTTGTGCTATTTCCAAATACAATATAACTATCATCAGATATGCAAAAAGGTTATGTGACAGTATTCTATCTCCAAATGAACTACGTTAAATTTGATATTTTTGGAACCCTAACAACCATCTAGAGTGTCTCTTTTAACAGAAATAACTCCCACAACTATCAATGTTAAAGGTTTAATTCGATTGGACATATGCGTTAAAAGATATAGGGTCTCAAACTTTGAGTTCAATTTTATCAAAATCAACTTTTTGGTGATAGAACAATATGGTTCTCATGCGACGTTATGCATGTCTAAAAGGTTTCTAATGTATATTTATGCGTTTTTGCACTTTATTGTTAATTATTTTTAACAAGCTTAAAATCGACGCAAAGCAGATCCGCTTCGCGGCTGCTACATTGCAAGTATATGGGACAAATTCTTAGTGTGATCTGAACGCAGCTTGGTCAAGGTAAGATTACTAGTATTCTTTTTATTATTAAAGGTATATATACCGTTTTAAATGAACATTTCTAAGGAAAGAAATGTTTTCATTTTTCCATTAAGCCACAAAAGTTATAAACGCATTTAAAAGTATTGAATATAAATTCGAATTAATTTATTTACTGACCGGGTCGGTTAATAACGCCCAACTTTGAAATATTCATTAGCACGTGATGTGACAATCTAAATTTAGAACGTACACAAGATGTCGACGCGAAAACGTGGTCGGTCCTTTGGCAGCGGAATAACACGTTTGGAGAAAAACTAAGAAAGAAACAGTTTTGACAGAGAACGTTGTAAAATGAAAATCGATATTGGAGACCTATTTGAGCGATAGGCACGTGTTAGAAAATTCATGTTTAAAGCTGAACACCGCTCGTAAATAGGCACTGTCCGCCATATTTCTTTTTTATCACTGCTATCCCTACAACCCCTATATAAGCCACAGACCTCTTAACAGTTTAAAGCATTTCGCTGTAGAGGTCTCACCTGTGTGGACGTGTATCTTGCCTCGCCGTGTTACTCGGTCGCGATGAAATTATCAAATTTTACTCACTTTTTTCAAGCCAGGAGAATACTTACATCAAATAAACAGGTCAATGCATTATTTACAAACAGAATATGCACATAAAATAAGAAATAAATGCATAAAATCCAAAGACCACGAAAGGAATACTTCATGTCGGCCACGAAGTTCAGGTGTGCAATCGGGTGTAAACGAAATCGAAGGGTTTATATACCTGTGTGACGGTGCCCATTTACGAGCGGTGTTCAGCTTCAACTATGACACCCCTGCGAATGTTATTGTCATTTAAATTTAGACCACGTGGTTTTATTTGACCCTTTCAGTTTCGCAGTAAAAATCGTGGTGGTTATAGTCTATTTCCCAGAATCTAGGTTCTTGTAGTCAAATATAAAATTTAGACGTGTATTGATTTTAAACTTTATCTTCATTAATTGGTAGATAAAATGAGTTCTAAAAATAAATGTGACAATAGAAAATACAAATTTTTTGGCTGTTGCAACAATGAACAATAAGAATTAATTTTCGATCCGCGCCTGACCTAGTAATAGCATGAATAGTGAAACAGACTATACTATTTTATGCAGAATGTTCCTTGAGAATGGCTCGATATACTATGTTTTTACACAAAACAGACACCCATTCTTTTTTTTTTAAAAACATGGTATTGCAAACCAAAAGCATCAAACATGGCTATGATTTTATCAAGCAACCCATTGTTTATATTTTTAACCACGTGTTGAGTGGTTGAACACGAACGATAACTCTGTTCTGAATATCATCATTTAATCTAGATAACCGCTAGATGATGAAATAAGACATAGATCTCAATAGATTTTCATGTTTTAACATATATCAAAGTAAGATATGATATGAAAAACGACCAGTACTCACGTATTTTGAGAATATTATCCGAACACTCATACTTCCGCTCGAAATTTCACAGGAACTGAATAAATCTCGAGGAAGTCTCGTGAACTTTCATTCGAGCACCTCTGGATTTATTACAAACTAACAACGATTAAAAAAACCACTCCGAACACATTCGCAGGGGTGTATGAGCTTGCCGGCTTCTTGCTATAGACAAGTGAGTCATACAGCGGTGTGTTTCCTTTGTTTAATAAGATATTTACTCATAAAAGAAAAGAAACTCATGTGTATGGTACGATATTCATTGTCTGAATATAGTATAGCTATCACTCGAATACTTAAAATCAATAAATTGTATGTTTTGAGTTGAGAGGTCCCAGAAAGGATAAATTTGACATTCTATTATATAATTATATACGTTGTCAAATGTATGAAAATAATGGTCAATTGCAAAAGAGCTCTCACCGATTGCCATCGACACCGATACCCAACCATCCTCATAACATGCAGATGACAATATCTGATAATTTTAGACGGAGGCTCTCTGAGCCTCCTCTATTGTTACCGGTTAGCTTGCATGTGACGTCGACAATGAGCTTAGTAGATTTGACGGACACCACCTAGCGGCAAAAAATTGCAATATTCGTTTAGGATTCATATTTCAATATTATTATTCAAATAAATAACTTATTTGGAATTACAAAATATACAATGTATAAAACTAAACATAAGGCAATTAATAAACATCATATCTCTAGTAAGTTTTGGTTCATACGTTAAATTCACAATAAGTATGAATATGCATGAGTTTAATGAATATTAATGATTGGGGTTCACAAGCAACGGTGTGTAATCGTATAGTGGTTATTTATACTTTTTATTCAGCCTCCTGCCCGTGACGTCAACTAATGAGTCAAGAATCATCTAGTGGTGAACGAAATATTGAACATTATGAGATTCAATGAACATGGCGTAGTTCTTAGTCTCTATCGTAGATCTCTCGCGCATTATCAATTAATCTCCCGCGGAGATGTATCTTTCTATATAGCCCCCCCCCCCCCCCCCCCCCCACTGCTCTTTGAAGCTTGAATATTTCCCGAATACCGTCAACCGTGATCATAGTATGGCATTTTTTCGTTTAGTTTTACTTTACTTATTTTTTAAGGCATGCTTTCAATCAGTGAAGTGTTTTAATTTGGCATGCATATTAAACCTACTATAATGATAGTGAAACAAATGCATGTATATTAAACATTCAGATTTCACTCCTTAGCGCATTAAAAAAAACCCACAGTCAGTGGTGTCACTTGAAAGGTGCACAGGCAGAGTACCCAGGCCACGTGCGATGAGGTATTATTAATCCTGCATGTCTGGCCAGCAATGTCGATTTCAGAGTCATTAAAGGGTACCTGCAGCCCAGCCCATGTCAAACTTATGTCATAGAATTTATCTATCAGAATTTAATGCAAAAAACCGCATCGAAATCGATGTAAAAATAACGGAGTTACGCCGCTTCAAAGTGGCTATTTTTACCTGCTTTTGGACATCCAATCAAGAGAAAATAGAATTAGGCGATAACGAGGCTTCAGCGGAAGTGACGTCACGAGGTCAACAGGAAGGAAATTTCCTTACCAAGTTATACAAAATAAATTTGATTTTACAGCCAAAATGATTGAAATAGTACTGATGTTTTGACGTATGTAGTTATTTTGAGAATTGTAGATTATAAAATTGCATCTGTATATATTTTGTTTACGTCAGAGTTCTTTTTAAAGGTTTTTAAAAATTGTTATTCTTATCGCCTTTTTGCCGATGATTACGATTTCTTAAAAACTTGTATGAGCAGATTTATGTCCAATGTTTCCTTTTTTTAAAAATTACATAATACCACTTCACACACGAATGATCAGAGACGATGACGCAGGAAAACAGGTAAAATAACGGAGCTACTGCTCCAGACACGTGTATATCTGGGGTATGTACACATGGAACACGTATGGGTCTGGTTAACAAAGGGGGTTTTCACACCTCTAGACGGTAAATTGATTTGTGTATAATTAGCTACACGATTTTCATAAGATAAAACAAAATAAATTAGTCTGGCGTACACAAGCTAATAATTGTATACAAAATACGTCCATCAGTGGTTAAAGAATATTTGGATCATGAGACAATCAAATTGTAATTAATGTTCAAAATGAGTGCCTTGTCACTTATTTGATCACTTAAAAAATGACAAAATATCAAATTTAGCAAATTAAATCATATTTTTAAATCTAAACAAGTAATTAATTTCGGAAGTAATTACGCTGATCATTAATTTTGTCCTATTTTTTGTCTAATAAAGTGAATTAAACTTCCTTTCGTGCGCTGTGTTCAAACTACACATAGACTGGTTTATACTACAGAATCTAGAATACATGATATTTAGAAGACTGCATAAGTAACAACATTGTCATTTTTGACGCTTAGTTTTTATGTTAAGAATGCAAAGGTTGTCACATTGACAAACATCCTGTGAGAATGTATTCCATTCGATTATATCATTAGAAACAAAAGGAGATTTATACAAATGTAATCGACAATTAGTACAACAATTCCCTGAATTTCTTGAAGGGGCATTAGATGTATTTGCACGATTGTTTGAAAAATATCCGTAAGTATTCATTCAGTTGGCTTGCTCGGTATCCAGGTATAGAGACATTAATTTTTACACCAGTTTTATTTTTGGTCCTTAGATGGTTTAAATATTTTCACAAAAATCGATTCCCCCTTTCCAATCCCCACCCCCATAAAAAAAGATGGTACTAACTGAGGCCATGGTTTTGAAAAGAATCTTAAAGTGTCGACAATTTAGAGATCGACTGACGACGAACAAAAACGGTGACTAAGGTGACCTAAAGAACAACGTTTCCGCGGAAAAATACAATATTAGATGCTGTAAGTTGTTGTTAATTTATTACTAGGAATAAAATTTGCATTTTTCAAAATGAGTTTTGCAATTGAGAATGTTTTCTTTAACTTTTAATTTTTCCCACTAGATTCTCCACCGATTTTTTTTTTCAGATATATTTTTCAAAACTCCAGGGTCATATGAAATGGCCAATTTGGCATAATATTTTGATTTTTATACAACAAAAAAACTTACCAGAAATGATAATTGCTAATGTGGCTATTATACAAGCACATCTCATTTTCCTGGGCAATCTGAAAAAAACCCTCTAAAATATTAATAAGAATTCACTTTTAAATTTTTCTATAACCTAAAAAAAATGAAAACTTGAAAAAATTATGTCAATTGGATTTAAACCATTTCTGATTTTTTAAAATCAATTTTTGTCCCCTCTTTATAATGCAATCAGTGTGTCGATTATCATAGACTGCGTGCTTGAAAATTTTATGCAATATTAGAATTATTTTCATGAATAGGTCATATATCATAAAAACGCAAACGAGTATTTCATTTCAAATAAAATTAAATCGGCGTCAACATTTTTTTTACACATGTACTTAAAAAAAAATCATATGCTAGTACATTTTCCTTTAAGGATCAAGAAATCCAATGATGTATTTGAAAAAAATATTTAACATTTACATTTAGCACAATTATACAAGAAGCAAAACAAACTCTATTTGTGAAAAATTAATTTTGGTTTTAATTTTGTTAAGTACCATAAGAAGTAAATAAATAATTTGATGAACGAGCAAGGATGTTTCCTCCCATATTGCGAAATGCTACGTTCTATTTTTTTAAAAATAATAATCACAATAATTTCCCCACAGGAGGAAAAAAAAAGGAGCAATATGGTCGTCCGTAGCCTCTTTCTATACTTATCAAATAAGAATAAAAATTTTTCATCTAAATAAATATTCAATATATAACATTTTTCCTGTGCGATATAAGTACACGATGTTGCATGTATACATTATATTTAATCAGTTATAAATCCAATCTCCATAAAAATCAAATTAAACATGTATTTTCTGATTAAAATGATTTCATAACTTAATAAAAGCGACAGTCGATCTTGGATATATAAACCGGTTAAAAATTGTGTATTATCATTTACAAACCGGTTAAAACAAATAGTGTATTATTACTTACAAGCTTTTAAGGTCAAAGCGATACCTTTAACTATCACTTGTATAAACTGTATACCTATCACCTTTTTAATCGCTTTTGAAAATCGATAAAACCCTTCCTTGTTTTATATTGCTTTTGGAAAAAAGGATTTCCTTGTTCATGTGAATCATTCTGAAAGATAAATTTCGTAACCAATAACAAATCCGGAAATATTTTTATTCAAAGACCCTTGACAGAACTCGATGAGCAAAAAATTTAGAAAAGGGTTTAAATACGCCAATGCAAAAACATATAATAATGTGCCCCATATTCTGCTTTATTGCTACATGTTATTTAATCCAAAACACATTATTATAAAATATTCTAATGAGCCTAAGTTTATCTGAGATTAAATAAAACAATTGAAATGATTGCGATGAAGGTCGTTTATTAAATCAACCAAAGTGTTTTTTTTAAGACCGACTGGTTGTTTTTGGTAAAAACTACAATAGAATATACATTGTATCTTCAATTACAATTTCTCGCACGTCGAAGCAGATTACAAATGACTAGAATAGACAATTTCTTCAAATTATATTAATAGTATGTGATTAGTAATAAAATTTTCTACCTTATATGTAAGAAACACTATATTATATAATTTTCAAATAAGAGTGAAAAAATGACATCATGATTTATGTTAATAGCTTGGGTCATTTTTTATTGTAATGATTGACGCATTTTTAATGATTTGGTAGACCAAGTAAATGAATTTCGAACTAGTTTGTGACCCTCCTTTTAATGAATAATAAAGAGAATAGAATGGGTGGGTCTTAGCACAATAGAGAATATGAAGAAATTAAGCATATCGGACAATACTTGTTTAAGACCCTTTCACAATTCGCGCACGAGAACTTTACAACACTTTGCGATCGGAAAGTTTTAAGTTTCGCATGAGCTCTCGCATATGTTGCACGATGCCTCGCATTCGTTTTAGAAGTCTCATCAAGTATCCTCAAAATACCTGACATGCACACTATTCAGACGCGACCGATTGCGATCCAAATTATCGCAATGCAACGCATGACATTTGTACGAAAGTCTTACAACGTTGTGTGTACTCGCAAGAGTGATGCATGATTTTAAAGGTCTTAAGATGAATCGCAGCTGTCTATGCGTGTGTTTAGCGACCATGAGGCTGTTGCTCAACGTGTCATGTAATCTTGCAACGTTTTACTATCATTGCACGATTTATCAGCTTCAATTTGCCATTCTTTGCCACTAGTATATATACCGTGTATAAACATCTCTGTTTAAGACTATGGATGCTGCTCATCTTCTTTGGCGGTATCTTCTCTCGCATTCAAATGTTTACTGCGATTATTTCGGCAACAGCTTACGATGACATGTGGTAATAACGAACAGTGTTCAAATTCAAAAGTCCAAAAGAAAATTACAAAACAGGAGTAGAGCAAACACGGACCTCTTAAAAAAGAGGTAGTATCAGGTGCATTGGAGGAGTGAGCATACTCTGCTGACCGGTAACACCCGCCGTGTGCTCTTTGTCGTAATCGGGAAAAACGGAAAAGTCAGTAGACAATTAGGTGATTAATTATGGTCTAACAATTAGTATGAACAACGTCAGTCAGCATGCGACCCAGAGGAAGATTGTATTTGCTGACAAGGTCGTTGTATCGAACATAGAACTTACGAAAAGATGACTTCACACGAGACTGTTGAAACGATCCATATCTAAATGTGTCGGTCGCACGAATATTTTGTCGCTGCGCCAATTGTGAGAGGGCCATTACATATCATGTTGTTTATAACAAAAAGTCTCACAAGCAATCGGAAAGAACATCTGTAAAATATACAATAAACAAGAGGCCAATAGGCCTTAACGGTCACCTGAGTAGGAGTTTCATATATGCATTTAATTAAGTTTCATTCTGGAGTAGAAAAATTATAAATTTGTAATGACGACCACCTCCCTGCCTGAAGTCTTTCAAAAAGGACTATGAAACCTATAATTTCAAGACCGAGAAAATAAGCACCGCTTTCAAATTTACCTGGTCAGTGTACCCCTATCAATCAACTGAATTGAGGCCCCAGATTGGGTGTTAGAAAATGATTGACATTCGTTTACTCGTCCTGTGTATACCATGTCTAGCGCTCGCGACGATAGTGCAATTAACTTCTGTCTTTTGATGCATACCGTGATTATAAAACGCCATGTCTTTTAGTCAACTACGGTCGACACAGATTATATCTTCTGCTCTTGAAAATTTCAAGATATAAATTAAAAATTTACTCCTACTTGGTTTATGTATCACACCAAACGCGCTGATCACACCTGCCGACTGTCAAAATCACGTTGCGCCGATCATCTATGAAAACGTTTTTTTTTTATTAATAAAGATGCTTGTGAATAATTGAGAATACAGAATTAAATTAAATCAAATATTGCGTCCACAGTTTATAACGTTAGTTATCATATATCTTTGAGAAATTTCACGAGCCGAAACCAGAAAAGAAACAAGTTCATACAACTTTGGTACATGCGCAGCTGGTAGAATCATGTGCACTTTAGCAGCTGATCGGAGAAGTAATACAAATGTATGCTGTATAAATGTATGTTGTATAAATGTTGTATTAGTATTTGAGTACGGTACGATGATCACGTAATGCATAAAACATCGCGATATATGCTCACTAGATACCGTCAGAAACTTGTTTGCCCACGTCGCACGCGGTTTTTCATGCTTTTATATTCATTTTAACGATCGACAATTTGTTTTCGCTAGTACATATATAAGTACGATATTTTTCTAGATCATCGAAAAAACTCTGCTGAGAGCTTTTAACACCCCGTGTATATAGACATGTATACACAAGCGAGCTTGTTTCCCTCGGGGCTTCACGCCTTTATCAAAATAGGCTCCACCCCCATCTGAACTTACCTGAGGTAAACCACCCGGTTAAAAAACCTCGGCCTTTCAGCGAAAAACTTAAAGATCATAATAGAGTGCATGACCTGATATTGAAAAGGTGCAAGACTCTGATAGAAGATAATTTTCCAATTTTTGTTAACTTTCAGGATAGGTTTTATGTGTATATGTTTTCATAAATAAACTAAAACAAGGTGGCTAGTATACATGTTTTAGCTAAAACAACCTCCCATCCCCCATCCCCTGGGGCAATCAGAAACTCTCCTTGTGGGCATTTTAACCCCCCCCCCCCCCAAAAAAAAAACAGCTTTAAAACTCATCATGAGTTACTCACTTCTCCTGTTCCAGCTCTTGAATATTCAACATTCATTGACAATAAATCACCATCTGGCATTTATACCAAATCATTTTGCATGTATCAGTGATTTTAGTTAGGCATTTATTACTTCACTATTAACAAGTCTATTTGTTTATTTAGAAATTTCAAAATCTGTTATTGTTTCAAATGATAAAAATACTTGCATAACTCTTTTGATCATACACTTCTTTACAATTACATTATATTCAATGATTAATTACTAAATATATTTGTGAATTTACTCATTTCTTTCATTGAAATTTCTGAGCAGAATAAAATAATAAGACAAATATATACCCCCCCCCCCCTCCCAGCTATAACCCTTGCCTTACATGTAGGTGGCATGAAATATTACTAAAGATGACAGCTCAATGTTTTTTTTCTAAATCCCTACATTGGGAGACATAAAATTTAAAATTTTGATACACGGCTATATTTTCTTTCTTTATATGCAGTCAGTTTATATTCAGTATCAGCTGAAGTAAAGACGATTTTTTAAACATTAATTGCATTAACAGTATATGACTATTTTGACCCCGCCCTAGAGTCAGAACCCCTACCTCGGGGGACATGGAATTTAAAATTTTGGCCAGAAAAGCTGTAACTTGTGTGGAAGCATCCCCAGGTAGTGTAGATTCAAGTTTGTGCAAACCATGATCCCAGTGGGTAGGGTGGGGCCACAACTGGGGGACAAATTTTTACATAGAAATATATAGAGAAAAATCTTTAAAAATCTTCTCCTCAAAAACTAATCGGCCAGAAAAGCTGTAACTTGTGTGGAAGCACCCTCAGGTAGTGTAGATTCAGGTTTTTACAAATCATGATCCCCAGGGGTAGGGTGGGGCCACAATTGGGGGTCGAATTTTTACATAGGAATATGTAGAGAAAAATCTTTAAAAATCTTCTTCTCAAGAATCAATTGGCCATAAAGGCTGTAACTTGTGTGAAAGCATCCTCAGGTAGTGTAGATTCCAGTTGTTTAAATCATGATCCCCGGGGGTACGGTGGGGCCAGAACTGGGGGGGGGGGGTGATTTTTATATAGAAATATATAGAGAAAAATCTTTAAAATTCTTCTTATCAAAAACCAATCGGCCAGAAAAGCTGTAACTTGTGTGGAAGCACCCTCAGGTAGTGTAGATTCTAGTTTGCTACAATTTCATATATTATTTTGCAATCATCCTAAGATAGTATGAATTCTTAACTGTTTGTTAAGTTGTGACATCATTACGATCGTGTATTTTATATTTTTATTTTAAGTTGTAGCAATATTAATATAGATTTTTCAAGGTAATTAGTAAATTTCTTCATAAAAATTAAGTTTAATTCTCTCAAAGCAGCTTTATTGGCCAGCTCAACTTTGCGAGACATGCACTGGACCATGATGGTGGACTGACTAACATTCCTTCGCAAATGTGCTATTACACCATTGAAATGTCCTGTATTCATCGATGGACAATCCCCAGCAAATGCAATAGTTGTTTAAAGAATATTTTCTATAAGTGTTTTTAAAATGCAATGCCTGTTTAATTGCATTATTAATTTCTTCTGGATCAGCTGATTTACATTCAAATAGTCCTAGAAAAAAGCAATATGGAACACTCTGTGAGCAAAAGTAATGTACACTATCTCATTTTCAGAAACTGAAACCAAAGTCGGCCCATCGGACATAAATGTGCAGAAGTTAACTTGAGCCAATTGTTCTTCAATTTTGTCTCTTTCAACCTCATCTATGGAAACCATGAACTCTTTAAAACTTTTGTGGTTCATAAAAGTACTACCTAAATCAATACCTTTCTGATCATGAAGATCACATAACCACACATAATCTGTGACAGATCTAGACTTTTTGGCTATGGCATGTGCATTTCGAAAAAGTTTCCCTAGTTTTAAAACAGAAGCATTGTTTAATGAATGAAGTATTATTTCTGCAGAACTATCACCTAGTGGCTTGTGTCTAGAATCTGTAAACTTAACAGTGTATTTGTTGCCTTCTGACTTTCCATGCGTTGTAAGAGCTTCATGCCTGAGGTTCTTAAACCTACCACAAGCGGTACATTTGCATATTGCTTTAATCTGAAGGATGCGCTTTTTTTTACCTGCTAATCGTCCATACACCCCGACATTGCTTACAATACAGCTTCCCATGTCTTTCATCACTTATCAGCCATTTAAAATCCAATTTCCATCCCGCAACTAACGTTCGGCGTCTTTTGCTTTGGTCGTAAGTTTTGTGTCAATTACGGGACGCTTGATGGGAGCTGACGACTTCAAAAACTTGCGCACGGTCTCGCACGTTGTTAATGACCTTCATTTGTAATATTGCCAAACAACATTTGCATAAGGAAATGATGTACACTTTACTAATTTGCATAGGCCATATTGGAATCGCTATGGCGGTTTTCAGAACAACAGAAATATACAAGAAAAAAAATTAAAAATAGTGTTTTCAAAAATCAGCAATTCAGAAAAAATGTTCCTCATTTAGCATTGTACTTTAAACCATCCCAGAACGGAATTGCTTGTTTTGTTTATATTTGGGGGAGAGAAGGTGGTTCCTTTTTCATTTGTAAAATCGAAGCGGGTTATATCTGACCCGGTGTGGCTAGTCCACTCAAGACTTTTTAAGAAAGAATCTCTCTTGTAATCCCTTGTTGTACTCTCCCATACTGAAAAGGATACCACACAACTTTGAATGACCTCAATTATTGCTGTTACAGGTCTCTTTACTTTCGATTTCCCCCCTATATTTTCACAGATGCAACTCATCAACAAGAACATGAAAAAGGTCAATGTGTAACGTGCAGGGGGTAAGACTATTTGTCTGCCGTTACTGTGGGCAAAGGGCCTGTGTAGAATCAGACCTCGGAAAACAAAACAAAGATAGGCGCGACGTATGTACAAGATCTTGGTTTCCCTGGACCAGGCTATGAATGAAATCGAGCACTGCCTCAAATCTCAATTGGGTGTCTTGGCCCAAACCAATGTCTCAAACCAAGTGCCCAAGCACAAGGTCATCGTACTACCTGGTGACTCTGCACCAGGTTACTTCAACGTAACAAGGGTATCTGCGCTACTACTGGGGTTAAACAACAGAGGTTCCAACACCTCGAAAACCACAGTTCCCTGCAGAGGATACCAACACCTCTCTTATCCCAAGCGCTCAACCGAGGGTACCAACACCTCCAAGAGCCCGATCCCCTAGAGAAGATGCCAACACTCCTCTTATCCGAAACCCACTATATGTTCACCCTTACCAATTAGATGATGTCAACACCTATGTCTCCGTCGAGAACGTAACCGCTACCAAATTATTCAACACAACTCGCATAGAGCACTCACAGGCAAGAGTTTCACAGAGACAAACACTGGGTGTGACCACGCTTTCAATTTCCTCAAAAGTTCGGAAGAGTCGTATATTATTAAAACGCTCTAAACATATAATGGGTGTTTAGTTTCATCCATGCCATATTTTGAATTAATAATACTGCCTGTATTATATAGAAACCTCTGTTATCTCTAAATGAAAAAAATGACAATAACAAACCGTCAACCATCTCAAAAATCCATAAAACGAAATACAAATTCAAAGCAAAGCAACACGGACCTCCAAATTTAACTATTTATGTACAATGATTATTATTGTAAAGAAGAATCAAAAATATACTAATGATTGGATAATTAATAAGCAATTAATAGTATAAATAAATACAACTAAGGGAGGTAACTCTTTCAAAATAAATGCGTGCCTCGCTACAAATTTTGAGTAATTAAGGGCGGGGGGGGGGGGGGGGGGTTGTTCAGTGAACCTAAATTAATTTATTTTTTCTTGGGGAATTCTTTCATTTCCTAAATAGATTTTTTCATTTTCCCTGACCATGTCAAAACGGGTATTTTTTGTTCGATTTTACAATTTAGATCAAGAAAATGATGAGTTTGCAGCATTCATGCCCAGCACTGTTATTAAGAATATCACGTCACCAGCCCGAAAAAATATTAGTCTGTAATTTTTATTTGTAAGGTTCGAAATGTATGTTCCAAAATAATGCATTTTCCTCCACATTGTTTCATGACGCGAGGGGATTCTCCGCTTAGCGGTGCTCTTATTTGTTTCAAGTAAGGCATTGTTTCCTGAAAAAAAAATCTGCAAAGGATTCTTTAATTGAAACAATTATTTATAATATTATTTGTGTCTTGCACCGCTTAAGTTTGACGAGTATGGGAGAGTGAATGCGTCTCCTCTCACCGTGTTTTGAGTAGATAAACTCATCCCAGGTGTCTGATACAAAAAGGAATCTGTGAAAATCCTCTTTATTGAAAAGTTGTCGATGTGTTGATAAAGGTATTTCTAAGTAGATATGAGCTCCTGTTCTTCTGGACAGGTGTAACATTGACAATTAATCACCATCTGGCATTTATACCAAATCATCTTGCATGTATCAGTGATTTTAGTTAGCCATTTATTACTTCACTATTAACAAGTCTTTTTGTTTATTTAGTAGCGCAGATACCCTTGTATCCTTGATGTTTTTTTTTCCATAGATATCTAGGGTCTCGTCCATGGACTGAATATTTGCATCAATCGCCATGAATTCAGCGTTGAGAATCCCATCTCTTTTATTACATTCCAACAAACTGGCTGTTTGTTGTTGGTCTGTGGGCGGACTCCGTTTCTGTGGGTACGAACGAACTCAACATCAACACCCAGTGATTGATTTTTAATATTGGGTGTCATTGTGGCTAAGTCCTCTAGTTGGGAAGAGGGATAGTTGTGAGTGAATTCATATTTTGTCTTTCATCGATCTCGACATCTTCGCTAGCCAAAGGTTTCTGATCCGCACCGCTCCTCACGAAGCCTTGGCATATCGTGCTATCAAAAGTCGGGAATTTTTCCTGGATTTTGATTGGGGTTTACTGAAACCGTTCGACCAATCAGAAATGCAAAACATATCTGATTTAATTAACAATGATTTTGTACTGTTTATTCACGAGTTTCTCTAACACGCATATCTCAAAACTCTTATGTTTCTAGTCTATCTGTTTGAACCTTCATGATACATGTAGCATGCAATGGTGCAATAACAAGTACCCCTGATTGTGTATCAACAGAGGCATGCACTTATAGAATAAGGATTTACCGCTTCAAGTCTTACACCCTTCGAATGAATTCGATCTCTACGTAACATTTAACACCATTCCTATTTAATGAATACACTGGGCATTAAAACGTTCTTTCAACTTGTTAATATCTGTCATTACTGCACCAGTGACGTTAAAAGTACGGCATATTTCATTATTTTGCGGATTTATAAATAGGCTGGGAAATCACGTGACGAAAAAAAATCTCGACTTTTGATAGCACAATATGCCAAGGGTTCAGAAACCCTTGGCTAGTGAAGATGCGATCTCGAGCAAAGAACGGTTATGTCATCATCCATGTGTGACAGTTTTCATCGCAAGAGAGCAAGTTCACGTTCAAGTTTCATAGCGCAAGGTTGTAGTTATATTTGGCCTGGTCCGATATAGTTTTCAGTTTGTCACATAAATGGCCCTGGTCACACTATGTCAAATATTTGGTTTGCTTGACTTAGGGTACACTGTTGTCAGAATTTGTTCTGGCTAGTCCTTTTTTCGGGTTTCCATGTTTCAAACAAATCCAAAATTGAAATTCCTCTTTTTTCAAGTATATTTTAATGCAGACCATATCTAACACACAACAAATCAAAATAAAATCCATCTTTGTATCAAAATACACCACAACTGACCAAAATCATCAGCAACGAGAATTCACGTGTTCATGGAGTCTAGTGTCACGTGACGTCATTTACACGCATCGTCGAAAGAATAGTTTAAAGTTGAAAACTATTACTGCTCTAAAGTGAGCGTTTTTTATACACGCTCAAAAAAAAAAAATCATATATATATATATATATATATATATATATATATATATATATATATATATAAATCAAGCTATTTGGAATAGCTAAATAAGCTATATATCTTATTCAAGCTATATAGCTATATCAAGATATTGTACTCGACCTGAACATGGTAAGCGCGCGGATCTATCATTAACATACAATTTTTAGCAGTTTTAAAATATTCTTTGTAATAATCATAACATATATTCAGCTCAAACCATATATCATTGCGTTCTATAGATTCTTTTTGTACGTGAGTACTTAATTCCTCCTTTTCTCCGATCGCGAGAATATAAAATCGTGAAAGCCGATTTTTTCCTTCGAAGAAGGGAGGGCATATTGCTTTGCTGCTGTCTGTCTTTCGGTCGGTCCATCATCAGTTTCCGTTAATTTTCTTGCATCTACTGACATGACCTTCCCTTGGAAGCATCTGCAAAGAAAATGAACGGAAACTGCAAATTATTGAAATGTTTATAAGTTCAAGGCGCATTACTCTGTCAAATATTGCTTGATCGTCCCCAAAATAGAACTTGAACTAGATATTATTAAGATAAATGTGTATACCAAATTTCATTTCAGTCAGAGTAAGCTCTACGAAGAAAATGAATAGATACAACTGCAAATGATTGGAATTTTTCTAAGTCCATCAGGCATAATTCTGTACAAAATGGCTCGATCATACCTAACATCGACCTTGACCCAGATATTATGATAAATCTATATACCGAATTTCACTATGTGCAACCTCTGCGAAGAAAATGAACGAAAAAAGTTGGTGGAGAGAGAGAGAGAGAGAGAGAGAGAGAGAGAGAGAGAGAGAGAGAGAGAGAGAGAGAGATAGAGAGATGGACAGCAGCAAAGCAATATGCCCTCCCTTCTTCAAAGAGGTGCATAAAAAACATCAAATTGTTTTATTTATTTAGTACGTTTTTGGTATTAATCAAAGATGTCCGATCCAAGGTATATGCCCGCAATGCATGACGAACTCGTCCTTCACTTTTCACCATGACGTTTATTAGTCAAACCTTGTTCAACAACGTTCTTGGTTACCCCGTTCTGGAAAGTTGTATCCCATTCTCTCACTAGAGAGCAAATGAGCTTTTATCCATCAAAACTAAAATCGCGAATTTAATAAACGAATTGCCTTATTTGATTTATTCAACATTTGTCAAATCTTAATTTCGTAGAGAAAAGAAAGAAAAAAAACCCAGTTTGACTGAGAACGTTATTGGATATTGGATACCACTTTGAGCGGTGGACACGTGTTCAAAACTGCACGTTTAACTATGAGCTTGCCGGCTTCTTGCTATAGACAGGTGGGTCACGCAGCGGTGTGTTTTCTTTGTTTAATAAGATATTTACTCATAAAGGAAAAGAAGCTTATGTCTATGGTACTATATTCAGTGTCTGAATATGATAAAACTTGTATAGCTATCACTCGATTACTTAAAATCTATAAATTGTATATGTTTTGAGTCGAGGAGCCCCAGAAGGGATAATTTTGACGTTCTTTTTATAATTATATATGTTGTCAAATATATGAAAATAAGGTTCAATTGCAAAAGAGCTATCATCGATTGACATCGACAACGATACGTAACCATCCTCATGCAGATGACAGTATCTGATATTTATTTCTGTTAAAAGCACACATACCTGTTTATATGAATTCAAACAACTGTAAACAAACCTGTCGTATTACCTTGTTCTGCAAGCTGCTTTTCTGAATTACTATTCCCGCGCGAATCCACCTCAATCGTTAATTGATCATGAATATGCATAGGTAAATCGCCGTTATTCATTTTTAAATTATTGCTAGGACCTTGTTAATATTTAAAAAAAAATGGTAATTTTTCTAGAAACTTCATTTTCATAAATCTAGTCATGCAGACAAAATTTGGGTCTGGTTTTCAACATCGTTAAAATACCGTTAAAAACGGCATATATACCAAGATTTTTTTCTATATATTCCTATGTAAAAATGAGACCCCCCCCCCCTTCTGGGCCCCACCCTCGCCCCGAGGATCATGATTTTAACAAACTTGAATCTAATCTATCTGAGGATGCTTCCACGCAAGTTTCACCTTTATGGTCAAATGATTTTTGAGAAGAAGATTTTTGAAAAATACCAACAAATTTTCGATAATTTTTAAATATCTCCCCTTTAAAGAGGGCGTGGCCCTTCATTTTAACTCACTTGAATCCCCTTTACCCAATGATGCTTTGTGCCAAGTTTGGGTGAAATTGGCTTTCAGCTCAGGTGAGCTAAAAAGGAGCAACATTGATGTAGCCATAGTTTTTATTAATATTTATGTTCTTAAGAATTCCACACAAGACAGTTTTACAGTATATAGAGTGTTCAGGGGTATTTTAAACAAAGAAAGAGAATAATTTTAATTGAGTAGTTTCTGAATTCGGATACTGAAAAAGGTATAGCGCACTTAGTATACAATTTCGCCTACAATATAGTGCTTTTGCAAACAACAGACATTTTCAATATTATAACATTTTAAGTTAAAATATATTTAAAGAAAGGCATATACACAATTACCTTGTTAAAATAGCCTTAGATATCTTAGGTACCAATAAAATCTTCAGGTTTTGTACCACGTAAAAACAGAAACTCTGATTTAAATTGTGTTCTTCAGGTTTTGTAGTGCACGGTTTTATTGAATTAAGTTTGGTGCAACGTGGTCTTCGTACTGTAAATTAGACAAATATTTCAGTAAGTGCCGTTTCTAAAACATTCATGTATATAGCCACAAATATTGAAAAGACATCCAATAAATGTGTTGTATACGTTGCATAGTGGTAAAAAATAGGTATTTTTTATTTTACGGTCGCTAGATCGCTTCCCCTAGGTAGTAAATATTTTTTTAACTGAAAGTATTAAAGAATAGAAAGTTTATTGCATGTATTTAATCTGCTGGAGTTTTTTTTTTCTCAAATTCTTTTGTATAATTCCTCAGCAGGTATTCAGCAATAATTTAAGATATTTGTATTGCCTGGATATATGATTTTGTTTCAAGATTAAAAATAAATTAAGTAAGATGCGTACTAATCTCTATATTATTTATTAGTAAACATAGCTGATTAATTAAATAGCATTCAATCTCTGGATACAGGGAAGAGCCATTTCCTCCACCATGAATGAAATGAAATGTCAGATAGCATTTAGAGCGAATAGAGATGAACGTTTTTCATAAAGTGAAGATGTTCTACTAAAGCATTTCTTAACTAAAAGATGCAACAACAGAACCGGTCTCAGTTTTCGTCACACTTGGAACCATTTCGTATCTCTGAATCACTTAAGTGATTCACCAGAAACCAATCTGCTTTCTTTTGTTTTGTTTTGGTGGTCACCTCTGTCATTTTTCCAGCTCCCACTGTAAACACGCCATCATCCGAATACATACAGGCGTCATTTTTATCTTGAACGTTGAAATTGGCTAAATATATGTTGGGCCCGAGGTCTTTGATTTCTATGGAACAATGATAATAATCATCAATAGATATTGTTGTTTGGTCCGAATTTTTATAGGTGTTTGGTCTAACTCTCAAAATAGTTTGCTTCACAGTCGGATCGTTTTCTCTACGGCTGGCTTTGCATCCTCCATTATTGATCTTTTTAGAAATTAAGGTATCAAGCTCTTTTAAAAATGAATCTTTTATATCTTTCTCTCTCTTAGAATTTACTACTGATACTACGATGAAGGTATGCAATCGTCTGTTATCAGTATTAGCAAATTCGGGCAGTCTTCCTTTGAGTAAATTATATGACGGTTTTCTACCACTTTTGACAAATATTATGTGTTTTTGAATAAAATCCGAATGTAAATCTCTTTCCTTGCGAAGAACTGGATTTAAATGCCCTGTAATAAAAAAAAAATCTTTATACACGTTTGAAATATATTCATTAATTTATACTACCGTAAACAAAATGACAAATAAAACTTGAATTCATACTTATAAATGAAGACATTTTGCAATAAACTACGAAATGCCTGCACCAGAGTAACTGCTTACACGTGGCGTTATATATAAATATATACCCTCTACGTAATAATAAACATCGCCACCATCCTGGATTTATTTAAAACTGTCACATCAGCTGGAATCATCGGTAAAATTATTTTGCGATCCTTTTAGTCTTCCGATTGGTCCTTTAAAGTTTAAACTTACAAATGATTTAACCAAAGCAGCGCATCACGCCTGTCATTATTAGAAAACATCCCCTAATCTGCATCTACTGCCTTAGCTATTGACGAAAGACTAAAGGGAGGACAGAAGTTGACATCAATGCGTCATAATTTGGGTAATCCCTTCCAAATTAAGCATTTGTATGCATATTCTAAAGGCGTCGATTTTGAATTCGATCAACATACAAGTTAAAAAATATGGAAGTGGATTATACTTCTATTTACACAAAGTGTATATAAACATGTTTATAAATGTATATATTTTGAAATATTGACACAAACACACATGCAGGGAACTCTCATTTACATAAGGTGACAACTTTCGTCCTCTCTTTAGACATTTATTGCATATCTAAGGCAGTAGATGCAGGTTGAGAAGTGATTTTTTAAGTTAATGACAGGTGTAATGCGCCGTTTTGGTTTAATCAGTTGTAAGCTAATGGACAGATCGGAAGGCGGGAAGGATCGCAAAATAATTTTACCGATGAGTTTCAAGCAAAAATTCCAGCTTATGCGACAATTTTAAATGAATCCAAGATGGCTGTTATTTGTACATTGTGTATTATTAGGTAGAGGGTATTTATTTTCTTAATTATGCGAAAGATATATAAAGGCAGGCGCCTATATATGTTACACCATTAATATTTCAACTCGTATGAAATGGTTTCCGTAAAATACAATAATTATTGCATTACGTGCATATTTAAAATGTTATGTTAAAAAAAGAAATGTGTGGATAAAATCATTTTATATTACTCACAGAAAAACACATCTATTGTATCCAATAACATATAATACATTTCATTGAATATTAAGAAAAGGGATTGTTCTCTGAAGAACTATAGGTATTTTCTCAAACTAATATACTGAAGTTCAAATTGGTCTTTATACCATAATTTGATGATAAAGAGGCGCATTTATTTATCCGTTTTGCAAGAAACACTTACTTGGAGAGACAGAGCCGAACATTTCGAAAGAAACCACAAAGATGGTTAAATAAAGCCCACATGAGAATATCATGTTTCCTCAAATTAACGTTTCCTAAAAACAAAAACAATTTAATCATAGTATTTGCCGAAATAACTGCACTTATTTAAACATGCTAATGTCATTAATACTAATTCCAATAATTATGAAAATATGTGAAAAAAATGAGCAACAAAATAAAAATAGGATACTATTTGCGAAAGATATGGAAATGAGAAATTACATACTTTTCAGGACCTGAAATGCCTGCAATGATACCAAATCAAATGGCGACATGTTCTTCCTATCAGAATCCCTTTATATACACCTTTTGAAATACGATATTATCTGTTTGAGTGTCAATTATGTACTTAACTATTTACATAAAATGACTTATGTCAAATAATGGTCGTACACGATCCAATAAATTCTCGTAATTTTTTGTTCTGAAAAAACCAGCTGTTATTTTAAAAAATTAATTCAAACACTGTAAACACAATATGTTCATAATTTTCCACCTATTGTCAATACACCTAGCCCTGAAACGTAGCAGCTGTTGTTAAAATCTTTATTTGCAAGTTAACTTACAACTTAGATACGAACACCAATAGAAAACATAGTATCACGTACATTCAAGTTCTACAACAACACGCAAAGTAATTCTTTTACTTATAATAAAAGTTCAAATCCAAGAAATATCGAAGTAGGTGTAAATAAGAACATTAACTGTACTTTTGTCATATTCGATACACGACTTACAAACTAAATAAGGTTTTTTTTTAAACAATTGTACGTGTATAAAATTGGTAAACCAGATTTAATTAAACAATAAGGATTAATTCTTTGAGTATAATGAAATGATAAAATACGATCGGAGGTGATCAAATCCAATAAAGCCCGAGGGTTTCATGATAGATTTGATCTCGCCCGACCGTATTTGAACACCTTATAATATTTGTAGAATGATTCCTTATTACTTATATTTATATAATTTTCTTCAATTGTTCGATTTAATATTAAAAGAGTCATTGATGAAAAATAATGGATTAAACATTACAAAATCGATTTGTAGTTTTATCACAGACAATTTGGAAATTGTAAATACATGTATTATGCTATGAATGTGGGCATGTTATCTTCGCACTTGTTCCCAATGACTAATTCACGATTGAAAAAAGTTCATACATAACAGATTTGAACCAAATGTACACTATCTTTGCCTTAGTAAATCGAATCAAAGTTTCATAAAAAGGTCCAATATTGGCAAATGGTATAATTGAACGCAGCTCGCAATTTGGATACTGTCCTCGGGCACACTTGTTTCGAATAATCATAAAAGTGTACTGCATTTTGACAAGTGTTTGCTTAGGGTTATTTTAATCAAACTACATCTTTAATTAGGATCCCGCTTTGCGGATGTCCAATAGTGATCTGTCTGTCCGTCCGTCTGATATCTCGTCTGGACATATCTTCTCTCCTCTAGGACCAATCTGTCTCATATTTCACCCACAGAGTGCCTTTGGGTAAAGGGTGTGCAGTAACCTGAATCATGTTTCTAGGTCTAAGGTTAAGGTCATAGCAGTATACTATAGAAAATCCTTGTCCGGAGCTTATCTTCTCTCCCCTTGGTCCCATTTTGCTCATTCTTTACTCACAGAGTGCCTATGGTCAAAAGGTACGTAGTGATCATGAATGATGTTTGTAAGTCAAGTGTCGAGGTCATATCTAAAAACTAAGCAATCCTTTTTTAAGAGATATATACTCTCCACATAGCCTTATTTTGCTCATACGTTACATAAACAGAACTTTTGGTTAATTGCGTGCAGTGACTTTGAACCAAGTCAATGTGAATGTCATAGCAGATTAGAAAATATATTATATCCAATTTGCTTAATCTTGCTCAGATTGAACAGAAAAGCATGTATGTAAAGGGTAATGATATTGAATTAAAAGTTCTATGCCAGATTGAAAATTTCCAAGTTAAAGTCAAGGTCAAAGCAAAATTCTCTGAAATGCTTTTTATCCTATTGTCCATTAATTTAGCGGGGCCTTTTGAAATGGTCACCATCGAAATGATAACTAGTTTTAATTGAACCGTTGAAGAGAATGGTTTAATCCAATCTAGTTAGTTATAAATATTTTTTTTTCTATTTTCTTCACTGTCTGTGAATTTATCTTTACAAAATAGTTTCCTAGCACAAAAATTGTCAAAATCATAACGTAAAAAGGTCAGGGAAACAAATGAAATATACAAGTCATGTAGTAACGTAAAGATAGCGTTATACATTCTAATGGAGAATGGACTTTTACTAGTTGGCGATTGAAACCTCTGTTAAATGTTTTCTTTTGTAAGACCGTAACTTTATTGTAGATTTGTTATGTATTTCACTGAACCTGGAATAAAAAACTAGAGAACCACACCCAGAATCCACGAAGTCTCTCAACACAGATTTAACACAAATAATGTAATAACCAATCAAAAAAAACACAAGGTTATTTTTTCCATTTGTCAAAAATAATAAAATGAGCATTATGTCAAGGAATTAGGATTTTCTGAAAGTACGAGGATGAGCAATTGCAAGCAACCGAGGTACACGACCAGCTAGCGGAAAATGGCCTCTTTAATTTGGTTGAAAGTTTTAAGATTTTCATTAATAATAATGCCAAAAGTCCATCAATCCGTTTAAGAAAAAGCATGCTAACTGTATATGACCAAGATGTCACATAACAATTTGTTAAATTAGAAGGAAAGTCGGCGTACAATATTAGAATTTGGCAAGAATCATCAAAACGAACAAATTGGGATTTAATTGTCTATAACCTAAAATGCTACATGCGCGAGCAAAAATTGATGACTTAAATATTATTTTCTTGAAAGTTGGAAGTACATGTACATTCCCACTTTAAACAAAAAAAATAAGTGGTACATTTATTATTTATATTTGAAATATTATTGCTTATATATTCAATGCATTTTTTTAGTTAACACGGTATATCATAATATATTAGTAATAAGAACAGAAAAAAGTGTGCACATGGCAGATATCGATAACGAATTAACGACATATATAGTTTGACATAATGTTAAAACTACATGCCTCTATTAACTTATCCAGAACGAAACCAGTAAACCATGCCAGACTTTAATATATGCGGTATAAAGTAGAATTTAAAACAACAGTCATATTTCTGGACTTTATCATTCATCTCCCTAAAATTTTTTTTTTTAAAAGCACATACTTTGTCATCTCTATCTGTAGTTTTGAAAGCTGCATATTTTATGTCGAAATATGTCATCGTTTCTCGTTTTAAATTCGTGGAGAGAAGACCCAGAGACTACAAAACCCTGTCAAACAGTTGTAAATTGCGTCCTGTTGCTATATTCAGACCCATGTTATCATAAAACTACTTTTTGCATTTCAATTTTATTTCCATCAAATTCCACGTAACAAAGAAACCAAATCACTATTATAATTCGAAAGTGTGCTCAAATAATAATAATACTAAGTAAATGAAATTTTCACCCTCTGTGCGCTCAGATTTCTGCCGAATCAATATTTTAAACACCCACTTTCTTTTCGGTAGAAAGCAAGATTGGCGCTCTTAAGATAACATGAAACGCTGTGATAAAACAAGAGGCCAATAGGCCTTAACAGTCACCTAAGTACCATAGCCCATACACAAAATTGTGGAGGAGTCTCATAAATGCATTTAATTGAGTTTCCTCCCTGCCTGAATTCTTTTGGAATGGACTCTAAATCCTACAGTTTAGCACAAGACCTATCACTCGTATCAGAGTGTATGACCTACTACTGAAAAGAGGAGCACAGCTTCCATGCATAGTATTTTTTTCCCAGGTATGTTAACTTTCAAATTAGGTTTTATGTGTTTATGTTTTCATAGATAAACTAAAACATGCAACATGGTGGCTAGTATACTTATTACTTTACTAATAACAAGTCTACTTGTTTATTTTAAGAAATTTAAAAACTGTTTTTGTTTCAAATGATAAAAAACTTGCATAGCCATTTTGATCATACAACTTATTAATTACATTATATTGAATGATTAATTACTAAATATGAACAAGCGAAGGAGGATAACTCCATTTTGAAGAAGCAAGGGTAGATAGATAACTCCATTGTTGTAATCCTCTTCCCTGAACTCCTTTCAAATGCTTTCATAATATAATATCGATAACTTTGATGGACAGCTACATTATTTTTCTTTTCTAAACATGTGAATTAACTCATTTCTATCATTGAAATTCCTGAGCAGAAAAAAATAAGACAAATACATACCCCCCCCCCCCCTTCCCAGCCATAACCCTTGCCATACATGCAGGTGACAAGGAATATTATTAAAGATGACAGGATAATTTTTTTTCTAAATATGCAGTTAGTTTTTATTCCGTGTTCTGTGTCTGTAGAGAAGAAGATTTTTTAAGATTATGTGCATTAACACTATATGGCCATATTGCCCCCCCCCCCCCACCCCTACGACCTGAACCCCTGACCCAGGGGCCATGAATTTCACAATTTAGGTAGAGGAGTCCGTGGACATCATAACCATGCATTCAGCTTTTTTCCCCACATGTGTGGAAGTAAAGAAGACGATTTTCTAAGATATAAGAAGACGCTTTTCTAAGATTTAATACATTTTCACTATATGGCTAAATTGGCCCCGCCCTAGGGCCTAAAGCCCTGTCCCAGGGGTCATGAATTTCACAATTTAGGTAGAGGAGTCCGTGGACATCATAACCATGCGTTCAGTTTTATTCAAATATATATGGGAGTAGAGAAGAAGATTTTCTAAGATTTAATACATTTTCACTATATGGCCAAAGTGGCCCCACTCTAAAGCCTGAACCCCTGACCCAGGGGCCATGAATTTCACAATTTTGGTACAGGGCTTCATGGTCATCATAACCATACATTCAGTTTTTTCCTCACATGTGTGTGACTAGAGAAGAAGATTTTTGAAAATTTGGCTTTTTTGCATATTTTGCCCTGCCTGTGGCCCCCCGGGTGAGGTAGAGCCAAGAATTTCACAATTTAGATTCCTCTTACCATAGAGATGCTTCACACCAAAAATGGTAACAATTGGCCTTGTAGTTTTTAAGAAGAAGTTGAAAATGTAAAATTGTTAACGCACGACGCACGACGACGGACGTACTAGTATCTATATTATAAATTTAGACTTTTTGCAAATAAACTAAAAAAATGCCTGCATCTGAGTAACTGCTTACACCTTCGGTATTTCAGCACGTGCGGGATGATGTCCGTGACCTATAAGTGAATTTTAACTGATAAGTATCTGTTGTGAAATTAATTAAAAATTTACTTTCATTTTCGATAAACAAGTCCAAAATAGCAAAAATGAGAGTAAGGTGGTGGACACACTTTGGCGAATCTAAGTCAGTGGGAGATATGCTTGCAGTGAAATAATATTGAATGATTACGTAAACAATGGATAAATTTATAAGGAACTTACTTGGATTATACATAGAAGTTAAGATTTGACAAATGTTAAATATATGAAATAATGCAATTTGTTTCTTGATTGCGCGATTTTAGTTATGATAGATAGAAGCTAGCGAAGCGCGACCTCTCGCGAGAGAATTGAATAGAACTTTCAAGAAGGGGGTAACCAAGAACGCGGTTTGACTAATAAACGTCATGGCAAAAAAAAAAAATGTACAACGGGTTTATCATGCATCGCGGTCAGATATTCATACCTTGGAAGGGAATCTTTGGTTAATAAAAAAGTTAATAAATAAAATGGAACAATTTGATGCGATTTTAGTTTTAACGGAAAGAAATTTTTTCTAGAACGGGTTGCTCAGGAACGGAGTTTAACTAATTTACATCATTGCGGAAAGTGTAGGGCGAGTCAACCATTGGGCAGATACTTTGGATCTGACAACGTTGGTTTAAAATATGCAAATAAATAAGCATGTCTATATGAATAAATGATGTATGCATTACACAGGGAAATTAAATTTGGGGGGGGGGGGGGGGGGGGGGGGAGAGAGTGACCACCTTCTCCAAATTGGATTTTTTTTTCTCAAAACAGTCTTTATCTGAAACTCTCCCTTTGGACAGTTATAATAATAATTATTGTGAAATTTGATCTAAAGAACAGAATTAAGAAACGTCCTAAATACCCACTCTCTGGTTTAAAAAAAATTCATTGTTATCTTTTGTCCACTCAGCTGCAACATAAAGAATCAAGGCACGTACATGTATATCATCAAATTCAGTTTAGATTTTTCTCAAACCAAGGTTTGACCAAAGACCCAATTCAAAAGAATCTGTTGAACGGCAAATTCCAGGACAAAAAAAATTCCCAATATATTATTATGTGTCAGTCCTGTGGAAAAACATTTAGAGAATTTTTTTAGCTGGTTTAGTTTGAAAAAAAAAATATTTAAAACCCTTTAGATAACAACCAAAATTACGTAACATTCATTTCTGTACACATAATGTCGCATAAAAATAGCGCTTGCATAAATATGAGATGATGCTGCAATAATGTCTAGAAATAAACTAACAAGACAAAGAAGATAAGTACCAAGTATAAATGTTTATTAAATTTTGTTAATGTGTCAGAGAATGCAGTTCTGTACTATACATGTACTGGTGCATACTTTCAAATGTATTTTATTTTTACATGTACATGTCAATTCAACATCCTGGGTGCGGGTGATTTGTCAGGCCTTGTACGCTCTTGTCCTTTGTGAAAGATTGGCATTAATTTATGTTTAAAATTGGAGAATTTTTAAGTTGCTAAAGATCTGCCCAAAAATCTCATTTGGAGTTCCAAAATAAAACTGATTTAGGTCAATTAACATGGCGGAAAAATATATTCTGATGTTGACATACCTGAACAAAAGTCTGAGATCTAAGTTTTGTTAAATAACGTCTCTTGTACGAGATGTATGAAATATGTAAATGCATCAACTGGTAGCTCCCTTTAATCAATTTCGGACCCATATCCTGTTTCCTGTATTATTCAGTAATATTCAGTTTCAACAACGTGTCAGATAATGTTTCAAATAGTAAACATCGCCTTACGTTCTTCTGCCAATGGAAAAGTTCTTGCTCAAACCTTTCTTAAACAAATAGTCATGTATATTTACTTAACAACGGTGGATCATCCCCAAAAAAACCCCAACAAACTTTCCAAAATGTTAATTAAATACATTTCATTTTATTGTCATTTTAATCAATATCATACTTGGAAGCAGATGATATGGATCTGATCTTTTATGTCAGCTACATGTGTATAATAGATGAAAAATACATGGTTCGGTATTTGATAACAAGAGCCCGTTGTGATGTTCAAGTCATCTTTACGTTTTGTTTAAACTGTGCCATCTTATCCAAAATTGTTACATATCGACCTGGTAACAATTGAGACCCGCAGCAAATCTCTATGAAGAGAAGGCAATTTAAGGCATACCTACAAATGCCAAAAAATAATCATACTTAGGCAATTTAGGAACTGTTCACGCTAGGGGGTCATTACAATTATTAAGACTCGTTCAGGTAGAAAATAAAGCTTGGAACTTAGTTTAAATAGGTTACCAGAATACATTATGCATTATTAATATTAAATATGCAATTTGATTATGAGATATTTTGCACTGTGAAAAAAGTCTTCTTACCATAACTGTGACTATGTCTGTATATGCTGCCACATCCTGTCCGAAACAAGTGGTACCGTACGCGTCTGAGGAAGGATCGTTCGATAAAGCAAAGACGGTATCCATAGAACTATAATCGTTCGCCCTTTCCAAATTAGATTTTGACAGTGAAAGCAACTCTTGACCAGAATTAACTCCTAAAGAATAGCAATAGGAATTTGCACCTGCGATTGGGCCTCTGGTTCTGGTGTATACATATACACTTTCAGACGGGTTAACTCCGGATGAAAATTGGAACAAACAGCTTGTTTTTTGGTTTGACGCCGGGTTGAAAAGACAATTCTGGAAGTATAAATTGTTAATTTGCGACTTATTGCATAGTTTTGATATATTATTAAAAACATCATTATATAAAAAGTATGAAGTCTGTTTTGAGACGAGACATAGAAAAAATATTTTGTTGAAAAATACAGCACGTGCAATAAATTAAACGATGGACTCAAATCTGAACATGACTCGTAATAGATATTGTTTGTCTTGTTTCTTTTTCCTCGCCGCTATCCTTAATACCGCTATATAAGCTGCAAATTAAACCTCTGATCAGTTCAAAGTATTCCACAGTACAGGTCTCATTGTGTGGAAGTACATTTTACATCACCTTGTTATTAGGTCGCAATAACATAAAATTTTATTTATTAGTGCCAAGCCAACTATACAGGCCAATGTATCACCAAAAGAAATGCACAAAGGCATAATTCTAAGACACAATGTAAAGAATGCTACACTTCGGTCATGAGTTTCAGGTGCGAAATCGGGTGTCGCACATTTGCTGGTGCCAGCTTCAGATGAAAATAGCATCCCTTCTTAAACTTGAAAGTATGGAATAATTGTTAGCTTCCAATGCATATCATTGTTTTAAGATTGAGTATGTTGTTCAAATGACGTATAAATATTAGGGATGACAATCTCTAACCGGTTAACCGATTACTCGGTCGAAACGATGGTAATCGGTTAGTCGTATTACATAAGTTTTGTTTTTTGTCTTTCGAGACTATTATTTAATCAAGTTAAATTGGAGACCGTTAAATTCCCAGGGCTAAGCTCTTGGAGGAAAAATAGGTCAGTACATGTAGGTGTTAATTAATCTTAAAACAACAATGTCACTTGTTAATCTTAAAACAACATGTCACTGCCTTGTCTGTTCAGCTTTATAGAAATAATTATTGAATGATACTAATACCACTGTTGAGTACCGTTAAATTATTGTACCTAAGTTCAATGTGTTTATTCTACTTTTTCCTTTAACAAGATATCAATTTATTATATACATAGAAAATGCAATTGTCTCAATATTAAAAGTGCTTAAATACATATAATCATTTCAATCGTAGATGTATAGTTTGTCATGAGCAGACTTTGTTGTAAGAAGTAACTGGCTGCGAAATTGCGATATGTGGTCAGTTCAACTATTTCATGACTGTTTGCTCGTTATTTAAGATAAAATTTTAAAATTATATTTTTATTTACACAAAACAGAATAGCCCTTTTGTGTTTTCTGTGTTATTTATAACAATTAATAAAAATGATAATAAAACGTCTAAAATCTGCGTATTTTGATACGAGTAACCGGTTAATCGGTCGGAACGAATTGCGAATAACTGATAAACAATTCTCGATCGATTGTCATCTCTAGTAAATATTATAATGATATGTGACTCAATTGACCAATATTAGAATTGGAGCAACATAAAACGTAACGAAAATGTTATTTTAGCAAAATTACCATAAATGGCAATGGCTCTCCGCCCTCATGATATAAAGTATGTTCTTTGCGTGATTTGATGTACGTTTCAGATTGAAATAAGGTGGGTGGATTGCTGTGAAGGAAAAACGCATTTCCAGCTAACATACTTGTAAGCACTTGTCTTATTTTGTCTTTGTTTCCTGTTAAAAAGAGCAAACACATGCTTATGATAATATTTCAATTATAACTCTTTTATAAAGCCACATTTCAAATTTTATATTTATTTTATTTACCACCTTATTCTAAAAACTGTAGGTTGACAGGTTGATTTTTATCAATATAAAAATTGACATTCAAAACACTTTATAACACTAGATTGAGAAAATCACATATAACACTATTGACTTTAGTCGCTTCTGTTATATATTATAGAACGTGTATATTATTTCATGCTTTTACAGTCGACATCAGGTATACAATTTCTGTCACTGGTTTCACCAAGTCAAAATATTCTTCAATACAATGGTATATATTTAACAATAAAGGGGTTGTATACATCACAATAGCTCCTTGTATATCTTTCAATTTTGTGTTCAATATTTGAAAAATGAATATGCAAAGCTATTAACATCAATATTTGTTTCGCACAACTCTTCTAGTAACGCATATATGGCAAATTATATGTACCTTTTAAGTGCATTTTCATTATGCCAACTTATTTACTTCCGCGATAGTTTTGCAATCGCAGATGTGTTCCGGAAACATTAATATCTAAATTTGAACAAATTATTTAATACACAGAATACGGAAACTAATGCTAAAAATAGGGTATCTTCGCGTTTTTTTTTAAATATTGAGAGAAAAATAATTCTAAAGCATCAATTACATCGCACAGCTTTACGATCAAAAGTAAAAAACCTTTTTAGAAGGCTTTTCTTTATATTGTAACACAATACTTGTAATTAGACTAATTATGAGTCAAATATCTGCTCGAACCCAAGCTAAACGAGGCTCTACTACATGTACATGTAAATACTTATAAGGTCCCAACATATGTTGTAAGCAGTTTGTTTTCCTCGATAAACTTTGCACTTAAATTGGAACCCTCGAACTGATTCCCGGTAAATCCTTGATTTCATAAAGGGAAAATTATATGAAAAAATATTCTAGCCGGATATTTGGTTCTCGAAATTACCCTGATCAATTAACATTATTCGATAATTGTTTTCCTCAATTGTAATTAACCTAAACTTTTTTTCCAAATGTTGGGATGGATACAGTGATTTGGTATAACTGAAAATGTCGATTAAAAAAAACCCCACCTATAATCTTGGTTATATTTTCGATATCAAATATTGAATTTGAATTAGGCTGTCCAAAGTTAATTCTACGTGTAACGTAACCCGTGCCTAGGTTTAGGAGAAATTGGGTTTTGAAGAAAAACAAACAAACCCCTATTTGAATTTGATTTTTACCAATTTGATTATACTAAAATGCTGTAATCTGTAGAAATTTGAAATGTTTAAAGCACATTATGGACTATAAATGTAGTTTGAATATTCACTGTATTTGTATAAGCGTAAATGAATAAAATCATTTGTTTGAAATTTTTGTTTTAATTTTATCGCCCTTCCTCGTAGGTTTGGTATTTTGAAGTGACGTTAAACGTAGAATTAATTTTGGGCAGCCTTATCTGCTATAACAGTACCTGCCGATATACATATGTAAAACACATTATCAGTTGTATCTCCTATAGTGGTTTCTTTCCAGGCTTTCCCTCCAGGCTCAAGAAATTTTTTTTCACGAAAGGGCGGGAAAAAGAGATTGTTGTGAAGAATCCAAAATCCCCTTGACAAGGAGGAATCCATGGCAATTATACCCTAAAACATATAAAAATATATAGATAAACCTATAAAACATGTCTTATAAACATATAAGATTTATGTAAAGAACTTCTCAGTGTTTGTATGAATGTGACTGAGTGATATTTAAAACTTACGTGATTCCATTTTAGGAAACTTGGAACACGCATTGCTTCCGCTATCTTTGTAACATTGAGAAGATCGTTTGAATATACGATGTAGTGATCCAATTCTCCTACTAAAATCTTATTGATTGCTTTTGCAAGGACACTTTCTTTTCTCTCAGGAAAATGAAGCTTGAAAAAAAAAACAAATAATAATTTGTATGTTTAAAAATATATCTTGAAAATTAACTTCCTAATAATTGTAGTCCGAATATCCACTATTATTATTTGAGAATATTTCGAGCATGTTCATGCCGTCATATACATGCTATGAAACCGTAATTGTTTGATCGAAATAATTTAAAACGTATTGTAACAGTTTGGTCTTTCGTTTAGATTACATTATTTTAAAAACTACATTTAATTAATGTAACATATCACATATTAAAGGACCCTAGTGTCAATATAAGTGTTGATTATAAAATGTTATGCATTATAGCTGAACATGACTCGTAAAAGGCATTGTCCGCCATATTTCTCTTCCCTGTCCGCCATTCCTACAACCCCAATATGTGTGGACATACACGTACATCTTTCATTATCGTGTTACCTGGTCGCGCTGAAATTAACAAATTATACGTACTTATACCAACCCAGGAAGAAAAGTATTTCAAATATACAGGTCAGTGCATTATTTACAAACAGAAAATTCATATAAAACGCACATTAAAGTCCCCTAAACGCACAAAATTTTAGACAACGTACGGAATACAACACCGGCAAGGAGTCTCGGGTATGCAATCTAGTGTAATGAAATCGAAGGTTTTATATTCCTGTGTGGCGGTGCCTTTTTATGAGTCTTATTCAGCTTTCACTATAAATTAGCAACAAAATCAGCACAAGTGTTACCTTTATCTCCTGATTGTTTCGACTGTCGGCGTAGAAGTGGAGGAATGGCAGGGACTTCTGCTGGTACAGAATCCACCATGACACATGTCCACCATCTGGATCAGGACAAATATTACCCAGGCTGACAATCCACCAATTTACAAAACATAACCAAAATGACACAAATTGTAAAATGAGCAAGTTCATTTTAAGCCTTCGAGCTTCGAGTTATCAAGAAATCTTAAATACTTAATTTTTATGCATTTAAAGGAAAACTCAATCGGACACTTCCGATAACTTTAAAAAGGAGGAAGATTATTTTTCCTCCATGCCTGTTAAAATTCTGTAACTTTTGTCATTTTTTGAATAAATGCACTATTTCAACACTTAAAGCCGCTTTCGTATGTACATAACCTAACTATTAAAAAAATATTCACATTATATACAACAAATCGAACTTTCTTTCACACCGAAATTAATTAGGAATACTGACATAGGCGTACATTGTAAATGAAGCTAATTATAAATTTTCATAGAATTCTGTGTATGCAGTTAATGTCGCTATTAATATATACAATATAATTATCGTAATCATCAATTAATATCAAAGACTTTGAACGCTACATAAATATAATTCTGGATGAATTCATTTCCCTATATAAAATTAACACACACACACACACACACACACACACACACACACACACAGAAAAAGAAAAGGAAAACATCAGTCTCGAATTTTGAAATTACGACCTTTCTGGTTGCTTTCTGGTCTATACTATACAAACTATACATTGTAGTACTATGTATACAAGAAATTAAGGAAACAACGAAAATAAGAGCACCACTAAGCGTAGCATCCCCTCGCAACTTGAATATTATGAGGTGCAAGTGTTTTTTAGGCATACATGTAATTGGCATGAGATCATTGCATATTCTTTTGTGAAAAATCATGGCATATATTGTGCATGTATAACTTAACTTTGATCAGAGAAAATATGAAAGAATGTATTTGTATTATATGATTATATGCCTCAGTCAGCATAAATTGTGTTCTTGTACAAGAAACTGTATATAGTGAATTCGCAATACTTATTATAACGAATTCATTATGCGGATATAACGAATTACAGATATAGCGAAGTGAATGTTTTTGTCCCTAAGACATTATTATAACTGAGTTTCATGTTCAAGCATACAAAGCATAGGTAATTGAAGTAAACTTTTAAATTTAATTTACATATAATATGGCCAATTGACGATTAACCTTGGTGTTTTTAAGATAAAGTTTAAATGTAAAATTGTTAACAGACAACGCACGAACACTGGCAATAGGTTACGGCTACCAAAGCGACTCAAGTGACTTTAAAAAATACATGTTCATTATACGGTCAAATTTGCCCCTCCCCTTCAACCCTTTGGCAGTGAATTTAACAATTCAAGGAGATTGCAAGAGGGCGTCATGTACATTACATCTATGCATTTAGTTTTTCTCAAATATATATGGGAGTTGAGAAGTTGTTCTGAGATTTAATACATTTTCACCATAAGGGAACATTGGCCCCGCCCTAGGGCCTGAATCCCTGGCTCAGGGGCCATTAATTTCACGAATTTGGTAAAAGGCTTCATGGACGCTACTATCACATATTCACTTTTTTCCCCACATGTATGGTAGAAGAGAAGACTAAAGATTTTTTGATAATTGGTAAGAAGAAAGTAACAGAAAAAGAATCAGTTTTGTAACTTATCATATTTCAATCAATATAATATCTGGGGCATATGTACTTATATAATACATATACTATACATGAACTGATCATTGTAATGCCGTTTACTGAAAAAAAAGGATACAGATGATAAGGGAGAAGTTGGTTATTCATGAATAAGTATTTTTAAGCTTGAAAACTCCCAACAATCGGATGCCACAACTCCTTTTTAATTACGTGTTTTATTGAGAAATACAAGAAAATTTACAGTTTCAGGGCTCAACTTATGCTGTTTTAATATTTCTTTCAATTTACATATATCGATCGTTTCCCTCTTTAACATTTGACATTTGGGGACGATTTTTTATGCCGTTGATTATGGAATAATAAACAATCATACTTGTTTTAACTACTGTATTTATTGTCTGACCGTTCTTTTTCAAAACATAAATTACATTCAGTAATTTCCTTCAGTTTAAATTTGTTGTTTAAAATATCACAGACTCAAATCTTGCTGGACAGAGACCACAAATATTTTCCCTCTTTTTCCTTTATACAACAAAAATCATATAGAAAATCCCACTGGCTGTAATGAATTAAAGTATAGCTCACCTATACAATGACATTAGTCTAACAACATATCCAAATTACAGGAAAATCAATCGAGAGGGGACTGAGATATGGCCCCTTAAATAACCCCTACCCTGCAAAATTTTCACTTTGGAATATGTGTAAACATTGGCCTCTTTGCACCTTTCATTGCGTCTTTAAAGATAAATGTTCTGACTTTTTTACTGCTTGCATTTTTTTTCAAACCTTCTTCTTTCCATCCATGCCCTAAAAGGAACCACATTTGCCCATTTACCACCCCTGGGAATTTTTGAAAAAATACATACACTTTTAGAATGGAACTACTTGCGTGATCAATGAACATTTGGTAAAAATAGTGGTATGTGACCTGCTACTGGAAGCCATTTCTAAATTAAGAACTTTGATCCCCACCTTTAAAAGCGCAAATTTCAAACTCGACTTTATATCGGCGTATCATCAAAACAGTGTATCGGATATTGCTTGTCAGGCTTATACCGGTACATATCGATATATTGATCATGCTGTGATATTCAACATAGGGCCAAATTCTTAGTTCAAAAGGGACGAAATTCTCCGAAATAATGGAACGGTGATTTCCTGGCAATATGCCCATCTGCATATTGTGTCCAAAATGTCTACAACATTTTTCGAAATTCCATTCAGCGGTTACGGAGGAGTTGCGGTTACACACTGTTCATTATTATATTCAACATATGGCCAACATTCTAAGTTCAAAAGGGCCGAAATTCCTAGAAGAATAATGGAATTGGAATAACCCGGTATGAACATCTACACATTGTGTCCTAAATACCTATAAAAGTTAAAAAAAAAAATACTCCGTGATACGGTTTAAGAGGAGTTGCTCTTTCTAAAAAAAACAGGACTTATTGACTGATGAATCAAAAACACTTCGTTGCGTGGGGTATAAAAAATATGCGAGACGTGCTTGGAACAAAATAAATGTTATTTTCTCATTTTTTGTAGGGAGGCAATTGGAGGAACTGTCCAGAAACATTTTGCAGACCGAATCCTGATGTTCCTTTGGATTATATAAAGCCATGATAAATATGCCTCAATTGCAGACATATTTGGAATATTCGAGCCAACATTTCTCTATGTAATACGCAACCTAAAAGCATATATTCACGACCAAAAGTAGTTTTATGGCCAAAGGCTGCAGAACAACTTGAAATGTAGCACATGTATTGGGATCTAAAAGGTTTTCAGGGATGATCGATGATACCCATATCTCAATAACTAAACCAGCAGAAAGAGGTATCAACAAATTCAATAAAAACAATAAGAAAGACTATAATTCAGTACTAAATCAGAAGTATTGCAAGCAGTTGACTGGAAAGACCTTCGTTTCATTGACGTGTGTGCAGAATTTTGTGGTAAAGTTTATGATGCAAAAATGTTCCCCAAATCTCCTTAGTTTGTAAATGGACAAGCCATTTGTCGTGAAGGTCATATACTGGGAGATTCGGAGTACCCAAACATTTCTGGCTTTTTTGGACAATGGTAATCTCGCTGAGCATTCACAATAATTATTTACACAGCAGCATAAGGAGTTATATTGAACGAGCTTTTGAAGTACTGAAGTGTCGACTTATCGTTTGAACATATTGAGCAAAAAATAAAAAGAATATTTAATTGCATGCATTTTGCACAGCATCTGCATTGCATTTTAAAGCATGAAGAGCTTGTTAATGAGGACGATGATATAATCCAGTTGCTTATAGTCCTTGAAAATTATGATGAAAATGTGTTGAATTGTGGAGCAGTGAAAAGACTTATTGGAAGGCAATTATTAAATGATTTGCTTATTTTTTTTTATTAAAGACATGATATGCATAACAAAGTTTTTACTTGACTTAAAGCTGACATTTATTGATAAAAGCATTTGTCGCCATATTACGTTCGATCGCTCCTCAAATGCCACTGGTGGGTGTGTGTGTGTGTATACACACATTCACACCGCTGTAACGAAGAATTTTGACCCGGAGTCATTTTGAAATGTTGAATATTGAGACAAAGGGTGTTGAATAAAACCCTGTTCTGTTTCAAATTGTTCCGCATCGTGGAATTTTGATTATGAAACAGGTTGTAAATTCAACAGCAAATAAGCAAAACTTGACAAATTGATATTTATAACTTGGATTTATTTAACCAAACATTACAAATTATTGTATTTACATCCTAACAGAAAATTTGCAATGAACAATATCACAGTTTCAATTTACTGAGTTAGTGTAAGACCAAAATTAAATAATTTGACGTATTGTAAATTTTTTTTATTTATTATTTATATTTGTACACCTATCTAGCAAATATAATGAAAACTGTATTACATTTAACCATGAATACCAATATTCTTATTGATAACATAATTTTTAAAATAAAGATATCACTCAAAACAGCAATTATACGCAAAAAGTTCACTGAATAAAACAGTTAAAACATATTTGTAGGGTTAATAAATTAATTCGAAAAATAATCATTAAAATGTTTCATTTTTTTCTCATTCGATTGATAAAACATATAAACATGTAAATCTAAAAAAAAACAATATAAACTTACAATAAAACATACTATGAGTTTTGTTCTTAAACCCACTCAGTATGTAAGTTTAACACTGTGATTATCTTAATTTTGTATTTACACTCACCCAGTAAATAACAAATGATACGCTAACAGTATTCTCTTCAAAGAAGTTTTTTTAACGAAACAAAAAACAGCAATCATCTTCTTGTTTTTAAATTCATTTCCGCTAACATTTGTAATTTTAGTATGTCGCATGTTTTATTTGAACTATCACATCATAATACTTGAGAGATGGAATTTCAATCAGTACATATTTTAGTTAACTAAATGTTATCTTGTTAGGTAAAGCGGACAATTTATTCTCAGTTTTGTTTGTCTCAAATTTGATGAACAAAGTAGTCCGATCCTTTGTATTTTCTGGATCAGTAAATCATTACTGTAACAAAGTCAAGGGGTCTACATTTAATATATTTTGCAAATATTTTTACTTTTATTTTCTTTCTCCTTCAACACCCCAAGAAATTCATTTAAAAGGTATTTTCTTTCTTTGGCTCTTGTATCTCTTCTCTTCTCACTTTTATTTCGTTCAAGTTGTCTTGCTTTTGAATTTCTTTAAAACTTTGTAAAAAAAAAATGCTACTTTCTTTTGCTGTTTCTGTTCGCTTTTCTCTACTTCGAAAGATGCGGCTACTCTTTGTCGCATTTTTTCCTTATTCCCAAATTTCTAACTATGAGAATTGGGGTGTTGCTAAAACGCGGAACGGAAAACAGAACGGAAAGCGGAACGGTATGGAATACGGTAAATGTTATATAATGTTATTTACTTGATATATGTGTTTAAAAAGCTAAAACGATATACTTTATGTAATTTTTTCAATATTTTTGAAAATATCATCCATATTCAAGTTAATTTATTTAGAAATTTTCTCAAATTTAACAGTACATGCTTAGACCAAAGTTTATCAAACTATACAACATATCCAGCTCTTTGTTCGGATTATACTGGTATAAACAAGTCGCTGGAATGTACAATCGCGTAAGTAAACGTAAAGGAAGTGTCATACCTAAAATACTAGGAATAACTAATCTAAAACGGTAAAAATTTAGACAACGAACGCCGATATTGGAAGAAAGAAAGGAAACATAACAGGGCATCTAGAACGTTAGAAATCCTTTAACTAAATATGTAAATGTATATATGAAATGTGACATAAGTATTCATCTCATTAAAACCACTTTAAATTCATTATTTCTTTTTTATCCTTATCCCCAAGTTTTATGGATTATACATTGGAGAGGGGCGATTTACGTTCTGAATCTTGGACTAGTTCCATTTTAAGTAATACGGGGAAAATTGCCCGAAATTCGGCTGCTTCTTTTGATGTAATTCGGATGAATTTAATCTCTTGCCCGCTTCAACTTCTAACTTTGGACATTCTTCTAACCCTCCGTTACCACTAAAGTTTGTTTTTACCTTTACTAGATCTAAATCCAAATAACGTCAAGTTGTTGTTTTGAACTACTTATTTTTACTTTAGTTTCACAGTAGTGAAGCGGAAGTTGTTAATTGTCAAGTCGTACATAAAATTTCAATTTAAATTGGTGTTATTTTAACGATGTTTTAAAAAATATCTAACCAATTGACTTGAAAATTAATAGGGTTTGTCCTTTTACTATGACAAATAAGTGTACGAAGTTATGTACAATTTGAGGTTGAACTGTTTTCATGTGAATTTTAAATTAATCAATAATCTTAACATTTCATGTCATAGAAAGTAATTGGTCTATATAATTATTACAAAAAAAATTAAATTATGCCCCCCTTTCCACCCTCAGCAGTTGCCTGCTTTAGATATGCGTTTGTGTGCCAACATCATCGTGTGCGCAGATTTAGATAAGGGGCGGGGGTAAGGGCCCCCCCCCCCCCCCCCCCCCCCCCGCGCCCCGAAAAACCTCGGACAACAATCCCCCTCCATGCAAACACATTTATTACTCTAAACCGCCTCCTCCCTACTTAACCCATGGAAAATAAACATCAGAATATTCTGATAACAACAAAAGCCTGCAATAAAGAAAATTGTAAACAGTGCAAAATAAATGACATATTGCGCAATGATTTTCACTGCAGGCTGCTATAGGACAAAATATATAACTACTGATTAAGGTGGTATGGGACACATGTCGATATTTATGTGGATAAAAGTGCGTTATAATAAAAAATACTTTCACCGTTTTATAATATTTAAAATTTCACAATATTTGGCCAAAAAAATAGTTTTTAAAATTTTTGGAAACTTAAGGTAAAAATAAGATTAAGGCCCCAGCAGGATTTGAACTCTCTACTTACAGACACATAGTTAACGCTCTTACCCATTGCGCTCTGCTGTTAGGTAACATTATTATGGGGGGAAATTTTATATTTTATACTTTATTTTTTTATTTCATTTAGGAGTACATCACAATATCCAGGTGTCCCATACCACCTAAAAGCGGAGAATTATGCTTTACATAGTTAATTACCTAATAAAATTGTGCAAGGGGGGTTAAAGAATAAAGTTGTGAAAATACATGCAATATGTTACAAGTAAATGATCTTTGTCCGAAGCTACGTACACTTTGGTTAGATGGGTTTCACGTGGTGTACAAACATATGTGTTTTCGATATGCAGAATAGGATTAATTAACATGCATAAACATTTCTTTTGTTGTGATCAGCTAAAGGAATTCATATTGTGCTCTTATTGGAGTATCATTATGATGTTGACCAATATAGGTATTAGCGCAGTATTATGAGACACCGGTATACAAAACAGTTACGTTTTATTTTCACTTTCTAAAATGTTATCTCCCTTTGCCAGCATACTGTATCATTATCTTTATTTAATTAAGCTTATCATCGTTAACTTTCCTATTGCAGTTGTACTGTACAGTTTCTGTCATCTTGCAAAAGTTCTGTCCAATTCTGCTGACCATGCCCAGATACATTTAATACATGACCCCTGCCCCTGGAGTCATCCCCCTCCCCTCCACCCCCTCCCAGGACTTGTTTTTAAACCAACAACCCCCCTCCTCTGATATAGGAAATGATAATATATTTTAATAATGTTGAGATCATCCCCACCTCATAACCATATTCATTCTTGCTCCTCGTGTCATTGCACATCAATTGGTATATAGGTATATATTTCCCTTTGGGATGCCAAGTGACTTTCCAGAACTGGAACTTATCAAGTACATGTATTTTATCCTTGTGATTACGTGTTTGACTTATGTAGGTAATTCTTAGCCCTAGCCCAATGATGACCCTGCTTTGTTTTTTACAGCAAGGTTTTTGCTGACTTTTTAATTTCCGCAATTACATACATGTATAACATTTTGTTTATCTTTAAGATTAAAAAGCAATTACCAAAATCTCTTTATGTACATCTGACATCATACATAAAAATACAAATACAAAATTATCTTCAAAACCATCGAAATCCCCACTCCTAAACCATATATATTTTTGTTTCTTGAACCACGACCATTTCAAGGAAAATCGTGTGGTATTAGTAGGTCATGCTTGTGATCCCCACCCCTAAAGCATATATATTCTTCCTCCTTGTGCATCTTATGGTAAGTTAATTCAAACACAAAGATAAGAGGAGGTCCAGGAATTAGGTTTTTAATGGGTTTTTATTTCCGAAACCTTATTGCGCGTCTATGGGACACCCAAAAACATATTCTAAGAGATGGTTTGTCTACTGTTGAAAATGTAAGAGTTTGAGGAAGCAGGGTTTGGGTGAAAAAACGTCATTTTTTACCTATTATTTGACCCCTAGGACTACCAAAGAATTTTTGAAACCTTTTTGCAAAACAACATGACCCCCCAAATCAAACTCCAAGAGTTCAGTTTGGTGGTTTATAAGATGTAAGAGCAGTTTGAGAAAGTAAAACGTGACAGACGGACGGACGGACGGAACAGGGTGACAATAATATACCCGAACTTTCTTTAGAAAGTGCGGGTATAACAAAGTGCGCTGCTGGGTTTGATTCGTCGATTTATTCATGCTCAGATGATTAAATAAATGAATGAAAGAATCAAAATGAACAGGTCTTAAAAATAAATATTAGCAACAATAAATATTTGGCAATAATCAGTGTATAAATTATATACTCGATTTACAATATATGGATATAACTAATAAATAAATTAATTGGGCATTTATTTCAATAAAATCTAAATTACACTTTTTACAAATTAACACATCTTTAAACTTTAATCAGAATGTAAATATAAGAAACATAAATACCCATTTGTGAAATAAAAACCTGCAGCCGGTGATCAGAATGAATTTCAATGAAAGATGTAAGTAACCTATATTAAAATATATCACTAAATTACCTTTATATTCTGTATTACAGATATAAATACTTTATAACAATAAATAACATTGTTACTTGTTACTTGTTACTTATAACTTACACATATGACATATGTACAAATTCTATCAATATCAATATAAATACTTACAAAAAGTATGGACACTCGCTGCTGTGAATACTATAACGAAATGGCGCAAAAATACAAACAATGAACTGGTTTGACCAAGTGTAATTTCTGGGTAAATACGTAATACTATTATTTAAATCACGTGATCAGAAAACTCCTTATATATATAGATATCGATCTACAGGTACTCAAAGAGAGACAAATCTTTTGGAAAACAGTAAAACTTGTAATGAAGTAATTACGATTTTAGGTATTTGACAAAATAAATATATATGAAAATATGATCCCTATTACATTAGTATATTGCATAATGGCACGAAAGCCTTATGTAATAAACAATTGTAAACCCTAAATACTAAAAAAAATTAGGTAATAAAACAATTATTTAATGCCTGAACAGTCAATAGACCAGAATTGTATACCTTGGTGCAGGGAACAGCTTCATTCGGCCGTTGGCCTCGGGCAATAGAACACACTGAGCTGTTCCTTGCACCTCGGGAAAAATATTCTGGTCTATTGACTGCTCAAGCATTAAATAATTGTATAATAACGAACAGTGTTCAAAATCCAAACGAAAAATACAAAACAGCAGATCAAACACAGACCTCTGTGCCATGGAGGAGTGAGCATCCTCTGCTGACAGGTCACACCCGCCCTGTGCTCTTTGTCGTATTCGGGAAAAACGGAAAAGTCCGTAGACAATTAGGTGATTGGTTATGGTCTAACAATAAATTATGAAAAACGTCAGTCAGCATGCGACCTAGTGTAAGATTGTATTTGCTGACAAGGTCGTTGCATCGACCATAGAACTTACGAAAAGATGACTTCAATCGAGATTGTTGTTAGTCCTGTTTTAACAACTTGTTTTTCAGTAGCTTGCCTCGCCTTAGAAACTGTTCATACGCAGAGCATGTCCTTGCATCGTATCTCTACGCCAATCAGAAGTCCTTAAATTATACACGTGATAAAATTTCGTTAAATAATTGGTCTTCTTGGTTAATTCAAAACATCGTATGTCAAAAGAGAAAAACACACCGTGTGATAATGAAGCTGCAGATCACAGAAAATACAGGTAACCTGTCATTTCGTTTATTATTGTGTTCAATTAATAAATAAACGTGCAAAGAATTCACTACTTGAGTACATGTTCACGCTGAATTAAATATCATAGTGTGAAAGAGAGTAGAGATCGTCTGATGAGCATCTAATGAACGACGTTTTGGAGCATTTTGACAGAATGAAATAACTGTAATTGTAAGTGTAACCATATAACGCGCATTACAAACGATATCGACAGTCTTACTCCCGCGGTATCCAGTATCACGGCCTGAAAAAAATCGGGTGAAGTATAATACGCAACCCCCATTTTTTATCTAATTTTGGTTGAAAAAATGCGTATTTAATTATTACACTTAACGGTATCAACTGAAACGAGTTGCTAGTTTGGATTTATATTCACAGGTGTTTACATCAATAGCAACGACAGGAAAATGATTGATTCTTGAGTAGTAATTATCCTGCACAAGGCCGATATCGATCGATAAGTGGCCGGATTTCGGGAGATAACTCTCACTAACTAGAGGTACTGTGAGCAAGCTCACAAATGACGCCCCCCCCCCCCCCCCCCCCCCCCGCTAAGAAAATATAATTATTTGCTGTACTGGGATATATTTGTAAGAAATCCCGAGCCAGATCTGGCGAAACTGTTTTAATTTACACGCAGGATTTAATTACAAGAAAATCAACTTTTTTTTTTTTTTTACATTTTTATGGGCAAGTCAAGAAATTTTTTTAATGCATACGTAATGCATTCCCTTATGCCTAGCAGAAACATACCACATAAGCTCTACTATTGTTTTTAAAGCAATACTCACCAAAAAAAACACTGTTGAATACAGGTTGAATATCTTGTGGTAAAACTGAAAACAAATTATCTTTACACAGTTACAAATGAACATATGAAAAAATAAATCCTGCGTATATGTATCATTCTATAGTATGTTCGCGTTTGAACATTGAATGCAAAACGTTGCAATGACAATCACATCGGCGAACTTGTGCTGAATACTCGGATCATAAGCAATCTTTGTGGGAAGTTGGAACTTGCAATGTTCCTCCATAAGAAAGATATTAACCGGACACGAATTTTGCACTTTTCCTGCCAGTGACCTTGACCTTGCCCGAATGACCTTGTATCAAGATCTTGACACACCCTCAGGTCATAAGCAATCTATGAGTGAAGTAAAAACTTCCAATGTTGCACCATAAGAAAGATATGGACTGGACATGATTAGACGGACGGACGGACAGGGTGATTCCTATATACCCCCCAAACTTTGTTTGGGGGGTATAATTATACGCATTCGGTTCTTTTCATCCTGGCCGGTTTACAGAATAAGACAAGATCCGGATTGGACAACATTTTTTAAACATAAAATGGGAGGAAAATGTCAAGGGACTGAACAATTTCGCTGGCAGCTGACGTATTAGTACAATGCTGAGCTGTTACTTTTAGGGCGCTAGACAAATATTTACCTAAATTATTGAGTTCCATGCAGCATATGTTCGTAAATTTTAAATACAGGCCCTTGCGCCAAGCCGAATTCTTACAACTTTCACATTCATTGAATACGCTGCCTTTGTGATACAATCAGGGGGCGTATCTGAAAGCCAAAGTCAACAATATGTGTAAACAATCTTCATACGCAATTTTACCGAGATTAAATAATTAAAATGACTCGTTTCTTTTTTTTATTGCCATTCTCATTAATATATATCTGATAGCACTTGTTTTGTGATGGCACAGGATTTTGATAAAAGTATCTCCTTCAACTTGCTAATTAATCACAATCACCTTAAATCCCCCTTTCCCCCTCCAAACTAAAAAAAAAAGAAATTGAAAACATCTTTTGATTATATTTTTTCCAGTAATTGTAAGTGTGAACATCGAGGATTCATGTGTGCTGATATGACATAAGTAATTCATGATCCAGTGTATTTTGTCAAGGGAAAATTACATGTAATTATACCAAACACAGGCACAAGTCATTTCTCCTGGTTATTGTCAGTAAATGTCCAATCAAACAGTAATTTGATATTTATACTGGATTTTAACTTTCGATGGTAGATAATTATCTAGATGGAAATCCAAATAAGAATAATAGCTCGATAAACTCGATAAACCGACTGAATTTTTATTCCATATATGCGACCAGTTAAAATATCCAAGGACATTTTAAAAAAAAAAAATTGTTGCTACATATTTGCATCGATGTATAAATTTGTTATTCAATCTTTTGATAGAATTAAAATACAACGTAAAACGTATACTAGTAGTAATATTACGTGGGTAAAATATTGATTTAGAAGACAAAGTAGAAAATGAACAAACTTTAAATGTTTTGTGTTTTTATTAAACCTGACCATGTGTCTTATATTGAAAAAAAGAGGCCCATGGGTCACATCGCTCACCTAAGCAACAACAGACATAATAAAATCAGCTTTATAGAGTCATATACAAAGTATCTGAACAATGTCGTATAATAGATCCTGTATAAAAAAAATTCCCCTGCATATACAATGTACTTATGTTTATCATTGACCCCCTTTGTAAAAGGATGATTTTACAGTCATATCACATATTGAGCATTGCAGTTCTCGAGATGATGATCAGACCTAAACAACTCTATAAATATGGACTATAAACCTACATCAAAGTTTGAACCCCTTTTGAGGTCCAAGAATTGTCCAAGGACCAGAGTCTAAACAATTTTAAAGAATCAACAATATGTCAAAATGCTTGCATATAAGTAAAACCATATATAAAAACCATTTGAATTTTTGTGAACAATTTAAATGTTTTCCTTTGAAGAATTGGACCCCCCCCCCCCCCCCCCCCCCATGTGGCCCAACCCTACTCCTGAAGAATATGATTTTGACAAATTTTAATCTAGACTACTTGAAGACTGAACTGACTAAAGTTAGAGCTTTTCTAGACAATTTGTGTTTTAGAAAATTTTTCCCTATACATGTGTATATTCCTATGTAAAAATTTGACACTCCCTCCAATTGTGGTCCCACCCTACCCACAGTGATCATAATTTTAATAATTTGAATTTTCCCTACCTGAGGATGCTTCCAGACAAGTTGCAGCTTTTCTGCTCAATTTGTTTCTGAGAAGAAGATTTTTCTCTATATATTCCTATGTAAAAATTCGACCCCCACATTGTGGCCCCAGCCTACCCCCAGGGATCATGATTTGAATAACTTAAATCTACATTACCTGAGGATGCTTCCACACAAGTTTCTGGCCAAATGGTTTTTAAGAAGAAGATTTTTAAAGATTTACTCTATATATTCCTATGTAATAATTCAACCCCCCATTTTTCCCCTACCCTACCCCAGGGGATCATGATTTGAACAAACTTGAATCTACACTACCTGAGGATGCTTCCACACAAGTTTCAGCTTTACTGGTCAAATGGTTTATAAGAAGATTTTTAAAGATTTACTCTATATATTCCTATGTAAAAATTCAACCCCCATTGTGGCCCCACCCTACCCCCGGGGATCATGATTTGAACAAACTTGAATCTACACTACCTGAGGATTGTTCCACACAAGTTTCAGCTTTTCTGGCTGATCAGTTTCAGAGAAGAAAATGTTTAAAGATTTACTATATATATCCCTATGTAAAAATTCAATCCCCGATTGTGACCCCACCCTACCCCCGGGGATCATGATTTGAACAAACTTGAATCTACACTACCTGAGGATGCTTCCACACAAGTTTCAGCTTTTCTTGCCGAATAGTTTTTGAGAAGATTTTTAAAGATTTATTCTATATATTCCTATGTAAAAATTCAACCCCCCATTGTGACCCCACCCTACTCCCGGGGATCATGATTTGAACAAACTTGAATCTACACTACCTGAGGATGCTTCCACACAAGTTTCAGCTTTTCTGGCCGAATGGTTTTTGAGAAGAAGATTTTTGAAAAGTACCAACAAATTTTCAATGATTTTTAATTATGTCCCCTTGAAAGAAGGTATGGCCCTTCATTTTAAAAAAAAACTTGAATCTTCACTACCTAAGAATGCTTTGTGCCAAATTTGGTTGAAATCGGCCCAGTGGTTCTGGAGAAGAAGTCGAAAATGTAAAACGTTTACGGACAGACAGACAGACAGACGGACGCCGTGATCAGAAAAGCTCACTTGAGCTTTCAGCTCAGGTGAGCTAAAATGTTAGGTTTACATGTTCTTTTTCTAAAGCTGTAGTTGCCGATTTTATTGCTATGTTTGCTATTTTGAGACCCAAAGTTTGTCAATATAATAACCTGCATAAAAGATAACATTTTATCGAATGCGGCAGGAGAAATGGATATTCTTTTGCATATTTATAAAGAATTCACGTTAGTGTAGATTTGCTTAATGCGTGGGAAAAGCAATCGAGAGAAACAGCTTGGGGGATGAGGCATGACAGCAAGTTTATTTACAAAATTTAAAAAAATGGAAATACTTCAATGAAAAATATATTCCTTCACAACTTTCTTTACTATAAATAAATGTTTAACAATATCAATAAGGATATAGAATATAATTTTTACATCTGATCAGAGAATAAATTAAAAATAACGTTTATATTGCCCTTTAGGGGGCCCTTCGACTCAAAACATTATTTAATGCCTCTGTCTTATTCTTTATTTTGTCTCCAAATACGCCTGTCCACCACCAACATACCGACCACGCATTACAGTTTACTTATTGTTTACATGCGATAAAAGCTTGCGACATCACGTGATAATCAAACTTCGTAAAAACATTTATCAGAAATCATAATAAATACCCTAAAATGCGTTTGAATTAAATTGTCTAATTTGAAGAAAGTTTGTACCTTAAATAGCTTGATGATAAACATAGACATTTCTTATTTCGAAACGTCCACTAAAATGGCATATATAGCTTTATAAGTAAAATGTTCAATTGGTTATTCCTTAAGAATGAATAAGAATTTTGAATCGTTAAAAGTAAGTGGATCTCATATTTGATTTACAAAAAAAAAAAAAAAACATGCGTTATTGTTTAGTTATTGTTTATGTAAAGCAGATAAAACGACAAATCTAGACTGCTTTGTATCGCTGGCTGATGTGGTGTATCTAAGAAACGGTATACTATATATCGAATTGACTAATAACTGCACGTGAACATTCACTTGTCATACAATTTTATATTGGACAGCAAGCAGACCATAGAGAGAATAATTTGAAAAAAAATATTAAACATTGACCACGAGACAATTTATCAATACGGTGTGTCTGTATAATTGTTTTTATTTTTTAATTATATTTTTGTAGACATATATAAAGATTTGATATGTGAATAGTCCTTAAGAATTTATTAAACATAAATTATCGGGTTTTTTAAAGTTTAACAATTACTCCTACTCCACATATCAGATCTATTATTCACGAAACTTGTAATAATGTGAATTCGAATAAGCTAGTCATTCGTTGATTCAAATGGACCTTTATATTGTCAAGTAACATTACATCAACAATAACAAGGACCAAATATTGCATAGTTGAACTTAAATAATCACTCAATATATATCCAATTTTATATTATGAGTGGCATTTGCTCAATAGATCTTTTTCTGCCAAAATTATGTTAACAATGTTTTCGAAACATTTTTTAGTTTATTATCTGAATAATTACAGGTTATTGACATTAAATGCTTCTCATATTAAATGTCAAACTGGGAATATAAAACAGAGCCTAGTACTGACCAGTTCTTTATTCAGGGTTCCGTGATGATGTTCAAACTTTGCTTTGTTCTTTGCTTTATTGCATTGAAGGACGTTACTTGTTGTGAGTATATTTTTACTTCACATTGCAAAAAACTATAATAACCGCCAGACAAATGTTTAATAGTATTACATTCTCCTTCACACAGGTATGTTAAATGATTTTTGTTTGAAATGGAAGTTGATATAACTCTATTATAATTAATAATTAACTTATATAAATATATAATTATCTAATTTTTAGTTCAGTGTCCTTCAGTGACAGAAACCATGGCAAACACCTGCATTAATGATGACCCAAAATGTTCTGCCGTGCCTATTGAAAATGGCAACTGTTTCAGTGGTTGCAATATAATATGTTCAGGTACGTAGGAAAAGCTGTTTTGACTTTCCTCACAACTGTATCTTTTGAAAGAAAACCCACTTGGCACATACCTAAATTGATCTTTCTAATTTGATTACTTTTCACGTTTTAACAGTGAACACCACAAGATGGCCAAACTTTAAATTAGTTCAATGAATATGGTACATGTATCATACAGATCTGTAAAGATAACTACATGTAGTAGATTTTTTTAGTATTCGTATGCAGATTCGTGTTTAAGTTGCCCTGTGTTTAAATGACAAAACATTTTGCAGAGAAATTCTAGATAATAAGTTTGCCCTCCTGACGCTCCCCCCCCTTTTCTTCAAACACATAAGTGTCAGACGAGCTTAATTAGTAATTTTCAATGGTTCTTGTTTTATCATACCCATTTAAAGTATAAAAAATTAAAATAAAAGGTTCTTTTTCTTCCCGTCATTACACATCTCTACTCACTTCATCGATTGCAAGCTACATGTACTCTCTAAGCATTTAAGCCTGTTAGACTTAAATTGTCTAATACTTGTTTGTGATTCATCACATTTAACAAATGCACAATTTACCATTACACAAGTATAGAAGGAAAATGCATAATAAATTATATATTTACTCTGTCAACGTACATGTTTTTTCATTCTTTCTCTATTTCTAATTTACAATAACATTGTTTAGAACTTTAGATCTCTAATACACATGTACCACCATATTTGGTTATTTTGATGTGTCGCTGTGAGGATCGTAGGAGGGTTAGGGAGACTGAACTGTGAGCAGCTTACAGAAATAAATTAAAAAGAACCTTAAGATATGGAACGACCTTAATTACCTTTATCTTCCATTTCAAAACTTAAGTAGTTTCTCTATATTTAATTTTAAACTATGCCAATAGTGTTCATGAACAAAAGTAAAGTATACATTTGCTTTATTTCTAAAATATCAGCCTTTTAACTGAGATAATAAAACCGGTGTGCTTGCAGAGTGCTTTGATTATAACAAATATTTATATGCTGTTTGCTTTAGATATCATCGATGAAACGCGATGTGCTAGCCCGACAGAAGCCGACGTCAACGGATGTAATGATTTTGGGGATCCTTTCTGTTCCGCATTCGCAATAGTAGAGGAAGTGAAAGGAAGAAGATGCTTCAAAGGATGCGTTGTGGCGTGTTCTTAAAATAATTAATAAATGAAACACCGAAATATAAAGAGTGTTGTATTTTTAATAAAAGGGCTGATTCGTTTAATTACTAAAATAGTCATCAAAAGTAGTTCTAAAGTACGAAATTGTTTTGTTTGGAATAGCGGTTTCTATATTTTAATGGAGTAACGCCATGTTTTAGAAATACGGATTATATTTGCTTGCAATTCACTCCTGGTCTTTTTTCGGGCCACTTAGCTTACAGAAATTTTATGACATTGTATGGTGTGTAACTTTGGTTTTAATCAAAGTATGCAATATTTCAGTCGTGATTACTGAATAAAAAATAGAAAAGGCTCCTGTGAAATTCATAGAAGCCGATTTTCTTGATTTTATAAAAAGTTATTAAGATTGGATTTTTTTAAGATGTACTCAATTGGTATACATTGTGTCCTACAAATTAAAGCAACATTGATACCCGTTTTGTTTATGATAATTATACACTTTATACTTTCCCCAATGATATTTTTGTGCGTTAGGCTACTGTGGTAGATTGGGATTCCATTTACATTTAATTTTATTAGTTTTCCGATCCCGATGTGATTTAATTCTATTACTTTGGTAACGCCCACTTTATTCGATAACCAATAACTTTAATGACAGTTGTCTTTTGTTCTGTTTCCTATATAAAGTCGTGTAAGTCCTTATTTGACGAGGGAGACAGCTGGTTTCGCTAGTACTTTTCTCCTGAGTCCCCGTCTCGTCTGTCTAAACTTGGTCCCTATTAATGTTAAAGTTAGGTTTTAGGGTTGGGGGATTTTAAGTACTTGCTATTGACTTGTTTGTTCTTATTTTGTTATAATAAATTTATAAAGGGTTGTTAATCTTGGTTTTCATTTACTTTCAGTTTTTTTTTATTATATCTGGTTCATTTATATTGAGAGTAAAGTCGTATTCACGTAATATTTGGAAGTTAGTAAGTTTAATTCTTAATGTAGAGGTCAACTAAATTCAGTCTCAAAACAAAAATAAGCACAACGCGAAATACTGATAAAAAGCCTGAATATAATTCACGGCACTGACTTGCTACATTATTTGGTGCCGTGACCAGGATAGGGTTTGTGCTATATTTTTGAGTGGGTAGTATGTAGCACGTGCTTCTCACTTTGCGAGCCCTATTTAGAGATTCGAACTTGGCTGAATTCTTTTTGTTGTCATTTACAGTTTTATTGGATTGTGTTTTTATGGATTATTTTTAGCTGTTGCTAATCTTTGTAATATTTGTGGTTTGAGAATTCATGCTGTCCGTGAGTTGAAATATTTAGTAGATTATTTTTGTACTTGCATTTTTTCATCATGCAGTTATGTTTAGAGATGATAGAAAATTTTTGCCTGAGAGAACTTTACCCTCGGCACAGATTCAGGCCGGATATGGCGTTCTTTGTGAAAGTTTAGATAAATCTAACGAAGTTATAGTAAATACCATCGATAGACAGATAGAAGAGTTATCAGCAAAATGTGATTTGTTAGAGAGAGAACTAAAAACAAAGTATTTTAAAAATGGTTTTGCTTTTGAAAATGTTAGTCAGACGGCTACAGAGAATCGAACGCACGTGCAATCTGACAATTATTTGGCACAGTCGCGTTATTCAAAGTTTAGGAAAGATATTCATGAGTTTTTCATTCAGTTTGAACAGATTGCTAAGTGGAATGGGTGGAGTAAGAGAGAATGTGCGAGCCAGCTTATTATGAGTTTACGGGGGTCTGCAAGACATGTTTTGTCCGAAATTTCTTTGACAAAGTCTGACAATTATGTTTTTTTTAAAAGAAATATGTAAACATTATTTCAATCCCAGAGAAAATGTGAAAGCTTACCAAATTGAGTTTAAAACAGCGCGTAGACAAAATGGTGAAACAGTTGAAGATTTTGGTTACGCTTTAAAGAGGTTAGCCTTAAAATCATATCCACATATTCCCTATAAATACTTAGAACCTCATAGTGTAGACCAGTTTATCTTTGGTTTAGGGGATATTGATTTGCAAAAGCATGTTCAGTTTAAACATCCCTCCACAATTGAGAAAGCGATAGGTCTAGCAATAGAATATGAGAGTTTCGTAAGGAATTTTGTCGCAAACCAAATGCCTATTTAAGTTCACACGATTTTGAATTTATAGGTGAAAATAAGTTAAATGCATTTTTTAGGAAAGAAATTCAGAAAGCGTTTTGTGAACATTATGTTGTTAAAGTTGAGTCTTTACAGAATTCACGCACGTCTGATTGCCAAAACTTTTCACATAATATTACCAGTAAATCGTGCAATCTGGTTGGTCATTGTTCTGAAAATTCAATCTCGTTAGAAACCACTCTTACTCTCGAAAAACCTTCAGGGACTAATGCAGTGGTCGGGTCATTAGTTTCAGACCGTTCAAACATTACCGAACACAGTCGACCATTCGAGGTAGAGTCACAGAACCAAACAGAAACTAGTAAAACGCCTGATAAAGTTAAATGTTCCGAAGAAAACGTTATGTTTTGATGAAGTTAATGTAGAACACGATGAGCTTCTTGTATTAAATTCCAGTTCTACATGTAATTTTGTAATAGATAAATCCGAGTGTTCTGACACTGAGTTACAGACTGATCTAGAAACGGTTTCCCATTTAAGTGATAATGTCGTAATGTTGTCAACTTTGAGCCCCGAAGCAAATGTATTTATACCAAACTCTCAGAATTGTTCAGATTTACCACAAAAGAAAGAGAACGAGCACATGGCGAATTCAATCCTCAAATGGAAGCTCGATGGAAGAACTGTTCCCCGGGTAAAGTTATTTCTTCGTTTAGCAGTGAAATTCCCTTACAGGTGTCGTTCGTGGGTATTACTTCTAAGTACTAGCCCGTTAGCCAAGTATTGTATCATTACTGCCGACCCCAGCATCCGAAGGGAATAGGTTAAATGTTTTGATTTAAAATTGTCAGTTGAAAATTAGAACGGAGTAGCATATAATGTCATTTAAACCTAGTTTTTATTTACATTTTCGTTGATTTATATATTTTGTGGCTTATGAATTAAAGTAGGTTAGCCTGACAGTAACTGTCCTCTGTCGATCTTATTGACAAAACTGGTATAGTATGCCTATTAATAACCCGTGTAAACATAATACTTTAATGTACTGTAAAATTTCCGTGTTCCGTGTGAAAGTGTAATGATTTGTTAAATGGATTTAGTTATGATATTTATGACATGTTTATTAATAATTTTTGTTGATTTTCCAGACCACGTATTCACCAGTTTTATTGCAGTTTTTATGCAGACACGAGGCTGACCAAAGTGAGATTTGGAAATGGACTTGAACCTGATACATTCAACTCGATATATTTCAAGTGTATGATCATCTTCATAATATCTGATGTTATTCCTGTATCCACTGTGTTTATTCTGGAATCAGCGATATCCGTGTTGTTTATGTTAATCGTGTGTAAATGTTGCATTGTACCTATACACTACCCTATTCCGGAATGTGTTCCAATCAGTGATTGCTGAGGACCATGAAGACTGGTACTGTGAAGTGAACTTAGCAATGCGACATATTCCACTGACTGTGAAGTAACTATGAACATTTCGTAATGTAAATGTTTTGCTTCTCATGTATAATGTATGTTTTTGAGGGATATTTGATTGATATCTTTTAGTATTTATCAACCACTTAATTTTAGTCAAATGCATATCATTTGTCTTTAAGGGGGAGGAATGTGGTAGATCGGGATTTTATTTACATTTATTTTTATTAGTATTCCGATCCCGATGTGATTTAATTCTATTACTTTGGTAACGCCCACTTTATTCGATAACCAATAACTTTAATGACAGTTGTCTTGTTCTGTTTCCTATATAAAGTCGTGTAAGTCCTTATTTGACGAGGGAGACAGCTGGTTTCGCTAGCTACTTTTCTCCTGAGTCCCCGTCTCGTCTGTCTAAACTTGGTCCCTATTTATGTTAAAGTTAGGTTTTAGGGTTGGGGGATTTTAAGTACTTGCTATTGACTTGTTTGTTCTTATTTTGTTATAATAAATTTGACGGTTTGTTATTGTCATTTTTTCATAAAGGGTTGTTAATCTTGGTTTTCATTTACTTTGAGTTTGGTTTATTATATCTGGTTCATTTATATTGAGAGTAAAGTCGTAGGGAACTCTATATGCAATTTCTGGATTAGCTGCAGAACTTATGGGGGAAAAATTGTGTTTCGGTCAACGTGTATTTCTGTGCACCAGCATGAAGGTTTCCGATGATTGCGATAATGAACACAACATCGAATCAAGTATACAACTTCACGAGTATGAGAAATACAATTTTCCCCCAATACTTTATTTCGATTACAAATTAAACTAGAAACGAGCTCGTTGCAAGCAACGACTAGGTCTTCCGTCGCAGCTGCGTCATACTTGTGACGTAATACAAAATTGATTACCTGGTCTTGATACAATGTTATATGTATAGACCCTTCGGAAAAGAAACAAATGCTTTCGATATACATAATAGTTTGTTTCATGATGATTTGTACGTGAAATACAATTGCTGTAGAGCCATATACATGTACATTAAAGTTTATCGATATAATATCGTTATGTTGTGTTACCATATTTCTAATAATGCATAAAGCCAAATTAAGCTAATACATGTAGATTTAGTCTTAGATTGAATGAAAATAATGTCTTGGGCATAGGACTCTTAGCTCTTAGGGCTTAGTCATTTTTATCAATTGTTTGGGGATTGTCTGGAACTTATATATAACATTTTTATCTAGTATTGTTTTTTTCACGTAACTATCTTGTAAACTCTTTAGGGATTCCTGCTCAGAAATTTAATTTCTCGTGTTCATCGTATTGAATGTGTAAACATATCGGTACCATTTCATTATTTCTAAAGCAGCACCACTTGAATAGATCGATAAAGAACACAGTTGTATTTTTTTTTCTTTATACTGCAGTATAAACATCTGTTTCTAACTTCTGGACCCCCCCCCCCCCCCCACTTAGTTTTCTTCGAACAACATAGTACTAATATTTGTGCATCTTTGTCAAGGCGATTGATGAAAATAACGTGTCTTCTAAAAGTACTAACTATACGATATAAGCAAACAGAGATCTTTAAAAGTTAGCTATAGTTTGATTCTCCGCATGTTGTTTTTTGCATGTGCAGTTTATTTTGAAAAACTCATTTAATCATCATAATTGTCTAAATATATTAGACAGAATCACATGGACGATGACTTTATTTACACAGTGGGTATACCCGATATGAAGTTCAAAAGACATGACATTTTACGCGCATTTAAAAAAAAATACAGTTATATGAGATCCTGAAATTTTTACCGGGGGTTCTGAGGAATTACATGTATTTTGTTTTGCAGGGAGGGGGAGGACCGAAACCTATTTCCGATAACTTTAAGCATTGTTTTAATTAATCATCTTCAAAATTATCGAAATCCCGATATTACCTTTTAATGCAGCGCTAAAAAATAAAATACGAACAGTTAGTCTCAGTGAGTATTCGACCGACCTGCATACGCGTAAGAAAGAAATGGCAATATTCAAGATTTGGTTTTTTAGACCGAGAGCTACAGATCTGCAGCTAGAGATCGTCTGCCTCTTATTGATCATGTCAATTTATTTTTTTTTTTCAAGGAGGCAGTTATTTTTTACATCAATGAGTTTTTCCCTTTAAAAAAGCAAGAAATCGGTCACATTTTTCAGTGTTATCATTTTAAAATTCATTTAAGGCTCTAATAAAATTCTATATGAAGTTCCAAGATACAACTCTTCATTGCTTTATCCAAAACGTTGCATGGAAAATTTTTTTTACATTGCATTCATTTAAAATACAAAACGACATGCACAATGAGCTTAAATTTACAGCTTACAAACAACCATAAAGAGAGATTGAGAACACCTAATTTTTCTTATTTATTTTTAAATCAAAAGAAATTCAAGAAAAAAGCAGAAGAGTTTTTCTTTACATGCATGAATGAAAACATTGATCAGCAAGGGGCTCTATATCGTGCCAGCACCTCCGGTCTGATACACTGTAACTGTAACTGGGTCTTTGGACTTTGGATTTAAAGCTTGCTTCTTTCTTTTTGGGAGTATTTTCTTTATCTTTTTAGTATACTCTACTAATAATGTATTCGATTTTGTATACAAACGGAGTTAATATATTTATAAAAGTTACAGAAAACACGTGTGTTTGTTATGAACTAAGTGGGCGTGTCGATATTGCATATCGATTGGTTGTTTACAGGTGTTTACGGGTGAATAGGGTGATTTAATCCGTGCTACGCATGACTTGGACACGTATAAAGTAGAATTCGGGTTTTTTAAAAGTTATTCGAAGTTCGATGCCACTTTGCAACAGACTACGAGTATTTTATTCTATGTCGTCGAGGCAGACTACAGATTTTCTGGCTGAAATTAGAGACCAGCCTATGGACGACTCTATTCCTGACGAGCCCTCCACTCATACGGCACCAATAATTCCAAATACAGCGCCCAACAGACCAGAGGCTACATCGGATATTGCTGATACGTTTAACCTGTTTAAATCCTATTTGGACCCAAAGCTTGAGAACCTGAAGGACCAGCTTTCAACCGGTAATGACTTTGACTCCTTAGCTAAGCAATTAAAGAAGGAAGTATCCGTTAACTTTAATCACGAAGGCAACAAAATTCAGTTCATTTTCAATTCAGAAATACTGAGTGACTTAACGAAATTACAGAAACGTTTGTCTGTTAAAGATTCATCATCTGCCAGTATTGTTTCTTCCATCATTACTAAGTTATCTAGGAGAAACAAACTCATTCGCATTGCGGACAAGTCTCCGGCCGGTTGGACAACAGTGCGGGAATATGAAAGTGACGACCTCGCCTCTGACTCGGACGACGAGAAGCGCATGCGCCAAGCTGAAAATCGCGCGCTCCGCACACTTAGAGAGAGACGGCGCTATCGTCCTTACAAGAAACCTTCTGCAACTGTTTCTACTCCTTCTGACGATCGCAGTCCAGCTCCTACGTCTTTTCAGCGTTCCTTTCGTCCCTACACAAAGCAACGTAGACAACCCTCGCCGTACGATATCTGCTACAATTGCCGAAAATACGGTCACTGGAAATCCCAGTGCACAGCGCCTTCAGTCCAGTCAAGCGCCTCCAGTGTTGGCGTTAACAAAAAGATCTGTAGAGAAGTATGTTGATCAAAGCCAATTGCTCTTGAATAATCAAATAAACTTGTTTTTGCAGCATGTTGCTTATTTTGAAAATAGTTCTGTTTGCAGCAAAGGCGTCAAAGGCAGTTTGGCGAAAAATGTCCAATATTGGCAGAATATTGGAGCTAACGATTTCGTTATTGATATTATTTAAAATGGATACGTTGTTCCTTTTCAGACACCTCCTCCACCTATGAATTTCAAGAACAACAAATCTGCTCTTGACAATGTTGAATTCGTAGAACAATCTATTACAGATCTTTTAAAAAGCGGTTGTATAGAAAAAGTTCCTTTTCAGCCTTTTGTTGTCAGTCCACTCAGTGTTGTACATAACAAAGGTTCAGGTAAAAAGAGACTAATATTAGATTTGAGCGAATTAAACAATTTTGTTGATAAGAAAAAAGTCAAGTTTGAGGACTGGAATGTTGCTTTAAATTTTTTCAACAAAGATTGTTTTTTATTCAAATTTGATTTAAAATCCGGTTACCATCACATTGATATTTGCAGAAAACAACTTACCTATTTTGCTTTTTATTGGCAGGGTCATTATTATTGTTTCAACGTTTTAGTTTTTGGCTTGACTTCAGCTCCGTATATTTTTACAAAATGCTTGAGGCCATTGGTTAAACATTGGAGAACACATGGCATAGATATAGTCTTATATCTAGACGATGGTCTGGGGTTTGGTAAAGATTATGAAAACACACTGAAAGCTTCAAACTTTGTTCACAATCCTCTAACGCAAGCTGGGTTATTGATAAATATGGAAAAGTCAAATTTTCAGCCCGTGTAGTCCACAGAGTGGCTTGGTTTGCTGTGGGACTCAAAGAGCTATTCTTTATTCATTCCGAACAGAAGAATAGAAGAAGTTCAGTCGACTTTGAATTACCTGATTAATTCTTTCCCTCTTTTTACAGCTCGAGAACTAGCAAAGTTTGCCGGACAGATTATTTCATTGTCTCCTGTTTATGGTTGTGTTAGCAGCTTAATGACAAGAAATATTTATTTAGCTGTAGAGAGCCGTGGTCATTGGGATCATCTAATGAATCTTGAATTTCCAGATTTGGTTAAAACAGAGTTAGAATTCTGGACAAATACCTTGGTAAAAATGAATCACAAACGTTTGATTGCAGAATCTTAGCCTTCTGTGTTAGTGTTTTCAGATGCTAGCAATATTGCAGCAGGAGCATATACGGTTGAAGTGGACGAAAAAATCTTACACCATACATGGTCAAAATCTGAATCACTGATGAGCTCTACGTGGAGAGAGTTAAAAGCAATTAATTTAGCATTGAATTACTTTGCAGCTTCTTTATCAGGAAAAGCAGTACGGTGGCACACAGATAACCAAAACTGTGTGTCATAATTGTTCAAAAAGGTAGTACAAAGCCTCATTAACAGAGTTTAGCTTTTAACATATTCTCCAAGTGTGTCGAGTTTGCTATTTCATTAAGCATAATTTGGATTCCAAGAGAGGACAATACAAAAGCTGATTACTTATCAAATGTTATCGATTTTGATGATTGGCAAACTACTGATGAGTTTTTTAAATTCATAGATGGCATGTGGGGTCCACACACAGTGGACCGATTTGCTAGCGCTCAAAATGCTAAATTACAGAGATTTAATTCATTGTTTTGGTATCCAAATTCTGAAGCTGTCGATGCATTTTAACAGTCTTGGCATTTTGAAAATAATTGGTTAGTTCCTCCAATTAATTTAGTAAGCAGAGTGATCAAACATATATTATACTGCAGAACTAATGGAACTCTTATTGTGCCGAAGTGGCCCTCTGCTCCTTTTTGGACACAGCTGTTTGATGCAAAATGAAATGTAGAGAGTATGTTACTGACGTATTAGAATTTGCGCCATACCAAAACGTGTTTTGTCATGGAGTTAATAATAAAAATAGTTTATTTGGTTCAGATCAGTTCAATTCTAATGTTTTGGCATTAAGGCTTTGCGCTGAACAGTTGTAGACATGGCCCTTTCAAGATGTTTTATCTTGGTAAAGCTGGCGCGGTCTATTATGATTGTTTTATATCTGATGCTATGTAGATGCTGTATTGATTTATCATAGACGTGATAGCTGACATGGCCCTTTCAAGACTTGTGTCTTGATGAAGCTGGCATGGTCTAGTATGTTCGTATTTAGACATGGCCTTTTCAAGATGTGTGTCTTGATGAAGACGGCATGGTCTAGTATTTATTCAGATAGGCCCTTTCAAGAATATATATATTCTTGATAAAGCTGGCATGGTCTGTTTTTGTTTATTTACAGATTAACTTTTTAAAAAGACTTGTAATTGTCTTGATGAAGTCGACACGGTCCCATATGTTATGTTTAAGGCAATGACCTTTCACGTGTTGTATTTATCCCGTTGGAGTCGGCTAGACGACGTAAAATTATGATTGTACACTTGAGTTTTTATTTCTGATCATTCTATTTTTTATACATCTGGCTACGGAAATCTAAATACACGGTTTAAGCGGATTATAGAACAGTTAAATTTAGTGATTTGAATGACAAATTTTAAGGAATAGGATATAGAGACCTGACGATAATAGTTGAGGCTATCTGATTTTTAAAAGTTTTATTTTCAAGATTTTCAGATATCTTTAATCAAGGGAAATGGACTTCTTCCTGGACCTGCGCGGAACCCTCATTAGAGGCATTGGCTAACAGACTTCCGGAAACTTGTTTAAAATCAAAAGCTGAGAATACACTCACGAAGTACAGCGGAGCATTTAATAGATTCTGTAAGTGGTGTTCACGTTATAACATTTCTTCACTACCAGCCTCAGACTATAACGTTTCCTTATATTTGATTCATCTCAGTGATAATTGTAACTCAGTAGCAACAATAGATGAAGCTTTTTATGCTATAAGTTGGACGCATAAATTGTCTGGATTTCCCGATCCTTGTACTACATTCCTTCCTACTTCAACAAGGGAAGGATGCCACAGATCAATTGGACACCGAGGGATTAACAAAAAGGAGCCTATTTCTCCAAACATTCTTAGAAATATTTGTCTATTGTATGGTAATAACAGCTGTAATTTACTTGATCTTAGAATTGCTTGTATGTGCGTTCTTAGTTTTTCCGGATTTTTAAGGTTTTTAGAGCTTGTAAATCTTAGAAGGTCTGAAATTCAATTTTTTGATAAATATTTGACTCTTTATGGTCAGAAAAGTAAAACTGATCGATACAAGAAAGGTAGTACTGTTTACATTTCCGGTACTTGGCAGAGTACATGTCCCATTATAATCACAATAAGAGGTATTTGGAAAAAGCTAATATTAGTGTATGTTCAGATGAGTTCATATTCAGATCTGTTTCTTTTTGTAAAAGCTCTCAATCATACATACTGAAGGGTCATAAAAGTTTGTCTTATACAAGAGCTAGAGAAATTCTTCTATCTACACTTGAATCTATTGGACTAGATAAACGTCAGTTCGGATTACATAGTCTCCGAGCCGGTTGCGCTACTGCAGCGGCAAATGCTGGTATTTGTGATAGACTGTTCAAAAAACACGGTCGCTGGCGTTCAAAATCGACTAAAGATGGCTATGCTAAAGAAAATTTAGAGCAACATTTAAATGTTACCAAACATATTGGGATATAGGGGTGGGTTGTTTATATCATTGATCATTATTGCTTTCTTTATTGTCGAAGTCTGTTGCATTCGCGCATGCGAGCTCATCCTATAAATTATGTGTTTGCGTTTTATTTTATAAATAATTTATGTTCAGTTGAACTGGTGAATAAGAACATAAATATATTTATAAAAGTTACAGAAAACACGTGTGTTTGTTATGAACTAAGTGGGCGTGTCGATATTGCATATCGATTGGTTGTTTACGGGTGAATAGGGTGATTTAATCCGTGCTACGCATGACTTGGACACGTATAAAGTAGAATTCGGGTTTTTTAAAAGTTATTCGAAGTTCGATGCCACTTTGCAACAGACTATCCCCACCCACCCCTCCCAAATTATAATATTGAATTTCTGTCAGTTTTGATTTTACATGATTTTTTCTTCTTTTGTAGAATGAGTATGCATGTATATGAAAGTAACGAAACTGAGAGCCATGTACATTGTACTACATATATATAATTGTTATTAAAGTTTGTTGCATTCGCGCATGCGAGCTCATCCTATAAATTATGTGTTTGCGTTTTATTTTATAAATAATTTATGTTCGGTTGAACTGGTGAATAAGAACATAATTGATATTATAATATCAATGTAAAAAGGACAGAATCTCTCTCTCTCTCTCTCTCTCTCTCTCTCTCTCTCTCTCTCTCTCTCGTGAATTCAAAATGCTCAAACAACACAAACGAAAGGTTGACCAGGCAAGACTAAATTGCATAAGTCTGGGTCCGCCGCTATAAAACTTTAAGAATTCTAAAAAAAAAAATCTCAACTCAATTCTGGAGAAATATTTAAAAATTAAACAGAATTTGAGAATTTTTATTTTGCTCAACTTTTTTATGACAGTGGCCGAGTGTGAGAATTGGGGAGTTGAGAAAATTCTCAGACTTGAGACCATTCTCAGATTCAAGATTGTTTTATGGCGGCGGACCCTGGCGTTTACATGCATGCATTGAAGTTTCAGCATTAATTGAGAAAATTCACCGCATACCGTAAAGATATATACTAATCATGATAAACTTAGCCGGCGAGATTTCGTTTCTCGGATACCCGACTGCACCTACTAGGATGAATGTGTAGTATGTTTTGGAGGTTTATTTCAAATAACATTTACCGGAATCAATTTTGTTGGTTGGTTTGTTTTGTTTAATGAAAAGGGGGATAATGAAAATGTGTAATTTTCTATATGAAGTCCTAGCATATTTTCTTAATGATTATCATAGACCAAAAGCATGTTGGAAAAAAGAAATATTGTATCAAGCAGTTCTTATGCGCACATCATGCATTCCTCTATGATTTGCACAGTTATCAAATACTACTTATGAAAGGAGAAATACATTTCCAAAGGGATTACTGATAGTTGACATGGAGTTCCAGCTTGTTTTCTGGCTTATGCAAGCACGTGTGTAATCCTGATTTAAATATAAATATCATGGCCGGTGTCGTATAATTAAAGGTCCGTCCCGTAAAATGGTCCGTGCGGACCTTTAATGTTAACATTTAAGGTCCGCCTTTGCTCTAAAAGGGTCCGGTCCGTATAAGAAAAGGTCCGCCTAACATAAAAGGTCCGGGGTATATATTTCATTTCTATCTTTTTAATTTCGTGTATTTTGTAACAAAATTATTTTGTAATTCTATTAAATGAGTACTTACCCGAAGTGATTTTGTAAATATCCAGCACAGGGTGTATATGAAAATATACTCGAGCGATAGCAATATGTACAGGTACATTTAGCTGGGTCAACACAAATAAATGGAAATTACAGTGTTTTTTTTTTTTTATTTCACTTTCATTTTTTACAGCTGTCTTATATAAACAGGAAATGAAGCTCACTGGTGCCATCAATTGAATAATGGCATGACCCAGGTGATATATACACACAACCCTGCAGGTGTGAAGGGTTCACACCTTTAGGTGTTTGACCGTTTGAAATTATCATTCAAGTCAACTACGGACATTTCACACCTCCTCTTATCCACATCTTTCCAATATGATACAGGTTAAAAAAATTACACCATTATAAAATCAAATATCCATAATTACAATTCAATTATAACGATACATGTAAGCAGTATCGTTGCTATTTTTGATTCGCCGTAAGCCACATGTTTAATGAATAGTTAATTTCTTCGAACTTTTTTTTTTATTTCGATCGGACTTTTTCCTTAGTTACAGTAAAAGAAGCGGAGTGTCCAAAGAAATTAGATACATGTAAGATTAGTAAAGAGCCCCATTCCTTCGACTGTATAAGCATTTTGCATCTGGAAAAGAAATTGAAGGGGATTCTATTTCTAAATAAGAAAATATTTGTGTGAAAAAGGCAAAAGTTGACCCACCCACCCTCCATTTTTTTCTAGATTCCCGCCTGTTACACCCACTTAAAGCATTAATCATTTTTTTCCACAAATATCATATTAACATCATGACATGCATTTCTCCCCCCCCCCCCCCAATAAAAAAAATAAGATGGTCATTATAGATGAAAATGAACACCGTCAGCAAACATGACAAATCTACCTTCTTTAATTATTTCAACGAGACGGACAATCCTTTGCAATGGATTCCAGGCGTTTATCACAATTTAAAAATAACTGTCGGATACATCTTAATTATAAGTGATATTACTTCTCTTTTTATACCCGCACTTTCTAAAGAAAGTTCGGGTATATTGTTGTTTCCCTGTTCCGTCTGTCCGTCCGTCTGTCACGTTTTACTTTCTCAAACTGCTCTTACATCTTATAAACCAGCAAACTGAATTCTTGGAGTATGATTTGGGGTGTCATGTTGTTTTGTAAACAGGTTTCAAAATTCTCTGTTAGTCCTGGGGGCCAAATAATTGGTAAAAATTGACGTTTTTTGACAAAAAACCTTCTTCCTCGAACTCCTTTTACATTTTCAATAGTAGACAAATCATCTCTTGGAATATGTTTTGGGGTGTCCTACAGATGCGCAATAAGGTTTCGGAAATTTCAATTTTGTCCTGTGGGTCATTAAATGGCTCAAAAATGACGTTTTTAACAAAAAGTCTGGTTTCAAAAAACGTCAATTTCTTTTTGCAGTAGCCTAATGATCTAATAGGATATGCTTCGGGGTGTCATGTTGACGTGAAATCATGTTTCAGAATTTTTGTTTTTATCACGGGGGTCTGTGGGCATCAAAAATGACGGTTTTTTTGCAGCAAAAATATGGTTCCCTGAACTCCTCTTACAATTTATGCAGTAGCTATGTCATCTCTTGAGATATTTGAGATATGATAGGGACTGTCCTATAGATGTGCAATAAGGTTTTAAAAATTTAAATATCATCTAGGGAGTCAAATAGTAGCTGAAAATTGACTTTTATCACTCTTAAAAAAACCTACTTCCCAGAACTCCTCTCATGATTTAATGAATAGCCACATCATATCTTGGGGTATGATAGGGGCTGTCATAATTAGTCATGTAATAAGGTTTTAAAAATTTAAATTTCATCCAGGGAGTCAAATAGTAGCTGAAAATTGACGTTTATCACTCCTGAGAAAACCTACTTCCCAGAACTCCTCTCATGATTTAATGAATAGCTACATCATTTATAGGGATATTACAGGGGCAGAGCTATAGATATGCAATAAGGTTTTAGAAATATAACTTTGATTCTGAGGGTCAATGCTATCTGCAAAATGATGTTCTGTCCCATAAAAAACCTAATTCCTGGACCTCCTCTTATCTTTTGTGATTGAAATAACGTACCATAAGATGCATAAGGAGGAAGAATATATATGCTTTAGGGGTGGGGATCACAAGCATTTTTTCAAGTTATTTGATCATTTTTGATTTTGGGAGGGTGGGGTGGGGTTAGGGTGACCCCCAGATGCCATGACCTACTAATACCACAAAAAGATTTGCCTTGACATGGTCATGGTTCAAGAAACAAAAATATATATGGTTTAGGAGCGGGCATTTCGATGATTTTGAGGATATTTTAAAAATATTCGACTATTCATGTTTTCGGGGGGCAGGTGGATGGGGAGATTCAGAGTCTCTTCTCACATTTTTACAGTAGCAAAATCATTTCTTGATTGTTTTTTTTCTGTATGATGTCAGATGTACATAAAGAGATATTGGTAATTGCATTTTAATCTTAAAGATAAACAAAATGTTATATATAATTGTGGAAATTATAAAGTCAGTCAACAAAAACCTTGCTGTAAAAAACAAAGCAGGGTCATTGGGCTAGGGCTAGGAATTACACTACATATGAATAAGATAGGTTACTTGATTAGTTCTAACTCTGGAAAGTCACTGGGCATCTCAAAGGGGGTATAACCTATATACATGTACCAATTGATGTGCAATGACACAAGGAGCAAGAATGAATATGGTTTAGGGGTGAGGATCTCAACAATTATTAAAAAGTATGATCATTTCATTCCCTATTTCAGAGGAGGGGTGGTGGTGGTGGTTTAAAAGCAACTCTTGGGGGGGGGAATGACCCAAGGGGCAAGGGCCAATTTGTCTTAAATATATCTTGACATGATCAGCGGAATTGGACAGAATGATCACTATAGGGCATCTGCAGAGTGGGGCCCTCAATAAGTTGTTAATAGTTACCAAATCAATCTTCAAAAAATATTGATAATATGTTATACATGTATTTAGAAATGTCTATATTTTCAAATTGATTAACAAATTAATCAGTCAAAATGAGTTATAAATAACCGATTGGCAATTCTGCAATTGATTGCCATCCCTAGTATAATATCACATGTATTTTTCTTTATATATAATTATACATGCATATTTGTTAACAGTCAGGATTAAAATGCACAAATTTTCAAGAGTCATAAATATGGACATACCACATATCTCTTGACAAAAAAGAATAATCAAAATGAAAGAAAATTACAGTCATTAACTCTTTTTCTATTACCAGGTACTGGTGTATGATGATGGGGAAGGGGGTTTAATGGGGGAAAAAGCTGCAGCATGCCTTCATTCTCACTAGAAATGTATATCTAATCCACACATCCTGGGGATGGGGAACGGTTAAGGCCCTTTCCCTTTCCTCCCTATTATAACTCATATAAACATGATATTTAATACCCATTTAATTTAATACAAAATGTTACAGTATGATACAGTATGCTGGCAAAGGGAGATCACATTTTAGAAAGTGAAAGTAAAACTTAACTGTTTTGTATACCGGTGTCTCATAATATTGCGCTACTACATGTATATACTTACCTATATTGGTCAACATCATAATGATAATCCAATTAGAGCACAATATGAATTCCTTTAGCTGATCACTACAAAAGAAACATTTATTCATGATAATTAATCCTATTCTGCATATCGAAAACACAGATGCATGTACACCACGTGAAACAAATCTAACCAAAGAGCTGGGTAAAACTAGTACCTGCTAATGCAACCTTACACCTGTGTTGTATACGTAACTTCGGACAAAGATCATTTACTTGTAACATATTGCATGTATTTTCACAACTTTATTCTTTAAAACCCCTTGCACAATTTTATTAGGTAATTAATCATGTAAAGCACAATTTTCAGCTTTAAGGTGGTATGGGACACCTACATAATGTGATGTACTCCTTATTGAACGAAAAAAATAAAGTATAAAATATAATATTTCCCCCCAAAATAATGATGTCTAACAGCATAGTGCAATGGGTTAGAGCGTTAACAATGTGTCTGTAAATTTAATTTTGTTTGTAATAATTATATAGACCATACTTTCTATGACATGAAATGTTTAGATTTTTGATTAATTTAAAATTCATATGCAAACAGTTCAAACCCAAATTGTACATTAAAGTAATATATTTATTATGGGATGTGATCTCATCATTTATGAAAATCATAATTTTTAAAAAGTACCGGAAATTGCATGTGGCCTTCTTTTTGACTAAAACCGGTACAAGAGAATATTATTTAGAGGCAAACACTTGGTGCGGGTATTACTGTCTAATGACAGCATCTAGTTTAAAATTACAGTGATTTTACGGTCTTATTGTTGATTTATTACATGTACATGTAATGGGTCCCCCTTCCTATAATTGAAATATTTTACGATGAAAATCAATGAGATACAAAATTAATATTTATTTATTATAAATCTAAATACGTGTAACTACTCTGAATACATTTAAATAAAAACTACTCTGAAGTCAATTTCATGTTCTACTCCAGCATTAAGAAGATCATCTGAAAAATATCATTACAGGAATCTTTATTATACTCGTTACATCCATGTATTACTTATTTTTTCAACCAGGCGGGCCTTCTTGGGCTATAATATTTGGTATTATAACCTCTGAAACTAAGGTCATAGGGTTAAAATACTGTGAATTATCTGCATCCAGTATTTCAATGAGGCGGACCTTTTCTTGAACGATGATATTGGGTCCTACCCACTGAATCAAAATGTAATATATAGGTGAACATCAATTCATGTACCAATATATATCAACTTATAGTACGCCCTTGTTTAACTAAATATATTAACATGCTTTTGGTGGGTATTTTCAACGGGCGGACCTTTTCTTGAGCCATAATATTGGGTCCTACTCTTAAATTAAACTAGAGGTACTGTGAGCAAGCTCACAATTGATACCCCCCGCTAAGAAAATCATAACTAAAGTTTTTTTTTTTTATTATAGAAAATAATATGCTATCTATTTCACCGTCCATGTTCTATAAATAACAACTGCTCTATTTGTTAAAACTGTTAATGCTAATATGAGTAAACAAACCAATTTCTATTCTTTAAATTCCATTTTATTTCATCTTAACTGTAAATGCATGAAGACATTTGCATCTATATGTTAACAAACATGACTGGAATCAAACGATAATCCACATGTCAAGCAGCCATTAAACATTTTGAAATTTTGGTATACCGAGCCCAATTTTTTTAGAAAAAAAAATTTTCCACACATTTTTATTAAAAAAAAAAAATTCATCGGGGCAGACCATATTCAGAGAGGCGGGCAGGGATGAGAATCTAAAAAATAATTTTACGTGGCCTGACACAAACAAGCTCTGTGTAAAATTTTAGCTTCTAATCATTTCCATTAATGCAAGACAAGACAGACAGGAATTAAGCATTTTTTAAACAATGACCTTTAACTTGCCCAAAATACCTTGGGTCAAGGTCATGATACACCCTTAGATTATAAGCAATCTTTGTGTAAAATAAGAACTTCCAATGTTTCTCCATAAGAAAGATATGGACCAGACACGAATTTTGCACTTTTCCTGCCAGTGACCATGACCTTGCCCGAATGACTTTCAGTCAAGGTCATGACACACCCTTTGGTCATAAACAATATCTGTGTAAAGTAAGAACTTCAATGTTCTTCTATAAGAAAGATATCGACCAGACACAAATTTTGCAATTCTTCTGTCAGTGACCTTGACCTTACCCGAATGACCATGGGTCAAGGTCATGACACACCCTTAAGTCATAAGATTTGTGTAAAGTAAGAACTTCCAATGTTTCTCCATAAGAAAGATATCGACCGGAGAAGGATTTTGAACTTTTTCTGCCAATGACCTTGACCTTGCCCGAATGACCTTGAGTCAAGGTTATGACACACCCTTAGGTTATAAGCAATCTGTGTGTGAAGTAAGAACTTCCAATGTTGCACCATAAGAAAGATATGGACTGGACATGATTTGCACAGACAGACAGACGGACGGACAGGGTGATTCCTATATACCCCTCCACCCAAACTTTGTTTACGGGGGGTATAAAAATCTAAAAAATCATCGTGTTAAAATTAAAACAAGTATTTTGAAATGTGAATTATCTGCCTCCAGTATTTCAACAACCTTTTGTTTAACTATAATATTGTGTCCTACCCACTGAATCATTAGGTGAAAGTCAACAATTTATCAACTTGTTAACTACTTTCCTATTTAACCATTATACCAGTATTTCAACGGGGCAGACCTTATTTTTGAATATGAAATTAGGCCCCCCTCTTCAACGTGGAGTCAGAAAAAGAGAGGAGAGAGAGAGGAGAGAATGGAGAGAGAGAGATTTCTACATTATCAGACTTTTATCAAATTTTTAAAATACTTTACCTGTAGTCAATCAATACATGCCTTTTAAATGTACATCTATCATCTTATTAATTTATTAATGTCTTCTTCCCGCTTATAGTTACTACAGTAAAACTCGCTTATAGCGAAGTCCTAGGGACCAATGGATTTACTTCGTTATATCCGTAATTCGTTATATCCGTATAACGAATTCATAATAATAACTATAGCGAATTCATTATATCCATGTTTTCTTTCACAAGACTATAATTTTTGCTAACTGAGGCTTAAAATAAAATTCATTCTTTTGATACCTTTAATAATCGGATTGTGAATTGAAAAATTTATATGAAAAGAAATTCATTCAAACTATTATAATTATGTTAAATGGCAGTGCAAACTTTTTAAACTGTAAAAAAAAAATCGTTATAAAAGTGTTAAATTTCGTTATTATTCACCTCTACGGGCCTCAAAATCAGTTCGTTATATCCGTAAATTCGTTAATTCCGATTTCGTTATAAACGTAAAATTTTGCAAAGATTTGTTTAGAATTTTCCCGGGAACTCAAAAAGCCTTCGCTATATCAGTGTTAGTACTAAACGAGTTTTCTGTACAGTTACCTATACACTATATTATCAATGGATACTCTCCGCCCAGGTAATTCACATATGCGACCTTTTATTAATTATCTTAAAATAAGCAGGATAGGCAGGGGTGGAGGAAGTTTGATGCTACCCTACACACCACATGGTGTAAAGGACAATGATGATGAATTATAAATATACTTTGAGACGTATAAATTGTTAGTATATTAGCAACCGTTCCTGATCTACCGGTACTGCAAATTAAATTTTGCAGGAGGAAAAAATAACAATCTCAGCTGTGAAGAATACTACAGCGGAGACATATTCTCTTTCTCAAGCTGATTAGCACGTGTGAATGCCTGTAGGGCTTCATTTACCCGTGTGTACCTGTCGTGAAATCCTCTGCTAATCCATATACACCGGATTTAAAAAAGAGATTTAAAAACAAAGGGACTAAATGGTGTGTGCAAATTATTGTCAAAATACTCATTTTTGGTTCATATTCTTATAAACAATAGGTCTAAATCTCGTCAGCTATCTAATCTTGAAATGTATACATTTTTTAAGGTAATAATAGCTGCAAGTCTGTAGCCCCCGGTCTAAAAAAAAAATGGGATGATAGTCAATCTGAATTTTTTTTTCTGACCGAGAGCTACATATATGCAGCAAAGGTAACTATTACATGCTTCCAATTAAATAATTTTGTTTAGTCATGCAAACTTGAAGCTTTTAGGAAAGCTATAACTTGTTAAAAAATAACATCTTTACACTTTGTTTGTACATTCGCTATTTGTAGAACAAGCAGAATCAGTATCAGTCCGGATCTCCCCATATACATTGTTCGACTTTAATAGCCATAGCATTGTAACAGCATTGCTTTGCATGTACACAAAATCTTTAAAAAAATTCTAAGTACACGTTTTATGCATAGTGTACACACGTGATTCTAAATACTCTAAACTGAAGAGGGTAAAGAATGCAGTCGTTGATTATACATTTTATAGAATTTGTAAAAAAAAACATTGCAGGTATGAAAGATTGTTAATTTATCAATATACAATTTGTTAATTTCCTTCGATTGCTAAGGCTACAGCGTAATTGATAAACATCGAACAGAGTTTTTTCCATGCAGTTATTTCATTACCTCTCTAAAATTTTGTATGTAAATAATTCATAAATTGTCGATGAAGCTGTTTGATATTTTCGTTTGTTCTGTCCTGCAAATATATATTATGTAGTTAAAAAAACGCGAAACGCGGGACGATCGAGTTTCAATTAATATCCAGGGCTACTAACCGTAACTAAAAATAAACGGCTTTGTATTCAAATAGTAATATTGACAAATATAATGTTCATTTTGTTTAGAAATCATCTCCACAACTATAATATCCTCATCGTAAATCGTATTGTGTAATGTTTTAAAAGAAAACGTTCTATCGGAATTAATCCCGTGTTCGTTTAAATGTGTACGTCGGTAATACACATTATGCTTTATAGAACGGTATTGTAGAAAATTGAGTTTAATTACCATGTAGTGGAACCATTTTATTAACACATCTTTCAGTAATGAAACAATTCACGTCTCCGTAATCGTAAAACAGGGGGGCTTTTAAACGAGTGTACTTGACCAGCTCTAAAAGCACGTGCACTGTCGTCTGGGCGACGGCCTATATACAGCTAGCGACTCTGTTATCGATCGGTTACCTGAGTCTCGGAATGCATCTAAATATAGAGAGGGGCACAGATTTGAAACAAACAACTAAAATAAAGTCAAAGAGGTTCATTTTTATGAAATGAAAATGTACATATTAATAAAAACATTTGGGAATTTTATGGTGAATCATCTTCACGCGCCGCGTGTATCAGTTAGTGAATAACAAGAACCCCTTTCATAACTTCTTGCACGTGCACACCCCCACGGAAAATGGGTCGATCCGGCTTAAATTGTTTCTGCTAAAACTGACTATATATTACAAAAACATCACATTGAATACTACGGATGGAATCAGAAATAATTTTTTCAACAGCTTTTCTTCAATAATGCATTAGACATTTGTCTTCCTTTACAAGTTATTGACAAAAAACTTTTGAAGCCTCTAACTCCCTAATAATAGGGGCCAGCCCCTTTTTCTTAATACCAAACGAAAGGTCTCGGTAAAAATCACAACTTATAAAATACATCTTATAACAAATTATTATCATGGGGAAAACTAGAAAGGAAAATATATGAAAATTTTTGCAGTTTTTTATAACTTCTATTTCAACACCTATATCACTCCTTTTGTTTGCATTTAAATAACAAATGAAATATGTCTTGCACAATTTCTATGTATCTGCTTCCAAACCAGCCAATCTTTGAGATTCTGCCAGTCATCGTTAAAGCTAAACCCATCCGACTAAAGGGGTCGTAAAAATTTACTTAAAGGGGAATAACTCAAAAACGGATAAGAATTTTCACCAAGTAAAATATGTAACGATAACATTGCGCGGCATGTTATCAGACCTGAAAAATTCAAAAGAATCGGTGAATAAACGAGCTAGATATTAAGGATCAAAGTTGGCATCTAGAAGAAAAAAAAATACTAAGAAATCTGAAAAATTTTCAGAATAATAGTAAGGTCTTCCGTTCGGAAACGGAAGACCTTAATAAATTAGTTAGGTAATGTCGGACAATTTGGTAGAAAGCTCTCTTCCGTAAAATATAATTTTCTGAGCTCTGTACCGTAAGATAAAATTTTCTGAACTAACATGTCTATACATTTGGTAAACTTCAAGTTTTCTTAAATTGCTACAGTTTGTTTTATTTCCATATATAATATACATGTTTTGAAGTAATAAAGCGTACATGTTTTGAAGTGAATATAGCTATCTGCTTATTTGGGAAATGATACATTACCGCTGGAATACTTTGCATATAAATACTTTGCATATATACAGATGAATAAAATCAAATCAAATAATGAGACATCTGATGTTTTCTCATACCCTTTTAAATATTGAGCATTATGCATAGTTTTGTCACACTTACGGTATAAAAGGGATACTAAATATATTCTCGTCAAAGGAATTTTGAGTATCATGGTCTTTTCCAAAGCGTGCATTTTCCGTATCTTCATCGTATAATTTGGGATTTTTACAGTATATCTTTGTGTATTTGCATTGTTCTTTGTTTCAAGTTCAAAGTCCTTTTGTCAAAGCCTATTCTGGAAATGACTCCACAGTTGATCTCAAAATTAAATTAATAGATAAAGGTAAAATAGAAGTATCTAAGTTATATACCATATATCTATGATACAAGTTTAAAGACTGTTAGTTAAGGAATATCATGTTATGGCCCAGACAGTATTTTTAAGTTAACGCTTGATCTTGAGAGACAAAGTAAGTCAAGGTCAAACTTTTTGTTTGATGAAGCTACGTTTTATATTTTATATCTAACGAACTATTTAAAAGGCTGTAAAAATGTTGGGTTTGGGTCACCTTTTCTCTGGATCACCTTCCTATGTTGTAAGTTTTAAGTCTATCAGTCGAAGAATTTCGAAGTAAGGGTCTGGACAAATGTTGGAAATTTTTATAGGTCACCTGAGCCAATTGTGACCATTTTTGGTGTGAAGCATTTCCTTGGTAAGAGGAATCAAAATTGTGAAATTCATTGCTCTATCACCCCCGGGTGTTAAAGGCGTTAAGGTGTTAAATATTCCACAAAAAAGCCAAATTTTCAAAATTCTTCTTCTCTTCTTTCACACCTGTGTGGAAAAATCTAAATGCCTTGTAATGATGTCCATGAAGCCCTCTACCAAAATTGTGAATTCATGATCCCTGCGTCAAGGGTTCAGCCCATAGGGTGGGGCTAATATGGCCATATACACATCATTCGAATTCGTGGGGGCTCAATGTTCGTGGTATTCGTGGGTAGCCCTCCCCTACGAATTTACATCCTCAACGAAAACAAGTTTTGAAAGAGTTAGTTATCTTACTGAAACTAAAAACCGACGTGTCCGCGAAGTTACATCCCCACGAATTAGCCAAAAACCCATCATCCACGAAAATTTGCCCCACGAATTCAAATGACTCCACAGTAATAAAAGTGTATTAAATCTTAGAAAATCCTCTCTACTCCCATATATATTAAAGAAAAACTAAACGCAAGGTTATAATTATGATGTCCATGAAACCTTCACTTATATCGTGAATTTACATGACCCCTGGGACAGGGGTTCAGGCTCTAGGATTGGAACAATATGGCCACATAGTAAAAGTATATTAAATCTTAAAATCTTCTTCTCTACACCCATATATATTTGAGAAAAAAACTAAATGCATGGTAATGATGCCCATGAATCCCTGAATCCCTTTACCAAAATTGTGAAATTCATGGTTCCTGGGTCAGGGGTTCAGGCCCTAGGGCGGGGCCAATGTGGCCACATAGCGAAATTGTATTGATTTATTTTTGTCATCTATGTACTATCACAGTTGTGGGTTATATGACCATATATTGAACATGTAAATTTTTTAAAGGGTAGTTACTGTTTTTGTCATCCATTAACAATTTTAACTTCATCTTAAAAACTACATGGTAAATTCTTACTTGGCAATGTTGAATTGATACGTGTTCTATTTTAGGAAATTCTAGTGTGAAATTAATGCATATAATGGATATGTATATTACATATGTACATCAATGTCCTTGATGTAAGATTCAGGTAGGAAGTTGGTAGTCATTACCATATTTTATATTTTATTTTACCCCAGAATGAAGCTTAATTAAATGCAAACACTATGAGAATCATTCAAAGGTATATGTCTGGTACTCAGATGCCCGTTAAGGCCTGTTGGCCTCTTGTCTTAATTTGACCTTGTTAAGAGAAGGGTCAAAGTCAATAATTTAAGACATAACATCTCTATGTATTGTCACTGTTCTTTGCTTTAACTTTGAAAGTATATTCAGGAAATGATTGAAAATCTATTTTTTTCTTATTTGACATTGAAATCAAATATTAGGTTAAAGTCAAATATGAAAGTGGGGTTCAATTAGATTATATACCGTCTATCTATGGTACAAGTTTAAGTATGTATGATTAAGGAGTCTCATGTAACGGTCCAAATTTTTATTGTTTATTATAATTGGTCGTCGTGCGACGTACGTTAACAATTTTATATTTTTTAGTTTCTTCTTGAAAACTACCAGGCCAATTGTCACCATTTTCGGTTGGTAGCATCTCAAGGACAAGAGAAATCGAATAGTTAAATTTAAAACCTTATCCCCCTAGGGCCTCATGGGCTAGGCCAAATATGAAAATAAGCCAATTATTAAAAAATCTTCTTCTCTACTCTTACACATGTCATACACACTCTACTCATACACAAGTAGAAAAAAAATGCCAATGTGGTCATAAAATGAAAATGTATTAAATCAAAGAAAATCTTCTCTTTTTTAAAGTAGTGGGAGATAAACTGAATGCATGATTATGATGTCTCTGATGGCCTACACCAAATGTATGAATTTCCAGGCTCATGTGTTAGGTTTTAAGGCACTTGGAGGGGGCCAATATGGCCATATAGTGAAAATGTATTAAATCTTGGAAACTCATCTATTCTTCCACAGAAGTGGGAGATAACTAAATGCATGATTATGATGTCCATTGAGCTCTCACCCAAAATTATAAAATTCATTGCTCCTGGGTCAAGGGTTAAGGCCATTGGGCGGGGCCAATACATATTTGTCCATATAGTGAATTTATACTAAATCTCATTAAATCTTTTTCTGTACATATGCATCAGGAGGAGATAAGCTAAATTCATGGTTAATATGATCTCCATGAATTCCTTTACCTAAATTGTAAAGCATGACCCCTAGGTCTGGGTTAGGGGTTCAGGCCCTTGGGCACGACCAATTTGGGAACATGGTCAAAATGTATTAAATGTTATAGTATTTTCTTCTGTACTTCCACAGTTGTTGAAGATATACTAAATGCACTGTTATTAAGTTCATAATGTCCCCTTCTTGAATTGTGAAAGTCACTGCCCATGGGAAAGGCGTTGCCGGAGTGGCTATATAGTCACTTGGGTAATCGTAACCTATTCCCAGTGTTCCTGCATTGTCCGTTAATAATTTTGACGGATGTGGTGAATATTTCTGATTTCTTTGTTGCACATTCTATTGTAGCATGTACATTGTCCCCCTTCTATTTGAGAGTGGCCACGTTCGAAATAATAATGGTTCAGGACCTTTATTGAAAGATTAACAACAGAATGCAGACACATGGTGCTGAATGGTAAGTTTCGTTGTTGCCCGGTACAGCTGTCAGAAAAGTATACTATTTCCTCCTTTTGGCCCAACACTCTCGTTACTAAGAAACAAATATGACAATATCACAACTTCCTCTTTTGTCTTCTGTTTCGTTCCAGATATTTCAAACAACGGATTTAGATTTCATATCATAAATTGTGAAATTGTAAGTGGCCAACTTTCTAGAGTAGTAATCATCAGAAACAAACATTTGCGGCCTGATAAGAAGCTTTTGGAGATAAAAGTTCAAAACCATTACCTGGTCATTTGCTCTTACTTTGTTTGACTGTTTCTGAGCTCTTGCATTTTCCTTTCTTTTTAAGTGTTTCTTGTCCTCTTCATCTGATGTTTCCTTTTCTGATTCTGGTAATAGTTTGTAAGCTTCACAAATGGTGCACATATCTTTCTTGGGCTTATGGAAGCCAAAATTGAATTCCTCGCCAAAGATTTTATCATAGAGCCAAAACTTCTTTGGTTTTTTGCCATCTTTTGAACATTTTTCCAGATAAAATTCGTACATTTATGCAATAGACAACTCTTTGGAACTTTATCTTCTTTGAGTGTTTTTCATACAATAATGTGAGCTTTCAGTTGGAAAAGAGCGTATGTGTTCGCGAATAAATTCTTTGTCTTCCAGAGAAAACTTTGAATATGCCTTCTTCCTTTCCATTCTATCTGGCATGCTATTATTCCCTTGCCGTCCCAAGGTATACTGATCAGTGCGTTCTCCTATTCCAAGCGTACACAGAAAGGATTTTTTGCAAACTTGCACTCGACTGCCACCTTGATCTGTGAAGAAGTACTGCAGAGTTTTCTTTCTCCTTGACTCTTTCGACGTTTATCTGCCTTAATTACGTTTTCTTTAATGTAACTTTGCTGCTTTCCATAACCTAACTGCAAAAACTTTGTGAAAATCACACTTTGATCCTCTTCATTTGAACGTTTAGAACATTCATTTAAACTTACATTTGCAGGTAATGGGTTTTATTGTTTTTTCTTGGAACATTTTGGCCTTTAGAAGACACATAATTTTCACCTGCATTTCGTCTTCTCTTTCTAATTGTCTTTTTCCGTTTTTCAACATTTGTTTCTTCTCCTAGGTTGTCTTAAATGAATGTCTTCATCGTGAGAATCTGTTCGTTCTTCACTTAGTTCTGTATGAGAAGTGTCTGTCTTCTCTTGCGTTTTACTTGTATATGTCTCCTTTTGCGTCTTGCTTGTGGCTGTCGTTTCAAAACTTTCAGCAGCTGTTGAATTAACTTCAATTTCTGGAAGTTAAGCTATTGTTTTTGTCGTTCGCACTTTTTTCATTTTTATCATCATTGACAGGATTTATGTCAATGCATTATATCGTTTGTACCTCTGTTTCACCACGCAATCTCTTTACACTGCCTTTCTTTTGAAACTTCAGATCTTGTGTCTTCTGCATCGTTCCCTGTCCCTCTGCATCAATCCCTGGACCTCTGCCCTCTGCAATGTCCCCTAATCTTCTGGCCTCTGCATCGATCCCTGAACCTCTGCCCTCTGCAATGTCCCCTTCTCTTCGGCCCACTGCAACGCCACCTAACTTTCGGTCCTCTGCGTCGTTCCTTGAACCTCTGCCCTCTGTTATGACCCATAAACCTCTGTGCTTTGCATCTGATCTGTAATATTATTATGTAAAGTATCAATTCGGAACTATCAATGTTGTACGTATATGATTTTGTCTACTTCCGTTTTATACATGTAATACCAGTTTAGGCACCAGTTTAATCATATGTCGAACTAGCACAAACGTGTTGTTGTTGCCATATCTCAGCAATCATCAGTTATTGTCTGTCATCCGTCCGTCATAACATTACATGGTGTCAGATGGAACACTTAAGACCGCCACCGGAGCTTGATTTCTCATCGTCGGATGGAAACCTACCCGAAAAATGGAGGAAATGGGAAAAGACAATGCGTCTATATTTGAACATCGCCATGCACGAACGAGATGAAAAGGACAAATGCAGTGCATTCCTGTATATAATCGGACAGGATGGACGTGAAATCTTCAACACGATGACTATTTCACAGGATGATAAGGACAAAATTGAACCCTTGTTTAAGAAATTCAAGGATTACTGTGCACCACGTGAAAATATCACGGTGTGGCGTCATAAATTCTACAAGCGACAGCAAGGTAAGACTGAAACAATAGATCAGTATGTGACCGATTTGCGTGTAATTGCTAAGAACTGTAAATTCGGAACACTGGAAAATGATATGTTGCGAGATCGCATTGTGTGCGGAGTAAATTCGGAAAAAGTCAAAGAGAGACTGCTTCGTAATAACAAACTGACCTTAGAGAGTGCTTTGAGTGTATGCAGAGCCAGCGAAGAGTCTGTGATCCATCTGAAAGACCTACACAGAGAAGAAGCGACAGCAGCAACAGTGTTTAAGAAACCGAAAGACAAACATTCAGCTTGTGGAAACTGGAGGAACAAAAAGAAACCAGGACAGTCCACAACAGCCTATGTACCTAAAGGTTCACCTGCATCAAGGGACAAAAAGTCATGTGGAAGGTGTGGTAAGACACAAGAGGAAAAGAAATGTCCAGCATTCGGAAAACGTTGTCACAGGTGTAATGGAGCGAATCATTACCAAAAATGCTGCAGATCAAAAAATGTGAATGTTGTTGATCACAAGGATGATGAAGACTGTCGATCTACAGATGACGAAATTACTTCCTATGTGCAGTTACCAGAGAATCCGACAGGAAAGATGAAGCGCACACGACCATAGCCTTCAACAAAGTGAAAGTGAAATTCAAAATAGATACTGGATCTCAAGTTAACATTATCCCCAGAAGTATCTTGAGTCAGCTTCCTGTGAAAACCGATGTCACATGGACTTCAACAAGAATAACAAGTTACACAGGAGACAGGATACCCATCCTAGGGAAATGCTACCTCAAACACAGAAACCATGTGCTAGAGTTTTATGTGACTGAAACAGAGTCAGTACCTATACTAGGGTTCAGATCATGTAGAAACTTAGGCTTAGTCAAGCTGACACTCGCGACACAGAGACAGTCAAAGGACTACAGTAAGGAGGACATATTCAGTGATTTTGCATCAGTGTTTTGCGGATTAGGGTGTCTACAAGAACCTTATCACATACAGATAGACAGCACAGTAGAACCAGTTGTGCACCCACCTCGAACATTTCCTGCAGCACTCCGAGGTGAACTGAAAGCGTCACTCGAGGGAATGGAGCTTAAAGGAGTCATAAAAAAGGTGGATGAACCCACTGAATGGGTGAACTCTATAGTTTGTGCTGAGAAGTCGAACGGCAAGTTAAGGATTTGTCTCGATCCACGCGACCTAAACAAAGCCACCAAGCGTGAGTACTATCAGCTACCCACGATAGAGGAGATCACCATCAGACTAGCAGGTGCGAAAATTTTCAGCAAGTTGGACGCCAACAGTGGCTACTGGCAGATACCATTAGATCCAGCAAGTCAGAAACTCACAACTTTTAACACACCCTTTGGACGATACTGCTTCTGCAGGATGCCCTTTGGTATAAAGAGTGCTCAAGAGTTATTCCAGAAGAGGATTTCACAACACTTCCGACACATACCTGGAGTAGAAGTTGACATAGATGACATTTTGGTCTGGGGAGAAAACAAAGAACAACATGATCAGAGACTTCGAGAAGTGCTAGAGAGGTGCAAGGAGATAAACTTGACTCTCAACAAGGAGAAATGTATGTTTCGTAGTCCAGAAGTGAGCTACATAGGACACATCATTAGTAGTGAAGGTGTGAGACCTGACCCCGAGAAGTTAGAAGCGATCACCAAGATGCCCCCACCAGAGGACAAGAAAGGTGTAGAACGACTACTGGGGACAATCAACTACTTAGCAAAGTTCATACCAAACATGTCTAGAGTCACACAGCCAATCAGAACGCTCTTAAGGAAGGACATCACATTCTACTGGGAACGACCTCAGGAAGATGCGTTTAAGGACATCAAGAAAATTTTATCAGAAGCACCCATACTTACCTTCTTTGATGTCAAGAAACCGGTCGTAGTGAGTGTTGACGCCTCGAAATTCGGTCTAGGAGCTGTGATTCTACAAGAAAACAAACCAATTGCTTACGCTTCAAGAGCTCTCACCGATGCAGAAACTAGATACGCTCAGATAGAAAAAGAGTTACTTGCAGTGACATTTGGACTTGAACGTTTTAACCAATACACATATGGAGTGGATATTGTCGTGGAAAATGACCACAAACCGCTTGAATCCATTTTGAAGAAACCCCTATCTTGAATCCATTTTGAAGAAACCCCTATCACAGGCACCGCCTAGATTGCAGAGATTGTTACTCAGATTACAGAAGTATACTTTCAACTTCAAATACCGACCGGGTAAAGAACTAGTCATTGCAGACACGCTCTCTCGTGCATGCCTACCAGCAGGCAAGGAGGTGACCCAGTCACAGGAGTTAGAGACTTTTGTACACTCGGTGTTCTTAAGAAGCATACCCATGTCACGTGATATTCTGAACGACGTCTGCCGGGAAACGGAAAGAGATGATGAACTCAGTCTAGTAAGGGACTGTATACAGAATGATTGGCCACTCAGTAGAAAAAGATCTACACACAAATACTGGAAAATCAAAGACCAGTTGTTGATGATCTCGTGTTCAAAGGAAACAGAATTGTAGTGCCAACAGTCCTACAACCAGAAATACTGAAGAGGTTACACACAGGACACATGGGCATGGAGAAGACAAAGAGAAGAGCTAGGAACATCGTCTACTGGCCCAACATGAACAGAGACATTGACGAGATGATCTCACAATGCAACACATGTATGGACTTCAGGAATCAAAATCCTAAAGAACCTCTAGTGTCAACACAAATTCCAGATGGACCATGGCAAACAGTAGGAACAGACTTATTCACGCTACATGGAAGTGACTACCTTGTAGTAACAGATTACTACTCCAGATTTTTTGAAGTCGTAAAGCTGCCGAATACACAGAGCCGTACAGTTATTGAGAGACTCAAGTCAATTTTTGCCAGAAATGGTATACCGTTTGAAGTAATTAGTGACAATGGAACACAGTACACCTCACAGGAATTTCGTGAATTCGCACAAAAGTGGAACTTCCAACACACCACATCCAGTCCATACCATCAACAAGCCAATGGACTTGCGGAGAGAACAGTGCAAACAGCAAAGAGATTACTGGAGAAAGCCAAGACAGATGGCAAGGATCCGTATTTAGGATTACTGGAGTACAGGAATACCCCAACGGACACCGGTTCGCCAGCACAGCTTTTAATGAGCAGAGAGTTGCGCTCTATTCTACCGATAACCCAGAAGCAACTTAGACCAAAAACCATTAACAGAACAGAGACGTACAAGCAAAGGGCACGAAGTCAACATCGACAACAGTACTACTACAACCGTACTACCAAAAGCCTGGAGGAAATTCCTCATGGACACAAAGTTAGATTCAAACTGAAGAAAGACTGGAAGCCAGCTAACGTCATCGCTCAAGACAATCGCTCATACCAGTTGATCACACCAGATGGGGCCATGTATCGAAGGAATCGAGGGGATATCATAACATCTAAGGAGAAGATGTTTCATAAAGACACAGATATCTCTACAGACGAAGAGCCAAACCCAGATGTCAGTCAGGAAGAAGTCGTCGACGCAAAGAAACCAAATCCGTTGACATCAGAAGTCCAACCGAGTTCAGGATACCGCACGCGGTCAGGAAGAGAAGTGAGAAAACCAAAGCGATTCGAGGATTAGTGAACAGTGTTTATATTTTGTGAATTTGGGCAGAATAATCCCCTGTATGTTTATTTTAGGCAGACTGGGCAGTCTACCCAAGTCTACAATTGTTATAGTAATTTCACATGATTGTGTTCAACTTATTTCATGTCTAAAGTAACTTGATTCAACGAACATTAACTCAGAATTTAATTTTAAAATTTATTGACACTCATTTCTGAAAAAGGGGAAGTTGTAATATTATTATGTAAAGTATCGATTCGGAACTATCAATGTTGTACGTATATGATTTTGTCTACTTTCGTTTTATACATGTAATACCAGTTTAGGCACCAGTTTAATTAAATGTCGAACTAGCACAAACGTGTTGTTGCCATATCTCAGCAATCATCAGTTATTGTCTGTCATCCGTCCGTCATAACATTACATGATCTTTCGCCCTTTTAAATGTCCCTTGATCATCCACACCCTGCAACATCTCTAGCCCCTCTGCCACATCTGATCATCTGACCCCCTTCCCGTTTGGAAATTCTGTCATGGTCTGTTTTATGTTTTAAGTTCTCGGTTCTCGTTACAGTCTTTGCTGATATTTTCATCAATTCTTTTTTCGACAATATCCGAAGATTTGACTTTGTTCTGAATTTTGATAAGTGGCACATTGTCTAATTTTGTTTTTATGTACAATGTGAATCAAGGTATATCCTCCTCCTCATCACCATCCTCCTTCTCCTCAATTATTGTGTTCTGCTCTTGATTTTTTTTTTGCCAATGCACATAAATTGATATCGTCTTCATTATCACTTTCAATGACTACTTTTTGCTCTTTTAGATACAAATTAATTTCTTCATTTATTTTTTTCTGCTTAAGTATAATAAAGTCAAGTCTGTCTTTTATATTCAGTAGACGGGTTGCCCAAAGTCCTTTTAAGTACTCTGGAGCCTGAATTTGAAATACCTCCTTTTTTGGATCTGCAGATCCTCGAATAAATTTCACTGTGTGATTTTTTCTCTTGTTAGTAAATTAAGATCCTTTTTGATAATGTGACAAATCATACAATCCAACCCTGCAACAGATTAAATTAATTATTCATGAAAATTGATGACAACATTTAGAGCTATTTAAAAATGTATACTTTATATTTTAAACTTCTTGTTTTATTACTAATGTTGAAAATTGGTCTTATTATCAAATAAACAAATAAAACTTAGAATCTTAATTTAAAATTCACTAATTTTACACAAGCAATGCTTACAAAAACTGGAAAAATACAGAATTATAAGGTCATATCTACATCAAACCTCTTGATAACCGATGTTGTAGTCATTTTTATTTAAATAATGATAAATATTAAATTTTAACAAATATACGTTTGTACATCCTTTTTTTAAGATTAAAACCATGTATAACATATTTATTGATAATAATGACTATGATTTTTCAGCATGCTTTTTATTTAAATTTTATGGATAAAAAGGTCGTATGTGTATGATTATAAAATAAGATTTATCATATTTTTTAAAATTTGAATTACAATAGAATCTATTTTTTAAAGCATCGATTAAATGTCTTATAAATGCAATCAAATGACAATGGAAATAATGTCATTCTTACCTTTTTCCAACGCATCCAAAACATAAGTTCTGCAGGCATGTCAGTTTGCTTGTTGTTGATCGGTCTTGTTAAAAAGGTCGTAAGTGTCACATAAGACTTTTCGGTAATATGAAATATCAATCTGTGTACAAAACCTTTAATTTAGAAAATCTGCAAAAAAGCTATTTTTGTCATCACTACCACTTACGACCTTTTAATACAACGGCGTCGAACTGATTGTATATTAAAAGTAATTGAAATTTTAAACTGTATCAAAATCCACTCTTCAACATCACACTTTCAAATCATTCATAAAATAAGTGATAATACTCTCTTCATCTCTTTACAAATGGTGCATACAGCAGACTCTGCTTTTCTATATTAAATTATATTATAGATGATATCCCGCGCGAGCGTGGGAAAAACATTTTATACATTAATGGGCTTTGTAATAAGTTGAACCAGATTTTTATTTTGTGTATAATGTGTCTGAATTTTGCCTTAAACTTTTTTTTAAATTGAAATAAAAAAAACCAACTGGCTAGATATATAGAGGGGCAGGCTGGGATGAAAATCTACACTGAACGTGATTATACATGCATGTATGTGGTTTTTTGTTGCATCCGACTGGAAAAAAATTATAAACATTTTCGGCTTTGAAACGTTTGTTCCAAATGAAGTTTATTGTTGCAACTGGAAATATTCTCATTTTTATACCCCCGCTCAGAAGGAAAACGGGGTGTACTGTTTTACCCTTGTGTGTCTGTCCGTCTGTCTGTCCGTAACAAAAAAAAAATTGTCGCATTTTTGTCAGCAACTATTCATTGCAGATGCTTGATACAATAATTTATCACCTAATTGTCTACGGACTTTTCCGGTTTTTCCCCCCAATTACGACAAAGAGCACACGGCGGGTGTGACCGGTCAGCAGAGGATGCTCACTCCTCCTAGGCACCTGATCCTACCTCTATCATTTTGGAGGTCCGTGTTGCTCTGCTTTGAATTTGTATTTCGTTTTATGGATTTTTGAGATGGTTGACGGTTTGTTATTGTCATTTTTTCATTGAAATGTTAAAACTCTATTTGTTAGGCATGCCATATCATGGGATACATTTTTGTACCAATCGGACGTTAACTTCCTGTCACATGACGACTTTGTTTATTTATAGCCTAAATTTTCGTCAATGATTTCTCAGCAACTATTCATTGCAGATGCTTGAAATTTTAACACTCTATTTGTTTAGGCATGCCATATCGTGGGATACATTGTTGTACCAATCGGACGTCATCTTCTTGTTAAATGACAACTTTGTTCATTTTTAGCCTAAATATTCAAACAAATATTCGTCAACGATTTCTCAGCAACTATTTACCGCAGATGCTTGTAATTTTCACACAATATATGTTTAGGCATGCCATATCGTGGGATACATTTTTGTATCAATTGGACGTCAACTTCCTGTTATATGAAAACTTTGTTTTTATTTTTAGCCTAAATTTTCAAACAAATTTTCATTAAAGATTTCTCAGCAACTAGTTATTGCAGATGCTTGAAATTTTAACACACTATTTGTTTAGGCATGCCATACGTTGGGATCTTTTTTTGTACCAATCGGATGCCAACTTCCTGTTAAATGTCGACTTTGCATTTTTTTGCATATTCACATCAGAGCGGGGCTATTACTAATGGGTATTGGTTGACATATAACTTGTTTGAATTATCTAATCATATTACATGTCAACCCTCCATCGCATATAAATGCATTTTTTTTCAAATCATGGAGGGGTGTTTAGAGAGTCATGTTCTCTTTTCTAAATTTTGTTCTTTAGATCAAATTCCCTATATTTTATATACTGTTTCAGATAAGAATTTCAGAAAAGATCCTATTTTGAAAAAAAATATATTAATTAGTCAACTTGCTTTGTTAGTTACCCAGTTCTGGAAAGTTCTTTCCGTCAAAACTTAAATCGCGCATTCAAGAAACGAAGTGGCTAATTTTATTTATTCAACATTTTTCAAATCTTAATTTCTATGTGTTTTTTTTAAAATACGTTCCCGGTAGATATATTCAATCTTTAGGTAATTGTTTAATATCATTTCATTGCAATTATATATTTTGATGCGATCTCCAACTGACTTGGATTCGCCAAAGCGGGTCCACCACATTACTCTCATTTTTGCTATTTGAGCTTGTTTATCGAAAATGAAAGTAGTTTTTTTAATTAATCTTTCAATGATTACTTGTCAGGTAAAATTCAGTTATAGTTTACGGAGATCATCTCACACGTGTTGATTTACCAAAGGTGTAAGGAGTCACTCTTGTGCAGGCATTTCGTAGGTTTTTGGCAAAAGTCTTCATTTTAAGTAAAGACTAGATAATATCCCGGGCAAGCGCGGGAATTAAATTTACACATTAATGGCACAATGCTAAACTGTTGAAGTTTGTATTTTTTTCCTTTTCGTATACACTGTGCCCGATTATTTCTTAATTGCTTTCTTAACTTTTCTTTAAAATTGAAATAAAAAACCAACTACATGGTTGAATTTTTAGATGACGGACGAAAAACCTAAATGAATTGATGATACACATGTACGTCGCCTTATTCTTTTTGTTGCAGCTGGGTGGAAAATGATAACAATGATTTTTTTTTAAACCAGTGAGTGGGTATTTAGGAGTCTCTAAAGTTTGTTCTTTAGCTCAAATTTCACAATAACTTTTATTATAACTGTCCCAAATGAGAATTTCAGATAAAGACTGTTTTGAAATAAAAAATGGGGAAGATGATCAAGGCATACATCATTTATTCATATAGACATGCTTATTTATTTGCAAATTTTAAATCAAAGTTGTCAGATCCAAAGTATCTGCCCGATGGTTATTTCGCCCTACACTTTCCGCCATGATGTAAATTAGTCAAATCGCGTTCCTGAGCACACCGTTCTGGAAAAAAAAAATTAAAATCGCATCAAATTGTTCCATTTTATTTATTAACATTTTTATATTAGCCAAAGAGTCCCATCCAATGTATAACTATCTGCCCGCGATGCATGATGAACCCGTCCTACACTTCTCGCCATGACGTTAATTAGTCTAACCGCGTTCTTAGTTACCCCTTCTTGAAAATTCTCTTCCATTCTCTCGCGAAACGTCGCGCTTCGCTACATGTAACTTCTATCCATCGAAACTGCTCTACAACACCGCAACTCCCGCATCCCCTCTTATACTGTTACTTCCAGGCAATTTTCATGATCAAAAAAGTAAAACGTTTCTGATGCTCTGACACACCATGGTCAGTTATAAACAATAACACATTGCTGACTCTGTGAACTCAGCCTCATCACTGGACTTGTATACAGATTTCTCCTTTAACATTTTGATAAGCATACGCTATATTTACTCGTATGCACATTACTTTGCAAATTACTGGAAATTTCGTTATGATAAAGCTTTACCATGACCAAAGGAGGTGAAATATCTAAAATCGCGCATTCAAGAAACGAATTGCCTATTTCATTTATTCAACATTTTTCAAATCTTAACTTCAATGTATAATATAAGTAAGTTCCCTATAACTTTATTCATTGTTTACGTAATCATTCAATATTATTTCATTGCAAGTAAATATTTTGATGCTAACTCCCTCTGTCTTAGATTCGCCAAAGCGTGTCCACCACGTTACTCTCATTTTTGCTATTTCGAGCGTGTTTATAGAATATGAAAGTAGGTTTTTAATTTATTGTACAATAATTACTTAACTGGTAAAATTCAACTATAGCTTACGGACTTTATATAACACTTTGAAATACCAACTCTTTAAGCAGTTACTCTGGTGCAGGCATTTTTTTTATATATTGGCAAATATTCCACAATGCGCGCTAGCGCATCACGGAAAATATGCCAGCAGAGAATTGCTATTCATAACACCATGTTCACTAAATAATAGTTGTTTATTACTTACATTTGCATTTTACCCCTTGCCGATCCGTATATTAGACCTTGTCATTTAGATATTGCATCAAAGACACACGTTCATATTAACTCGCATTGATTGTCAAGATTATATTTATTAACAGAATAAATGATATGTTATAACAGTAATTACCTTAACATGTTAATGTAAGACATGTTTTAAATGTCAAATGGAGAACTATATTTTCACGCGCTGATATTTGCGCATGACTGATAACCGGTTGTAAAAACGTCTTCAGCTGAAATGAAAGTTACAATTTGTAAATGTTGAATTTGCGAAAAATCCAGGAGTTTGTATGACCGATACAGGGGCAGCTGATATGACAGTTCGGATGAAGCAGATATGGTCGTGGTGGTTTCTACGGTAATTATTTCATTTTGGATAGCTGGCCGAGGATGCGCATCGCACACGGTTGTGGTTTGTGACTTCAGTGAAGATAATGTCGTACTTGGGGCCCTTTTTTAGATGTTGAGACAGTCCTGCTGTAGGATCTTAATGAAGATTCGTGTTTGTGGCCCGATAAATCATATGGCGTGCTTCCCACACCGAGTCATTAATATATTGAGCAGTTGTGGCGCGGATGCAGTGTGGCGTGTACCTCTTTTCAACACCGGCATTTTTTACAAATTTCGGCTGAAAAAATTCTGAAAGGTGCGTTTAGATAAAGGTTTAGAGGTGAACCAAATTGCTCTCTCTGAATTGGCAAGGGCAGCTTCATCATACTGGTTGAAGAGTGATGTAGCATCAGAAGGGGTCATTTTTAATAATAATTTTAACATGTTAACTTGACAACATTCTGTATCTTTAGCATACATCCTCTTGTCGGATGGTTCTTCTACACTTCTGATTCCACATTGGATATTTTTGCTGTGTGTCGTGTGATAAGGTCATCATTTTTAAATTCAAAAGACTTAAAGTTAAGTTGGTACAATTCCAGCCCCCTTGACAGGAAAGGAATTGATGTAATGAACCAAACAGTGTTTCTCAGAATGACAGGAGAACAGGAAACTTTTTTCAAGTAAGTGAAAAAAAATTGAAGATCAGCTGGTTCTCTGATTTCTTTGTGACTTGTTGGGAGGGAACTTCCGGACCTCATTCTTTCCTTCAACAAATCATCAATAGTTTGGTGAGGCATTTTAAATTTTTTCTCCCTCATTATATCAATATTTCGTTTAATATCCTGTTGATGGCGGTTTAAAGCTCCTCTTATATTAATTAGAAAATTTTTATGATATTATACATCAGTAGAGGTTTTTCCACAAGTGTTTTTAAGGAACTTATTTTTATCAAGATTTCTCCAACACTGACAGCTAACATTATATGTGTGTAGAGATATTTTCCATATACTTTTTTCATGTTCCAATCTAACTAGTGATGAAAAAAATCTTAAATTTTTTTTGCAACCTAAATAATTTCTATCATTGAAATTTCCAATTTTAAGAGTAAGTTTTAGGGTTATGTATTAGTTTCTGCAAGGATCGCTACCTCCATAACCCGCATACATTATCAAAGAAAATATTTTATTGTTTAAATTTACATCTTCTTTTAACTAATTAGTAAATTGATAGTCAAAAGTAAGTTAAATTAACTAAATGACTGTTAATGTACATCAGTACGTTAGTTGAAAGAAACAGCCAAATCGTCTCCTATGGGAATTTGATTCTGACAGCATCATGATTATTTCGTGCAGTCCGTAATTTTTCGTAGGTCGCTGTAGGTTTCGACAAATCGATTAACGGGGCGTGTAGATTTCAGTCCTGTCAGTTTCTTTAGAGCTATGAATTAACTATGTTTCCGTGAGAAATAGAGGGAATCATACTCGGTAGCTGTAAAAATATATATGAATGTATGTAGACAAGGCTCATGCAATTGATTTATCCCAACTAATGAACTGCGAATATTTTACTTAGAATGTTAACCCAAATGGCCAGTAACAAATGCTTAATTGAGTTATATAGAACTGTCTGAATAATTGATTGCTATTTTGAATATCGTTCGACCAGACGTTTACCTACGTACTTGTGGTTACATATGTGAGGTTTGCTCTGACTGGTCTAAACCAAGAAATTTTGTTCTAGGTCTACAACACCTTTTCTGTAAGCCATCTCTGGTGAATAAGTGTGAACAAGGAAAAATATACAGTCCAGACATGGGTTTTAAACAAAGGTCTGCTATAACCTCAACCTTAAAACTTTGTAAAGGATTACTGCACATCCTGTCAGAGGAGGAAAATTGATACACGTAAAATTGTAGAAGTACAATGTATTTACAAAATTTGGGCAATGTTTTAATTTTTAATGGTCGGGTTAATTAGTACATGTAGATAGCTGTATTACGTAAATATAATTTTTTGAACAAATGTCTATAAATTGAACAAATACCCAGCAACATCTTCTCCTGTCCCTACGACACAGCAGAAAATCTTGACATGCGTTAAACTCTTTACCAATGATTTACAGGAAGTTTTGACCAAGGGTTTCGGAAAACGATGAGCAATTGTGAGTTAAACATAATTTATTTAAAGGATGAATCCTCTAAACGTCTAAAATCGCCCCCCCCCCCCCTCCTTCCCCATCATTAGCAAAAAAATCAAACTGAAGTTTTTCTACATATTATTGCCTTATCGTTTTCTTCAAACACTGAGGTTTTTAAATATTATTTTTCTTTTTTTACTTTGATACACTGTGATTACACATTACCCCAATTAATATAGCAGGGATATGTGGTTTACATCGATTTTCCATAGATTTTAGGCCACACCCACATTTGGAAAGCCTATTTTCTATATGAGCGCATTGATGTTCCAATGCAAGTTGTTGTAAATGTGGTCAATGAAAACAGTTATATTAATCAATCACATCAAAGAAAGAATTTGGAACAGCAGTGCGCTCATATGTTATTTATTTAAAAACTGCAAAATATTAAGTGGTCAGATATGCTCTTAGAAATCTTTATGTCTGTTTGCCCTGTGTTTTAAATTTGCGAAAAGAATAATCATTCAAAATAAAGGAATTAAATTTTAGGAAATTTATTATAATTTTTATACAATTTGAAGCCTTTTGCGACTGTGATGAGTGTGTAGATAAACATGTTTAAAAACAGGTCGTAACTGTATTCTGATACAATGAACCGGTTAATCGGTCGAAACTAATCGCGTTTAATATTTTTTAAAGAAGCTATGGCTGCCAAAAACTCCAAACTTTGATACAATATCTACGACAAAATGATTATGAGCTTTAAACAAACATGTCCGAATGAAACTCATGTAATCAATTCCATATTAATACATGTATGTTTAAACAATATTATCAATATTATATATCTAATTACTGGCTATGAGAACGATAGCAAGTTTCCAAGACAGCATATGTATCCTGAGGGGGACAATGAAATTGCTATTGTCCAAATAGCTACTTAAGAGGTATATAATATTTTTTTTGGTAATCAAATAAGAGTTATCGGACTTTGACGTAGCAACTCGGATTCTCGAAATCGAGAGAAATCAAGTGCTGCCAGTGAATATTTTACCATGAGAAAATTTAAAACGCACGGAAACTATTTCACGGTTAGACACACGGTCTTAAGTTTATAAAAAATATACACAGAAAAACGATTAAACAAATATTGACATTTAAAGTATAAGGGTATAATTGTATATAGATGTAGATTTTTCTATGTACGTATGTTCTGTTAGTGTCTGAATCTTATTTCAATTCTTGTGTTCATTTCCATTTTCAATCAATTCACCTGTCTAGTTGATCAAAGAGTTCTATAAGAAATGATTACAATGATTTATTATCAGACAGTAGCGTGTCTAGATATTTTATGAAGAATATTGTTATGTTACATGTATGTACATCAGAAACGCATCTCATTACATTTTCCTTGGATATAACACTTCTGATTGGCACCGATCGTGTGGCGGCAGCGGCTTGTTGAAATTTGCTCCCTTGGCTATCATTTTCTGTGGACAATCGAATAGTTGGAAAGTCCTGTCCATGCATATTATCATAGCCGATATCCAGTGCGTTTTCTTGATAAAAATGTTAAAGACAGAAATAAACCATTAGATAGTGTACATGTATAGACCTTGATACTCGTTTTTTATTCAACAAATATTCAATAAAATTCTGTTTCAGACTTATTTTTCTAACAAAATTAAAGGAAAATTTAAAAAATTGATAATGGGAATGAGTTTTAACCATGTCGAAGGGCCTCTTTCAAATTTACGCCATGGTTCTCCAAAATAATAAAACAAAAACTTTGGGACTTTATCGTTGAAGAGAACGAATCTAATTTTGAGCACAAAGATATCAATAACTACCGAATCGATTGACAAAGAGGAACCTTACAAAAAGAATAAAGTCCCCTCTTTTGGAATTATAAACCAAACATGCTATTTGAAGTATCTTTGCAGTTCGTTGTGGCTTTGCTGAAATGATCTTATGAAATATTTATGTGCGTACCTTGATATTACCACATGCGATAATTGGATAGCTTCCTAATTTTTGTTTTAAAGCCCTTTTGATGTCTTGGAACTAGAACAAATAATATTTTGAAAGTACATACATCAAAAACTTTATCATTGATAATTAAATTGCACAGTGCCTATTCCTTTATTAAACAATTTTTCTCAATATTGGACTTTTTAAAAATAAAATATATAACAAAAGCAGATTTCAATAATTCTAACTTACCTTGTACTTTTTTCCGGGTGTGATACGGCCAGTAGATAAAATTCTGAGGTAAAACGAAATATTTAGTTAAATTCCTTTATTTCATATGCACCTCTATCCAAATTATTGAATTTGCGATAATATAGACCAAGATTTTCTCAAATAAATATCAACTTTACATAATATGTTTTTACTGTTATCAATGTTTATTTCTTCGGCATGATTATATATAGCTTACTTGTCAATGTCGTATTTCATACGTAGAGAAAGAGTTTTGTTGAAATAGTGAAGCTCGCTCCCTGTTTCTCTCACTTCTGTTGCACATCTACCATGCTTTTCCCATTCATGTTTCCTGTATAAACAAATATAAAAAAAAAATACCTAACGAGCTAAGTTCATTTCTATTGAATTCAATTAATTGTTGGTATATTATATACTCATTTGAATTAGTGGTGTTATATTTGTGAATGAAACGATTGAAGCACATCCTTGTGAATGTATCGAAATCTTAAAGTAAGCTTTTCGGAAGAAAAATACCCCTCCGAATTTAATCATCGAAGCTACATGTATATATCTATAGATAATCAAAAACAACAGAACGCCGATTAAAACGGCACCGATTTCATTATTATCTTCCTATATCTTAAGGTAAACATTTCTGAAATAAAAATACCCCTTTGTTTCTAATCATCGAAGCTATACAAGACACACAAAGATGGAGCAGTTTATACTTAGTTTTAATGACATATGAGTTGGTTAATTATCAGCTGTTGCTTAGCTTAATGCGTTGAATGTTGATAATTATAGAATTGGCCAGTTCCCGCTTTCAGAAAACTTGTTACATGAGCATCATATGACAGTATCTGATACAAACTAATTCTTTATATGGTATTAGTAATTAGATTTCACCGCTGACAATATAACTTTATTTGCCTCTGAAATTCATGTTTACTTCATTTTTTCCATAAAAATTCTAAGGTGTCCCTTGTTAAATTTTGCATAAAAAAGTACACGGTATATCAATACCTATTTTAATTTAACAATGACCTAATTTCGTTTATATAAATTAGTGTTGCCAACACCCAAAGTATTAATTGTCTTAATTATATAAAAAATATAGAACAGGTAATTAAGAAAAGTTATAAAAAGTTTGGCTGTTAAGAATATTTACAAACACAAGCTCGATGATTTTAACCATTTTCTATATCACTTTTACGAGCCGTTCCTGGACTTCGGCAAGTTACATGTAAGCTGAAAATTGGTCAAGGAAATTGTTAATAATTTAAGCTGTTAACTGATCGAGAAATTAGTTTAAATTTTTCCTTGCAGACGAAGAACACTACAAATTTTTATTTGGAAAGTTCACTTAAGCATTTAACTCAGGTAATAGTCAATATCACACTACAATGTAATATCTACCAGAATGAATATTTTGGAGTTTCTGGAAATTGATTCGGCCAGTATTTGTTCAATGGTCCCAATAAGTTCTGGAAAAATAAAACCCACAAAACACACATTAAAGAGTTGCAAAATCGAAAATTACTGAAAAATACTCAGTATATAGAGTGTTTCAGACCTGGATCTCATTTTCGTCAAAGGGCTGGGAAATCGTGCAATTTTCTGGGTCATGCTTTCCATTTCTGTTACCAGGCCTACAAGTATATACAGCATGAAAACTATTTTTCTTTTATTAGGCACATGTTTTAGTGTACTAAAACCGTTTTATTGTCAAAAACGAGTTTTAATTTAGTATCTACAAAACTTAAAGTATGTACACACCAAAGACCGTGAATTGTCCACATATTTGACGAGATTACACATTTTCGAGGCGGTTTCTGTAAACAAAGGGTAAATTTTATCTTAAAAGTTTCAATCAAAATTCTTTTACATGTATTCAATTGTCATAACAAATACGAGAGAGAGAGAAATAATACAATAATCGTTTAATATCCAATTACAACATGCTTAAAGGTGTGTTTGTGTTTTAAAGCGTCGGATCGTAAACAGGGACATAATGTAATTTAGCAAATTATTATGTAATCACTAGATATGGGAAACAACTCGAACAAATAAAATTGTCAAATTTTACGGACAACCAGAATTAATTTTTTTTTAAAACCTGATGACCATCAAAAACTACAAAAGATAAATGTACTTGATTATTAATCATTTGGGGATTTTGGTTAGGAATTGTTCATGTAGGATACAAGTCACAAAAGGTAAACCTTTAGAACAATATGTACTTACAGTCAGTGCACTGAATTTACATAGCGTTACTGGCCATGTTAAGCTCAGGGCGAACATATCCCATTCTGTTGATTTCGCAACAACTCTGAAAAGTAAAGTAAAATGAGAGTATTCCACAGAACAAAAATGAAAATACAAAGTAATTCTTCTCAGAATACACATATTTAAAAAAAAAGTATTATACATACACCGAAGCAGTCGTCAAAACAAACAACAAAACAGGTCTCATCCTATCAAGCTCTTAAAACACAAACATCATATATCATAACATTTTATAAACATTTAAATCTTCCGCAATATAAGGAATCAAATATAAAATTTTCTAATAATGCCGGAAAAAAAAAAGGTTAAGGAAAAAATTCCTTAAATCAATGGTTTATGACCCGTTTGTGTCTTAATATACTGTCATCAAGGAACGAGTGAACGCGGAAAGTTATTATTATTAAGTATGATCAATCAAGTTTTATTTCGCCTTTTAAGTGCACTGCTGGCCAAAGATAGCTTTAATCTCTACAAATTGTTTAACAAAAGTTAGATACACATCACGCTTTGATAACTTGTACACATCTAAACATGTTATATATATAGTACACGTGTTGTTGAATTCATTATATATACTTCATGTGCTTGAGATACTAGTATACAGGGATGCACTATCATATGCCGTAAGGAAGTACTTGATACGGTTCTTTTTTCTCTGAACCAATAAAACCCCTGCTAACATTGTCAATGACATTGCATTAGAGATTTCGAATAATTTTTTTTCTAAGAGGAAACCAAACAAAAACAAACTTTTCCGAACATGTACAATGTTTGATTAGTTGAATATGTAAATAATGATTTATTCATTCAGTAAATACTCCTAATATTGTTTTTAACCGGGTTTTCCAAAGGAAAAATATGGTTACTGAAATGGTGAAAATGGGGCGGGCGGGCGGCTGAAAAAGGGTACTCCTATTGTACGTATAACTCATCCTAAGCTTTTCAAGATAGGAAGTTGATTTTTTACAGATCAATTGTACATATATCAGAGATGTGCATATTACTTGGATTTTGAATTTTGATGATTTATGAAAAAAAAACCAGCTGTTGAACACTTTGAAATAAATTTACTTGCTTATGAAAAGGCACGAAACGATTAACACGATAGGATAAACGGAAAAACTTTAAAACTGAACGATAAACCTGATAGGATTAACGCACGATAGGAAAGGATTAACGCACGATAGAACAGTATACAGGCACAATACGATAGCATTGATACACGATACGATAGGATACGATTGTAAAAAATACGTTGCGGGTACTGTAAATGTATTCATCAAGGGACGGCTCTGGGAAATTTTTATCAAAGTCTAAACATTTAAAATCGAAATCTTGTCTTTTCCAATAACATTTTTTCTAATATAACTTAGAAGGGATTCTTTTGATTCTGCGCTATACGTTGTGGGTACTGTAAATGTATTCATCAAGGGACGACTCTGAGAAATTTTTGTCAAAGTTTAAACATTTAGAATCGATTAGGGCATCAAAGTTATATCAGAGAAGACAATATTTTGTCAATATAACACCTGAAGACCATGATTATTGTCGCAGATCTATTGAAACCATTCTAATTTGGCATTTGAAACTACAGAATGTGAAATTCTGAATGATTCTGATATTGAATGTCAAAATGAAAAAATTATATGTGAAAGTGATATAGACTTGACATGTGCCACTCAGGATTTGCCAACAGATTTGGTTGACTTAGATTGTTGTAGATTTGTTGTAGAACTAAAAATTTTAGCAAAACATTTAAACAAGTGTAGCTCATGTAGCAAACCCCAGCATTTGAGAAATGCACTGGGTGTTAAGCCAGCAGGTGTGACAGGTATTTTGTATGTCCAGTGTCCAGATTGTGGTTTCATTAGCAAAGTGTACCTTGAAAAGACACATCGCACGGGAAATAATGTCAGAGGTCGGGGAGCTTTTGATATCAAAACAAATGTTGCTACAGGTATAATTGCATGTGCTGATAGTTCATTCCAAGTTCTCGTTTCCATCAATTTTTGTCAATTTTCTTAATAATACAATTACATAAATCATTTCAGTGATCGATAAAAGGCATTTCCATTTTGACACATACCTTGTTCCTCTTTTCACCTTGGAAATTGACATGGGGAAAACTTACCTTATGGGGATTTACATGTTTAAAAGGAGAACTCTTTCATGGATCTTATTACCTATTCAATATTTTCCAGATCACCATGCACCATATTTCAATAATATCTGGGTACAGTAATGTCACTGGCAATGCAAAATCTCCATGGACATTTTGATTTTAACTTTGTCTTTCAAGAAGATTTGATGAAGTTCACATTCATTCTTTAGTGAATGAAGCTATAATTGTTATTAAAATCAATTTTTCAATTTCAAAAAAGGCTATATCTTTTTTCACATCTGTCTTCACCAAAATCTCAATTTTAAACTTCTTGTGAATAAGAGTGTAGAATGTGGTGTGATCAGTTTTACATGTCATTGTTAATCAAATGTATATACTTATATACACAATGAATAAGAAAGTGAAATTTTTAATCAAAATTAAATTATGTGAAAACAATGAGTATCTTTCCCGATAGCAATATATGCATTTCAATAAGTATATACTTTAAAGGAATAGTGCATGCTGGAATCGGAGAAACACAGCTTAATAACCTCTTCTCTGCCTTGAATGTACATTGCATTAATCACAAAACTCTGAAGGAAAGGGAAAATGAGATTGGAAAAGTCATAGAGGATATAGTGTCAGTATCAGAGGAAAGTTTTTTTTAGGAGGAGGTTTCACAGTCATTGTCCATTGATACTGGTAAAAGATATGAGACTAAGGCGTGAGAAACTAGTTGATCTGACATTTTAAATATTTCATAAAAATATGTATATATCCCTTACAAAGTGACAGTAAAAAATGTTCAATGGTAAAGTATCACTTTAAAAATTTTTTTTTGTAAGTAGTATAGACGAAATACATTAGGTGTTCTTTTTACATATATAGTAATAGAAGTTTTTTGTACATGTCATTATTGAAACACAATTATAATGTGTAATGTTTAATATTGATCATTTTACAGAACAATCTTGCATCAGTGTGTCCACTGATACATGTTGGCAGAAAAAGGGTTCAGGCAAAGCATATAACAGCTTATCAGGTTAATTTAACATATGCTTAAAAGGTGGATATTGATATGACGTGTATTCATGTCCAATTTTTTTTAGTGCTGAGAGAGAGAGAGAGAGAGAGAGCGTATTAATGACTTTCTTTGTTTAATGTTCAATGATTAAGACAAATTATTGATTATTACAAATAATCAGTATATTTTATAGTCTGAAAACAAAATACACACACAGCAACTGCTTACAATTTATATAATCATGTGTTTTAGAATATCCTATATGTGCATATATACGAGGGCTGACAAAACGTTCGTGGACAATCGCGTTTTTGTCATATTAAATGGGTATATACATATTGTATATCTAAATCTTTGTCATAAAATTTTAAATCAAACTAAAGGGGTTTTGAATGTTTTCCATAGAAATAAACTAAAATTTTAATGTATCAAAGGGTCGCGGAAAGTACTCGCGGCCCAGCGTAAATATTGTCCAAACTTTGCAATTGAGTTTTTAGATATGAAAATTCAGTTTTTATAAAACATTTCAAAACTTCATAATCTTCTATTGTAGTGTAGTCTGTATGGTGTACGTCATTTCCATACGTCATTTTCAAACTAGCAGAGGACTTTTAAAAGATATTATGACAAGAAAATGTCTTTAAAAACGCCCGAAAAAGCGACGTCGGCTGACTGCACGGAACATTGGAAATCATAAAATTGTGTCGACTGAGGTAAAACACCGATAGAAACAAAACATATGGAAGAAACAGGAAAAACATCAAAATAGTTCGAGTTTAATTATCCACAAGTGGCACAAGCGATATCTTGAGTATGCGATTGTACCCTCTGCACAAACGGTGAATGCGGCATATTACTCTCAGGTAAACCCAGGACTACGGCGTTATAGAAACGTCGTTATAACTCAACGTCAGACTGGGCCGTGTGGCCTGTATAGGCGATGTATATATAATGATAACTCCAATACAAAAATGTACATTGCTCTGAATTTTATAAATATACATTATTATACTCTATATTAAAATATTATAATACTTTCCTGATAATGGCGCCGTTATTTTGAATAAAATTACATGTGTCCACGAACTTTTTGGACAACCCTCGTATATATCATAGATGAAATATGGAATTATGTTACATATATGTAAGGAATGTTTTTAAATTTTGCCACTTTAATCCGATACAACCTGGTTTGAGGCAGTGCACGCTTTTTTATAATCTGCTTCGCGGATTATAAAGCGTGCACTGCCTCAAACCAGGTTATATCGGATAATCTGGGCAAAAATTAAAAACATTCCTCATAATTTAATTAACAGATGAAATAAAATAATTATCAAAAATTGGAATTATATATTTTTGCATAAAATCATCTTAATTATGTCTAGTTCTAACTAGGCTGACATCATAATTCTCTGAGCAAATTTTGAAATAAATATTTGGATAAACAACTGGACTGAGTGAGTCAACTATTTGTCTTACGAATATTTTGAAATATGATAGATTGCATGTGTATGGGTGAGCAGTTAAATTTCTTTTCAGTGTATAATATCCATTGCTATTGATATGACATCATAAACATCAGGTCAGCTGATATAATCCAGATTGCTGCACACTCCACATATTGCGTTCCCTTTAACACATATGCCTTTCCAAACCAATCAATGTCAAAGGAGGCAATAGATATAACGCAAATTCATGTTTTAGGGAATAAAATGTCCTTCCAGAGAAAGGAGGTTGAGTACAAGCTTCCCAACAATGCTTGGAAGACTTCATTTCCTTCGTGCCAACCTTTCCAGAGAAGCTATCGCTTGTTGGCCACAACATTAAACGTTTTGATTACCATGTTCTGTACGACAAATGTGGAATGAATTTTCTAATCAGGTGTGTGGTTTTTTGGACACTTTGGACTTTATTTAAAGAAATTCACCCAGGACTTAATTCCTATAGCCAAACTTCACTGTACAAGCACTTCTACCTGGTCAGAGTTTCATGACTCACAATGCCTATGATGCTGCTGCCACACTTTTCAGCTTATTGAGAGAGAAAAAGAGCTAGCTTAACGTGGCCATGGTCAAACAATTCAGCTTTCCATGCCCATATTTTTAGTTACTATCAACTTGAACGAAAAAAATTAAAAACATTTTCAGAAGCCATCAATTGTAAGGCCATTTTTAAAACAATAGCTACTAAAGCTGCTCGTTCAAACTTGAAATTTTCCCACCTGAGATTAGCAGTTAAAGAGAGGGAATTGATGGTTTGTATGCGTTACTATCCGAAACGACGATATCTTGTAAACCAAGAGTAACATCATGCCGCAAAGTTATCGAGATTTTTGTTTTCCTGACTCGTGAATGCTGAAAACAGTGGTCATGTTTGTTGTTATGTTACATGTATATATGCAAGGTATGTTGTACATAGCTATTCTATGCAATTTTTAGCTCAAGTGAGCTTTTCTGACCGCTTTTTGTCCGCCGTCCGTCTGTCTTTCTGTAAACTGATGATAATTATTTTCGACTTCTCCAGAACTCCAGAACCACTAGGCCAATTTCAATCAAATTCGGCACAAAGAATTATTGCGTGAAGGAGACTCGAGTTTGTTAAAATGAAGGGCCTCTTTCAAGGGGAGACGATTAAGAATGAGATGTAAAATATACTATGTATATAGGAAAGTACGTACAGTCATTGATGTTGTTAATCAGGTACGGGTACAGTAATGGTTGCGAATTATTGTGAATTATTAAACAGATAAACTATTCGATCAATTTTTTTTAAAAAATTTTTGCATATTATACGATCAATTATCACTTACCCCTTCACTGTAAAAAATTTAAAGAAAATCGTATGTTTGTATTTTTTTTTTTATTGATACTCTGTTTTACCTATATAATCCATTGTAAAACGGCTGGGATGACAGAATAGACCAAACTTTGAGTGCGGTATACAGATGAACTATCCCGTCACTTTTTTATTTTGCATATAGATCAATCGTCAGTTATCCCTTCACTGTAGAAAATTTAAATAAAATCGTATGTTTGTATTTTTTTTTATATTGACACCCCGTTTTACCTATATAATCCATTGTAAAACGGCTGGGATGACAGAATAGACCAAACTTTGAGTGCGGTATACAGATGAACTATCCCGTCACTTTTTTATTTTGCATATAGATCAATCGTCAGTTATCCCTTCACGAGACTTTCCCGAGATTTGTTCAGTTCGTGTGAAATTTCGAGCGGAAGTACAGTGTTTTCCCTAAGAACCGGCCACCGGCCAAATTGACCGCTTCAATTAATAGAAATGCCGGTTAAAAATCCTAAAGTTAAAAAAAATAATAAGCGAAAGTCTCGTTGTTGTAATTGTACACGACGACTTGATTAAAACGAGTTTCCCCGATCCCGATTAATAAAAGGTCATTTAATATGGTGGAAAAAAGGCAGTTGGAGTTAGAAGTTATATCAGGAAAGAGGCCCAAAAAATTGTCGGGTTAATGAATGAACAGTGAAGCGATATTTTCGATACACATTTACGTTAACAGTTTGTGAAATTTTTGCTTAAATTACAGAATTTCAATGACTCCGACTCGGATGATCTTTTCTATTTACCTGATATGAATGTATATATTTTAAAACAAACTGAATTATTGTTTTCTTTTTTTCTATTGTAATCGGGAATTTTATTGGAGCATTCTGTTATATTTTACTGTCAATGGATCGGGTGTACAGTTTGTAATTGGCATGCATGTATTGTTTATTCAGTTTGTTTTATTTGTTGAAGTTTTTGATTTATTTTCAGTTGTTAAATATCTTGAATTATGGTCTTAGTTCTTGTTGGCGGAAATTGGGGTCCAGACAAAGCGTTATTTTGGCAGAAAATATCAAAGACTTGAAAGATCAAGTGCAGTGTGCTGTCAAAATGTTAAATCTTGATGCATGTAATTATTCAGATTCAGATAACTCAGATGATGAATAATCATGCATTTTATGAAATAATAAAGAAGAAAAGTTAATTTTCTGTGGTCATTATTTTTAAATATCATTTTGTTATGCTTGTCATCTAGTCAATTGTTGGATGAATAAGTTTTTTATGGCAATAGATTACCTGCAGCTGCATGTGCAATTCTAATTACCTATAGCAATTTAACATATTAAATTGACAGTAATATTGATTTGATGCAAAAAAAAAAATTGAAATTGTATCTGCCCTGAGACCTCTTCAAAGGGTTCTGAAATGATCTAAAATCAATTTCAGTCCCCCCACGAGGGCTCGACCCACAAGGGGACCTAGGCGGCCCCCTTGACCCCCGGCCTGTTTGAATTGGATTGTAGCCTTTTAGTTTCAAATAAAGGGAAAACACTGGAAGTATGAGTGTTCAGATTCTCAAAATACGAAAGTACTGGTCGTTTTTTGTATCATATCTTACTTTGATGTATGTTAAAACATGAACATCTATTAAGATCTATGTTTTATGTCATCATCTAGCGGTTATTTAAACTAAACGATGATATTCAGAACAGAGTTATCGTTCGTGTTCAATCACTCTACACGTGGTTGAAAATATAAACATCGGATTGCTTGATAAAATCATAGCCATGTTTGATGCTTGAGTGTGGAATACCGTGCTTTTTTAAAAAAAAAAAAAAAAAGATTGGGTGTCTGTTTTGTGTAAAAACATAGTATATCGAGCCATTCTCAAGGAACATTCTGCGTAAAATGGTATAGTCTGTTTCACTATTGATGCTATTACTAGGTCAGGCGCGGATCAAAAATTAATTCTTAGGGGGGATCCCTACAAAGCATGTTAATTGTTGCAACATCAAAAAATAGTTATATTTTCTATTGTCACATTTATTTCTTTTATCTACCAATTATTGAAGATAAAGTTTAAAATCGATCTAGATTTTATATATGACTACAAGTACCTAGATTACAGGAAATAGACTATAAACACGAAGCAAGAGTTTTACTGCGAAACTGTAAAATAAAACCACGTGGTCTAAATGTAAATGACAATAACATTCGCGGGGGTGGTAAAGTGGACCCCAAAAGCACCGAGTATACCCATTGTAAACACCGAGTGGACAGAATTTTTTAAAAAGCAGACCCAGAGTTAACCACAAGTAAACCCCGAAATTAAACCCGGGGTTTAGTTGGGGTCTACTCTGGTGATAGGTTGGGTCTGGTCGATACTGTATGTCGACTCTAAATTGATAAAAACTACCTATCCAAAGAAACGGGGTACTCTATATGCAATTTTGCATTAATTATCAAAAATCAGAATCCAAGTTTTATTTACCTATCTGAAATATGTACAATTAATCTACAATACAAAAATTTTCTGTCTTGAAAACTGTAGGAGAGGTTAACCGTACAAAAGGGGCACCCTTTTTGCAGCCGCACGGCCGTCCGCCATTTTCACCATTTCAATAACTGGATTTTTCCTATGTAACACCCGGTTTAAAACAATATTTTAGAAAACTACAGGCAAATACGAGAACTATGTGTTAAAATATTCAGAACTTAATTTTTTGGCTAACATAGTTTACCTTCTTTTAACAGATTAAGCTTTCAAATCTCAAGGTTTGGCACACCCATGATGATGCTGATTAGGTGATTTTTTGGGTGTCTGTGCACATTGCAAGAAGGTCAGGGCTAATGCAATATTCATTTTGTGTATGATTTATCAAGAGATTCATATTACCTTATGTTTCATGCAGACCACCTCGAAAACAACTGGGATTACAGACAGACAGACAATTAGAAAAGGGCAACAAGAACTTTATCGTTGTTAGATTCCTTGGAAATCATTGCAAAAAAGAATTTTCAGGGGGTATACAGTGTACTTACATGATAAAAACAGTGATTTGATGAATGAAACTGTCAGAGTTACAGACTGTATAGTCGAAATAACATATTACACAATTTTTATACCCCTGATCCGAAGGGGAGGGGGTTATACCGTTTTACCCTGGTTGTCTGTTCTTAACAAATTCCTTTTGCATTTTTATTAGCAACAAGGAATCGCAGACTCTTAAAATTGTAACACACTCTTTGTGGATTTATTACCTTATGGCGAGATTCATTTTTGTACCAATCAGACGTTTTTTTTTTTATAAAATGTCCGCCTAAATTTTTGAACAAATTTTAGTCAAAGATTTTACAGCAAATATTAATCGCAGATCATAGAGATTTTTACTCACTCTTTGTTATGGAATGCTATTGTATGGGATTCATTTTTGTAATAATCAGACGTCAACTTACTGTTAAAAGACGACTTTGCTTATTTTTTGTATTAATATCAGATCGGGGCTATTACTATGCGAGAATCGTCAAAAACAGTAGTGTTATTAAAGAAACCAAATTTAATGAATAGGATAACTATTGCGCAATCTAAAACTCTTTACTTCAGAGACAACATTGATAATGTCGCTCAGAACAGAAATTTTTATTTTCATCGATCTCGTTTTTTATTGTTTGCTTGATGTCTGTCCATAGAAATTAAAGAGATTGATGCTAAAGTCCTGCTTGTCAAGATTAGTACATACGCCAATATGAAAAGGAAATAAAACCGCAATATTAGATTTTATTTTCTTCTCCGCCCTTTGTTGGTAACAACCCAGTAATTTCATTGTAAAGCTTTGATAGTTTTGTAAGTGAGCGACTCTATCGCTGAATTGGAAAAAGAACTTTTATATAATATCGTTAGGCGTCTCATACATTGTGAGAGTTAGATATAATCGTCGGGAAGATTATGAACTCGGTTTCATTTGCAGTTCTTGTACATGCATATCTTAAAATAGCTTCAAAGCAACATATATATTCCTTAATATGTACCTTTTTAATACCTTTCTATGAATCAAATTTTAAGGCATCCTCATGATAAAAATATGTAGTTTAGACGTGTTTTCGGTCAATATAAGATCCTACAAAAGCTGGTCACAATATATGTATATGTTTTAATAGTGATTCTACAGTCACTCATCATCTATGTTTTCTGGGTTTTTTGTCTAAATTGATATAACAAATTCAAAAAATATTAAATATATTTTGGTAAAAAGGCTTTTTGAACTTCATAACGATATATTTTTTAAACGATATTTAATTTTTAATTGCAACTATTGTAGATGTAGGGCAGAAATTTTCTTTTTTGGGCCCATGTGACATTTTTTTTACCCAGAAGCCATGAGTCTTGCAAGTGTTGAAGAGGTTCGTACACGTCATAAGTTAAGACTTGTTGATGCTGTATAACAAGTTACAAAAAAATCGTTATAGGCCAGGCATTGCTAGGATTGATGAAACATACAAAAATCGCCAATCCTCAAAACCCTAATATGTCGGAGGGGGATATATCTAAGAAGCTTTAAAAAAAGTGAGGCGAATTTCCTCAAAAATCTATTCTCTCTATGTAAAAAGAGAAAAACATGACTGTTCGAGTTCGCAAAAAGTGGGGAGGGCGCCCCCCTCCCCTTGAAGCCACGTGACGAAGTGTAGTTTGTTACGAGGGGTTATACAAAGTGAGGTACGTAAGGTTACAAGATAGCTGCTGTAGATAGTGTGTTGAAAATACGTCTGTAAAAATGTCTCCTGACCAACAGTATACAAACACAAGAAAAACGACCGAAAATTTGAAAGGTTGATAGTCTTATCGATTCAAAAAACAGTGGACGATATCAAGTGGCAGAGCAGGAAAGCTTAATTAGCGGTAACAACAGCTATTTTAGTTGTTGAGTTCTGGCATAATTGGACACCTTTTTGTTTGAGTTTATTTGTCACAAGAAAGCCGTGATCTGCTATGACTGTATACTCCACTCATAAATTCGCTTTGAAATGTGATGTGTTTATCAGAAGCTCGGTAACCTTGTTCAATCCGTAAATGGATCGTACTCCATGTAATTGGTAGCTATATGTGATAGGGATGAAGGGTCCTCTGTTTAAAGTCCGAAAAGGATGTCTTTGTTTGGATTGCTCTCCTTCCTTTAGTGGGAATTCCACAGAAGACGATATATGCTGATTGGTTAAACTTACAGATGTTTTTGTAAGATCCATAAAGTTCCAAAGCATGGAAAGGACAAATGATTGCCCGAATATTGCACAATTGGCACATGACTGGATATGCGTTGATATTCTGTGCTCAATCTTTGCGAACAGCAGACAGTTAAGATAATGACAACAAGAGGCCCATGGTCCACATCGCTCACCTGAACAACAGTTGTTTTTTTTTTTATCATTCTATATCAGTTTTTTGAAACATTTCCTTATATATTTCTATGTTAAACTTTGAACCCCTCTTGGGTCCCCAGTAGTGGTCCGGGGTCACGATTTTAACAATTTAGAATCTACAATATTTGAGAATGTTTGCATAGTAATCTCACAAATTGTAGCATTTTAGTTCTTGAGAAGAAGATTTTCAAACATTTTCTCATATTTCTATGTTGAAGTTTGACACCCTCTTGGGCCCCAGTATTGGTCCAGGGGTCACGATTTTAAAAATTTAGAATCTACAGTATTTGAGGATGCTTGCATAGTAATCTTATAAATTGTAGCATTGTAGTTCTTGAGGAAAAGATTTTTAAATAATTTCCCTTTATATTTTTATGTTAAAATTTTAACTTCTCTTGGGACCCTAGTATTGGTCCGGGGGTCACGATTTTATCAAGTTAGAATCTACAGTATTTGAGGATGCTTGCATAGTAATCTTATAAATAGTAGTCTTGTAGTTCTTGAGGAGAAGATTTTTAAACAATTTCCCTTTATATTTTTATGTTAAAATTTCAACTTCTCTTGGACCCTAGTATTGGTCCGGGGGTCACGATTTTTTAAGAAGATTTTTAAGACACTCACCCTATTTTACTGTTTTACAATTATCTCCCTTTTAAAAAGTGTTACAACCTTTATTTTAACAAGTTAGAATCCCCTTTCCATAAGGATTCTTTATAACATGTTTGGTTAAATTTGGCCCAGTGGAGAAGTAAAAAATGTGAAGTTTCCAGATAGGCGGACGGACGACGGACAACAGGTGATCAGAAAAGCTTCGGTTCAGGTGAGCTAAAAATTAGTGACAGACAAGTAGGGGTGCTAATACATAACCCCGGAATAAAATGCAAGGAGAATTTGACCTTTGTGGTTCATAAATGAGATTGATTGTTGCATTTTTCATTCTTTATAGTCGTTATACCATTGTCTTTGTTAATTTTGAATTCTTCAGTTTTACTAGCATCATGAAAAGTTCATCCTCAAATGTCAGTTTTCCTGAGGGTTCCCTAGCTGATCCACTACTTGATACTTATGTAGATTCACTCCGACACTAGCTCAAATTACCATTGCGGTTAGAAGTCCTTGTTTTTAAGTAAACGGAAAGTGCAGCGAACTCTGCATAATTTGGTAAAATGGTCAAAAAGTGAGATTTGCTGTCGCTTTTCCTTGTTTTTTCAAGCGTGGAAATTTCCCCCCGATCTTGAAAATTACTAAGAGCAAGTAATGAATATTACAATATTTACATTTGCAAATATGCATCCTTATATGAATATGGAACGTCATAGCTGCCTTAAGGTCTATTTCATATTATATGAATTGGTATATCTTTTATGCAATATTCATATTGTTATGAGCAGTGGTAACATCATTATATGCAGTAGTAACATCATTATATACACTGCTAATACCATTATATACTGTGATTACATCATTATATTCAGGGGTAAAATCTTTATAGGAAGTGGTAATATCATTATGTTATGTCGTAAGAACATTATGTGCAGTGGTTTATTCATTATATGCTATGAATAAATCTTTATATGATATGATAAACTCATTTTATACAAAGATAAACTCATAATGTATTGTTGATCAGTCGTTATGTCATGTGGTACACTATTCATGTGCAGTTGCAAAATCCTTTTATGCAGTGCAACTTCTTGACATTAGGTGATAAGTTCATTATATGCAGTACCAATTTCATGTTATGGTATGTTAAAATCATTATGTATGGTGGTAAAACCTTTATATATTGTGGTGAAAGCGTTACATACAATAGTAAATCCTTTATATGATGCGACAATTTTATTATATGCCGTTGTTGAGTCATTCTATGATGTGGTCAGTTCTTTACATGATGTGATCATTTCATTATATGGTGTGATAACTTCTTTATATGCAGTCGTAACTCTTTATGATGTGGTGGTAAAGTGGTTCTCGCTAAAAGTTTAAATGGGGAAGAGGTCCAGTTTTATTTTTGAAAAAGATGCCGCGTTCATTGTGACAGTACACATTTCCCGGTCAACTTGTATGTTTTGAATTCACGAGAGAGAGACAGACAGACAGACAGACAGAGAGGCAGAGAGAGAAACATACACACAGACTCAGGGAGATAGAATATCGATCATTGAACCCTTTTTGTGAAAAATCGAATGTACATGTATTAGTAGTAGAGTGTGCGTTTAAATTAAAAGTAAAATAAATTGCAAAAAATGAAGCAATCGTTTCTTATAGTGCTTTAAAATCAAAGTCGAAAGACCCTTGTTACAATGAACCAGGTAGGTGCTAGCACGATATACATTGTATAACCCCTCGCTGATCAATGTCTTCAACACAAAAGGAATACACAGCTTTTCATGCATGCCATGCATGGACATTTATAAAAATTCCTATTTAAATTTTTTTTTATTTTTTATTCTGTGTCAGTAGACGTTTTTAAACATTTTATATACATTAACACTAAATGACCATTTTGACCACACCCTGCATTAAGAATTCCTACCATACACACTACATGAGTGTTTTGGCCCCACCCTTGATTCAAATTCCTATATTGGGAGACATGAATTTTAAAATTTTGATGACTTTAATTTCTTTTTTTTTTATATGCAGTCAGTGTTTATTCGGTATTAGAAGTAAAGAAGACGATTTTTTAAACATTAAATGCATTAACACTATATGACTATTTTTGCCCTATCATAAGGTTAGAAATCCTACTTCGGGGGACATGAAATTTACAATTTTGGTAGAGGGCTTCTTGGTCTACAAAATTATGAATTCAATTTTCCTTACAGGTGTATGGGAGTAGAGAAGATAATTTTTAAAAATTATATGCATTTACACTATACATCCATTTTGGCCCCACCCTGGAGTCATCACCCATTCTCCAGGGGACATGAAATTTCAATTTTAGTTGAGGTCTTCCTAGTTAACATAATTCTGAAGTCAGTTTTTCTTACAGATGTGAGAGAGTAGAGAAGATTTTTTAAAATGATATACTTAAAACTATATGGCCGTATTGTCCCCCCCCCCCCCTTCACACGGCTTTTTACCGATATTGATATCTATGTTTTGTTTATTTGAGGAAGATATGCTACGATAAAGGTAGATTAATATTGAAACAGCGGAAATTCGGACTAATTTTTTTTCATTTTCTTATTTTCTCTTAAAAACTCTCTGTAGCAATGTAATTGCAAAAATTAAGTTTCTATGTGTTTTTTTTTTTTTATATCATTTTACATATTTTATGGTTGTATTATCTCGTGTATGATTTTATATCACTGGCTGGCAGGCGATGGGAAAAATCTTTAAAATACATAAATCAATTCCAGATAGAATATCTCGAAAATTTGATCATTGACATCATTTAATGTCACGAGAATACAGACAATGAAAACAGTTTAAGGCAATCAATGGTTTGGAGCTCCTATTAGTCAGTTTTTTGTTAAAACTCTATCAAAATGGGTAGAATTTTGATAGAGGAAATTCGGTCTAAATTAAACTTAAAATATGAGCTTGAAACCATTCGTTGAAATATGAAATTAGTAAAGCTATTCGTATTTTATCATTTTCCAATCAACAAACTGTTTTATTATTTCTAATAATTACAAAATAAAGAAAACCTTGGAAAGGGTGGACTTTTTTGACAAATTTTGCAATAAACATTCATAGGTCACTAGCATAAAAAGTAGGTCATTGACCTAGTTATTTGAAAGTGAAAAATAGCACCACAATAGTAGGGCTACAATGTACAATAAGTAGTTTTTCGTTCCTATTAGTAGATTTTTTTCGCCTGTGAGTAAACGTAATCCTTAAAGGTGGGTGACTGGTCACTTTTGAACCAGGAGAGCATAACTAAAATGGGCTTTCTATGTACGTTACATCATTGCACCCACGGGATTTCTTCATACTACACCATCGAAACGAGTCTAATGTAGAGAATCCCATGGGTTTCCAAAAAGTTCATAATTAAGACTCGCAAGTTGTACATTTTCTTTGCCAGAAGGAGTGTTATTTAACTTTACTTTGACAAATTTAGGGGGGGGGCGTGCCGGGTGCGCCCCCTTAAATCCGCCTTGGTTCGTACGTTATTTTCTAGACGATCACAAAACATGAGAATTAAGATATTCTTGTCACTACACTTAAAAGGGAGCGAGTTAGCTATAGAGTAGGTGTGTGGGAAGAGGGATTCTGTCCCGAGGGGACTGATTTTCCACAATACCGGAATCTATACAGGATCGCAACACTCTTCAAAAACTACAATGCGTGTTGAAAATATCTATCAACTAAACTTTGGATATAACTTCGTTATGCCCTTGCACTAATGAAATTGATACGCGACTTCAATAGTACAAGTATGTGTGCTAAAATCACGTGACTGCCACATCACGTGACATCCACATCACGTGATAAGTCTAACTGTAAAATTTAATCATCCTTAATATATTATTAATAATCATCATGATTACATTTGTCCGATATAAATTAAGTACTAAAAAGAATTGTCCGCCACATAAATATTTCCTCGCATCAGTTTTATTTAAACCACCCCTTCTCCTTACACTCGTCATGGTCTGACCGGTACCGGTAGGAGGTCACCTTCACCTGCCTTTACTTCTGATCAATCAGGGGAGGGCATTCACTGCTTTAGAAAATCTATTAGTACTCTTCAAGAGGAGTCAGATAGAACAATTAGTTTATGCTTGTTTTCTGTTACCTCCAATATTGAATAATTACAACTATCAAAAACAGATAAAAGCATGTCTGTGATTGGTTGGGGGTATATTTAGATTGCATGCAAATGTAGAGGTTATGTGAAGATAACCTACCAGCCAGACCCTGACGAAGGGGGGGGGGGGGGGTGCTTTTTTAATCAGAGTGTCCTCGCATATACATGTACTCATACAAACCTTATACGTCTACAATTGCATAAAAAACAAGAGATGTTTGTGAATCACTTATGCCCCCTCCTTTGGAAACATTTGCGAAGAAAATGAACAGGAACTGCAAATAATTGGAAGTTTTCTAAGTCCGAGGAACATAACCCTGTCAAAAATTGATCGATCCTACCCAAAATAGAACTTGCCTAAAATATTATTATGATAAATCTGTGTACAAAATTTCATTTCAATATGTGCATTCCCTGCGAAGAAAATGAACGGAAACTGCAAATAATTGGGATTTTTTTTAAGTCCAAGGGGCATTACTCTGTCAAAAATGACTCGATCGTACCCAATATAGAACTTGACCTAGATATTATGATAAATCGGTATACAAAATTTCATTTCAATAGTTGCATTTACTGCGAAGAAAATGAACGGAAAGTGCAAATAAGTGGAATTTTTTTTACGTCCAAGGGGCATAACTCTGAAAATGGCTTGATCGTACCCATAATTGATCTTGACCTAGATATTATTATGAAAAATCAATATACCAAATTTCATTTAAATATGTAAAACCCCTGCAAAGAAAATGAACGGAAACTGTTGGTGGACCGACCGACGGACAGCAGCAAAGCAATATGCCCTCCCTTCTTCGAAAAGGGGCATAAACATTGTTCATTAATTACCAGCATGCTGAAAGAATAATAATTTGTTTGTTTGTCTGAATCATAACAATTATTTTAAAATGCATATCTTTCATTGATTTTCATTGACTTTTATATAAATCAATTTACAAAACAGGAGCAGAGCAAACACAGACCTCTAAAAAAAGAGGTAGGATCAGGTGCCATGGAGGAGTTTTAACACTTCAACCTCTTTCAAGTGCAGCCACGGCTAGAGTTTGATCAGGAGCACCCAAGAGCGCCATTATCATTCTTCTTCGAAGGGGGGCATAAAAATTACGCAAGTTTATTTAGAGCTCTTGTTCTAAAGGATATCAATACCGTCTAAAAATGGCCACGACCATCGAGACCTCTGGTAATGTACCCAAGATATAAATACCCAAAAACTTATTTGCAGTTGCAGATAACAGTATACAAACAAAAATACTTCAACATAAACAAAAATATTCACTAATAATCATAGAAAAGTAGCAAATATAATGCATAAAACAAACGAATTTAATTGGTTGCGGATTGATATTTATAATTTAACACCTTTCGCGTAGGACTTAATATCTCCGACATACAGTTTAGTGTATTATCTTGTTCTGAAAAATTTCCGTTAATTGCTAGCGCTCTCGAGCGCTAGCGACTACGTTAGTCCTTTTTTACTAAAATACGCCTGCTCGACTTCACGGTAGGGCATTCTGGCAATAATGTACCATGTCAATTTCGTTTTATCATCTACAACAATGGTTTAGGTCTTCTATGCCAAGTTATTTCTAAAATTAAAATAAATAGCCAGTTTTCTTAGTTACCTTCTATCTCGTAAAACAACCTCGGATATGTTTTCCGAGCTTGCCGAGAAGGCCCGAGAAGATACGAATCTTGCTATAAAACAGTACCATATGTTCTACTGGTCTCTTATTTTTCACCTCAAAATTGAAATTACAGTAAATACAGATAGATATGAGCTATGTCTTTACCGATGTGAATCCAACTCAAGATTTACCATTTTGAATTGAGACCCCCTCCCCCTCCACATCGCATCCCCAACACCTATGTGCCTTTCTATTAATAAAAATTAAACCAATGGTTTAGAAATCTACTTTTGTGTTATATGATGGCTACAGCGCTAGCTCACCAATCTTTATAAAAGATAAGCTTATACACGTAATTGCTGAACACGACTCGTAGGCACCAGCATATATGGGTATAGTCCACTAATGCATTTTCCATAGGCGGTAATGTTAACGTTCGGGTTCATAGCTCCGGCCCTAATTTTCATTCAGCAACGAGGGACCTCTTGAATGAAAGCTCATCAAATTGTCTCTCCCCTGTTAAAATTTCGTGGTGTGAAGTCAGATTCGTTTTCCCGCAAAATGCTTCTGTATTGAAAAGGGTGTACATCAAACAATTTCAATTCTTTCCTTCAAATGATAATTCGATTATGACAATTGCTTTTAAAATTGCAAATCCTCTTTTCTGACATGTGTCAAGCATTCTGATTTAAAATAAAGAAGCATTTATAATAAAAATAAAGATTCCCAATAAATGTATATCCACTCTGCAAGTATAGGAACTATTTTGCTTAAAGGCACTACTTTGTTGTCCTACCGATTCTAAAAATAGTTGGAGGGATATACCCAGGGTATATAAACCTTTCAATTTCTTTCCACCTGCTTGCACACAAGGAACTCGTAGTGTAGAGGAACAATTTTGTGAACGACTTGTCTATTACCGTTTAAAACCCTTTACGTACGATTTAACATTCTTTGTTATTGAAGGTAGCAGGGGACAGTTTTTTTGATGCATGAAATTGTGGGATAGGGGTACCCCTATTAACCACTGTGTTGCGGTAAAAATATATATTTGCACCTGGATCAAAATGACTTGTAACTACCTGTGTTGGACTTAAGGAAGGACATTAAGGTTAAAAATTTACCCAAAATAACACCCATATCTTTTTCTGGTTAGATAAATGTTTAATTGACACCCCCCCCCCCCTGCAATGTCAAAATTTTACTCATTTTGCCCCATTTAGATCCCACCATACCGTGCTCCCTGCAGAGAGATGACCCCTGGACAGGGTGCAATCTGTAGTCTAACATGTCCCCTCCCTGCCAGTTTGCACCGCCCCACCTTCCATCCATGTCATTTTCTCACTATTTCACTTACCGTCTGCCCTACTTTCTTCTTGCATGAAAAGTCAGCACACCTGTCAACATCCGCCGTTTCGCATCTGACTCCCAAGCACCCCCTTATAACACTATGGGACCTGCATGCTAGGAATGACTCCCTGCTACCATAAAATTATCACCTGTAATCAATTCACTAATTTTCATAGTACATACAGGCCTTCAAATATAGTAACACTTATTTTTACTAAAATATTGACGGGTACTTTATGCGAAACTGTCCCTTGCTACCGGAAAGTAAACTGCACAACGTGCACATGCTATTATGTACTACATACACCTTTAGCGGCCTTATTTCTCGGGCTACCATAGTGTAAGTTGAATTAACATCAAATGCAACTTATCATTAGCTTTCAACTCATACACATTTCAAGTTTTATTATTTGTTTACTGTAAGACATCATATACATATATGATTGTGTCATGATTTATTTCACAAATTGTTTTATTAAAACACACCGGAAATCAACCTTTCCATCAAAATGAAAGTAGAATCATTATTGGAAATCAAAATCGTGGAATAGTTACATTCATAATACATATATAAGGTACCCTATTGTACGGATAACTCATGTGTTCAAGATACGACGTTTTTGGTTTTGCAGATCAATTATACATATATCAGAGATGTGCATATTACTAATAAATTTTAATTTGTTAATTGTTAAAACCCAGCTGTTGAACTTAGTCATTTTTCTTTGCAAAATATTGCTTATAAAGCGCTGTTCACACAAAAGAGAGATCGCCATCTTGTGTGGTAGTGTCATAAAAAGTATAAGCATCGATGAAATGAACTACCTTAAAGAACTGTCCTTATTTGCGCTAATACTTTTAACGGTATAAATGATTGGTGGGCAATTTGAAAACAGCTGGATAATATTGATTTAGATATATCTCGCAAACCTGGCATTTATGTATAGACTTCGGTCGATATAGCAATGTATTGAGTGATGAGACTATTTCATGTAACATTTAAACAGGTAGAATCACGGGTTGCAGCTTAAAAAAGAAGCGTTTTAATTGGTCCATTTGGTACCCGCCTGCTCTTACGCGGTATTGATGTGACGTTTAACTTTGTATCAGGACTGCAAAAACTAAAATAAAATCACTGCAATAATTGACCAAGTGTTCTCACAATTATCGCTTTTTGGTTTTTATGGTGTACAAAAAAACACACTGTTTTCCAAAGATATTTTAAACAGAATCCCTATTTCATTTTTCAGCATAGAGCTTCATCGATAAATTCAATCATTTTTAACGCATCAATTTAATTTGAAGCAGTATTTATTTTGTTGTTGCTTGTTCTTTAACAGATAACAGATATTGATAATAAAATATTAATTACATAAATTTTATTTTTTCGAACTTCAATCCATCAATGGCACTCTTACTTATGACAAGTGTCTTCAAGGCTCGTGCCCTGATTTTCTTTACATTGGTTCCAAAACCGGTAAAAGTTCTTTTTCAAGCTGATTTCTCTCTTTTCTAATTCGTTTTAAGCATGAATAAATAGTTCCTAGCGTTTATCACATTCATTTTAGGTCTAAAACTAATATTTTTACACCAAATTCAAAACGTAAACGCTTTGTTTACATGACAGAGAATTGTGAGCTCTTTATCTCGCTTATGACATGACGAATGACACTGAAATTTTGATTGACTACTGAAAATGCCTTACTGGAGCATTGTAAACATTAAATACAGAAATACAATTTTCACCAAAATCGTGACCATGCCCCTTTAATTGTACGTAAATAAGTGAAGATATATATGCTGTTAAATGTCCAATGGATTTCCCGGCGTGTCAACCCGAATCTAAATAGAATATTTTATCGTTAAGATGACAGATGTCCTACGGACCCGAATCATTTTCCTGTGGATCTACATTTTGCAGCAAGCTGTTTGTGAGGAAAAAATAGCACTATTACAGTCTGTTCAACTCATGCGATATTCCACATATGGCACATTATGAACGGTAACATAAACTATAGTTGTTCACTAAACAGTGTCTGAGAAATTTCTTCACAATAAACTGAATAATTTATTCGACGAGCGAAGAACAAGTGACTTTAAACTATTGGCGCCCTTCCCTGCTTTCAGAGAACATTTTCTTTGGGTTTTTTTTTTCATCAATATCATACACATGCACAAAAACATCGCCCCGTTTGTTCTCCAATTAACTTCGTAATTTTTAACTTGCGAGCACAACTTCTTTTTTTCCGACACTTGTTTCCACATGTTAGATTCATGTTCTCAACATGCATTTGATAAATGGGTGGGACTACAAAAAGGTGCCAATTAGAATCTTTCTTGCGAATCGCAATTGAAATACACACCGGTTAGAAAGTGTCATATCCCTCAACACATCGCTATATTGGCGGAAGTGTATACATACATGCTAGATTTGCGATAATAGGTAAATGGAGATAATATTTATTTTTTATTTCAACTAGATGATATCCCGCATAAGCGCAGGAAACACTTTACACACAAACTAATGAGCTTTGTATGTTAACCTGATTTATCTGTATAAATTATGTCCAAAAACTTTTGGGTAATTGTTTTTCTTAACCAATTTTTAAAAATTGAAATAAAAAAGCAACGGGCTGGATATTTAGAGGAGCGGGCGGGGATGAAATCGAAACTGAAATTGGTTTAACTCTTTGCCCCTTACGCCGTTTGTGACGTTATAGCAGCTTTACGCCAAGCGCTGTTGTATGACGTTATCCTTTTCCCCACAGCGCAATTGCGATAACATGTAGAAAGTGATTTTTAACAGCAACGTTTTCAACATATATATGACGCATTCAGTTGTAATATGGATTGTTTTAATGACCCCAGTTTTTTTAGAAGCCGTAAGGGAATTTGATCCCTTTAATTTATTTATTTTTCATCGATTTATCAGATTTTCATCTTTTCTTAAATCATGAAAATATCATCACACTGTGTATTACTGTATTTTATAAATCATTCAATACACATATAAAAGCTTTAGATGTTTCATCAACAATAAATAAAATTAAACACCAAAGAATTATACATAAATAATCCGTCACAATAAAGCATGTCTCAATAATATCTCAACTTATCTATATTAAACCACCTGCAACAAAACGTAATGCTATCAAATATTGTTATTTTAATTTTCTCACATAAACAGATAAAAAAAAGTTATTCTAGCTTAAAAAACCAATTTTCTACTGGTACGTGTCGGTTGCGAAATTTTCATGCAGATACATGTAGTTTCACTCCGTGTATAATGTAGAAGTAATTTCAATAAATTAATTGTGAATTACAAAATATTACTTTTGAACTTGAAATATGGTATTGAATAAATCCTGGCAGTCCAATTAACTCATTACACACTCTTAATTTTTGAAATTGCCATTTTAAAACATGTACACACACGCAACTCTACTCTTCAGTGTTCAAAAACCCGTGAAATACAGAAAAGCACTGCTCTCCGCAAAGATGTACATCGCATAAAACACACCCATAGGACGTGTCTTTCCTTTTCTTGGGAGTTGATTTAGAACAGTTTTTGCAATATGATCTTTTAATTGATATTTTTGAAAGCTTGTGGATGGTAGGGGGCGGAAGCTGGGTTTTTTTTCGAGGTTGTCTTAACGGGTGTGCGGAATTTACCAATCAGTTGCTGTGCAAGCGCAATGCGGTAGTCAAGCTGTCGATACTTCTTTTTAGGTAGACTTGGCAGGCTCTCTTTCATGATGATAAATGTGTTAATGATAGCAGTGTTGATGAGAAAATGCAAAACGTATTTCCACCATTTTTTGCTTGGTCTGCCGACGGGGTATTTCGATCTTAATTGGTCGAAGATGTCAACACGTCGGAAATACTGTTGATAGAGGCCAACACTTTCCGGGCGAGGAACAGAAATGACTGTTCCGTCTTTTAATCTCCTAGATGCGTTAGTGCTCCTACCCAAGGGTGAAGCGGCGGTTGAGAGTACAGCAACGGGTTTACTGTCCATCCACAGGGTCGCTGTCAAATTTCCATCTTGCCTGTGCATCGAATACAAGATAGAATACAAGATGTGAGAAAGAAAGCATTGATACATGGTTAGCAAAATAAGAAAAACTAATAAGGACGGACAATGATTCAACATTTCGATCATCATATAAATTTATATTTCATCATAACATATATCTTGAATGTTATTCAATATGTAATACCGTGTAATATTTAAGTATAACTATTTTTAATATGAGTAAAGCTGGACTCCGTGACATCGAAATCCACACAAATAAAAAAATATCAATTTCAATCTTTCACAACTTATTGTTGTATCGAGAAAATCAAAAATAATGTAATTGTGCACATCGTGTTAATTCAAAAATAACATACACTTGACAAATTCACAAAACTGCACAAAAAGCTCTGATCGATCGAAAATGTTTAATCATGCCTAATTAAAAAATCGCCTTGTGTCATGTTTGGGACATTTTTCAAATCTGCAGGAAATCCTTTCCTATTTCGGACAATGGTTCCGCATGTGAAAATTTTCTTAGCAAGCAATGATTTGGCAAGTGACACTGATGTGAAAAAGCTGTCGTAAAAGATGTGGAAGTTTTTGTTTTCCAGGCCAGCGGTTAGCTTTTCTACGACTGCTTGTCCGAGTGCTACCCCTCGATATTGCTCTCTGCCCAGGTAAAGATCTAGCTGATGGCAGAATCCGGTCAGACTATCGCATCGCAACCATACTTTTAAACCCCATCTGGTTGGTTTTGACGCAATGTACTGCTTTGCCTAGAAAATTTACCAATTTATTTATACGTAAAATGTACCAATAGCGTCATGTAAAGTACCACAAATTAATCAGTGCAATTATTAAATATTATGAAATTGGTTTCAAAATTAATTTATTCTATAGACCTTATGCCGGCCTTTGTAGGCAGTCATTCCTTCGTCGATAGTCTGATGTTTGCGAGGCTTGTAGACTTTGCTGATGTTATCCGTAATATGGTTCATGACTGGGCGGATTTTACATAGAGGATCATCAAAATCGTCCGAACTGCAGTGTAGATACTGAGTCATCTTCTCATACCTCCTCACGGGCATGACGCCTTGGAAGCCAGCATTAGCAAGAAATTTGTTCTTGGACCAATGTAACTTATAGTGAGGAAGTCTATTCACCCCCATGAAAATAAGAATACCTATATAGGCCCTTATTTCGTCAGGAGTACAGTTGTACCACAAGGGATCATGATCTGAATTAATGAAAGTGCTCATCAGTCACCAGAAAATTCGGTAAACATGTTAAATAAATAAATCAATTAGCACATGCGTTCATCTAGGGGGGGGGGTCCTGGAAAAATCAAATTAAATTCGCATGGTAAAGTGTTACCAAAAGTAGGACCCGTCCCCGCTTTCCCTTTCCAACAAACACATTTAACCATCGGACATCCACCTCCCCCCCCCCCCCCCCCCCCCCCCCCACACACACACACACAGAATATTTTCTTGACCTGCGCATTAATTAGCCAATATAAAAGAAATGGTATATGATATATTTTTATTTTATTTGTATAACAGACCTACATGCCATCCTTTATTACTTTGTTTTTATATTTTTTTTTAGGGGGGGGGGATGTGCTGGCAAAAATAGCCGTCATCTATCAGTTTGCATTAACCGGTATTTTGCGATTACTTTAATCTACTGTGAAATTTCAGTTTAACAAATAGACCAACAATTGAACGATAAAAACTACATTTTAAAATTCAATACTAAAATCAAATAAAATTCGTTGCGTGTGAACGTGTGCATGCGTTAATGTTCTCACTCCCTATAAGTAAACGTAAAATATAAAGGCCGGTGTCTGATACTGAAACATAAAGGGGAGATGTTATCATTCTGAATTCATTTTTTCTTTCTAAAATTTTTCACTGCAAAATTAATTTAGAAAATAATAGTGAAGCATAATCAGTGTTTTATTCTTAAGAATGTATCATATACTTATGGAAATTGAACTTTATATGCGGTAAACGTACGTGCATGTATTAAAGTCTAAGTCTTTATATGTGTATATTCTCTAAAACAAAACTAAAACAATTGATGTTTATAAGCAATAATTAGTGTTTATTTGATTATATATTTAAATTAAAGAGAGAGAGAGAATTTTTACATGTGCAAAACTATGTCTTAATTTTACAGTCAAAATCCGGCGGTTTTTTTCTCTCGTTTTTCTAATTTTTGTAACTTACAAGGGAAAAAAATTACAAATCTGTTCTATGGTATTATCTTTAAAAATTGGATTAAGTTTGGAAAACAACCTGTTAGAGGTAAAATTAATTATACCTTTTCTCTGTTGTACTTCAGCTGCATGCTTATTTGTCCCATCGGTTATTTGATGCAAACAGCTTTCACTGAACAATAACTCGAAGAAATCCTTCTCACTTGCCGTTGTCGGTAGAGAGTGGGACGGTCCCACATCACACAAAAAAGGCGGATAATCAACGGCGTCTAAAACAGATGACCAATGGGGTGCTAGTGGGTCCAGTTCAGGAGCTTGAATTTCTTCATCATCACTGTCATCATCAAATGAATATATAGTGAGGCTCTCAGAACTTGACTCGCCGTCATCGAAACATTCGTCCGAAGAAGTATCATCGAATAAATCGATGGAACCAGACATAATGGAAACAATACCTCAGCAAAATATTTCAGTCTTAATGACGTAATTTTATTACGTTTATATTTCATTATGATGTCATTAACGTCTTTGGATAACTGTAGCAATAATTAGCGCGTTTTTGAGGCTGTATTAGTCAATAATCAAAAGTGCGTTAAAGTGCGTGATTGTGGGGCAAAGGTATATGCGTCAAAATGAGTGACGGTGGGGCAACAGTATATGCGTTAAAGTGCGTGATTGTGGGGAAGGGGGTTAATGGGGCCTATATTCATTTTGTTGCGGCTGACTGAAAAATTAAATGCCAACCCTCAATGGTATATTATACATACATACGGATTTGATTTTATTTAAAACGGTAAGGGTGTTGTTATGCGTCATATCTCTTTTCTAAAATTTGTTCTTTGGGTCGAATTTCTCTATAATTTTGACACTGTCCCAAAAAAGTTTTCTTTAAAAGCTTGTTTTGAAAAAAAGTTGAAGGGGGTCAAGCCCCCTTCCCCCTCCCCCTATGCAACGTTCCCGTTTTTTGTTGTTTTCTTTTTTTTTTGTTTTTTTGTGTTTTTCCTTTTTGCATATAGGCCTAGACGTAGAGTTTGTCAACACAATCTGTTTATGGTTCACAAATTAAAATATAAGGTTTACTACCAATCTGCAGGGGTATAAAAATGTATGTAATCTAAAAACACAATGGCGTGCATATTTATTTAAAACAAAGTTGTTCGATCCGAAGTAACTGCCCTATGCATGATGAACTTCGCCCTACACTTTCCGCTATGATGTTTATTGGTCAACCCGCGTTCTTTTTTATCCCGTTCTGGAGAGTTCTTTCTATCAAAACATAATCGCGCATTCAAGGAACGGATTGACTCATGTTATTTTTTTCAATTCAACATTATTCAAATCTTAATTTCTTTGTATATCCAAAATAAATTCCCTGAAAAGATATTCACTCTTTATGTAATTATTTAATATTATTTCATTGCAAGAATGTATTTTGAAGCAAACTCCCAATGACTTGTTCCTCTAAAGCGTGTCCACCACCTTAATCTCATTTTTGCTCTTTTTAGCTGTTTTTTGGAAATGAAGGTAGGCTTTAAATTAATTTTACAATCATTACTTATCAGGTAGAATTCAATTATGGCTTACGGACATCAACCCACACGTGTTGAAATATCAATGGTGTAAGCAGTTACTCTAGTGTAGGCATTTCGTAGTTAATTGGCTAAGTGTCTTCATTTATAAGTATATTAGTAAAACTGTTTTCGTGTATGTATATATATATGTATGTATGTCCACCACCTTAATCTCATTTTTGCTCCTTTTAGCTGTTTTTTGGAAATGAAGGTAGGCTTTAAATTAATTTTACAATCATTACTTATCAGGTAGAATTCAATTATGGCTTACAGACATCAACCCACACGTGTTGAAATATCAATGGTGTAAGCAGTTACTCTAGTGTAGGCATTTCGTAGTTAATTGGCTAAATGTCTTCATTTATAAGTATATTAGTAAAACTGTTTTCGTGTATGTATATACATGTGTTGTAAAAAATAAGCTACATGTAGCTTGGTGAAGTTTTACGATGAAATTCGGTTTTTAGGCCGTAGAGCTACATGTACCTATAGTTCCCCTTATTCAAAGACTTGCAATGTACGGCGCACAAAATTAACGTTAGTTTTAGACTGATTAACCTTATCTCCTTCAATATTTTGTAGAGATGATGTACATCAGATAACTTTATAGAATTTTTACTTGTATCGTCTCTTTACTTGCGCTTGAAATTCTGTTAAACACGGTAACCGACTTATGAAACGTGTTGAATTCATGTGCAGATCACCCTTGTAACATGTCACAAAAACCACACAATTTCATTTGATGTGACTGGCGTGTTTAATAGAATTCTAGCAAGTAAAGTGATTACGACTATAATACTTAAATATCATATCTATATCTGCAAGTTATGGAAAGCTACCCAATTTCAATATGTAAATGAATAACAAATATGTTTCAATTTATATGCGTATACAACAAGCATTCTGAGAGTATTTTATTACCAATACATGTCCCCTACCGGCACCCTCAATCTGAAACAATTTTTGTTTGTGTTATAAAATATGTCTTAAGAAGACTCGGCTAAAGATTCCATTCAAATGGACAAACCCGATTAGTAATGAAAAATGAGTGGTTTAAAATCAATTTTTTCATTGTCTTTAGGTTTATAAAAACAAATATTATTGACTAAGTTACTTGTATTATATTTCTATATTGGTTGTTTCTTTCTTTCTTCTAAATAAAAAAATGAATATGTAAAGGTTTAGTTGTATTATCAGATGTTTTAAAAGTAGGTCGTTATTTCCTCGTGGTCTAGTTGTATATTTTTATTGTCTCTCGACAACCCAAACACGAAAACCATTGTAAAGTCATGTTATTACTAACATACTACCAATAAAATGTTTGCGGAGAAAATCGATTTTAAATTCGCGCGTCTAAGTTCCATCCACGGCTTTCTTATTTAAAAATTTACAATTTGGATTGAAACCGGGGATAAGTACACTTAGCAGTGGCTTGCGTATTGGGTTGGATGGATGTCAAGCAATAAAAATCTTCACCAGATCACGAGCTAGCGAGGGAATTAAGAGGGGTTCACTTCGTTATTGAAATAACGGACCAAGGCTAAGAGTAATTAAATTTAGATTTAAGCCTTATAGGCAATGATATCACTAAATTTTGACTTAAGACCAGTTAGTTGCTTTAAGGAGGAAAAGAGACGACTCCTGCGACACTTCGGTTTTTTTCCATTGTTAACAAGGACTGGACAAGTCTTAAGGTGAATTGTTTGTTGTATTTTGTGCATATTGACAATTAATTGAAGACCTTATAACCTCAGCATTCAAGTAGTTGCAAGATTCTTACAATCTGTGTTTTGATATTCTAGTGTTGCAATTAAATGTTTAATGCAAGTCGTAATCAGATAATCAAATATTATTTAGGGCATTAGTCACTTTTTGTTTTGTTTACATGTATGAGAATTTAAATATTCAGTAATTATTCATCTATCCGTTGACTGTAAACTTGGTGAATTTCAATATTACTAGTACTATTCAATTAAAATATAATACATTTAATTCAATTCAGCTATCACATGTACCGTTGTAGTCCACTAGTTGAAATATAGGCAGGACAGGTAAGCAGTCCAAAACCTATAATAAGAATAAAATAATATTTGCTGCGGAACAAACAACAACCAAAAACCCTGTTTTACAATATTTTGAATAAGACATGTTTAAAGACTCGAGTTAGTGATGAAAAGAACACGTAACTTATTTTTATGATTGATTTAAAACTAACCCATTCAATTTATTTCAATTACATTTTCAATGTATCTAACAAATAAATTTTGAGCATGCTTGTATTTTTTCTGTGGTGTTTGTGATGTTCGTTACACATGATCATGGATCTTTGAAAATCAATTTTCTTTTACACAAAACCCTATCTTTGACAAAGTATCAATATTAAAAGTTGCTGTAATCCATCCTAGGAAACTTTTGATAGATAGTGATTGAGCACAATATTTCCCGGGCGTCGTTTATTTACATTATTTTTTTTCAAAGGAGCTTTAACTCTCAAATATTTTAATCTTTTCAATGGAAATCAAGTTTGAATGAACACCCTGAACATTTTACTTTAGAGTTAATAGCTTGATACACGGATATGTCGTAGTTAACGATGCACCTGACAGGAGAAATAGTCCTTATTCAAATATTTAAATGGGTAAATTAATAATACGTTCTTTTACTACCACATAATTCATCAAAAAAAAAACACACAGGGATGGAACAAATATTAATGTTGCTTGATTATGCGCATGGCAATTGTTTTAAATAAGTTTCGAGCTACGGAGATGTACAAGAAAACATCAATAACAGACTTCATTTTAATATAAGCCAGAGAAGCAGTGGTTAATATTCGTCATATTCATGGAAGTTCACACTAAACCTTTAAATAATTTCGCTGGCAAGAATTTTGTGTGTGTGTGTGTGTGTGTGTGTGTGTGGAGAGAGATATGGTTACTCATCGAAAGAAGCAATAGAAATATCAGTGCATATTAAGATATAATAATAATATATTTTAATTACATCCACCAAGTATAGTTCCCTCTATTTCTCACGATACCTGCACGAAATGCTACTCATAATGATGTCAGACTCAAATTCCTATTAATATAAGGCGACTTTTTTATCTAACGTACTGATGTATATTAACAATCACTTAGTATGCATATTAACAATAACTTAGGTACTTTACACACTCTTTATGATCAATTCATAAATTTGTTAAAAGTAAGATGAAAATATAAAGAATAATATGCTTTCTTTGTTGATTCATGCAGATTGTGAAGGTAGCAGTCATTGTGGGAAAAAAAATTAACATAACCCGCGGTTTGTTTTCTTCAATGTTGATTCCTTCATATTCTGGATGAATCACCAAAGAAAGCATGATTTTATAGATAACTGTATTATAACGTGCATGTTTTTGACCACATTCATGTGCTTCATCTTCTTTGTGAAAATCAAACTATGACAAAATAAAATTTAAAAAAAACCTTAATATATTGCCATGCTAAAATGTATATGAAATGACAATATGAATATGTTTATTCATGGATTGTCACACGGTATACGAGAACCTGCAGCTTTATTACTCGTATCTTTATATATACAAACAGGTGCTTCCCCCCTCTTTTGTCATTCGAGACTCCTTAAACATTATACATCATTAGAGATGTATTACATAAAAGTTATGATCAATTTAACCCAGAACAATCATTTCTTTTTAATTCTGCATATCATTATTTACCACTACCTAATTTTTCACCTGACAAAAAGCCAAACCGTCCATCAAAAAACGATACATGCTAAGGACTTTTACCAACCCCCATACGAAACACAGCTAAATTTAATTCATTTTAGAACAGAATTGCAAATTGACATTTTTCCAATATTCTCGTTCCTCGGGGCATTGCACTCATTTCTCGATCAGTTTATCTTATACATACCGAGTGCGTGTTTGTTCCAACAACAGTGTTATTGTTTACAGACAAATAATGCATTAGTTTGGAATAAAATATCGTATAAATTCAGCGAAAATAATAAAACACACAGTGTATATACCAGGAACATTTGAACGAATTACGCACTCGCTCTGAAAACAAAATCAAAGATGGGTGAATTAGTACAATTAAACGGACTCTTATTCTTGACAGCTGAGAAAACTATGGGCTGTACGTCAAATAAAATGGCGCTGACGACGATTTCAGAGGACGAAAAACGACTGGTCAAAGATTCGTGGAATTTATTTGTTTCTAGAGGAGACTTCTCGGACACTGGATCACATATGTATAAAGTGTAAGTATCGAGCTCTAGATTTTGCTTTAGAACCCCATTGATAATGAAAAAACCTAGAATTAGTTATATTTAAAAGTTAGGCATTGTCTGTCGGCATTCCCATGTCAACACGTACTACTATAAAACATTAAACATTCTTTTTACAGGGTTATAAAATCTGAAGAAAAAAATTGTTTAAAGTAATGTTCTTGTCTTCATGAAATATTTGGTAAAAGAATAATTTATTACAGCGCGTAATACATGAAAACCTACATGCGTGTCTCGTCTGACAGTTATAATTTAATGGCATTTATTTTGCTGCACTCAAAATTCTACCACAAAAAATTACGCTTAGCTTACAGCGTACCAATCACAAAGCTTAGATAGCAAGAAACTGCAGTAAATAAGAATGTTGAAGTCGTTCAACATCAAGCACACATTTTGAAGGACGTCGATCGGTGTTTGCAAATGTATTGGAATGTTTGAACAACCTCTTATCCTTCACATTCACTCTTTACTTTCTCGTGCATCAGACAGTGTTAACTAAGAGTTAATCATAGATGAACAGTTGTTATTTATTTACAAACCCAATCTCTGCTGATAAAAATGTATTTACATTTGACACGGAAAATTTAAACGCCGCGAGGTAGTCCTCGTTTAACGTTGCTGGCTTGAGAAGACAAAATATTATTAGCTATGCAAATTTTATACAATTGATATATAGGAAAGGTCGATGAAATTTGATTTACGTCAAAACTACGATGGGTTTTTTTCTTTTTCTTTCTTATGTTACAGCGAAACAGGATATCTCTACTGCGATATTACTTCGGCTTCTAAAAGATATGTATTGATGAATAACATAGGAACTGTTTTATTTTACCCTCCCTTTATTCAGCACATTATACAGTGGGTTTTATATAGATGTATATCTTTAGGCATATTTTGTTCAAATAAATTGGCTCTCTTTTTATTTGATAATTTGATTAACAAATACATGTAAACATATTAAATTATTAAATATTTCAAATGTATTGTAACTAATTAACAGTTTCTCTATGATGTATGTATTTCTGTCTCATTTAAGCCAGTAAATGCATTCGCACTTTTGAATTTTTCCCCTTGGGGAATGCATTTGCAAGATCAGTGTTTATCTCCTCATTATTAAAGTCAACATATCTGTCAGATGACGAGTTTCTATGAATTTGTTGATTATCTGCCTTTACTGCTGCATATATTTGTAGCAATATAGCAAACGCTCGTAGAAATATGAATCACAAATTGATTATTCAATTGTTTTTTTTTCAGGCTTCTCCAGGACAATCCACACTTAAAAACGTTGTTTTCTTTTATGAAAATAAATGGGGCACCTTTTGACAGCCCAATGTTTAAAAGCCACGTCAGAAATGTTTTTAGCGTGATCGGGGATGCTGTTAACCATATCGATGACTTAGATAGCCTCAGTCCTATCCTCAAAGACCTGGGAGTGAAACATCAAGGATATGGGGCTAAAAAGGAATATCTAGAGGTAAAGACCTTAAAAAGCCAATAAATATTCGCCCTTGCTTGTTATTTCAATTTTTTTGCGTAAACGGCGTTAAATTGGTTCTTAGAGCAAGTGTTCACTTTTCAGAGGTCATATATTGAATGAAAATATATCCTTAAGGAAAGAGTCTTTTCTGGTTTTCGACTTGTCAAAAGTAAATTTGATCAAATGTTCATTAAATGGAGATGAAAGGAAATTGAAATGTTATATTTTTCTATCTTTTTTACTATTATATAACTTGGCATAGAAATGATAATCAAAGTTTAGAATCTAACAAGGACTATATTTTTGGTTGAACATTGGCGTAGGAAAATATCACATGTTTTTTTGCAATTCAGAATTGCTATAGATTTATTAGTTTATTTAGTATTTTTCAAACAATAACATTAGTGATGGATTTTTTCAACTAATTTGAACTAATAATAAGATACTAGGGTTTAGACTATGTTTTTAAAACATGACTTGCCTATCAAATTACATTTTTATAAGCATTTTTAAGCGCTCATTCTAAAATAGATTTGTGTGAAAAAATCACTAAAATCGGATTTTCTCTCTTATCAAATGGTCAATATATTAGATTTTCTGTCAGTTTATATCTTTATGTATAGTCTTCATAATATGTAAAAATCAAAAATATTTTGTTATTGGAAGCATAGAAAAATAATCAAAATATCTTCAAAAAATAAGAAAATTAGAGGAAATGCGGGCTAAGCAATATCAATTTTTGATTAAATATTTATTTCAATTTAGTATTATAAGCTGATAGACATTCTGATAATCTATCATTTCATTGAAGAATACAAACTTTATATCTTAAACAGATGTCTACCAAACTGCAGATAACTACCTTTATTTTTATCATCCTTCAAGTTGAGAGAAAAAAAGGTAGTGACCTTGACCTCACCTTCATGCGAAAACAAGGAAGTCAAATTTGATTAAACTGATACAATCATTTGGTGATATGATCTATTTGACTATGTAAAAATTTCACGAATTTCTTATTATAAGAAGTATGTCTAATAATGAGGAAACTTCTTCCTTAATTTGATTTCAAAGTTCATATTGGACTCATTGGTTGATTTATAAAACCTATCAAAGAATACACCGAAGCATTTCCACTATTTTCATTTACAATATTATCATTACAATATATTGTTTCAGCGAGTCTAAATCAAAACAATTTAATAAGGATAATATTGCATTTTTAAAGCTGCATATCTAAACACTTAATAATAAAGCAATAAAACTTGCAAACTTATATAGTAATTATTGTACATTTATGATATAATGTTTAAATCACACAAATCTTTCGTAAATCACAAAATGGAGTGATTGTTAACTGAAAGGTGAATCAAAGTGACTAAAAGGCAGAGCTTTGAATTCAACCTTTTCAGTTACCATTCAGACACTTTTCAATCGACTTAATGATTGAGATTCATCCTGTATAAGAATTACAAGTTTACATATTGTATACGTTGACTAGTGTTATTTGTATTGAATAGAACATTGATTGCATGGACAGGTACGATCAATTAAGGAAGATCGTTACGCGCATTGTGAAATAGCGTGTACAATACGAGAGCATGTCTCTGTTACATTATCTTTTATTTGTCGTGTACAACGTCAGAAAGTAATGATCTTATTATAGAATTCTCGTTAATGATACCATTTACATTGTCTCGAGGGTTATATTATCCATGCCTTGTATGGAATCAAATACACGTAGTATAACTTCGCTAATATAGCAAGTCATATTTTATCCTTGGCCAAAAGAACTTGAGAGATATATCTTTAGTAAAAAAAAAAAACGTGGTCATCACGGATTACAGTTGCTTTCAATGAACATTGATTTAACAAAACTTGGATAATTAACACCTTTTCCGCATTTAGAATCACATCTTCTGAACACTTTTTTCTTTCAGTTCATTCGCTGATAATATCGATGTAACCTAAACTTTTTTTCATTTAGGATCACACCTATTGTAATGACATTTTCTCTTTAAAGCCTGTTGGAAATGCACTGTTATGTACAATTGAAAAGCATCTAGAGGACGATTTCACTCAAGAAGTTCACAGTGCATGGAGAACATTTTTCGCTGTGATGAGCTACAGTTTTGCACAAGGACTTGATGAAGACAACGGGAAAGATGGCTGATGTGATAATTCATGTTTCGGATTTTAAAATTGAAATCAAATAATTATTATAAATATTTCACAGATTTAAACTACATACAAGTTTATTAAAACGTTTTTCGTGAACTTTTATAAAATCCAATGTTTTGGCAAACACATTTATTTGATGTTCGAACTGGAAAAGGTTCACCTTGGTGACCGGGTTAAAATTGTTTTCGGACACATTTAAATCTGCTTTACTTGTTGTCATATACTGATAGTAATCAATTGTAACATTACAGGCCCTTTATTGTAGAAATGTAGTATGTATGAAGTAATCATTATTGATTTTAATCAGTATATTGTTCATTCCTGTCGATATTGTACAGATGTTAGAATGAGTAAATCATTATATGTTAGATGTTTTCCAAATTTTTATCATTAATTTCATTTTCATTTTTCCGGACTTCAACTCGACATCATTTTGTTATTAACATTATCCATGGTTTCTATTTTTCGTCGCTGTTTGACAAGTAATTTTAAAACGGCGAAAAAGCATTTGAAATCGATACACGGCAAAACCATGAAAATATTTCATTGATAGGTAAGTCTCGGCTTTTATCCAGAGATATAGTCAAAATTAAAACCGAATTTTTGCCGAGATATATATTGAAAAAATATGACAAATATGGTCCATTCGGTAAATTCAGAACATGCGCAATGTCTTCATCGGGATCTTTCATGTCATTAAAATGCGAAATTCTTGTTGTCTTTTTTGTGTCCTCTGTGCTACCGTATAAAGCTTTATTAAAGGCGTCCAAACAAAAACTTGTCTGTCTGTATATCTGTAAACGTTTTACATTTTCGGCTTCTTCTCCTGAACCACTGGGCTAATATCAACAAAACTTGGCATGGAAGCATAGCTTCATACAATCAATTTTTACTTATTGTTACGAGTAAAGATTTATGTTTGCTTAGTGGATTAATGTAATTTGAAACAAACAATCGCTCTCATGTATTGGTCCATAATATTTTATTCAATGAACATCCATTACGTATACACTACAATTTTCGATACATCAAATGATAAATATTACGGTACTCTACATACATAAATATATATGGCACTTTGCGAAAGAAACTTTTTTACGCGCATTTTGAAAATCGTAATACTTTAAAACTGTGCATCTTTGTTTGTGGAGTATCGAGTATAGTTAGGAAAAATGTTGTCTTATTATTTTTTATAAAATCAAATTAAATTGAACAGCTACATTTCTGCAACTTTTGTTTTACCGATATTAGCCTTGCCATATTGAATCAAATTATAGTGTTAGCATAAAAACAAAAAGGAAAATAACGAATCATTTCTTGAAATGTTTTAGAATATTGCTTTTTACTAGGGATGTCAAAATTACTCGGTTGGCCTAGTCGATCAATCGGGGGCTTTAGTCGATCGATAGTCGAGTACTCAATGAATTATTGAAACCGTGAGCCTTTTTCAAATCAAATAATGTTATTTCCACATACGTCTTATTTTTAATTAAAAAACTTATGATGAAATAAACTGTGTGTATTTGATTTCAAATAAATTGAAAAATATTTTATCTAAAGATACGTTAGAAAATGTCCTGGCTTTTTTTCTTGTGACGCTTACATATAATTGAGTCCATATCATCTTAGGCAAATTAAATGTGACCTGTTCCACGGTAAGTCATTGTCCATGCCTAATCAACAGTCAAAGATTAATGATTATAAAAACAAACGCATTGAGATAATTATCGGTATGATTAAAGTTTTGATTATACGAACATCTTATCCCTTAAAAAACTGATTAGAAAAACTAAATTTTTCTTCTTTTTTTTGTACAAGAACATGTCTGCCTAAGTAAATTAAATTATTAGCCGCTTTGAAAATACACCAGGGATACTGATAGAAAAGAATATAACTAACGGATCAAACATGACGAGAAAAGGAAACTGTTATTTACATTCGAAGCTCCAAAAACTGCCCAAACACAAACTTGTCGAGAAGTCTCATATAAGATTAATTAAGTTTCATTCTGGAGTAGAAAAATTATAAATTTGTAATGACGACCACCTCCCTGCCTGAAGTCTTTCAAAAAGGACTATGAAACCTATAATGTCAGCGAAAAACTTAAAGATCATAATAGAGTGCATGACCTTATATTGGAAAGACTCTGATAGAAGATCATTTTCCCATATTTGTTAACTTTCGAGATAGGTTTTTATGTGTATATGTTTTCATAGATAAACTAAAACAAGGTGGCTAGTATACATGTTTTAGCTAAAACAACCTCCCATCCCCCATCCCCTGGGGCAGACAGAAATTCTCCCTGTGGGCATTTTAACAAAATAAAAACCAGCTGTAAAAGCCATCACGAGTTACTCACTTCTCCTGTTACAGCTCTTAAATATTCAACATTCATCTCAAAATCATTTTACATGTATCAGTGATTTTAGTTAGCCAATTATTACTTGACTATTAATAATTCTACTTGTTTATTTAGAAAGTTCAAAAACTGTTTTTGTTTCAAATGATAAAAATACTTACATAACTCTTTTGATCATAGAACTTCTTTATAATTACATTATATTCAATGATTAACTAATATGAACAAGCAAAGGAAGATGACTCCATTATGAAGAAGCAAGGGAAGATAACTCCATTAACTGTTAACACCCCCCCCCCCCCCCCCCTTGAACTCCTTCCAAATGCTTTCACAATCTCTTAACTTTGATAGACAGTTCCATTCTTACTCTTTTCTCTATTTGTGAATTAACTCATTTCTTTCATTGAAATTCCTGAGCAGAATAAAATAATAAGACAAATATATACCCCCTTCCCAGGTATAACCCTTGCCTACATGTAGGTGGAATTAAATATTACTAAAGATGACAGCTCAATGTTTTTTTCTAAATATGCAGTCAGTTGATATTCTGTGTCAGTAGACGTTTTTTAAACATATGTATTAACACTAAATTACCATTTTGGCCACCCTGCATTAAGAACCCCTACCCTATACACTACATGAGTGTTTAGGCCCCGCCCTAGATTCATATCCCTACATTGGGAGACATGGAATTTAAAATTTTGATAGACGGCTTTATTTTCTGTCTTTATATGAAGTCAGTTTTCATTCAGTATCAGCTGACGTAAAGAAGACGATTTTTTAAACATTAAACGCATTAACACTATATGACTATTTTGGCCCCGCCCTAGAGTCAGGACCCATACTCCAGGGGAAATGAAATTTTAAAATTTTAGAAGAGGACTTCCTTGTAAACATAATTATGAAGTCAGTTTTTCTTACAGATGTGCGAGAGTAGAGAAGAAGATTTTTGAACATTATATACATTAACACTATATGAGCATATTACCCCCCCCCCCCCCCGGTCCTGAACCCCTGACCCAGGGTCCATGAATTTCACAATTTAGGTAGAGGAGTTAGTGATCATCAACAATGCATTCAGATTTTTGCCCACCTGTGGGAATAAAATAGAATTTCAAAGATTTAATGTACTTTCACTATATGGCTATATTGGCCCCGCCCTAGGTCTCAGGTGTCATGAATTTCACAATTTAGGTAGAAGACTTCATGGACATCATAACCATGCATTCAGTTTTTAATAAATATATATGGGAGTAGAGAAGAACATTTAATACATTTTTACTATATGGCCATATTGGTCCCATCCTAGAGCTTGAACCCCTGACCCAGGGGTCATGAATTTCACAATTTTGGTAGAGGACTTCATGGACATCATAACTATGCAATCGGTGTTTTCCTCACATATGTGGGAGTATAGAAGAAGATTTTTGAAAATATAGGGTTTTTTTTTGCATATTTGGCTCAGCCTGTGGTCCTCCGGGGGTGGTAGAGCCATGAATTTCACAATATAGATTTCTTTTACCATAGAAATGCTTCACACCACAAATGGTAACAATTGGCCTTGTAGTTTCTAAGAAGTTAAAAATGTAAAATGTTAACGCACGACGAACGATGACGGACAGACAGATAGCAATAGGTCACCTGAGTTTACTCAGGTGATTTAAAAATAAATAATATGTTTAAATTCTATTCACTTACGAGTAATCGACTAAGAAAATTTAATCGATGATCGTCGTGACCGAGCGATAATTGAGCATTCGTCGACATCCCTACTAGTTATAATGGAAATTTATAGCCGCAATTTCACTAATAGAAACGTTGTTTTTTTTTAATAGAATGATAATCAGAATTAGATCACTTCCTTTGTGCCGAACAGCATTTCAACCAATGAAAAGATGTTAAATTTCACATCATGAATTTTCTACGAATCACAAAGGAGATGAAATGCATATAAACCCAAAGATTGTTATTATTTCAATTCTATATACCTTGTTCCAAAGAAGTCGGTGTTATTGCGCTTGACCCATGGGAATCGGAACTAAACAAATTTAAATAGAATGTGCAAGGAAAGTGATGTAAACATGTGATGTTATATTCAAACACAAATTAAAACCCCATCCTATTATTAATCTCTTTTTTTTAAAGACTTGGTTATACATTTGCTCAAACTTCATTGAAATCCCTTAAATTAAAGAGTTAGGTTTAACTGGTTTATTACTTCTGGAAAAATTATTTCAAAACGATAACAGCAAATGCAGCAAGTGTCAAAAAAACTAATAGAGTTTTCATATCTGATGATTGTGCCTTGTGCAAGTAAAAGGTAATGATAAGCATTTATAGAATGTACCTCGAAATACGGAAGGGGAGGGGGCTATATAAATCTTTTCGGGGCATGTTGCTTTCGCTTTTACTTCTAAAAAATGACAAAAACAATCATATGAGGGGTTTCTCAAGTCCATGAATGACGCGGTTTTTGTAGAAAAAAAATATTCAGTAAAGTTCGGTATTCCTAATTTGATTTAAATTAAATTACTATTATAATTATTTTCAACAATTGTATAACATACTATCCATCATTCAAAAATCTTTTATTCGTTGTATCTTGAATATCCTAATTGTGCACCTGCAAAACAGTTGCTAAGATAGCTTGTTGGCAACAACAAAAAAAGGGCGAGCTAGCTTGATAAACCAAAGGAAACATGTTCACTTTCATGACGAAGTGAGAAAGAGGGATATCTTTTGTGACAAGATAAAGGATCATCCAATTCAAAATTTCTGTGTTACATAGTAACAATATTGTGAGAAATTAAGTAAAAGATTATATGTCGGTGTGACCTGGATCTGGGTGTTGTTTTACTTACACTGTCAGCCAATATTGCGGAAAAGGGAGAGCACGCGTGTAGTTAGTGATATCTTGCGCATTAAATGGACGCATGATAAACTATTCAGCAGCAAACTTACAAGGTGAAAACACACGAATTGTCGAAGTTGTTTAAAGTCAAAACTTTAATATAATTTATACCCATTAGTTTGATTTTGCTCTGATTATTTATTACAAACAATGTATGTTTAGAAAAAAACACAAATGAGTTAACTCTGAATTCAACCTATATATATATATATCTTAAAATTGAATTGTCAGCGGGGGATGGTTGGTGTACTTGTTTTCAGCTGTATCGATTTGGTTAACGTTGATGTCGAGCTAATGAAAAATCGCCCTCTTATTCATAGGGTACAATATAATTCAAAAAATCACGCCTACTAAATATAGTTAAACTAGATACGATCTCGTTACGAGTAACGAGTAGGTCTTCCGTGCGAATTTAAAAAAAAAAAAAAAAAAAAAAGGATACCATGAAATTTCTTGATGTCAAACAAACGGTCTTGTAAATATTAATCTTTTTTTCTTCTACATGGCTTAACAAAATGTTTTCGAGAAGAGATAAACTAATTAAGAAAACTATGTAAAATCACAACTGATAAAGAATTTGCAGCTAATCCAGTATAGTTTTCCTCTGGGTTGTTTGGTCTGATCAACATCACAACAATGTTTAATTAATAAAGATACGATACGGCACGATATGAAAATGCATCTCCATTAGATAATGTCAACACATGTATCTAATCGAACGTCTTTATCCAACATGTAGAACGAAATAACATCCTCTTTCATACTATATGGCTATACATAATTGGTAAATTAAGGTAGTCAATCTGTGGTGAATTTATCAATTTTGATTGATCTAAACTACATTAAATACGTCTTTTAAAGTTATAATGAGACTGACAAAAACCAAAGTCGGGATTAAGTATGTAGTCAATTGAATGAAAATTTTGCACTTGAAACTTTTTTAAGATTTGTCTGTTTTTTATTAAAATTATGAAAAATTCATGCTGTAAAAATATGTGCGGTAAATTATCTTTCTTTTTTTCGGAAGGGGGGGGGGGGGGCATTTTCAAAGACAGGGAAACCTTTTGCAACTTTTTATCAAGAGATTTGTAAGAAAATAACTTGTACTTAAAATATATATATATAAAAAATTTATCTTTCCCATAGACTTCAATGCTAACTTTAAGATAATTATGATACATTCGTATTGATTAAAAAAAAATAAAAATTCCAAAGGGTTATATATATTATTTAATAAACAATTTAAATCATACTAAGATTTTTGTGATCAACCTTACAATATATAACGTATGAAATATGATAGTTATGGATGGAATACCTTAAAGCCACACCTTTTGTTTAAACACTAATTGCATGATATCATTTTATCTCGTGTACATAGTTGGTAATTTACTTATTACGATGTAACAATAATCAGCTCTACAAGTATATTATTCTACAAAATAATTTCATTATATAATTTTTAAATGTCATTGAATTGAATGACAAACACACTCAAGTTTGGTACAAATATTACTCATATATTCTTTTTTTTTTTATTTGTATAATGTGTTTCATATATAATTTACACAACTTGTGTTAATTACTGGCAAAATATCGCCTAAAATAAACAAACTTAACACAAGATATATGTGTGCCAATGCTCCCGCTCTGAATTGAATATACAAAATATAAGCAAAGTCGACATTTGACAGGAAGTTGACTTTCGATTGGTTCAAAAAGCATGCTTAAACAGAGTGTATTAAAATTTCAAACATCTGCGATAAATAGTTTCTGAGAAATCTTTGACGAAATATTTTATTGAAAATTTAGGCAAAAAATAAACAATGTCGTCATTTAACAGGAAGTTGACATTTGATTGGTACAAAAAAAGTTCCCATTATATCCCTAACCAAAGTGTTAAAAGTTCAAACATCTACAACCAATAGTTGCTGAGAAATCTTTGACGAAAATTTGTTTGAAAATTTAGGCTAAAAATAAACACGTCATTTAACAGGAAGTTGACGTCTGATTGGTACAAAAATGGATCTCACCATATTGTATGCCTAAACAAAGCGTGTGTTAAAATTACAAACATCTGTAATGAAAAGTTGAGGAATATTTGACAAAAATTATTTGAAAATGTAAGCTTAAAACAAAGAAAGTTGTCATTGAACAGGAAGTTGACATTTCATTGGCACAAAAATAGATCCAACCATATGGCATGCCTAAACAAAGCTTGTGTTAAAATTTCAAACATTTGCGATAAATAATTTATGAGAAATCTTTGACCAAAATTTGATATAAAATTTAGGCTAATAATAAACAAAGTCGTCGTTTAACAGGAAATTGACATTCGATTGGTACAAAAAAAGATCTCACCATATGGCATCCCTAAACAAAGAGTGTGTTAAAATTTCCAGCACCTGCGATAAATAGTTGCTGATTAACTTATTTAATTAAAAATTAGGCGAAAACTAAATAAAATCGTCATTTAACGGGAAGTTGACGTCCGATTAATACAAAAATGGATCTCACCATAATGTATGCCTAAACAAAGAGTGTGTCAAAATTTCAAGCACCTGCGATGAATTGTTGCTGAGTAAAATGCGACAGAAATGTATGTTACAGACAGAAGGACACACAGACAGACAAACAAGCACACAGTAAAACAATATACCCCTTTCTTCTTCGGAACGTGGGTATAACAAGTTACCATTCAGGTTGAAACATAACCTGGTGTGGTGTCGACATTTTTGTCATACTGTTCTCCATTTAGGTCGAAAGGGGTTCAAATTTTAAAAGGAAATTGATGGAGAAAACTCGTTGGAAGCATAATTTGTGAAACTAATGTGAAAGAAAGCTAGTATGAGGGTGTTCAATAAGAAATCCTACTGACGAAAATGACGGTTTTAGCATCTGAAATAAAACTAAAACCTAGCTTCTTTACTAAATTTTAACGTTTAGTCACAACATAACCCTTTTTGGTCTGAAAAGGGGAATTATTGAATTTAAAAGGCATTCCAGTTTACATAACAAATTAATGAAAAAAAATAAAGAAAAAAGGCGTTAGCTATTTATTTGATATGAAACCATAATACATTTTTAAAGTTACATAGGGAGAATATTAATGACATTACAGATTGACGAGCAATTGTATTGTATTCTTTATACTAATAAAAATCAGTAAATTCCTCCAATGTACAAGAGTTGTTGCTTAATTGTGCCATGTGGGTATATCCCTCTAACTATTTTATAATCGGTAGGTCAACAAAGTAGTGCCTTTAAGCAAAATAGTTCCTATACTTTCAGAGTGGATATACATTTATTGGGACATTTTAAATCGGAATGCTTGACGGAGTGGTTGCAATCTTAAAAGCAAGTGTCAAATTTGAATTGTCATTTGAAGGAAAGAATTGAAATTGTTTTATGTACACTCTTTCCAAAACTGTGAAATTCCCTACTTTTACTTTCATTTTCAGAGTTTTTCAATACAGACGCATTTTGCCAGAAAACGAATCGGACTTCACACCACGAAATTTTAACAGGAGAGAGATAATTTGATGAGCTTTCATTCAAAAGGTCCCTCGTTGCTGAACGAAATTAAGGGCCGGAGCTATGAACCTGAACGTTAACATTGCTGCCGACGGAAAATGCATTAGTGGACTATACCCATGTGGCTCATAGATCACTTGTAAGTGTCGAATTAAGGATGACAGATTGAAAAAATATTAAGTTTAGTATGATGTAAAATATCCCAAGCATCTCAGTTAGGACTTCAAAAGGGGCCACAATGTGATATTAAGGGATTGAACATGGAAATGCAAACAAAATAAAAATACTCGACACATTCTCTCGATTTAAGCTCAAAATTTTTAAAATTTTACATTTCTATTTGTCAATATCTAAAATAAACATGTCAGGAACATTTCTAATGCTTAGTGAAAGTTGAAATATTTTTAGTCGATTTATAAGCGAGATATTATAATCTGATTTACAAAACAAAGAAATCTTACTCCCTGTCTCGCTTGTAGCTTGATTTCTTACCTTCAATTACTGATCAAGCACTACAATTGCAGGAGTTCATTGTATTGGAAGAACTAAAATTTGACATTTGAAACACTGAAATCGTGTTCCCGTCCATTTAAAACTTTTACATTTAACGTCACTGTTTCACTTCCAAGGAATGCAACTATTTCTAAAGTGAATCGAAATCATCTTTCCATTCTTAAAGTCTGAACACTTATATGCAGATATACATAAAGAAAACCAGTGTTACAAAAGCCCAAATAATCATCTGACTTATTTAAACTTGGAAAAGATCTAAAAATGACAATTTAATATTGTGTGATTGACGATCGACTATTTTGAAGATTCTAGATGTAAGAAATTATATAAATGTATATCAACAATTATTATGAGGTAGGTATTGCTACATGTAGGACTAAATGTACCTGTACGCGACTCCGATAATCCAAATTATTCAAAACAAATAGAAGTATATAATGCATGGATGTATATTTCCCAAACAATAACAATACATTGTAGATAATAAGTGATAGTATGACATACGATAAAGCCACTTTGACACGATGATTTATATCTATATTTGATTAATTAAACAAATATATACCGATAAATATGGAAAACCATATATGTTTTTTTGATTTGTGTCTAAATGATATGATTTATTCTATTTGCTTACAAGATGAAACAGTCCGAAAATGCAATATGAGTTAACCTGCTTAAATACTTTTAGAACATGCACACTCATTTTGCTCTTTTAAATTTCAATGAAAAATCATTGAGAAAAAGTTATGCAGATAAAAACTTAATTGCTTGGTTTGTTTTGTAAACAAATAGTCGAATTTGTATAGTTAAAATCATGTCCTAAAATAGGCCCTTTAATAAAATGTATACATTGTTAATAACTGTACCTTTCATTTTTTCATTACTTAATTGTTAAAACAAATATATGAATGATGACGTAGTAAAGGTGGTACGAGAAACCTCCATATTGTGAAGTACTTCCTATCAAAATAAACAATAAAATCAAGCATTTCTTTTTAAATTTCTTACCCAAAAGTGTTACATGTAACTACACGTGAAGCGCAATGGGTTAGAGCGCCAACTACGAATCTGCAAGGCGTAATTTCGAATCCCAATTTGGCTTATGCAATTTTTACCTTTCCAAAAAAATTTAAAACACAATATTTAGTAAAAATATTATAAAATTCTAAGCCAATGAAAATATTTTGATATAAAGTACTTTTATCAACGATAATTCCGACAGGTGTCCAATAACACCTTAAAGACTAAACCCCTTTCAAATATGCAAACAAATAAACATTGCACTTCTGCTTTAAAATTTCAATATATTGAGAATAATGCCATCAATGATAATGACCCTCCATTAGTAACCCACTTTAACTTGAAAGTATCACATCAAAAGACGTCGACAATAGCGTTCCATAAGTAACCAGCTTTATCGGGGTGGTTTACTTTTCAGAACATATACATGTATACATGTAAAAACACTAGGTACACAACCATTAACAGGTAAGTTAGTACAATGTAGTTATATTGAATTCATTTCCAAAATGTTTTTATGATGCTTTGAAGTAATTTACTGAAAATGAATCTGCACCATACGTTAAACAATTTTGTCGTAATTTTTATTTCATGATTTTAATTTTTTCCGATAATTGAAAAATCCATTGAGTCAATTTATACAAATGAAATTTGTATCTAAGCCAATAAATTGCATCTATTGGACTAGATCTGTGGCGTTTAAATTTATTAATAAAAATTCGTCTATAGTACACATACGGTGCAAATATGTCGCACCTGACAACTAACAAATTGGAGATAAATTTGTATTCCAAGTTAAGATGGCTGGATAGTCGTCGCCATTTCTACACTAAATTAGTTATCCTTAAAAGAAAAGCTCAGTATACACATGCAGCAAAATATTCAAACTTCGTTGCTAAAATATATGGATTATTTTCTTTAGTAAATGATAGTTAATGACATCGTATCAAGATCCGATGGTTAATTTGTTGACCACCCAGCCTCCTTAAGCCAAATATTTGTAAGCTCTAAATTTGTTAAAAATACTTCAATATAATAAAACCCATTTCTATTGTATGTTTTGTTTTGTTTTGTTTTTTTGTTAGAAGACCAGTGTTTGGCGGTGAATTGTTGTAATACCGACGAAATACATTTAATAAAATGAAAAGCAACGATACAGTATCAACAAAAGAAGAAAATGGATCTCCATCAGACGAAATCATTTCTCCAAATAAAACGTCGAAACGAAATTATCTGATAGGACCAATTTCTTTCTTAGGTTTGCTCGGGTTTGCTACATATTCCTCAACTATTTTTCTTTACTACCCATATAATGTTGGAAAAACCCTCTTTCCAAATATATCTGTGGCAAGTGAAAAAAGTGCAGTTTGCGGTAGCAACACAAATGCAACGGGTGTTGAGAATGGTAAACGTATTCAATCCGATGTAGCGACATTTTTGGTATATGCTGCAGTGTTGGAAGGAGTACCATGCTTTTTTTCAAATCTGGTATTTGGGAGCATTAGCGATCGCTTTGGGATCAAGAAGATGTTATTGATCCCAATAATTGGACTTATGTTGATGGAAGGGTTGATTTTGGTGTTCATGTACAATCAAATTACCCTACTTTACTTTTTAATTGCAATAGTAATAAACGGTTTTGGCGGCGGAGCGTTTGCAATTATCCAGTTTACTTTGTCGTACGCCTCTAAGATAACGGAAACAAACAAAGAAAGAACTATCGCTATGGCAGTTATGGAAATATGCATTGGGATGGGTCTGCTATTGGGCAGTATAACTGCAGGTTACATTATTCGTTTAGGTAGTTATATGTGGTCACTTACTACCGCACTTGTCATAAATATTGTCAATATTGTTCTTATTTGTTCGCTTCCTGAAAATACCGACAAGAAGAACAATGAACCATGGCGACTTACTGATGCTTTCAAATCGTTCCATGACTCACTTCAGTTCTACTATTCCAAAAAGTATTCGGGACTGCGTTTGAAGTTTATCCTATGTATTTCGATTTTCATACTTGGATGTGTAGTTTTAATTGGAAGAAACAATACAGAAATCTTATACACAATTAGTCCGCCATTCTGCCTAAACTCGGTACAAGTTGGGTGGTTTCACGCTGTAAGAGGCGTTATGCAGCATGGCATAGCGATGATTCTAATTCGGGTATTTATGATCTGTATGAGCGCAGAATCTATAGCTATGATAGGGGCTGTGTCAGGAACAATATCGTTGATCGTGGAAGGACTTACAAATTCAACTGTTGTCCTCTTTCTAAGTAAGTTATTAAACAGTCTCAAATATTAGACATAAGAATATATGCAGTAAAATTAATTCGATTGTTTCATTTTACATGTATATCCAAATATAACTCAATTACCATGTGATCAAATTTGGAACGTTTTTACTAGGTAAATTAAATAATTATGAATTTTCCAGGGGTTCCAGACCCCGCCCCTGTTCACCAACACCATCTTGATCCGCGCGTGATTCATTCATCGATTATAAAAAGGAGAACAAATTCATAACAATTCGACTTACAAAACGATTCTTAACCAAAATAATATTTTAATCATACGGAAAACGCAAATTCTGACAATTGAAATAAATTCTAATTACTTCAGCTCCAGTTATGGGATTTGGAACTTCATTAGGAGTTGTTATGGTCAGAGTAATCATGTCAAGAGAAATTCCTGCTGAAAATCAAGGTGAGTTATGCTTAAACGAGATAACATTTTAACCTATTAGCTTTAATTCCTTCGTTCCTTCGGGACTTGTAGCAAACAAACTGTTATATAACAAGGGGAAATGGGCCACTAAAGGAAATATTCGGGTTGACCCCAAGCATCCCCCAATCAAATGAAGACATATATCCAAATATGTCTTATCTCTTGATTAAGGTTTATATTCTTATTCTTTGTATATATGCATTAATTTTGAATAATTGAAAAACCACACGTCGCAACCAATCCAGCGTAAAAACTAAAATATATACATATTTTTTTTGTTTTAATAGGTGCCCTTTTCGGTGGTATGTCTGCTTTTCAAACGGTGTGCACGTATTTCGGCTCCTTGCTTTTCAGTTCTATGTACCGTAGCACTCTTTATTTCTTCAAGGGGACGATATTTCTTGTTATGGCTGGGATGTTTTTCATCTCGCTAGTCCTAACAATGCAAGTCATTATTTTATCATTTGAAATGTCTGAGAAATTCTTGTACTATTTTGTATGTAAATTAGATAATCCTTTATCTGTTTTGTTTTATTTTACATTTCAGATTTCTTTTCATTCGAGAGAAATCAAAAGCAAAGTCCTACAAACTTCGTAAAAACACTGTAAATATTGAAATGAAATCTAAGTTATGATTTTAAACGATTACATGCCATTTATATGTGCAGTATGTATTAAAATAGAGGTTCTTGGAAGGATTGATGGGGTAGTTATTTTTTCATACTATTCAACATACAATAAAAAAAGATTTTAACCGTGTTTTCCAAAGGAAAAATCCGGTTATTGAAATGTGAAAATGGCGGGCGGGCGGGCAGCTGCTAAAAAGGTACTCCTATTGTACGGATAACTCCTCCTACAGTTTTCAAGATAGGAAATTGTTCTTTTGCAGTTCAATTGTACATATATCATAAGTGTGCATATTGTTAAGATTTTGATTTCTGATAATTCATGAAAAAAATACCAGCTGTTGAACTTAGTCATTTTTGGGTAAAATATTGCATATATGGTACCTCTATTGTACGGATAACTTCTCCTACAGTTTTCAAGATAGGAAGTTGTTCTTTTGCAGATCAATTATACATATATCAGAGGTGTGCATATTACTAGGACTTTTGCAGATCAATTATACATATATCAGAGGTGTGCATATTACTAGGAATTTGATTTTTGATTATTTGTGAAAAAAATACCAGCTGTCAGGGCATAATATCCCTTGCATGCAGGTCCTGTAAACGAATCCATTCCCAATTGAAAATTTACTGGTTTTTTTTTTTCTAAAATCTAATTGAAAAGTTCCCAAAATAGCTATGACGTATTGTGTAATAAAAGATCTGAGTGATCTGTTAAGTGTGGTTTATTATGTAGAAAACATTATTTTAATGATTATATGTGCAATATGCAAATGAAAACCACCAAGAAAACTGTATAGAATTTTTGATTATTGCTAACTTTCATTGAGTCATATTTGTTAAACTACCGTATTTTTCCCAAAAGAGCAATTTTACGATAAAAAAAAAAACTCCCAATTGAAAGGGTACAGGACACTCTACCAAAAAGGTTCAATTAAGCCCTGGCTGTTAAACTTAGTTATTTTTGGCAAAAATATTGCATAAAGAGTATCCCATTTATCTGGATAGGTAGTGTTCATTAATTCAGGGTTGACAAATGGATTATGGGAACTGTTCACACAAAAGAAAACCCAGTTTGCTGTCACCTTGACAGATTTTCTCTTGTATAGTAGATGTTTTCCTTATGAAGAAAATATGCAGTGACAAAACGTGGAATCCACGTTTTCATTTAGGTTTTTTTTTTCATAGATTTTATGCACAACAATTTTCTTTTTTCAGTTTAAATATTTCCTCAACAATTTATAACAATAATAAAATATGATTGTTTTTAAGACCCCCACCCACCCCTAGTGTTTGACGAACGGGGCATATACCGTGTGTCATTTTGTTTTTACCTTTGTTATAACATTCGAAGGAAAGGAAATTGAGACTTTATTTTTGTTCGAAGTAATAAATATGATGAAAGCTTAAATAATTTCTTCCAACTCTCAATAGAACTGGATGGTCGTGGCCATTTTTAGACTACACTGATCTCTTGAAGAAGAGCACTGTACAAAGATATAAGAAAATATTCTAATTTCAAGCAAAATATATGAAATTTTTCTTTACTAAATAATAATTTATAGTTTATAAAAGGTAATGTTAAATATTTAAGGTAAATAGTTGCTAATTTGTTGACCACCATGCATCTCTAACATTCGTCAATTTTGAAGGGGGGGGGGGGGGGGGGCTCACTGAATTTTTTTAAAATTAGGCTTTGCTTTTTAAAGTTATAAAATGTGTGCTAATATAGTTTTTACTTAAATGTAACTTTTAAATCGCCTATTTCTCGAGGGAAGGGGTAACCCAGCACTGTGTTCATTTCTCATAAAAAGACTAAATTTCACAGCTTTATTGCACAAACCACGGCACATTTAAGGATAAGTAAATTAATAGAATAGAAAGCATAAATAGATTGCTTCTGTTGAAAATAAGGACAACCTCCCTGCATACATTGGGTCCTACTACGCACTATTAAAGACGTTGGACAAAAGAGAAGTAAGTGTCGTGCCCTTTAAAATGGCTATTTGCGGGAGCCTTTGCGTTTATCAAACATCCTTTCTTTTAACTTTCAATACTTTGTAACAATAATATTTGTTTAATATAATACATTTTACGAACATTCATTTTTTTATAAAACAAAGCGTATACTTTGCACGATCTTCGGAAATAAAAAAAACTTTAAAAAAAATACATGGAGTTTTTTGTTCAAATTTTCATTGTTTGTATATATTTGTATATATTATATTACGCATCTTCTTTTCTTGTACATGTAAAATTCACTGTTTAAGGTTCTCCTAAAGTATTTTTTCATCATAGAAATGTTGTCCTTCAAACTTTAAAAATGAAATGAAATAAAAAGAAATCTATTGATGGTAAGCATGCAATTTACACAAACGTCAGACATTTCCAATATTGTACTATATTTTGTTAAAATTATTCAAAGAAATCCAAATTATATAATTGCCATGTTTGTGTATGGGCTATGGTACTCGGGTGACCGTTAAGGCTTATTGGCCTTTTGTTTAAAATTGTTATTTTAAAATGATGTTTTGTATTTCTTCCCAATGAGACACATCTTTTTAAAAGATTTCATCCATAGGTTTGAAAAATATGAACAAATTCATAAATATTTTTTATTTAAAAAAGTAAAACGTCTTATTGATATTACTGGACATAATTTATTAGATATTAATATTATGCATTTATTCACACCAAATTTTAAACTCTACCGTGTGTTAATTGAAAAGAAAACAAGGTTTACAACTTTGATGTTTGACATCTATTGACAATTTCCTCAACTACGCGGAGATTCCTCTGACAGTTACCTTCCGCTTGTAGATTATGACAGGTGCACATATGTATTATTTAAGTCAACGAATGGATGCACCGTCTGCTTATGCACAGTAAATGTTTCATATTATAATTATGATCCCTTGCTGCTTGATTCTATTATATTGTAGTGGGAAATACCTTTTTTCAGTAGCGCTGCCACCAGCTGATTATCTTCCGTCAGCAAGGAAACTGAAATGACCCCTAATGAAACAACTTAAACAGACCTACTTGGCTCTAATACTTTATTCCGACCCTGACAATAACTATGACTGTTGAACTGAAGTCTAAAGACTTATTGTAATAAGACACAAATTCAGAAAGTCAACAAATTTATCCATTTGAACGAATGTAACAAGTTAACAAGTTAAATGCAAAACAACGCGCTGAGGAATTCACTCATGCGTAAAACTTAACGCAAGAGAAAAACGTGTAAACGACGAGATCGACTTGCTATTATAACACAATTAAAGGGGAACAACTAGGGATAATTTACCAATGTAAACAATACTTCGTTTTAAAAAATGAATAAAGAACTGAAATTATATTAGGTTATCACCCATCAATTTCAGAGAGTAGTAGAGTTAAACTTAAACAATGAATTCTGGGGGGGGGGGGGGGGGGGGGGGAGAAAGTAATACATGTCAACAATGATAGTACGATAGAAGAATAAGTTGTTAAGGTTAAACATTAATCCATACCGTTATTGCTAGCGCTCTCGAGCGCTAGCAACTACGTTTGTCTTTTTTTACTGGAATACGCATGCTCGACTTAACAGTAGGACATTATGGGAATACTTCTGTAGATAAATTACACCATGTCAATTTCGTTTTATCATCTACATATGATCTGAAATTTTGTGTTTTGTTGTTCAACCTGTACATATATGCCAAAAAAAACCCCCAGTAGCTTAGGTCTTATGATGCCAATATATTTCTAAAATTATAATAAATAGCTATCTTTTCTTAACTACATTCCTGGGTCTTACTTGTTAAGCTCGCAAAACAACATCGGCTAGTTTTCCAAGCTTGCCGGAAAGGCCCGAGAAGATACGATTGCTACAAAACAGTAATATTGGTTCTACTGATCTTTGGTTGTTCACCTCAAAATTGAAATTACAGTAAATACAAAATGATTAAAGCACAGTTGAATAGTTATACCAGTGCCGATGTGAAGCCCACTCTAGATTCACTATTCTGAATTGAGACCCCCATCCCACCCCAACACAATTTCAGTGCAACACTGTGCCCTCCTTTTAATTTTTAATCGATTCAGAAAATTAAACCAATGGTTTAGAAATCTACTTCTGTGTTTTATGATGGCTAAAGCGCAAGCTCACCTAATCTTTTTAAAAGATAAACTTGTTAGTGAATATATTCCTCTCCATGTGTTCATTTATGATACAACTGTAATACTAAAAGGATGGGGGTCAAATCACTACATAACCCCCCTGATAAAATTGTTCAATGTCTCATTAACAAATAGTATATATACAAAATACAGTACAAGATAATCCCTTAACATTAAAAATTAGAATTTGCACAAAACAGTCCATGAGTACATTTGTAACTAACACTAAAAAAATTTCCACCGCATGTCCGAGAATCTTCGATACGGGGGGGGGGGGGGGGGGGGGGGGGGGATCTCGATCTTTCACGCTTCAGTTTTTCCAACTTCTCGGGCAATTGTTTAAGGATGTGATTCTGGCTTTCCACAGCTCTGGTGAGTCCGTTGATGGCCAAAACCATCTTGTCGCAGAAGTTTAACTCTACGTCAGGTTGAGAGGAGGAGGAGGAAGATGAGGAGGAAGGAGAAGGCGAACACATTCTCTCCTTATCCATCCGCACTGGAGGTTCGGGAAAACTTTCGGGGTGAGCTGCCTTTTCTGTTGGCTCCAAAACAAAAGGTTCGCCCGTAAGAATCTTATCCAGGAGGTTTCTCTCGAGAGGTCCTAATTTCCTCGAACTTGCAAAGGGGTGGCTGTGATATCATGTCTTTGGTGGCAGAAATAAATGGGTCTTTGTTTGTATTTTCTTCTCATCCTCTAGTTTTAATGCACTTGTATCAACATAGTCTGCAGAGGTGCGGGACGTTAAAATTTGACACATGCATACGGAGTACGTGGCTCTCCATGCTTGCCTTTTCCCCTGGCGTCACTCTAACTGGTTTGCAGTGGATACACTGAAAGACTCTTCCTCTGGCCATCTGTCATGATGTCAAATTTTTTATAGTAAATAAATTTTCATTTTTCTCGAATTGTTGATTCTGTTATTATTGAGGATATCACTCATTTAATGACAGCTCAAGTAATGGGACAAAGGGCATGGAGTAGAATGTGTCAATCTAACGTCGCATATTCATTAGTACGTTACTAAAAAATTCGAATCGCCTTCTACTGTTCACAACATATCAGAACTTCGGCGCTGTTGTATTTCTTTAACTTATTGTGGTGAACGACCTTTGAACTTCTGTTTTCTTTGTATTTAATTCTGAAATTGAAATCGTTTAATTTTTCCATAATACCACAAGGTCCCCAGTATGTATCTTCAAGATTCGGTGAGACGCCTTCTCGCTTGGTCTCACTGAGATACAAAACAATGATCCCTCGGGTCGTAGGACTTTCGCTAAATTAGCTTACTGCTTTTGGGCAATTCTGTGTGCTCTGTGCATTCTTGCATGTATGATTTCCACTTACTCCCGTAAGATGAAATAGTATCCCCTATTTAAGCTCCCAAAAACAATCTCAGGCCAGTAGGTAATATTATTTCCTTCCGTAGCTTTAACATGTTTGGAGTAAAAACAGTTGACTGATGGGTGGACGATCAATGGGGTCCTGCCAAGCAACCGAGGAAAAGATCCAAATCCGTTTGTTGTCCTTTCAAATAAGATTTTATCATACTTATAAGGGTTATGTTGACTTTACCTCACCATTTCCTTGAGGGTGTTTGAGACTGGATCTAGTCTTTCGAATTTGTAAGAGATCACACAGCTCTACAATGATGCTACTTTCATACTTTCTTCCTTCATCTGTATGCAAATTTAAGGGACAACTGTATTTACTAAAAACTTCATTGAAGAGCACTGTGGCTGTCGTATTTGCCGACTGTTTAGCTATGGGGAATACTAGTATTTAACGATTTCCGCTGGGGGTAAGGGGTAGCGGTCCAATGATATCTGAAGAGAATTGATCCATTGGTGTGCCTACTCTCATATCTCCTAGTGGGGCCTTTGGCTGCTTAGGCGGGGTCTTTCTTCTCGAACATTCCACACACTTCTGAATTGCTGCTTTGATGTCATTCTTTACCCAATACCAGAAAAAAAAAGTCTGTGCCTTACTCATGGTCTTCTTTTGTCCACATGTCCTGGCAGAAAATCACTGTGTAGATGAAGAATAACTTCTGTCTTCAAACTTTAGGGTACAATAAATTGTTTGTACTCAACTGACTCATTCCTTTTTTCAATTTTTTATATACTGTTTTTCTATATACCGTTTTACTGAAATAGGGAATTCCAGAGATGCCAGGTTCCTTGTTACTAAGTTGTTTTTTTTATTATTTCCTCGTAAGAAGGCCTGACTTTCGTTTGTAACCATTTTATAACAACTCGCAGGTTTTCATCTTCACTTTGTTTCTTTTTTAGGTGTAGAGGAGTGTAAGATGGTTTCCATTGGGAAAAACGAAGCATCACATCATCTTCATCAGGAATATTCTTAGCTTCTTTATTAGTTTGAACTGCTCTTGTCATGTATGCTGCATTCAAGTATTTTTTAGGCATTGGAGAATATATCTTTATTGTTCTTCTCGAGCACTATTTACAAGGGTCACACTGGATAGAAATTTCTTACCCAGAATCTCAAAACCTCAATCAATCTCGCTACTCTACTCTTTGGTTTCTAAACAACCAGATGAGGGCTTTGTGGTCAGTTCTCGCCTTGAATTTTCTGCCTAATAATTATTGTCTGTAATATTCTATGAAAATCTTCAGGGCAAGTCACTCCTTGTCCGTGATGCAGTAATTTCTCTCTGATTCATTTTTCAGGACTACCATAAGCTATAACCTTTTCTCTACTATCCTGAACTTGACTGAGGACTGCACCGATTGCATAATCACTCGCATCCGCGTCTAGGATAAATTGTCTGTTATCATTCAGCGGGAATGCCAACATGTCAGGTTCTGTTAAAATTTGGTTCAACTTCTTTAATGCCTGCTCACAAGATTCCGAAAGAATTCTTTGTTCTTTAAATCAATTAATCATGTGCTCCGGGAAATCTTTAGAAAACGTAATTTAGACAACTGCCCCTTAGACCTTGCAATACGATTTCCATCAACCTCTGGAATCTGGCAGCAGCATTCATTAGATCAAATGACATTGTTAAGAACTCATAAAATCCATATTTTGTTACGAAGGGTGTCTTTGGTATGTCCGACTCTTTCATGGGAATCTTGATGTATCTGGAAATGAGATCAAATGTCGAGAATATGGTCGAACCAGCGACCATATCAAGACATTCTTTTTTCTGACAAAAACGATTTGAGATGCGCACGGGAAAGTTGACTTCTGTATGACTCTTAGTTTTTCTAGCTGCGTAATGCACTCCCTTTCAGCTTCCGCAAACGCCAAATTTACTCTTCTCGGTGGTTGTTTGATTGGCTTGACCTCTTCTGTATCAATATAGTGTTCAATCAAAAATTGTTTTCCCAATATCATCTTCACGCATAGAGAAGCGTGTTGATATTGCATAAGCATCTCAAATATTTGTCTTTTCTCGATTTCTGACCTTCCTTCTCTAGCTCTTAAATATAAACCCCTAAGATGTCATGACAACTTTGTAAACACTAATTCTGGTGAAGTGTCTTTCAATGATAGTGAATTCGTCAACTTGGTTATGTTTATTTGTCTCAAAATGCAGTAGTTTTCCCATTCAACAGAACCGTTTTAAGGATGGTTTCGATGGGCTTGCATTCCTCTGCCTCAGCTATATTGGCGTCTTGTCTGATAAAAGCTTCCGTCTTGTAGGGGTTGAGTATTCTCAATTGTGAAGTCATAGTCTTTGACATCAAGTAAACATTATCCATGTACAAAGGATAATCCTCTCATTTACATGATTAAAGTTTTCTTTTGATGCATTTCTTTTCTTCTCCAAAATCCTGTTCATATGATGGTCTTTCGAAACTTTACCTAGGGGTCAGCTCATGACCAGCAGAGTCAATCCTGTCTAGTTTAACGAGGGATCAAGAGTCCCATTCTTCACTGCTGTTCTCTGTTCATCATTGGTACTTCGTGAAGTATTATTTCTCGGCACTGGGGTGCTATAGTAGGTATGTTCAGAACAATATTGTTTTGAGGGCAAAATTTGTGTCCCAGGTTTCCGCATTTGAAACAAGTTATGTCATATACACATGGTTCTCTGGTTCGGTATTGGGTTGCTTTGCTTTGACCATCCACCATTAGACTTCTCACCAAATTCTGCAAATCTTCCCTTTTCATGCATAACACTTCATCACTCACTCCATTTCCGGATTTTCTAGTTTCTATGGAAAAGTTATTCCCCTTTTCCGACCGTTCTTAAATTATGTTTCCTTGGCTCTTTTCCATGTAATTCTGAGTAGATAATGGCCTCTTTATATTCTTTCACCTCTCTTGCTATTTTCTTTGGTCTTTTATCCTGATCATCCGTGCAGCTAGCCTTCCTAGCCTATGTGAAATTGATCACATGTCTGAGAGCTTTATCAATGTCTGAAGGATTACATGTGGTGATAACGAACAGTGTTCAAATTCAAAAGTCCAAAGGGAAATTACAAAACAGGAGCAGAGCAAACACGGACCTCTAAAATAATTTTTTAGGTAGATCAGGTGCTATTGAGGAGTAAGCATCCTCTGCCGTGCGCCCAATGTCATATTGGTAAAAATGTCAATATCGGGGAAATTGTCGTAATTTGGGGAAAATATCAAAATCGGGAAAAATTCCGAGAATCTTTTACGAATTATATCTAGAACCTGGCATTTTCTTTATTAATTCCATATAAAAATCTTCTGAATACGACCTCACATCTAGTCCCTGAATTTCTATTAGGGTATGCTTTGTCATAAAGTCTTTTTTAATTCGGCTCTGTATTGAATTGCTGTTTCTCCAGGCTTCTGGTCTCTCCTATTAAACTGCTGTCTCAACGGTGCTGAATCTGTTGTTTAATTCTTCAACAAGAACTACATAGTTGTCAATTTTCTCTTGTGAGAGCTGTCCGAACCCAAAATCACCTGCTTTTCCGAGTAGTCTGCCTAATAATTGATAAAGTTTTTGTCCTCTGGTCCAGTGCTGTCTCTTTGCTACTGTTTTAAATATGTTAAACCATATCCAATCGTCGTCACCAGTGAAGGGAGGTAAATGTAACTTCACACTGAATGATATCGCTGGATATTTCTCTGGAAATCCAAAGTCCAAGTCTTCAGTAAAGGCTTCCGAATGATATTCCTCTTAACTATCATATGGTGGTGATGAATCTAAATACATTTTCCATTTTGGTGTTGACTTTCTTAAATGTTTTGCTGTCCTTGAATAAGGGCATTGCTTACTTTAAATGAAAACATGACTTCTCATTTCTCTAGTTTATTATGTCTTTTGCCATTATCATCATCCCGTTCATTTGACACATTCCAAAATGCTTTAGTGGTGGTCACTACTAATTTTTTACCCATTTCCTGTATAGCTCTTTTGACTGCTCCATACACTGTTTTTGTCCTGTTCTCACTGTTTTTACTTTGATCCCCTCATCCGAATGCATGATGAGGGCTTGGTGATTTCAAACTTTGCCTCGCGGAGACTGGTGGATGTATAGCGTCTACAGGGGTTATGACATCTAAGTTGTCTTCTTCAGTATTTTCATCGATTCAACTCTGCATGCATGAAATTTCATATCTCTCTCTCTCTCTCTCTCTCTCTCTCTCTCTCTCTCTCTCTCTCTGTTTTATTTTTGTGCAAAAGTTTGATCTGCTTCCATTCTGTGTGGGTTTAAAAGTACTGTAATTGGTTCACTCCTGTCACCTGTGTATCCTTCAGACTCTCAAAATCCCTCTTACAAACGTCAGTATCAGTGTCTGTGTCTCTTGGTTTTTCACTCTCCTCTCTGTGTTGACTTCTTAAACCAAGAATTTCCTCTCCTCCTGCACTCCATATCTCCATTCATAACTGAAAAGTAGCACTCAGTGTATTCACAATGGCATTTTCTCTTTGAAAATTAAAAGCCGAAATAGGTAAAAACAAAAAAAAAATAAGGAATTAAATTTGCCATCAACTCAGGTTTCAAGTTTTAAAATACAAAAAAAACTTCTACTATTAATATCCACTCTCACTAAATTACATACTCCTAGTTTCCCTCTCACAGAAAGAACCCTATCGATTAGAACTACCTCTCACTTAGTCCTAAAATAATACTGATTGCAAACACATAATCCCTATACCTCATCACAACTACTACAGAATCAGACTACATACTCTTCTCAAAACAACTAATTTCTACATCAATAAAATAATTAAAAATGGTATCCAAAACTCCGACCTTGTCTGTGCATCATGACATCATAGCTCTGCTTCCAAGGCTCTCGGTACGTTCAAGACTAAGGTCAGTACACCCTCCACAAAATCGGCTCTCCGCTGCTATCATCTGCGGCTGTAGCTGATCAAATCAAAGGCAGGGCACGTATCCCTGAATGTGGACGCACGTCTGCGATGTCACATACCACCGCTGCCACCGTGAAATTTGTGTAGTGGGAAAGTCCTTTTACCCAGTAGCGCTGCCACCAGCTGCTTATCTCCCATCAGCAAGGAAACTTAAATGTCCCCTTATAAAACATAACTTAATGTGACCCACTTAGCTCTAGTACTTTACTGCGACTTACATTGACCATGACTGTGACTTATGAACTGAAGTCTAAAGACTTACTGTAATAAGACACAAATTTAGAAAGTTAACAAATTTATTCATTTGAATTACATTGAGTTACATTTGGTAACAAGTTAAATGCAAAACAACGCGCTGAGGATCTCACTCATCCGTACAACACGACACAAAAGAAAAACGACTGCTATTATAGCACAATTAAAGGGGAACAACTTGGGATAATTCACCATAGACAATACTTCAAGTTTTAAAAAAATGAATCAAGAATTGAAATTTTATGCGTTTATCACCCATCAAATTTAGAGAGTAGTAGAGTTCAACTTATACAATGAATTCTCAGGGGGAAATAACCCTTAAAATTCTAGAGCTCTCAGAGGAAACATCACTCTGGAGAAGTTCCTTATGCTTAATTAAACACTAATTAGAATAATTACTAACTGCCATAGTTACTTGAGACAATCATCAAGTTTAAATTTCAACAAACACTCTCCAAACTATAGTTCATTATAGTCATTCAAAAATTATCCCAAAATATATAGCACAGTTATAGAAATCTGATGTAAACTAAACAAAAAACCAAATTTTCCGATAAAGTTAACATAAATGAAATAGAATTTACCAAATCTACGGGTAATTTGCTTTAAAATTTTAACTGATTAAATCTCAAAATTTAGCCAAATTAATTACTAGAATCTCATTTAGTTATCAATCGTAAATAAAATTTAATTTTTGAAAAAAAAAAATGTTTTAGACATGAAAATCAAGAAAGCTCCATTTCAAAAACTAAGCTGAAGCCTAAACAATAATAAAATAAAAACAACGGCTTACGTCGTCTCCAGAATGAGAAGAATCCAAAAAGAGTGAGTTACAGAATTTTCTGGCTTATATATGGCCAAAAAAAGAATTCCATACATTGCACGAGCGAAACATAAAAAAAAATAGAAACACACGGAGTCTCTGTAAATCGCGTTATCTCAATAGAAACTATTACAAAAAATCTCGATACAGAGTTCTACTATAAAAAGATCGTCGATTCCCGTCTTATTAATTACGAAAACATAACATTCGCATGGAAAATATTATTTATGTTTTTAAAAAAATCTCGTATACACTCCCGAGCTACTTTGCAAAGACATATATGATTTTCCCGCTTAAACAGAGAAATTACTTTATAATTCTTCATACAAAGTAAGGTAAACTTCGTATACGAGGGCTCTTCGAAAATTATTGAGACATTCACTATTATCCTTTGGAAAGAAAGATAAACCCTTGAAAATTCACCAGAAAGTTAACCAGGATAAAAGAACTATGTGCGGGATAAAGTGTTTTATGCCATAAAATTCAAAGTTAGGAATAAAGCTTTAGAAATTTGCTAAAAGATAGGTTAATATATATCTAGTTCAGGTCTATAAAGATGAATTGTCTAATAAAAGTCATAATAGAAATATGATATGTTAATAATGAGCTTATTTCACAAAAAATACGTATTTTAGACAACAATGGGGGATTTCCTATCAGTTTTTTTTAAAGAAAACATCGAGCGCATGCTTGCTCCAACACCATTTTTTAATATGATATGCAAAATAATATGAACAATAATATTTGTAAAAATGGTTTTGGAGCAACATTGCGCTCTATAACTCCTACTCTTGAATATGAAGAAAAACTGAATGAAATTTTCATGTTTTGAGAAAATGCGGGAAATGGCCCATTTACGTGACGTCATAGAAGCACGTGGAGTGATCAATGTTGCAAAACTTTTAGATTTCTGTAATCAGCATATTCAGTTGTATGTTTTATCAAAATATCTTCATGATATGATGGTTTCTGAAATTTATAAAACACGGGGGCAGAAATTAGACCTTATCGCATATAGTTCTTTATTAATGTGAAAATTTGGTTTTAGTCCATTACATAATTTGATCATATCTGGTAAGCTGATAAACTTGCATACGTCCAGTGACCCGGAGCAACCGCAAACTATTCGCAACGTCATTTTACCGCGGCCCTACAAACCAATAGAGAACATGGAATATTCCTGATCTTTAAATTAATGTTTTTATTTTAGAAAGTCAGCATTACATTTTCTCTCTATTCTTGATTTTGTTTTGGGGAACAAAACGTGCGTTACAAATGTATTACTACACAAAAGTAAATTTACTTTTAAACATCTCTTACAGTCATTCTGTACATATTTTACAACCGTTTACGTCCGTTAACGTGTTATTAGTACTTGCTAGTAAGTCCCTATATTTTCATTCTACTTAAACAATCAGTCAAAAAGTCTGATAAGCACAAGTTTTTGACCCCTTTCCATCGTATAGTCATTGTTTAAGCAATTCATTGGACTAAAACGGTCTAATTCCGAGATTCTCACCAATTTATTAATTATGTATTTGCTGCGCCGTCAAAATTCAATATTCCGTCGTAGTCAATTTGTTATGGCCTAGTAAATATACTTATACTATCTCCGTATTTCAACTCGAACACAAGTGAAACTTGCGCATAGGTTAGTCACAATAAAAAACAAAAATGAGCATATAGAATATGATTTATTTTATTATCCAGTTTAACTTCTACAAACACTTTGAAGTATTTTAATCGCCAAGTTTATGTCTGCGCCGGGTACCCCAACCATTGACTACTCTATGTACCGTCAAAAAAAAAAACACTTAATATTTTTTAATATTACTTTGTTTATATATATGTTGGGTTTGTTCAATGTCTATGCCAATTTTCACTAATAACTGTCACTTAGAAAGGAAAATATATGGATTGTCTCGATAATTTCCGAACAACCCACGTTCACACAGGAAGTGGGAAAACGAAAGTTAGCATGTAGGAAAGTAACACATGTCAACAATGATGGTACGATACAAAAGTAAGACATTAATCTATACCCTTGTTAGGAAATATATTCCTCTCCATATGTTCATTTATGATTCAACTGTAATATTAAAAGGATGTCCACAAATAAAATAACAAAGGGGAGGGGGATCAAATCAAATCACTACAATATAATTATTATTGTTAATTCATACACTTTAGTCGCTGAAGAATGATCCCATTGCACATTACATTTGTGAAAATTGTACATCTGGATGTCATACTCTGTAATTTGAATGAAAAGCTTCATAACCATTTGAATATGATAAGAAATCAAGTTATGTCAAAAAAAATCAAAAATCAAATTTTAAGAACCGATATGATATTAAGTTCATTTGTCGATTATTGATTAGAAATTCTGAATGAAGTACTTTGAAGTAATACTAAGGGGAAAAATCAATTTCTTGGAGACGATAAAATTTAGATAATTACGTACAGTTGTCAAATGTTTTTGAATTGTTAAATATGTTTTTCTACGATCATTGTGGTAACAATAAAACATGGTAAATACAATTTAGGATAAATAGGTTATAATGTGTCACGTGCAATTGACAAAAGTGTAATATTTTGTTTGCTTCAGTTCACTTTATTATAGGTACATAAACAAACAAAACCATATTCACACGGGTTCGGTTGTCGGATAGTGCAGTTCTTAATAATCTGTTCCCAAAGACAAAAATGATCAATCAAAATTCAAAATGTTATATGTATTTATTTGTATTGCAATAAAAAAAAATTCATGAAAAACCCGTTTCAATCATGTGTAAGTGTATTCAATGTATATTTAAAAAGTAAAGGGACGGCAATCGCCATCTTGCATTTATAGGTCGTCGTCGGTTCACGCTATGTTTTTAACAAGTTCTTCAATTTGTCCAACCATTCTGGCAAGATCTACTAGGTTAGAAAATGACTTGCTCTTTCATTTGACATCTGTATGCCGAATAATAAATGCATCGTGTCTAATTGTACTAGATACTTACCAAACTTATGGAAAGCAACGGAATTTAACATTTGAGTGACGTAAATTCTTCATGCTCCGGAAACGTATGATAAGTCTAGAGAAAACAAAAAATCCGCGAAAAGATTTTTCATGGTTTAACGTTTGCTTCAGGAAATCCTCAGTGATTACTAAGAGAATTTGTATACGATGCGTTTATTGAACATTTACGGAATCTCAGACACCCGACAGCGGACTAACGGAAGGGGAGGGGGGTGAACTGTTATTTTAATAGGATAAACAGATACAATGCATATAAAGATTTTTTTTTATATTAACGAAACCTAGACACCATTTGAACTCAAAAGTTTATTTTATACATTTTTTAATGTTAAGAATTGTTAATTGTTTTAATGCCTTGTCAACGTTTGAAAGTCAAATATCGAGTTAGAAGCAAGATACGATGGATGGAAGGGAATGACCTCCAAAGGTCTATGTATCTTGCTTTTTTGTTTATTATCTTTACTTCTTTATTCTTCAGTGCATTTACAATTGTATGTCACTTTATTGTTTTCATATTCATGCTTATCCAATTTCAGCTTGATTCTCTTTAATTTTTTATGGTTCGCTTAATTCTATGTAGCATTATTCTCTTTTTATTCGTATAAGTTCTTACTTCTATCTCTGTTACAAACGTGAATTCAATCACGCAAACTATAAAGTACTTTCAATAAAGACGAATAAAAGTTGAATGGATTTAATGCTGCATTATAACACCAAGCGGCAGCGTGTGTGCTACAATTGCTGCTCTCGAAAATTCATGAATACGAAACTAACAAATCCAAATAATTACTTAATATAGGAATATGATATAGATGTAATCAACTTTTTAACAAGCTATGATATATGCATTCTCAAAAGATACGCTTTCTTTTTATATACATCAGATGATATCCTGCCCAAACGCGGGAAATAACAGTTGGTATAATAGTTGGAATTGAATGTTTGAACAGTTTTTTTGTTCTTTTTTAATATACTGTGTCCGAATTGTTTCTTAAAGTTTTATCTTACCTTATTTTTTAAAAATTAGAATTTAAACAACAAATGACTGGATATTAAGAGGAGCGGGCGGGGATGAAAATCTTCTAAAATTCACCGTTCTGGAAAGTTCTTTCTATCAAAACTAAAATCGTGCATTCAAGAAACGAATTGGCTCATTTTATTTATTTTAATTAGCATTTGTCAAATTTTAATATCAGTATCATACTATAAATAAGTTCCCGATATATATATTCACTCTTACGTAATTATTCAATATCATTTCAATGCAAGTATATATTTTGATACTAACTATCACTATCACTGACTTAGATCCGCTATAGCGTGTCCACCACCTTACTCTCATTTTTGCTATTTTGGGCTTGTTTATCGAAAATGAAAGTAGGTTTTTAATTAAATTCATAATAAACAGTTGAAATGTAAAATTCAATTATATTTTACCGACATCAACTCACACGTGTTGAAATACCAAAGGTGTAAGCAGTTTCTCTGGTGCTGGCAGTTCGTAGTTTATTTGCAAAATGTCTTAATTTATAAGTAGAGATGTACAACGCATATGTGCGGTTCTAAAAAAATATCTTAGGGGGTGGGGATAGGTGTGGGTCTTAAAGATAATTTTGTATTAATTATTTTATTGGTTGATTAAATAAGTGTGGTTTTTTAGGGGTGGTGGATCTGACCCCTATTCTAGATCCGCCATGCAATGTACCGTATATCATGTAAGCGGTAACAAATTATTGGCATGATTGGTTAATTTTGAACCGAGGAACATGTCATAGGTACTTGTGGATAGGACCGTGCACTCCCTTTTCCCCTCAATTTAAAAAATACATATATACAATGAAAACGAATGTGAATAGAAATGCCGAGTCGCTAATTTTGTTATCATCGATTTGAGCCGTTAATATATGGTGGTTAGAGACAAGAAATGATTTTTTTTTTTTTCAATTGAGGGGGAAAAGACGTTGAGGTAGGGTGGTGCACGGTTCTGTGAAGAAGTGCATGTGAAACATATACTGATGAAATAGAAGAAAAATAAATTAAATTTAAAGATGTTTTTGAAACAACAATAAAAGGGCCGGTGTTATATCCTTGAAAAATGGTTATATAGCAGTTTTTCCCCCCGGAAAAATGGCTATATAGCAGTTTTTCCCCCACGGAAAGCTGACTATATAGTGGGTTTTCCTCCTTTTTATAGCCAGATTACCCCCACGGAAAGCCTACTATATAGTAGATTTTCCCCCTTTTTTACATTCCGGTCATGTTTATGGCGGACCATTCGTGGCAATTATTTGCAATAACTGATATGATATTAATTTCTCATAATAAAGGATAGTAATGGCATTTATTAATACATAGTATAAAATACATGGGTTTCTTACTCTGATATGAACAAAGGAACGCGCCTTCATGACATTCCTTTGTCATTACCATTTATTTCACCTTTTGTTACACCTTTTTGGAGCACCTTTTATTCGGATTTCGGAATACCTCGAATCTTTTCCCTCTAATCGATGCTTATCTACAGTTTTGACTTTGACGTTATGACATGGACACTTTTTTAACAGAACACGTCAGAATACATTTGAGTGAAAATACGCCGGCTTGGAACTTTAATTTTGCCATGTATTATCATCTATGTATAAGTTCCTCCCAGGAAACTAACCAATCTTGACTTAATTTTGTAGAGGAAGGAGTAAGAAGTGGAAATGTATTACTCCCTTCGTCCAAAAGGCTATAAATTTTAAACTAATACCGTTAGAATTGACGAACATAAATATAATTATATATTTCTACTTCTAAATATCAAACGAGAGACAGGGTGCAATGATATGATGAGAAACTGAAATGTTTTACTTCGATTGATGGGGTTCTAAATTATGGGTAAGGGGTATTATAATTGATTATGTATTAAAGGCATGTGTAAAGTTAGTATTTACAATTTTGTTTTAAAGTCACGCATATTAATATTCATGTTTTTAAGCACATCTTTTTTACGAAATGCAAGGTTTTATGATGTAAATTTTTTTAAAATATGAAATGGCTTCACAACCAGAACAAAGTCGGTATCTTTAATGGTTACTTCGGAAAATGTGAGATGGAGCCTAAACTAACCTTATGTATACATTATCATTCACTGCGTCCTAATTTTGAAAACAATGCCATATAAAACAAGACATACGAGTCACTTACCTAAAAATCTTACCATACTATTTATTTCATATTTTTGCAATAAAGATTTACTTATTTACCATGTTATTTCTTCAATCAATGAAACAAGAGTAACTGAAAATTTAAAAAATTAACACATTTTTTGTGATGAGCAGACTTATTTTTTCAAATATAAGCTTGTTCTTCTAATCAACTGGCAAGTTAAAAATTTATTTATCTAATTATGTATTATATCATTAGTCATCTTATGCATTGATTAAATATTTTGAAGAATAATTAATTTACCCGCGTACATTTTTTTAATTTTTGATCGTAAATTCAAAAAGAAAAGACTGAATTAAACGTAATTTTCAACCATTTTAAAAAAGGAATATATGAGTAAATGTGTTTTTTTTAAAATGATGTAGTTCTGTTGATATAAAATTACAAACAAATTAGATCTTAAAAATCAAGGAAATAAACAAAAATATCACGTAAGCTCTGCTTGGACGCATGCAACTGTAGGCACTGTACTCTTTTTATCTATAGTCATTACGGACGATCTATTGGGGCGCAGCTACATCTATGCAGCGTACACTTTACATCTATAGTCATTACGGACGCTTTATTGGGGCGCAGTTACATCTATGCAGCGTACACTTTACATGTATATGTCATACAAGTGTATGTGCATTATGACACTTGGACTAAGCTCATAATCAGGAAACAATGTGAAAGAACCACGGAAACCACGTAAGAATTTTTTTTTCTAGCGACCGCCACGTAGTTATCTGGTGGCCGCCAATAGATTAGTGGCATCTACCAGATAATTATGTTGCGACAGTCAGAAAAGTATCTGGCGGCCAAATTAATTATATGACTACCACCAGATAATTGCTTTAAACCCTCCGGAAAGAACTGCCTATTATCGTATACGCAACAGAGAATAACACCCGCGTTGTACTTCACGTTGTAATCTATTATTTATTCACCGATTGATTATGTTCGTGCGTTTAATTTTCATAATGACATTATTTTTGCAAGCACAAAAAATGGAAAGAATTTTAAGATAAAGGTATGGTAATATCATATCTAATTGAGTTTACTATAACATCTAATTAATAGGAGATATAAAAAATGATCTATATACGATAAAAACAAGACTGCAAAATAAGATTAATTTATTCTGATACGATGTAAAAGTGGGCATTACTTTCTGTTTCCCGAAAAAAATATTTTAAACACAAAAAAGACATACACTGTTTGGTCAAAATAGAACTGTTCTTCAATCGTAACATGGTGATCGTACTCGAGATTCTTTAGCTTTTACTTCTGCAAGGAATATACGTAATCGAAATGATTTCCCGAATCATTAACAATATAGATACAACGATTCTCTGTGGCCCCGCTTCCTAGCAGATGTGCAGCATAGTTCTGCCAAATAAGAGAGCCTGCAACTGAACATAGAACATATATATCAGTTTGCAACATCGCTGCTGATGCCATGATTTCAGCTTCTGTTGCCCAGATACCCTCGTCTGGTATCCTACTTTCAGCCAAATAGCGCTCTCCAAATTGTGTTATGGCGTTTTCGTTGGTTTTCATGTAATCAACGACACGGTCTCTTGCCACCTTATGATATGTTTGTGAACCAGTTATGGCATAGCTGATACTCCGGAAGAAACAATTGCCATCTCCTTTCATCCTGAGCCGTAGGATGTTTTGTGTCAGAGGAACCCTTCTTGATGACTTGTGTTCCAATTTTATGACTGCTTGTTCACCAAGAATGCTCAATTTTTTTCTCTGCCATATTTTGTCTACTGGATAGAAATAGCGGTCGTTTTTTTCCTCCTATGTGATGTAGACGTCTGATTGTTGTTCAGTTTCCTCTGATATCATATCAATTGTTTCAGGTGTACTTATGTTTCTTTCTTTGAACCTTTTCAGAAGTTTAACATTATACTTTGTATAGCACTTCGCCGTTGTACTTCTTTAAAGACACCACCCCTTTTTCGTTAGCTGAGTGTATAGCATATGGCCCAAACCAATTGTTTTCCATTTTTGAACCTTTTCTTCCCCCTTTTTTCGCGTTGTACAACAGCACCTTGTCGTTTACTTCATAAGCCTTTGATGAAGATTTTCGTTTCCTATGATACGCTACTTGTTTTTCTTGTGCTTCGGCAACATTTTGTTTAACTTCTTTCCTTATAGTATTTCTAACATCTTCTAGATATTTAATGGTTTTTTCGAGCGTATCACAATGAATACTGCGGTCTATTGACGCGTGTTTTCGTCCAAGCATAACCTCAAAAGGAGTCATCTTTAGAGACTTTTGGATCTGTGTTCTGTATGCAAACAGAGCTTCTTTGATATAGTCATCCCATGTATCCTGGTTTTCTGATGACGTCATTTTAATAAGCATTTTTTTCAAGGTCTGATTGAATCGTTCCACCAAACCGTTAGTTTGTGGATGGTAGGCAGAGGATATTCGCTGGACAAATTTCAGTTTTTCTGACAATTTGTCCATTAGCGTATTCACAAATTCTCTGCCCTGGTCGCTGCTAATGACTGAGGGGAATCCCATATTGAGAAAAATTTGATAAAGAGCGAGAGCAACATCCTCTGCATTTTTTGATCTGATGGGCACAGCTTCTGGCCATTTTGTAAAAAAATCCACTAGAGTTAGAATGTAATTATTTCCTGATGTGGATTGTGGCATTTTTACAAGATCGATGCAGACATGGTGCCATGGGGATTGAATTGGAATTGGGTGCAATTCTTCAACAGTTTTGGGAAATGAACCACATTTCTGACGTACTGCACATGTCTCAACATATTCTAAAACATGTCGTTCCAGTAATATTTCTCAGAAATAGAGAGGTATGTTCGTTCAATTCCCATGTGACCCTTGTTTTCATGATATAACTGTAAAATTTCTCTTTGCGTCGATTCATTCATTACCATCTCCCTTAATTGGTTCTTTCTATTTATCCAAAATAAAGTATTATTTTTGACAACATACCGCCTTGCCTTGCTTCGTAATTTTCTATTATCTTCTTTGCTGAATAATGAAGGATATAAACCATCCTTTAAATAATCGAACAAATGTTGGAGTTCCATTTTGAAACGTATTCCATTATCAAAAACGGAAAATGTACGATATACATTAAAATACAAAAAAAAAAATGGTGACAGATTTCCGAAAAGAGTTATAAGGAGGGGGAAATTTGGCTATATAGTAGTATTTCCCCCACCTCTTTTTAATGAAAACAATAAAATAGTTTTCCGAATCCGGTTTTTTATTTGCATGTTAATCACAATATCCTGTACTCTGTTGAGACAAACCATCATAATGAGCCTTTTAAAGATGATTCGTATTCAAGAAATTACCGGGAGACCGATCGCTAGCCGAATGTTTCTACGAAATTTTATCGAAGATTTGCCAATTGATGGCGATGAGTCTTTCCAACAATCACTAATCGGTGTAAGAGATATGTTGCGGCCAATTCTTTTCAACAACTTGAATGAAGAAGGTATGAATTGCCATTTTTAAGAAGTTCTATATTCGGCTATGGAAAATTTGATTTGCTTTTTTTCCGACCCACATGAACATGAACTTGCCGATTTTTGTTTGATTTGAGCTTCGAAGTAGAAAGCAAGTTGAAGAATATAAAACCGGGAGATATTTATATCCCAGGAACCTATTTCAAGTTTGTGGGAACGTTCCGAAGTATTTTTGGACTGATGGGATACGGTAAACAGCTGGATGAGCATCACCAAGCAGCATCAACAGAATGATTTTTGCATGTTTGACTTTTAACTTTAAAAGACTTTTTTCCCTGAACACTTGAACATCCAATATCAATAAATTGATGTCAATGATAGAAGTATTTTTTTTCAACAATCTCAGTCAGGACGCGAAAAAAGTTCAAAATCATTTTGCGGTTAAAAGTAGTCATGAAAATAGATGATGAGAGAGAGAGAGAGAGAGAGAGAGAGAGAGAGAGAGAGAGAGAGAGAGAGGTATAATTGTACTAAGTACGACATTAATGTGTTCCATTGGGCCACTCCGACCTTCGCACTTTCACCTTTAGGGCAAAGATGCGAGTAAGCGAAGGTGCGACGGCGAAGCGCGAAGATGTGAAGGCGAAACTGTGAAGTTGCTCTTTCGCCTTCGCAACTTCGCTCTAACAATTTCAGAGAAACATTTTTTTACTTATTTATTTTTACAAATTTAAAGCGTAAAAATTGCAATTCCTCAATTTTAAGATAAATTAAAAGAGAAAAATACTTCAGTTATTACAAGGACTGAACCCCGGTCACTTAATGATAAACCATTAATCAAGTCACAGGGACCGTCGCTTGGAAATTTTAAGGACATAAATCTATCATATGCATTAATCAATTTTAATATAAAATACATATTCTGCATTCAATAGCAAATGTACTATATAAACCTTACAAATATTAAAGATTAAGAAAAAAATCGCTTCCGGTGACGACAGGGTGTAACGACGAGAGCTCTGATCTATCAAATCCGTCCCTAAAGATAACAGTAACTTTATATAGCTGTAAAAATAAACCTGAAACATTGAAGATAAACCAAAAGATACTTTGTTTAATGTTCTCTAGTATTTAAAACTACATCAATTTAATGTAAATTCATACGAAACAAGAACTAAAAAGTATACGATTTGATTTGGAATTTCGCACATATGCGCACCATTACATTTGAAAGTCCGAAGTATTAAATGAATAATTCTTATCAAATCTTAGATATGAACAAAGAATATTTCTCGCCCACTTTGAATAAAATCATTTCATAAATGTATTTCTTTTTATTTACTTGGAGGTGATATTATACACAATTTTTATGTAAACGGTGTGACCGTTGAGCCGAGCGCAGATTTTTAATCTTTGAAACGCAGACAGTAGGATCTACCTACCCCTCAAATCATATGTAGTAGTTGGGGCTATATGGACCGTGGATATCGGCCTGGGTGTCTCATGGGTAGAGCTCCTGACTAGAGTTACAGGGGTCCCGGGTTCGATTCCAGCCATATTTTTTCAATGTGGTATATGCTCATCCCTCCTTTGCTATTACATTTGGTGTCGTGACCTGCTCCTGAAACTGACAGGTTAACTCCTGCCAGGGGAAAGAACCTGGGATGATCTCCGAGGGCGAAGATCAGTTAAGGAGGGAGGAATGTAGTAGTTGGGGGTTATAGTTGGGGTCGGAAGGCACCGAGGGACAAATATTCTGGTATTGTCGCCCGAGAAGACATGTAATATATGTTATTTAACATTTTAAAAAAAATCAAAATCAGTTTAAGAACATTAATCTAACTCATTAAAAAGTGTATTTTATTACATGTGACACATAGAGGATATCTATATTGTGTGATTTTATATTTGCTTTATCCAACGAGTTGAAATGGTGTATATATTCGCGAGGCTTGCCGAGCGAATATAACCATTTCAACGAGTTGGATAAAGCAAATATAAAATCACACAATTATAGATGTTCTATTTATCTCATACAATTTGATTTATATTATGAAGCTTTTGAGACAGCCCCTAATATGACCCGAATTGATTTTTTTCAAAGATTAAACGATGATGCAAGGTTGTGTTATGCGGTTATTGTGACCTTGCGCAATACAATTTAGTACGTCATTTCGGAGATAAATATAACCGTTTTAATGTAAAGTTTCACTGAAATAAACCTTGAAATGATTGTTTATCTCTAAATAATTGTTCTTAGAGCTTAATCACTTAATTAAATGGAAATACTGATCAGAAGAATAATCAAGTTTGTTGACATACACAAAGTTGCGAATGCTCGTTAGTTTGAATTGACTCGAACGAGGAACAGTTGTTGATGTTTTATAATATAATAGAACACTAGCCTAATGATTCGAAGTTGAAAATATTGAATAAGGATGCTTACTGCTGATGAAATAAAAGTCTTGGGAGACATTATTTCGGTAAGTTCTTGTTTAGAAACACAACCAAAGCGTTCTGTTTTCATTTCGTCGTCAGAATGAACTCCTTGATAGCTAACGTGATTTGCAGTTTTATAAACTTCACAGTTATGTGTTTTCCTTTATATTTATAATTTAAATCTTTGACAAAATCCATTTTAAATCAATTTTTGGTAGTAGATATAGCTATAAGGAAAATACTAGAAAGTCTTCGAAAATAGGTCACTGAAGCCTTGAAGCGAGGGGTTGTGTCAAAATAGTTCGAACCGGAAGTATTTGATAAAGCATCAACCGTTTGATAAAGCAAAGGTTTATCACACGGGTAGTATACACCACACGTATGAGATAAATCTTTTTATCTCATACGTGTGGTGTATACTACCCGTGTGATAAACCTTTGCTTTATCAAACGGGTGATGCTTTATCAAATACTTCCGGTCCGAACTATTTTTGACACAGCCCCTCGCTTCAGTGACCTATTTTCGAAGACTTTATAGTATTTTCATATAGCTATATCTACTTCCAAAAATTGATTTAAAATGGATTTTGTCGAAGATTTAAATTACAAATAAAAAGGAAAACACATAACTGTGAAGTTTATAAAACTGCAAATCACGTTAGCTATCAAGGAGTTCATTCTGACGACGAAATGAAAACAGAACGCTTTGGTTGTGTTTCTGTACAAGAACTTACCGAAATAATGTCTCCCAAGACTTTTACATCACCAGCAGTAAGCATCCTTAGTTATTCAATATTTTCAACTTCGAATCATTAGGCTAGTGTTCGTATTATAAAACATCAACAACTGTTCCTTGTTCGAGTCAATTCAAACTAACGAGCATTCGCAACTTTGTGTATGTCAACAAACTTGATTATTCAAGTCTTCTGATCAGTATTTCCATTTACTTAAGTGATTAAGCTCTAAGAAAAATTATTTACAGATAAACAATTATTTCTAGGTTTATTTCAGTGAAACTTTACATTAAAACAGTTATATTTATCTCCGAAATGACGTATTAAATTGTATTGCGCAAGGTCACAATAACCGCATTACACAACGTTGCATCATCGTTTAATCTTTGAAAAAAATCAATTCGGGTCATATTAGGGGCTGTCTCAAAAGCTTCATGATATAAATCAAATTGTATGAGATAAATAGAACATCTATAATTGTGTGATTTTATATTTGCTTTATCCAACTCGTTGAAATGGTTATATTCGCTCGGCAAGCCTCGCGAATATATACACCATTTCAACTCGTTGGATAAAGCAAATATAAAATCACACAATATAGATATCCTCTATATATCTTACAAATCAATGTAAGATGATTTGTTAAATGTCGTTCTGTGCTTTCAATAAAAATAATGATCTTTCAAATTAAACAACTAAAGCAATTTCCTCTGAATAGCAGCGTCCCGTATAGCAGACATTGTCCTGACATTTTGATTGACTAAAAACTGTTTACGTTGCTTAAGTTCGGTCGCGGGTTTAAAATTTTGCGCCCTCTGCGCAGGGCATTGCGCATTATTGTCAAATGCAGAGTAAAATGGTCAAATATACAGGTTATCATGTAACGTTATTTATTTAAAAAAATTACTTATCATAAAAAAATATTTTTAGTGAAATGAATCCTTACAATAATGATAATAATAATAGCAGAAGTATTTGAATCATTTCGCCGCTTCTTCAAAATCGACGTTATCCACGTCAGAGTCAACGTCTTACAATGACGTCAGTTGAGAGTTTGCGTAACAATTGACAAAAATAAACGTCGCGCATTTTTTATTGCAGCGTCAATAATAAAGATTGAAAATATGATTTGCAAAATAAGAAAATATGCGCGATCATTTCATGTTCTGTGTGAGTGGAAAGTTATTTGTTTATCTATTACAAATAAAATTACATTTGATTCGTAAACATCCTTTTATTTTATACAATTTTATATGTAAAATGCCTGGCAAGACACGTTTATAGGACCAAACTATGAGGGCAGATAGCAAAAAAAACTATCCGGTCAATTTCGTTTTAATTTGGCAAAAAGTTTACTTATACGCTATTCTTCCATCGCTAAAAATTAAAACAAAATCGTATGTTTGTAATTTTTTACATATTAATTCTAAAATGATAAACCCCTTTTTCCTGTATAATCCTATATAAAATGTCGGGGATGATTCAGACATACGACCAAAATTTGAGCGCGGTAAACAGATAAACTATCCGATCAATTTACTTAATATTTTGCTCATAGTTTACTCATAAGTTGACCTTTCACTGGAAAAAAATTAAAGGAAATCGTATGTTTGAAACATTCTCCCCCGAGACTCCTTAAACGTTTACGTTTACTTAAATTTCGAACCCGACTTAATTAACATACAGAATTGATGCACGCGAGTGTGATATAACAATTTCGGGAGGGCAATATAACTATATTCTGTGGAATCTAACAGTTTATGGGGGCGATATAACTATTTCCGGTGTGATTAAGCAATTTTCAGGGCATATGAAAAAATATATCTTATTTGTGACATAACGAGAACACTTATACAAAAAAATTATATATACTTTTGAATGATATTAATTACTTTGCCTCGATGAAAATTGGGTAAGGTCTGAACACACTATTACTCCATGAGCGATCCTTCAGTTCTTCCAAAAATTCTCTAAAACAGAGGTTTAGCCTGGACAAAATTTGCACAAACAGACAGACGGACTGATAGATTTATTAAAAAAATTCTCAAAACATTTTCACTTACAAATTCAGAACACAGAGTCATGCATATGAGTGTATATCTTGTAAAACCAAGTATTTTTTCAATTAATTACCTAAAATAAGTTCTATGTATAATTCCATTACACATATGTTCAATTTTCAGCATTGTCTATAAAATCTAATAAATCGGCAAAATAAAACGTAATCTGCACAGATGAATGCAGATATATGCAACCTGGGAGTGTAGAAACATTGATTTTAATCCTTACTGGGTTTCCATAAATATTTTTTATAAAATTTGAACCAAAACGTGAGGGAGAAACCCTACTATGGGGGAAAAGCTAGTATATAGTAGCTTTTCCCCCCGGGGGGAAAGGCTACTATATAGTAGGTTTTCCGGGGGGGAAAGCTACTATAGGGGAAAAACTGCTATACAACACCGGGATACGCTATGCTTAGAGGTAGCTTGTCCTGTTCACTCGTACGTGTGAAAATTATCACGTGCATGAATCACTATCTGACTCTCATTAGGCAAAAGTTCTGTATTTCTGATTAAACACGAGGAATTAATATCCGCGTAAAATTGCCATAAGCATACCTTGCAGGTTTTAAATTTTCACTTATTTTTTGAACGTTGTGAACTTGTGAAATTAAAACAAAGTTCGGCGCACGCTATTCTATATTCTTGCGACTTGGCACAAAAATAAACCAGGCTAAAGAAATTAAAATGTGGTATGTGATAAGAATGAATATACTTTTCAATCATAAATCTTAATCAAATATTATTAAAAATTCATATAATTATTAAGTTCTAGTACAAATATTTTTCTTCCAAAATACAAAACCTAAATTCTGTATACTCTTATTCACACACATTTTCGAGTTGATAGAAATGTATACATGTATGTATCACTCACAGCCAGGCTAATTGTAGCTTTGATAATTGATCAATCATATACATGCCTGAATGCTCCTGTTAAGTTTTGAAGGTGTTCGTAGCAACTTACAGACATGAACCTCAAAATGTTTACCAGTGGACTGGTCTTGATTGAGTGAAGAATTGACTTGACCGAATTGCGTACGGCTTCGTCTATCTGCACATTTTCTATCTTACAGGAGAGGCTTCTTGATTATTATGAGTGCCGTCGATCCAGATATTCTCTATGTTCTTTATGAGAGAGAGAGAGAGAGGGGGGGGAGAGAGAGAATGGGAGAAGAGACAGAATATGCTTTAGGCGTATTACTAATTTTACGTACATACATTTGAAATATACTAATATTAATTATGATAAGGTTAGTATTAATAAAAGAATATGGACAGGTACATTGTGATTGAATCCAACATGCAGTTTCAGTCTGAGTCCACGTTCTACACATGTCAATCAAATCAGCCCGCGAGCTGCACCACGTGCTTCGGAATTAAAAAAAAAAAATATACATGCATGTCTAACAATTAAGTATTTAACACTGTTTGTGGTGTTTAATTTAATGCTTGACAGTTTAATTTGTATACTACGTTGTTAAAACAAAACAAACTCTCTCTCTCTCTCTGTTTATATTGAACGTTTTTTGGGGTTTTGTGTGTGTGTGGGGGGGGGGGGGGGGGGGGGGGGACATCTTAAACACGTTTAGCTGTTTAAAAAGGTGGTAAAATGAAACAATTATTTATTGTTACTGTTATTTAAATTGTATGATGTACGGGTAGAATTCCTGATGGTCACTTGTTGCATGGATTATCTACCTTAAGTTTGTATTCTGTGTTCAAGCGTAGAGTGATTTCCTGTCAGTGCGATGGTTTCACACCCCTTTGTGTAAAACAATTGGGAATATTTACACTTGCAAATGATTTCCCTTACATAACATTGTTTGCGCAGTCCGCTGTTATTCCTGCATAACAGCACTCTGGGTCAAGAGGTCAAAGGGTCACTACTTTCTCTACGTACTCAAACGAACCGACTTGCGCTAAAACACACCTAATATCGTAATGAAAACATGATTTAGGCATAAACAAAAAAAAAATTATCTGTATTGTTATACGAAGTTCTATTCATTCATTCTATTTGCTATATATAACATTAATTGCGGTGATAAATGATCATAGCTTAAGATTCACGTAAGATAATGTTTATGGATCGACATCGTAACAAAGCGTTCTTGAAAATTACAATCGCAATATGTCAAAGTACATGTAGTTAAATCAATTATAGTTCATATCTAACTAAGTCTCGGGATCAAAATAGAAACGCAATATCACAGACCTTTCGTGTTTAGTCCATTCACGGTCAAATTTAACTCCTTCTGCTTCTCTGTCCGGTTCGTTCCGTAAAAGAATTTACAACAGCTTGTCTGTAAAATGTCCGAGGAAAATCATTATGCTCTTAAATCTGATTCTGCGATAGAATTTCATCTAAAAAGGCCTCAGTAGACTCTTAAACTCAGCTTTCAATCGCTTTGTTCTCAAATTTCCAACCGCTCTGTGACTTCGACGAAAGTGTCACTTACCCGCCAATCGGGTTTTTTTTCAATTGTACAAATGAATTTTCTTTACTGTTTCATTTTATTATAATAAAAAAGTGCTGTCGCGTCAAAAGTAGTGTCATTTTTATTTATAAAGATTACCAAATTTAGACAAATACTTGCAACATTGTTGAACTATTTTTTTGTTACGTCATATTTATCGAAGCGGCTTTCTAGGTCATCACAAAATGTGAAGTACATGTATGGAGCAATATTATCGTCATCATTTGCAACAAATGTAAATATAAGTAGTAAGGTATTTTTTTGGGGGGGGGGGGGGGGGATGTACATCGCACCTTAAAGCTTCTTCGGGCTTTATGGGATTTGATCACGCGACCAATCCGTATTTATATCCGATATACATCCAAAAATGATACCTTTTTTCTTAAATAAAGTCAAATACAGTTTACATAAAACGTTGAAAGGGGGGGGGGGGGTTACGAAAAGGTTACTTGCTACATAGGAAGCTATTTAGTAGCTTCATATTGAACACAAATAAATGATATCAATATCATTTGGTATTTTAAGGGTAAAGTAAAGTTTTTCATATTATGCCGTTGATCGTATGGTAAACGTTCACTGTGTAGCATATGCTTGTCAAGGACAAGGTTAATTGTCTTGAGCATCGACAGTCTCTCTCTCTCTCTCTCTCTCTCTCTCTCTCTCTCTCTCTCGTTTAGAGTATATTGAAGGTTTTATGGATGTTTGCGGAGGTTATGGCATCTCAAAAACGTTTAACAGTTTAAGAATGCGGTAAAAAGAACAATTATTTTTTGTTGCTGTTAGTAAAATTGTCTGAAAAACGGGTAGAATTCCTGATGGTCACTCGTTATACGGATTATACACCAGCCTCATTACATATCTGTGTATTCTGTGCGCTTAAGCGTAGAGTGGTTTCCTGTCAGTGCGATGGTACGGTTTCACATTTTTGTGTAAAACAATTGGGACTAAAGTCAAAAACAATTTACTTTGACAGTCATAAAACGTTGAAGGGAGGGGGAGGAGGTTACGAAAAACGTTATTTGCAACTGATACTACATCTGTGTTATCGCTTCATATTGAACACAGTCACATAAAATAAAATCAATATCATTTAGTATTTTAAGGGTTTTGTTTTGAACATATTTTATTGAGATAAACTCAAAAGGATTAGATACAAGTTCTTACAACTTACTGGATCTTCTCCTTAAATGTAACAATAACTGACATGTATATAAAATTAATATATGTACTGATATACACGTTTCAACAAAGACAACTTACTTGAATCTCGAAGATTCGTCAATGAATTTGTGCACAGAAGCAAAAATGATATTGTTAATATGTAAAGGTAGGTTATCGTTACCATATTACCATATAAAAGTAAACTAGTATCAATATTGACTAAATCTAGCATAAATAATTGGTCAAACAAGTTGTTCCTAGCTCTAGAGAATAAAAGATATGATACACATCTTCTGTTTTACACATAAACACAGTGGAGTTTTTGAAATATTACCTTTTTTTAGATCATAATTTAATATACAGTTGTGTCTCAGCTTGGTGTGAATTATGTTGGTACAACGTTTACCAAAAGAAAAATACCTAAAGAGTTTCGTAACATTAGGCATATGTTAACGGAACAAATTGATTAAGTTGGCTGTTCTGGTTTCTACATTTAATGAATTCCACTATTGAGCACCATTGGGTACAAATAATTTTTTAATAAATCTAATCTACACTTAGAAACAATAAACTGATCCTTATTTCGTGTGTTATAGTGTGATATGGTTTCCCACTTGCTAGGAATAATATCAATTAAATAGTCAAGTACAATCCCCATGTTAATTTTGAACATAGTTTTGCACAACGTTGAAGGGGGGAGGGGGTTTCGAAAAACGTTGTTTGCAGCTGATACAACATTTGTTGTGTTGTAGCTTCATATTAAATACACATAAAATGATATCAAATTCATTTAGCATTTTAAGGGTAAAGTAAAATTTTCATATTATGCCGTTGACTGTAGGTACATGTGCTTGTCACGGACTAAGTCAATATAACTGTCTTGAGCATCGAGAGACTGTGTCGTAAAAATGCTTTAAATTGATATGGATTAAAAATATTTTTGTAGTCGGAAATGTTTAAAATCATTAAAAATAAAAATAATTTTTTTTATAGTTTTTACCCTCTCCTTCATGATTATATTATGAAAATGATTAAATATATTTGAATTAATAGCTATATCCACAGTTACATGAACATTTTTACATGTGCAGATGATTCATAAATTAAAATTTCTCTAAAATGATTGATAAGGAGTTTTGAAGACGTTCACTAAATACGTAATCATTTTACGTATAGAATGACTTTCAATGTTTGGTGGCCGTCTTATTGTCTAATAGCGTACAGGTAAAAATCTCCGATCACCTTATTTAACGGTAAGTCACACTGCCGCGGTTTGAGCATGGCTGCAGCGAGAACCGCGATGAATTAACCGTGCAGCCGCAATTGCAGCCCACACACTGACGCCTGCCGTCATAATGCAACATTAAATTCATACAACTTGTATTTGTCTTTTTTGAAAGAGCTTTACGGTTTGCGTGATTGAATTCACGTTTGTAACAGAGATAGAAGTAAAAATTTACACCAATAAGAGGAGAGTAATGCAACATAGAATGAAACAAACCATAAACAACAAGGTGTAATTATAATCGGGGCAATTATAGTCTCCCAAACGAATGAGGCCATCATTAGGGGTAGGGATGACCCACATGGGTCAACTTTACAGACGAAAAGATTTAATACTTGATTATTTCTATTTCTGAAATAACTATATATGATATTAGTCAAATTTGGTCCTCATAATTCACAATTTTTTTAAGTGTTTCAGGTACATTAAATTGTTGTGTTATTTTTCAGAAGAGTTGATAAAAAATATACCTTTGGCCTATTTATTTGATTTAATTGCACTCACTGGCAGTATATTACGTCAGAAGTGACGCTATTTTTATATTCAATCAAAATCAGTCAAAACTGGACATTTTTCCAATGTTTTTTTCGAATGGGAAATATAGAGCGACGCTTTAAACAAGAACGAACTTTTTGTCACTTATAAGTACTAGATAGATACATTTTTGGTGAACATTTTTTGTTTGTTCTAGCAATCGCTCAATGTTTTCTTAAAGAAAAACTGCTTCCAAACAATCCGTTTAATGCTAAAAAGCAAAAATGGCGGGAAAAGGTAAACTTTATGATGCCATATTTTTAAATTGTGGGCACTTAAATCAAAATGAAAATTATGAAAAAACTTCAAATGTATATCTGTACAAAGAAAAGAAAGAATAACAGTAAAATGACGATGTTCATTAAAGGGGACAAATTTAGGCTCAAACCTTTGATGATGTTCCCCAGGGGTCATTTACTGTATATCAGGTGAACCGACATGACCCAAAGAACAAGAATATATATGATTTATAGTGGGAATCTCAACTGTTTTCAAGATATTTGGGCACTTCCTGTTCAAAAAAGGGGGGGGGGGGGGGTCAGGACCATCCCCGGGGCCTATTATCTATATACCATTTGATGTCCCTTGTCACAAGGAACAAAAATATATATGGTTTAGGGGTAGGGATCTCAACCGTTTTCAAGATATTTGGGCACTTCCTGTTCGAGGGGGGTCAGGACCACCTCCAGGGCCCATAACCTACATACCATTTGATGCCCCTTAACACAAGGAACAAGAATATATATATATATAGTTTAAGGGTGGGGATCTCAACCGTTTTCAAGATATTTGTGCACTTCCTGTTCGAGAGGGGGTCAGGACCACCCCCAGGGCCCATAACCTACATACCATTTGATGCCCCTTAACACAAGGAACAAGAATATATATATTTTAGGGGTGGGAATCTTAACGGTTTTTGAGATATTATGGCACTTCCTCTTTCAGGGGGGACAGAACCACCCCAAATGGCAGTAACCTATATACCACATGATGCCCCATTACACAAGGAACAAGAATATATATGGTTTAGGGGTGGGGATGTCAACGGTTTTTGAGATATTAAGTAATTTCCCAAACCTGGGGGTTAGGGATGACCCCAGGGATCATATCTAATGTACCATATATATTGCCCATAACTCTCAATATATGCATCTGAGACCCCATGTCAATATCTTAAACGGTTATCAAGTTATAACCAATTACAATATAATGTATAATTTTTCCCATAGGATTCAATGTTAGCCCCCACCCCCATTTGACCCCCAACGATATGGTTGACCAACCCCAAATTAAAAAAATTAAAACAGGGTGACAACTAGATATGCAGGCCTATCATATCCTAGAGTTTTGTACAATTCTGTTTAGCCATTTCAGACTGAGAAATGCGAGGGACAGGTTCAGAGGCGAGAAAGAAGAAAAAGAAGAAGAAACCGTACAAAAACAATGTCTTCAAACTTCGTTTAGGAGACTTAATAAGCGAGAATCAAAGTGAAATTAGATAAGCATGAATATGAAAACAATAAAGTGAAATACAATTGTAAATGGGCTGAAGAATTAAAGAAATAAGCATAATAAGAACAAAAGCAAGATACATAGACTTTTGGCGGTAATTCCCTTCCAGAAGATACAGAATTCAGAGTTCTTCGTTTTGTGATAAAACTGGAGTCTTGTTATGGTTTACATATTTATTGCATTGGTATAAGTTACAAATGTTGCTTTTTATTATTGATAATAGTATTTACAAACACATTTAATAAGTTTATATTGTTTGCCACAAGTCAGTCTGTCCAACCAAAATGGTTTCACGTAACATTATTTGTAAAGAAAATAAGACTTGAGCAAACTGTTTACATAAAAATGAAATGTTACCGCTGTATCGCGCTTGCGATTTCTCACATTCAATTTTTGGTCAATCATTTAAAATGCACAAGTAAACCATTTTTTACTTCAAAAATAACAAGTGAACAGCCGTCAATGTGACAGCAAACCGGGTTTTATGCACATCTCTAATATATGTTCAATTGATCTGCAAAACAACTCCCTATTTTGAAACACTGTACGATGACTTATCCGTACAATAGGGGTACACTATATGCAATATTTTACAAGAAAATGACCAAGTTCAACAGACAGCTTGTATTTTGTTCATAAATTACAAAATCCAAGTAATATGCACATCTCTGATATATGTACAATTAATCCGAAAAACAATAACTTCCTACCTTGAAAACTGCAGGGGGAATTATCCGTACAATAGGGGTAACCTATATGCAATATTCTGCGAAAAAATGACTAAGTTTAACAGACAGCTTGTATTTTTTCATAAATTATCAAAAATCAAAATCCAGGTAATAAACGACATGTTTTCTCAACTAAAAGGTCAGAAGTGCGCTATCGGTTGTCTGAGATTTCCGAACATGTTCATTATGTGGCACACATATTAGTCAGCCTTTCTTGAAAGTTTTCAATAAGTTTACTTATTAAATATCACCGCGACATATTTCATGGTTTAGGTAGTTTTACCTATTTAAATATAATCTTAAACCTTTCGCAATAATTTGATTAACGATTAGAGATAACATTTACCTTTAACATTCAAACATGTATGTAAAATACTAGATTGCAATTGCCCCTTTTTACACAATATTTCTACTCAACACTTGACCTTGGATTAAATTATGTGTTAACGATTACAGTGACAAGCTCAGATTGTTGGACTGTTGCGCCAATTCAATAGATAGTATTACTTGTTCAACATGTACATGTATATCTTTTATCTTCGATGTACCAGGGGGGAGGTAAGATCATATTTTTTATTAGTACAAGATTTATTAAAATTACGAAATCGCAACGGAGAATAATAAAAGCCACAATATCCCTGCATTGTTTTTAAACAATATGAGGATCTAATACCATTGAGACCCTAGAGCAATGTGGTTACTGTTTAATAAGTATAAACGTATCTTCTTCAGCGGCAATCTCTATGCTCGCGTGATTTCCAAGTACGCTGTTACATGCGTGAAAAAGCAAATATGAATGTACACAAGTACATCTGCCAAATATCATTATAAAAATATAAATGAATGAAGGTGTTTGACACAAAAAAAAACCATTTACAACAAATTTAAACAGGCTTTTCAATTTTGATTGAGAGAGAAAGATGGTGAACATATTTAAGTTCTCATGTTGACATAAACACGAGATAACCGATAAATTTGCACTACTATAGTAAATACTTTTTATACATTCTGAGTTATTGACGTCCATCACAATCATATTTTTGAGTTCTTATAAGAATTTCATATACTAGTAATACATGTAATAGATAGTGATTATTTTATTTATTAAAATTCATTCCGTAACTTGCATTACAAACAATAATATTCGAAGAATCAATCCCCAACTCCTTTTTTTGCCAACATAGTTTTAAAAATATAATGTACATAGCGTTACGCTAAATTTAATTAATTCTAACAAAATCATGGCTACATGTATATACAAAATGGCCACTGCTTTAACAATAAAACACGCAGAGTTACTGATATCTGTGCACTCACTAAACACCTTCACGTAATCTTTAAAGTTTTTATATATCTGTTTCCTTTTATGAAGTGCCAAGATGTCCCAGACAACGGAGTCCCGGACAACTTCTTCAGAGCAAGGAACAGCTAAGGAGGAAATAACATCACGAAGAAAATATTTGATTGGTCCATTTGTGTTTTTGCACGCACTCACTTTATCGTTGTACAGCACCACTATCCACCTCTACTATCCTTACCACGTTCAAAAAGAGCTTTTCCCAAACGAATTAGTGACGACAGAAAAAAGCTCTCTTTGTCAGAGCAAAACAAATTCAAGTTTGACGAACGAAAGAATCGTACAGTCTGTCGTGGCAGAATATTCCGTATATGCTGCAATATCCATGGGATTCCCTTGTCTAATAGCTAACATACTCCTAGGAAGCATGAGCGATCGTTATGGAAGAAAACAGTTGCTTATTATACCAACCTTGGGGTTGCTGGTAGCCCAAATTATCGTAGTTGTGTTCATGTACGTTTCAGTAGATCTGTATTACTTTCTAATACCGTCGATTATCCTTGCTGGTTTTGGGGATATGTTTGCAGTTCTCCAGATCTCGTTGAGCTATTTGTCTGATATCACAGAAGCTTCGAAAAGTAGAACCGTTGGGATAGCTCTACTTGAGCTCTCTGTCGGCATGGGGGTCCTACTGGGCCAAATCATCGCGGGGTACTTGATTCAATCTGTAGGATACACATTGACCATTCTCGTATCATGCATTGTGAAAAGTGCAAACCTTATAAACATCTTTCTCCTACCTTCATCTATCCCAACTACGAAAACCCAATGGAGCAGCAAAGTAGTTATACGATCCTTGAAAGAATCATTCCAGTTTTATTACTCCAAAGAATTTTCTGGATCTCGATGGAAATACAACCTGTGTCTTGTCATCTTTATCATAGGAAATATGACAGTAATTGGAAGAGACGGGGTAGAGACATTATACATAATCAGCCCCCCATTCTGTTTAACTCCGGTTCTTGTTGGATGGTTTAACGCTACCAAAGCGGTGATGCAACAAACACTTGCTATGATTCTTATACGGGTGTTCTTGAAATTTTGGAGCAATGAATTTATAACGGTGTTCGGAGCAATATCGGGATTAATATATTTTGTCATCGAGACTGTGGCACGTTCAACACTTATGCTATTTTTAGGTAAAAAATATTTCAAACAATTCCATGGTAAAATTCAACTAATGGCCGATCCACAATGAATTTATTTTCACTTCTTTTCTCGATGCCGTTATATACAAATGAATTGACTTTAAGGATGGGGGAAATCGATTTTCTATCACAAGAAAGACAGTAATTCATGTAGCACATAACAACAGGCATGGCTGCTAGATATCATTCAACATCGAAAATTTAATTAATCACAAATAACTATTCGAAATCTGATTTTAATAAATTGTTATAATAAAATCCATTATTGAATATGCCATTGAAAACTTCTTAAAGAAATAAAAGAGGAAGTGCTGTCGGAGGTAATCTGAATGAGACATTATTCTATCCATGTAAGAGTGAATACATGTATCATATTTTACAGCTCCTGTTCTCGGCTTTGGATTGATACTCGGTTTTGTCATTATTCGAGCTATTGTGTCAGTGGAAACGCCTGGCAATAAACAGGGTACATTTTTTATGACCATTTACGCTAAAACATTAAATAACCCCAAGATTTACTACTTTTATTTCATGAACAGCTTTAATTTGTTCAATCATTTTACATCAATTTAATACCATTGAAACCCTACCTTACACATTTGAACAAAAGTTATTTTTACAGGTGCTCTTTACGGAGGGTTGGCTGCAATACAGACCATTTTTGTATTTTTTGGATCCATTGTCTTCAATGCAATTTACAAGAATACTGTCCATACCAACAAAAGAATATTTTTGATATTTATCATTGCTTTATTTGTTGTAACGTTGATTTTGTCAATGTAAGTATGATTTTTTACTCATGCATTTATTACTTAAAAAGCCATAAGCAAAACTTTGATGACTGATAAACAATTCACGTTGATAAGTTGTAAATGTCTGTTTAAAATAAATTTATTTAATTAATGATTGATAGATAGACCGATATATAGATAGATATTGTTTCAATTTCAGAATTTTGTACATGAAATCCAGGAGTCGGAACAAAAAATACACAATCGATTCGAAGGAAATAAACATCGCAGCCATTGAAGACAATAAAATATATTAACTGGCTAAAAGGTGTATTTATGATCATCTGTGAAAAAAAATAACAGTGCACTCAGAAATTGATTGAAAATTTATTGAAAACCAATTTTAAAAAATAAAATATGCAGCTGATCACGTTTTAATAACAATTAATAAAAACGAAACGAAAATTAGCTTAAAATATTTATTTATGTGTTATTATTTTCCATACTTTTAATCACGTTAATTTTAATATTGTTCACGTCAGCACCAAATCGTCATGGAATTTTTAAGATAAATACGATCGTCACAACTGATAAACATAAGGCAATGGGAATAATGTCACTTTTGTCACATAACAAATTTTGGATTATTTAATTCTTTCAACAAAGCATTATGTTACGAACCACGAATACTATAGGAAGCCATGCAATCAAATATTATGGTGTAAAATCTTTAGGCAATATCCAATTAAACCTTTATTCAGGAATTAATTCACTGGCTTTATTCTTATGCATGAATGATTTAAATACCCGTATCTTGTCCATAGTCTGCTGGGCATGTAACAAATAAGCAACATAATTTGAAAAGAATGATAACAGAAAAAATAAATATATTATATCGATTATTTAATATACTAATAAGCACAACAGTTTTCGAAAGAAAATTGCCCAGCATATTTCAGAAAACTTTCATTCATACACACATACATGTAGTTGAAATCGAACAATTAACAACATTTCGGATTTTCTTTTCATTGGGTGAAGCTTTCGTTCGTTTGCGTAATTTTAGTTGACATATTAAGAGGGATAACTTCAGTTTCACCTTCATTTTCGACAACCATTTGAGTTGTTTGAGCAGTGGTAAGAGCGTTTCCATTTGCTTTCTCTTGGTGTTTGGTGAGATGAAATATTTTGAAGCATTCGAGGCGGATTGATCTGTCCATTGCCCCATAAACAATCGGATTGCAACAATTTCCTATTGCAAAGAAAACTGTAATCGCAACGTAGAAATCGGCACTCAGCTTTAATTGTTTATCAATGGATCTCACGATACCATAGGGCATGTATCCGATCACGATCAACAAAAACACCATTCCAAACATTTTGGTGATCTTGATTTCCCGCTTCAACCACTCCTTTTGGCGGGAAGCTCTAAAAGCGATCGACGATTGGTGAACCTTGATAAAAATTGCTATGTAGCAAACAACAAGGATGATAGATGGAAGAATCATTAGAAACATAATCACAAGCAGGTTATACGGACCGTAGTTTTTCTTAACGATACACCGAAGTAACCTTGATTCATAATAAGCCATCTGTCCAAGGGAGGGTTGAGCCAGAAAGAGCAGAGGTATAACTCTAGCAAAAACTAGAACGAAACATGTGTATGCTCTCTTTGATATTTTCTTGTAGAAATTATTGAATACCACCACTATCAAGCGGTGTATAGCAATCAGTCCTGTATGCCAGAGCGACGAGCCCATGAATAAAACTGTGAAAAGCGTGGCAAGCTCACATCCTAGCATGCCTGTAGGAAATTCTCCCATGAAATATGATAGCATTACGAGGTTGTTATTAAATCCTAGGTTTATGATATCGTTAATACAGAGACTAATAATGAATATATTGATAATATTATTCAAATCTCTCCTTGTGAAGACGACGATCAAAATAAGTATATTTGCAAACAGGCCCCATAATAAAGCAACGAGCATGACAATACCGCCAATGTATAGAGCCGTCCTCGAAGGACCAGAGGCAAAAGATGAGTCGTTTGATGATTCATTGTTGGAAGTATTAAATTCAGAGAATGACTCCAACATAAAAGTCATATTGTCAGATATATTCTTTGCCATTTATGCGTCGTTTTTTTTTTTTATGAAGAATATGATGTGGTGTGTTGGCTTTCAGCTTTTTCATATAAACAATTTACAGCCATCCGTACAAAGTCGGCGAAATCAATGGATGAAACATTGTGATACAGGACGTTGTCCACACTTCATTGTAACATCCAACATTTATTGGTATTCTGTTACATTAAAATCACGTTCATAGGAATTTCTATCTTTATGACTTTAACCTGATCAGCCAAAGCACAAATCCTTGTGAAGATTTAGATAAACTAATGGCTTTGAGCTGATGTTGGAAGGGTTATCTTTATTAGGAACCTGCGAGTGGATTCGTTAGAAAGTGATTAATTCTTGTTCTGTGTACTTATTCTGAATAACATCGCATTCAGGTCTGATTTCTGGTAAAATACGGCTTTCCGGTTTTGTTCACTGAGTTTTCTGAAAAAGATGGAAAAAAAATCTCCTTTTATTTTAGATTATACAGGGTTCAAAGACGAAAGAAGCCTGTTTATGGCTTAAACTCCAGTATTGTCAAATGTTAATAGTGATTACATTCTTCGTTACGTAACATGTTGACTGCTATAACAGCACTCTTTATATGCAATTTATCACACGAAGAGGTTTCTTCAAACTTTAACACGACGGAAAACAATCAACATTAATTTAAGTCTCCATATTATGCGCCACACTTGACAGTGCTAAACGAGCAAAACCAGGAAAGAAAAATACCTCGGTGGTCTTTTACCAAGAAATGTACTTGTCACATTTTGAAGCGGCGAAAAGGTTATTGGAGACATGCTTTCCTATTGAATTGCACAAAGGAAGCCTACATGCAGAAATTTGTCGTTTCTTCCTCGTTACTGGCGTGTTAAGGGGTTTTATTGCTTAACTTATCTAATAGAGAACGGGTTAAATGCTTTGCAGCTTATTATGCTAGATAAGTTACCACTGGCAACTGATATTCTAGAACGTTGTATATCAGTTTATTCTTCATATCAACAGGCAGCTATATTGAGTAAGAGGTTGATGGATTATCCATATCCTTAATTAATCATAAGCATTTCTTTCTGCTCTCATTTACTTTTTTAAAAAATTGAAGAAAATTTAAATAGGGAATTCGAACACTGTCTGGTGTATTCTAGATGTCTTAGAATCAATAAAAAAAAATAAAAGAAGGAGTCGTGACTCTCGGGTCAAGAGTTCATACCCTAACTGTAGGCTATAGAAATATTCAAGTGTAACTAATGTGTAATCAATATCAGTATTGATAATACATTGACACAAAAATATCGTGTTCTGAAACCAGAAGGCGGTTTTTCTGTCATTATATAAAGATGACCAATCCATGAATTTAGTTTCTCAAATTTCATTAAGACGCCGATAAACTTGAACGATCAAGTTAGGTTTAGTTAATCACAGCTTTTACTCCACGTGAAATAATAAAACGTAAACCTTTTCAGTACGAAAACAAAAATAAAACCTTACAAGTACTGCCAATATATATTATACGGTACCTTGTCTTGGTATAGTTTGCAACGATCTTAATGACGGGATCACCAATACTAATGACAATTTTATTAAATACCAAACCACAGACAAGCCCATATTAGAAGCCGTGCAGCTGTTGATCGCGGACGGACTGTTGTCACGTTAAAACTCTGACTCTCTCGTGATTTTGCGTAATCTTTGACGTTGATTAGAAACGATTTGTGGCGCGAAAATGTAATTAAAAGCATTTCGTAAAAGCGTTATATATTTATCTATAAATCGTCCAAGCCTTGCTAAAGTGTAAGAGTGAAAGTAAAACGTACTAACATTGCGACTTTCTCTCAGTCTGACCGCCAGGAATAATTTAACTAAGCTTTGAAAGAGTCTACCGCTGTAATACTTCCAATAGTATGGAACAAGTTAATCTTCTCTATGCTTTACGTTAGTTTTATTTTTGTTAGACATAGGTAAAATGTCGTTTAAATTGGTAATGTGGTTAATATTGTCAGAAGTCAGAAAAAATAATAGCCCCAACAATTAAAATATTGATTAAACAATGCAGTTGGGTGTATATTCCATAAAGACAGGTTGAAAGTAAAAAATATTATACCGATCTGCGTTCCGAGCTTCATGGTACATGTACGTGTATTAGTCTCAAACAGGGATATCATTTACAAGACTTCTTGAGGCAAAATTGATCTGCTATATACGTTTAAAGGCAATCATAAATTGATCAATAAAAATTTATAATGATAGACGTGTATATGAAGGAATTAATTTCAACTGGGTTGGTCTAAGTTTAATTTTCTACATGTAGGTAGCAATATAAAATTAGTAAAAATATTCAGTCTGTAAATGTGAAATACATTAACAGTCATACAACTAAAGTCACATTATTTTAGCAGACATATACGCAGGCGGAAGGACAAACTACATACAATAAATAAATATGGTGTGACTTTTGGGCCGTAAAAAAGGGTAATTCTTTTATATCAAATATGTATGGAATTGTGCTAAAAACTTGATATACACATATTCACAGCGAAGGGTGAATTAAGTTGCATGCAGAAATATTTCGTATGGAAGAAATGTATCAATGACGAAAATTTAGGACCTGCACAACAGTTTCTATCATGAAATACAGTCAATGTGGGTTTCTTTTCTTTTAAACTTGATTCGGGAATTAAAAAAAATCAAAGTCTTATATTCTAACATTCATCACACAAAATAAGTTTCTTTAGTACGAAGAAAGAGCTCAATAAAGTTTTTAAGTTAATTGCCAAAAAAAACCCTGAAACTTCTTACAACGTTGGTGTATAAATAAACTCAAATATTCGTACTAAGTGCGTAAAAGTTACAGAAACACGCAGACGTCAATGCAGAGAGAGTTGAACATTATTTATGAATACATTTATTGTTCACCCTGAAGTTAAAATCTTTCCAGTTTACTTGTTCGGTGTCAGAGTTTGAAACAGTTGTCTTTACTGCAAGATCACGAATCTTGGGCTAGGCTGCACTGAACGATAGCTTAGCACGACTCAGTGTTTTGTAAATTGATTACACCCTTCGAATTAGGAACTACACGCTTCCAAAATCACGTACCTCTAATAACCAGCGAAATTTTTAAAATGTTACCACAGTGCTCGCTTATTTGAAATGAAGGAAGAGATGGTAAATCTGATTTTCGTAAAATTTATTATTTTTTTATTTTTAAACATTCAGTAACAAATTATTCAATTAAGTTTATTTTTCTCCTTTTCTCGGGGTAGTTTAGGCTGTAAAGCTCAATGAACAAAATGAAATATAGTCAGGGAAAAATGATAGGATACAGAATAAATGTAAGCTTTTATCCGCTATTAAAGGCTATTAAAATAGATAAGATAGGAAATACAAAGAGAAACATTGAGGGTGAAATATCAAGTTGATACAGATATGTTGAAGAGATGTGTTCTCGGATGGGAACATATCATTGTGATGGGAATATAAAGGGTTGTGTGCCTTTTAATGAAAATTTACTCCAATGTTTCTATTCATTTAAAATTTATACAATGGGCGTATCTAATCTGCAGCCAGAATTTGACATAAGTAGCAAGCACCTGCTGCCATTCAACATGTTGTAGATATCTAAATGTGCCGACCGCGGCTTAGCAATCACATTTTTATTAATTTCATGTCACATTGGTGAGTGAAAGTTTTGGTTATCACAGAGTAAGATGAATTGAAAAACCTAAAAAAAAAAAAAAAACCGTGACGAGTTTTATCAGCAAGGCATGTGTTAGGCAGCATGTATTATTAAATTAATGATACGTTTATGAGGTTCATTTTTTGTTGCTTAAAATACAGGTATAGTACTTGAGGAAAATGATTATAAGAAATTGCAAAGCAATCATTTTTTTTTATCATACATGCTATTTTTGTAATTCATTTTTCATCATTTTTCATAGTTTTTAAGGACTATTTTAAGCATATAAGTGGAATTTAAGTGAAATAAATGATGCTTATACGACCCAAATTCGTTCGTTGTTTACGTTTAATAAGTCCTTTTCCTGTCCTTTTGCAGACCATAGAAAAAAACAACGTCATTCCGTTGCTATGCCTATGGTGTTAAATTTATGTGCTTGTATATACCTAAGACAATGCAATAAGTATATGATTTATATATCCAAGTAGGTAAAATATTAAGTGTATAATCAAATGATTCGTCTTGCTTGTGACACAAAAAAAGAATATTTTGAGCCGTTATCGAACAGCAGTGGGTACATTTTAAAAACAATTCACATATTTGGAATATTTTCTCCAATATGAGATATTATTTTAAAGAGGTGTCTAATTACAGTTCTCCAATAAGAAAAAAATGGAATTTTTAAAAATTTTATCAACGAGTAATTATAGATCATTAATGAAATATTTGTCTATTTATGGATTCTTATTAGATACATGTATATAAAGTAGTTATAGCTGAGACTGAGCCTCCAAGTTCCCATTGTCGTGAAGACCTAATTAGGATTCTGATCCTCTTGTAATTTGACAGGACATATGACCTAGGTCTTAGTCATCCCGCTAATTATCGGAGTGATCTCTAGCTTTATAGCAAACGTCCATTACTGAATCCAGGGAGGAACACCCACAGCTGTCGTCTATACCTACTGAATAATGTACCAATGACAGGAAATAAATAAATATGCTACCATATGTCTGATCAAAATGTAATATGATTATTAATTAAACCTGTTGTAAGGGGGGAAATCTGCAAATGAGCTAAAATATCTGACAGCTTGTTCCTATTTTCTTGTATGTGTTAATCAGTTGTTTGATTGGTATATGAACTATTAATGAATAATTATAATCCAATTGCGGATATTAAATTCTCCTGAAAGGAAACAAACAGAAAAGTGGATGACAAGATGCGATCGTATCTTTTACGCCAAATGGAAAATTACGTTATGAATGACGGATGCTACATCGTACATAGCAAGGTAGTATATATTTAAGGAATAAGGAATCATTCTTTGAGTATTATGAGGTAATCAAATACAGTCACGGTGATCAAATCTAATAAAGCCTTAAGGGCTTTATGATAGATTTGTTCACGCCCGACTGTATTTGATAACCTCATAATATTATTTTAAAAATGATTCCTTATGACTTATTTTCAGTGATTGTGCGATTGAAAATTAAAATAGTCATTGATGAATGTATTTGTCTACACATTACAAGATCGATTCGTAGTGTTATCACAGACAAAGACACTGGGAAATGTAAATATTTTGGTATCCGTTGTTTTCAATAAGATACATATTGAATTTATAGGATATGATTTCTAGCAGAGAACTTGTTTTATGTTTTCTCTCATCGCAGCTTTCATTCTGAAATTTGCGTATCTTTTAAGTTCATAGGGCGTATAAACTTCGTGGGTTATAAACTTGTTTACACTATCCAATAGATCATTCTTTGAATCTGTACATAAGATTAGCACAGAGTTTGTGTTCAAAAGTTTATCAATACGCGTGTGGATATTTTTCTTTGAAAACGTATGATATGGATTGTTTATTAGATTTGCGGTTTCAAAGAGAATATACCTCACTTTTATCATTATGTTTCAAAAATGAAATCACAAAGACTAATGTTTAAAAAAATACATTTACCTGTAAGAGAAGAATCAAACACCATAGTTAATTTAATTTACATAGTCATTAGCTTACAGTGTTTTATTAAGAGGAGTTAAAAAATAAGGATGCTTCATCATCATCATCATCATTTAATAGGGAATATGAACGTAGTCATCTATTAGGGTAATGAAAATTAATTTCTCACCAGTATTGTAACGGTCTGAAATATCTACGACCGTCTCAGAATAAACAGATAATAATTAGTTTACGTTTCGGATTTCATCTTTCATTAAAGAGGGTTCCTCGGAACGCTTAATCACATGTCTATTATAAAAGGCATGCTCACGTATGAGCAGCGTTAGTTTCTTAGTTAAATAGGGTCCAATATAATAACTCACGTCTTCAAATTCTTATTTTGTTGCCGTACAAATGTTTTCTTTTGAATTCTAAACAAATACTAATTCTATAACTTTATACGGACATGATATAATAAATAAATATGTATATGGCATAGTCAAAAACAATTCTTAAGGGAAAAAAGATATACATGTATTTTTATTAAATAAACCAAAGATACTGTAAAATTGTTGTCTGAGCTAAGATATTGAATGATTGTTTAAAGATTTTAAAATAAATTACTCTTTAAATTAGAAATCGATATAATTAAGATATCAATGTTAGTAATTTTTATTTAGCCATTTTTCGCAATTTATTTTCATAAAATAAAATACTTCTATATTAAAATACTTACCTCTACACTCCGACTAATGCTAATCCAGAAATCACGCCGACATCTAACTAGATTTTCATATCATCAATGACAGATATCTCCACTTCTCGTGATTATATCCACCGCTCTTAGTGACTGTATAAACGCTTCTGTCGGATTTCGAAGAATGCTACTCCAGCTATTGATCACACAAATCTTATGTATTGAACAACCGTTTCTATAGACTCAAGAATCTGAGCTTGCGCGAGAGTTTGCGTGGCTCTCTATATATACGTACCGCCTTTAGTAACGAATGGCGAGGATTTTTATTTCCAGTGAGGCTGTATTTTCACCTCAGTGCATTGCAGTGTTTAACAAAGTAAGCTTACAATACCAATAACTACATGTATTATATTTGTGGTAGACTACTCTATTTTGTGGGAAATAGTCTCAGGTTTAGCGTTACCACAGTGCGCATGTTACATGATGTATTCAACATCAAAAAAATCTTTTTGGAATAAAAGCTAACGATATTGATATGACATATGCATTTTCAGTTTCAGCTGTTTTAGAGAGAATGAGGGAATGGAGAAAAATGGTAAATTATTAACTGCTGTTGGTAAGATTCATAAAATATCATCTTTTATTTATTTTAAGCGACTAAAAGAAGACAAAATTATTATCTGCAGTCTGATACAATGTGCCATCAAATGAAATAATCAATTTATACTCACAAATCACTATCATGCTTAAGACCTGTTTGTACATCATCCAGTTAAAATCTTTGATTTACAAGATAGTAAGTAAGCTTTGAGATTGGCACACGTTTATTTCAATTTTATCTTATACAATTCCAATTATACGTACATGAATGGTTTTATTACCATTTTATTTTTGTTCAAAGATAGGATGTAGGAAATGCCACGTTTTATTATGTAAGGACGATCAAGCACATGATTGCTGTATCAGAAATTCAAGTCGCGCACAATTGATTCATTGGATTCATCTTTTATCGTACTTTTGCATTAATCAACTTAAGTTTAACCTTTTGGGGTTTCTTAATCGTTTCAGCGACACAAACCGGTAAATTGTTTGACGCGCCTTCTACATGCAAAATTCGAGGTAATTTCAACTCTAACCTCTGTTCTAGATATTGTCCACAAATTGAATAAAAAATCTTTTGCCATAAACTAACATTTAGTAAAGAAAAAATTAAAATACTTTAGCATTTTCCTTTATCTTTATACAGAGCTCTTCTTTAAAAGAAGGTAAATATAGGCTAAAGATGACCACGACGTAATCGATATTTAAAAGGGTTTGGTGGTTATCGGCAGTTTTAGACTACATGTACATTTGTATATGAATCTCCATGAAAAGAAGGTCTCAATATAAAGTTATAAAAAAACATTAGATTTTAAAGCTGTAATATTTTGAAATGTCCCTAACTACATTTTAATGTTGATCTGGTTGATAAATTGTAGACCATTAAGCCGCTTTAAAGATGTATGTTCTTAAGTGGTAAGATATCGCAAGGCCCTTTGTTTCATCGGACACCACCTTTGCTTTTCATATGAAACTTAAGCAATTCTGATGTTTTTATTTATTAGGTTTTAACAAAATATTTTAAAGAGAGATAATTGATTTCCATAGAAAAGAATAAAAAAAAATTATTTTGATGTCAATTTTATTGTGATCGGCTTCAGGTACATCCGCGTACTTCAAGCCTGGGAAGCGAATAATGACATAATTATATTAACCGATAGAATTTTAACATATAAAAAGATAATTGTGCTTTCTTTGGGTTGTGTTTTGTTGACACTACTAAATGTTTTTCACTATTTTCAACTGTTCAGTTCAAACACTTATCAATCGTTTCTTCATTTTGAAATTTTTAAAAGAATTTGTTGTGTAAAAGACAGTTTATTTATTTAAGATGTTTACCCCTACGGCATTCTACAAATGGGGCCAGACTGATGTTTTGTTTTTGTTTATTTGTTTGATTGGGTTTTTTTTTAAATTATTGGGTGTTTTGTCAACACAAACAATCAATTATAATCACATTGTTAAAGTAATAGATTCTAAAACATCAAGAACACTGTCATGCACATATAAAATTCACTCGCACACTGACACATTTGATGTTGCCACACTGATGTTGTATAGCCAGGAAAAGCTCCTCCAAAAGAGGGAGAAGATTCCTCATATTCTATATATTCAATTTATTGTCCAATTAGGAACCCTCAAAGGACAACAAGATGATTGTACAATAAACACAATGCACAATAAACACATACAAAACATACAAAAAAAGGGAGACAGTTGTAAGAATGAAAGGAAACAGACTTAAACATTAGCATAGTTATTGGTATCTTTTTTGATATTTATACCCAACACTCATATAAAACCCTCATGTGCAAAAATGACAAGAAAATTTATGGATGAAATATAAAATAATGACTGTCAACGTGATAAATATATGCAAAGTGCCTCTCTTGATCATGATTACATAGAAGTATGTGACCCATGTACAATCAAAAGTGCTGAAATTCTTAATCTCAAATAAAATATTGGAAGTTTAGAATCAGAACTTGCTTAGTCAAGGGAGGAGAACTACATGCTAAAATAGAAAAACGAGATGTTATATGTTTTCCTTAACTGAGTTCATTTCCTGTTCTACATGTAAGTGTAAGGTATATCCATTGCAATACACTGAAACACAAAAAACAAAAGATTTTCGAAAGTCAATGACTTTTAGAAAGCTGTCTTCTAAGGACAAGTTGCTTTTGACATTTATGAAAATCCATCTAGATGAAGATTTAGCAGATAGGTTTTCTATTTCCGTGTCATATTTTTTCCAGAATATTTATTACTTTGGTGAAAGTTCTTAGCCTTGGCAAATCCGTGCAAATCCCCCCCCCCTTTTTAAACCCCCAAGATACTCTCTGTTCGACACATCATTGATTGTTCTGATGTTGTCATTGAGAAACCTCAAAGTATGATGGTTTCAAACCAGGGCTGGAGTGATTACAAGCATCTCTAAACCGTCAAATTCCTGGTAAGTATCACAGTCAACAATCCACGGCATGACATATATCTCAAAGCTGGAACTTTCCAATGTGTAAAAATCGATCTTCTAAAGTCAATTCTTGGTCTTCTGTATTCATATATTAACACAAAGTATTAAAATATCACTACAGCAGCTGTATAAGGTAGAGGTATATCCTAAATATCAGCGAGCTTGGTTTACGCTGGGTTTTTTCCCCTATTACCTTTAACACGCATATCTAATTAGGTCATTTAATATGGCGGCGCGTAATGTGAAATAAAACTATACGAGTTCTGTAAAACAATGGGTTCATTTCGTTTATGTTTATCAATAAGCAATGAAGTAGTTTTCCCTATCATTTATGCAATTCTCCTATAAATAAAATGGTATACAAAATGTGTTTACAAAACAGCTTAATCCAGAAAATTCATCAATATTTCAAAGTGAACATGTGATTTTGTCCCTTCTGCAGATTCGTTATAAAGTTGAGAGGGTATGGTTATGCAAATAAGAACGTAAATTAGATTTCAATAATGTTTAAGGTAATACAAACTTAACCTACAAAAAATCTCGTTTATTAACCTAGTCGGCACGCAACGTTGTTTCAACGTTGAGGAATGATTGAATTAAAGTTGCAACGTTGATCAACTAGTAATCAACGTTGAGGTTTCAACGTTGAAACCCAAACCATATCTCAATGTTAATTCCACGTTGAAAACCCAACTGGTTTTCAACATTGAAGGCATCAACCACTTTTCTACGTGGAAACAACGTCTTAATAGATGCATGGACTGTACAAACATTTTCAGCTTTGAATCCAGTTTTCTTTAGATTTTTTTTATTAAGGTTTTACTTATATTTTGTCAAATATTGAAGTATTGAATAAGGCGTTTTCAAAATTATTGATATTAATTCGAATGTTATTTTATTTGATTCCAAATAAAATTTTAATTTTGTTATATTCTTTATTTTCAATGGTTTTTTAAAATGAAATTTTAAGTAATTATTCCACATTACATTTAAAAGAAATATTTTGGAAATATGAATGCGAGAAATTTAAGATTGAGATCGCGAACAGCAAGTGGCTAATTGTAGTTTAAAGTCAGTGATATGGGGATGCAGACCCATTATTACTGCAGGCACTGCTGATCTTGAGGGTAATGCAATTTACCATGCTGCTCTATGTCATCTTGACTGTTAAAGACGCTATCGGTGAACAAAGAATACACCTAGTGCAATCACTACACGGATTTTATATTCAGTGAAGTGCCAAGTTTTGGGGTTTTTTTTGGCATTTGGACTTTAACTATTTAATATTTACACTAGATGATATCCCGCGCAAGCGCGGGAATTAACACTTTACACATTAATGGCACAATGCTAAACTGTTGAACCATAGTTTTATTTCATTTTCGTATACACTGTGTCCGATTTTTTTCTTACTCGCTTTCTTAACCTATTCTATAAAATTGAAATAAAAAATCAACTGAATGGCCGGATATTTAGATGACGGATGAAAAATCTTAAATTCAGTGAGTAGGTATTTTATTATAACTGTTCCAAATGAGAATTTCAGATGAAGACTGTTTTGAAAACAAAACAATTTGGGGAAGGTGCCCCCCTTTAGTTTCCCTGTTTAATGCACACATCATTTATTCATATTGACATGATTATTTATTTGCATATTTTAAACAAAAGTTGTCAGACCCAAAGGATCTGCCCGATGGTAAACTCGCCCTACACTTTCCGCTATGATGTAAATTAGTCAAACCGCGGTCCTAGGCACCCCGTTCTGGATTAAAAAAAATTAAAACTAATTGTTGCATCAAATTGTTCCATTTTATTTATTAACTTTTTGATATCAACCAGAGAGTCCCATCCAAGGTTTGACTATACGTGCACGCGATGCATGATGAACCCGTCCTACACTTTTTGCTATGACGTTAATTAGTCAATCCGCGTTTAGGTTACCCCTTTCTGGAAAGTTCTATTCCATTCTCTTAAGCGAGAAGTCGCGCTTCACTGGCTTTTATCATAACTAAAATCGCGCATTCAAGAAACGAATTGCCTTATTTCATTTATTCAACATTTATCAAGTCTTAACTTTTATGTATAATCCAAGTAAGTTCCTTATAAATTTATTCATTGTTTACGTAATCATTCAATATTATTTCATTGCAAGTATATATTTTGATGCTAACCCACTGCCTTGGATCCGCCAAAGCGTATCCACCACCTTACTATCATTTTTGCGATTCCGAGCTTGTTTATCAAAATTGAAAGTAGGTTTTTAATTTATTGTACAATAATTAATTATCAGATAAAATTCATACATAACTTACGGACTTCATATGATACTTGCTGAAATACCGAAGGTGTAAGCAGTTACTCTAGTGCAGGCATTTCTAAGTTTATTTGCCTTAAGTCTTAATTTACAAGTATAGATATGTGAGTATCTTGGGTATTTTTTAACAGTTTGCAGAATGCAAATATTGAACTGCTCGTTGTGGATTGTACAATTGTGTGTTAACATCTTTTGTTCCATATCATGGATAACAATCATGGCTATCATTTGATGGAATGCACAGGGTTTCTTTGTGTTCATTTTCCTTGATTGACTTTTTTTGTAAAATGTTGCATATAAACATATATTGTTAATACGGCATTAACATTTTGAAAAGCCATGCCCAGAACTTACACAAACTCATAACAATATATGTTTATATGCAACATTTTACAAAAAAAGTTAACTAATTTTGACATTTTTTCAACGTCATATCAACATATCTTAAACTATATTTCACCATCATTTCTACGTTGAAACAAGGTTGAATTTTGACGTTGAAACAACGTTTTATTTTTAACGTTGCTTCAACTGCAACTATATTTCAACGTTGTTTCAACGTTGCTGTCTGACGTTAGAACAGCGTTGTTTCAACCGCTGGGATTTAAGCTTGTATCTGCAGATCCATAAAATACTAGGCGAATCAACAGGTTCTAGTATTTGTTTTCATTTTCGTTATGCGTATGCATGTCATATATTTTTTTGTATCAAAACAACATCATTTTTTTAATTTCCAATATTTCAATTTTTTTTAAAAGACTTAATCTGTTTAAATATGTTTTCTGGGAGAAATGGTTTGTTCGAAAAATTATAAAACACATCAATGATCAAATTTTGGACCAAGCAGCTTTTAAGAGGAGATAGTGGAAAAGCCAAACGTTTGAATATCAAACAAATCCTCGATCCGTGAGATTTCTCAAGATCGGAAGTGATGTCATCAACATTTGAAATTTCTCTTAAGGTTAAGATCAATATCTATAAGACTTATACGCTTCATTAAAATTGGCTGTGCCGTTTTTTTTAGCAATAAGATTAATACAGTACGGAAAAAGAAGCAGAGGAATACCAATTAGGTATTGTCTGGTATTCCTGTATATTACTTTCAACAAAACAGACAAATTGTATTTTTCTCCGCTAAAGGAACTGAAAAATTTAAGAAGGATGACTTAGATCAGCAGAGAGTAAAACCGATACCATACTTTATCAAAATGTTGCTTTGTTTCATTGACAACAAGGTTATTAGTTTACATGTACATTGAGATAAGGTAAAGTGTCTGATTTATCATTTGTTTCGGATAATTATCCTGTAACATCACACATCAAAATCTTTAGAAAGTCTAAAAATATTTTGTTATATTTCAGAGCTTTAGTCAATGTTAAAGGGACCTAGACACGATATAAGCTCAACAATTTCAAACTTTTTTTTTTTATTTTTAAAGTCTTGAATGATTAATATTGGTATTTTTAATGCTTCGTCAAAATTTGAAAGTGAAATATCGAGTCACAAGCAAGATACAGAGTTTGAAAATCTTGGTTATGTAAACAAAGCTGGAGTCTTGTTATTGTTTACATATTTGCTTTTAGTGGTTCAATCAAATGTAGCTTTTTATGAGACACATGAATCAGTTTATCTTGTTTACAACGAGTCATTTTATCAAAGCAATGGTAATTTACTTAATTTGTAAACAAATTTAAGACTCGAGAGCTTTGTTTACACCACAATGAAAATAATCTTACCTTTCTATCTCGCTTGTAACTTGAATTTTACCATTCAAATTTTGGTCAATCATTCAACATGCAAAAGTTAACCATTTTATATAATCATAAAATATGAAATTTTGATCTCAAATTGTGTCAAGGTTCCTTCAATGTGTTGCAAAGCTTTACGTTCTTTGATAAGACGATTCTGGTGAACATTATGATATATCTTTTTTCCAAGTCGCACACTTTTGCAGTTAGGTCAAAATTTTAATTGACTGGTTATACTCGACATATGTTTGAAGAGAAAGAATGAATTTTTGCTATTACTGCAATGCAAAGGGAAAGATAGATATAAAAGCACGTGGTCTACATCGGAGTGAATGCATTGGGCTTAATCATTACATGAAATATTTAATATAATACAAAAACCATTTTCTTGTTTTCACCATTCTAGATTTTACTTTGAAAACTAAAAATCATTTATTTCTAGAGGTTAAAATATGTTTAAAGAACGTAATAATTTGATGATTGTTTAAATATTACGTTCGTAATTAATTAAATTCAAAGTTAAGTACTTTTTCGTGAAATTTGTGTCCGATTAACATCATTTTTGTTTTCTTTGTAATAGTTTTTTTTAAAAATTATTCCTGAAGTATTTGGTTCGAATATTCAAAAATCGTTTTGCAGACGCATGTTTTAATCTTGTTTTTCTTGTGAAACGATTAATTATAGCAATTTTCTGTTCATTCGAAACATGCTGATGCACGTTTAATCATCATTTGCATTCGTCACACGGACATTTTGCACGTCCACTCTTTGGAATGGGAAGAGATAAATTCATTCACTCGAATTTCTATTGATTTCAAGAAGACCTTACTGCATCTGTACCTTCCCTCAGATGGTATGCAATATCGGTCAGGAAATTTTGTCTTTCCGACTTGTTCGTGGATAAAATACTGCATTACCATCACAGGACAGGGTAAATTTATAACAATTAGGTTCTAAACATGTAAACCAGATGTTCAGAGAAACATCAAATACGTACAGATCTTTCAAAAACAGATATCAAAAATTATAAAATAACCCATAAAAAAATTAATTAATAAATTTCAGAAAGTTTGCTAATATATAGATATGTAAAAACATGTGTAAGAATCAATAAAAATAAACAATTATAAGTTCCGAAAAATTTTGCAAATCTATTCAAGAAAATATAACTGAACATTTATGAATCGAAAAATTCACTGGCACAACGACTTTATAGTGTCTAATTAGGATCGACGAAAGCTGAAACTGAATTTCCATTGATTGAATGTATGGATTTTATACACGTGCATAATCGAGCGAAAGATGGACGAGATTCCATGGTATCAGCGAAGCAACGCAGTGCTACCTTTTGAAGCAATTAGTTGATAACGAGATGTCTTCTGTATCCTCTGTTTTCAAAGCATTGTGTTGGTTCTATTGTCATGTTATAGAATTTGAATCATCTTGGCGACATAATAGTTGTTAATGACGCTCTACGTGGAATCTAGTTCTTTTCCAAGCATGAACATAACGCACTGAACAATCCTAACAAGAACACACAAAAGGTTTCTGAACTATAGAAGGTAATTGGGGAAAGATGGAAAGGAAGGGGGCTTAGCATGTTTATATGTATTTCGAGACTTTATCGTAAACATGAAAATGTATCTGATATATTTATCACACAATTATTTGTCACTTAATATGTTTGTGATTTGAATAAATTTATACTTCGATACGGTATCCGTTTCATTGGAGAAAGCTATTGATGTCGGCAAAGAGTTTTCTCTGGAGATTTCCAATCTGACCCAGTATCGTTTATATGCATGAAAGTCAAAGATTGGTATAGGAAATTAAGAACAGCTCAATAAATTATAAGTATAAGTGTTACATAAGCCATCGCTCATACGCTTCACCACTTCATATTAAAATCTTTAGCATATTCACTCTTACCAAATTATCAGTACGTAAGGAACATTTAAAATTTGAAAATACAACAACAAATTTTGGAGGTTCATTAATGCATGCATAAATCATTCCATAGGCACACGTGTACCTGATAATTAATGGATAAAAATGACGTAATACAGTACAAAAGTATTATAATTTGACATATTTACATTTATGTTAGTGCAATAAGCATTTTGATAGCCCATTTAACCATTATATTATATTTTGACATATTAACATTTATCAGTGGCTTTGTCTGTAAAAACACTACGAACCAAATATGTAACCTATAGTCCAATATTTACATTCAGTGTATATTCCCCTTATGTTTGCATTGGAAATCTGCGACGTTCAATTTTCTATGAATACACTTTGATAATTCATGCGCCCCTGTGCACAAATATAAACGTCTTCACGTGTTTTGAGTATATTTATTTTTGTAAGATTAAATGAAACGTTCAATCTTACATCACCAATTTGATATGTTCTTTAGAAAAATAATCATTAAATTATATCTACTCCTTCATAAAATAAATTTTCTGTACAAAGTTTCTGGCACTATATTTTTAGTCACGGAAGCGAACTAAATAACATGTTAATATGGCTGTTCCATGTATGTTTCATATCATTGACTGAGAGCGTATATAATAGCTTTATAGTGACAATACACATATATTTCATAAAAATAGACATCCGTATGAATGTAAATATAAGCACTGAATGCTTATTTTTAGATGTCGTCGGTCCTGTAACACACCAAGCGGTGCAGACAAATTATCATACCACGCTAACGCGCGGTATTCAATTTGTCTGCACCGCTTGGTGTGTTACAGGACCGACGACATCCAAAGATAAACATCCAATGCTTAAATACATTTCATTAATGATATATATGACACACTGTTGGGGCGCAACCGGGGTTTGCATAATTGTACAAAATGAAAATTACGTTAAAATGTCAATAATTTAATATTTAATCGCACAATTGCTGACAATTATATAAATACATTATATAATACAAAAGATAATTATGGTAGAGGAGGTGGTCACATCTAAAATAAAGCTATTATTACCTCATAATACTACATAAAATGATTCTTAAATCTTGAAATATTTTTGTTCATTTTATAGGACTACTTCATTTATACGATACAATAGATAAATATGGTTGAAGCGTAATCAAATCTAAAAGTAAGCCATTATCACTTCATAATAAGAAATAAAATGATTCCTTTTTATCTAGGAAATATTTTTGGGTCATTATAAAAGTATACTAATTAATTGGTTTATATCACATAATAGATAATTATTGGTGAGGCGTGGTCAAATCTAAAATAAAGCCATTATCACCTCATAATACTAAATATTCAATGCTTTATTTCTTTAAGCTTTACAGCTTATCATCAGTAAAACATATGTATAACATGAGGTGGTAGTGTATTTACAGGAGAACTTGTGCTCTCACAAATAATAACATATTCTACTAAATATACAGGTTGAGAAAACAAAACAAAAAAATTAACAATTATGTATTACAGTTGTCTCTTAATTTTTGAAATGAATTTACCAATATTACAAAGATCTTTAACATTTTCAGTATTTAAAAGTTGAATTAATTTAAACACAGAAGGTTTCTTAAAATAATATGCTTTGATGTATAATTTGCGAAATGTTCCGTATAAAGGACAAACAAATAAAAATGAAATTCATCTTTAACACTAGATCGGCAATGTGGACAACATCTATTTTCACTATTTGTGTTATTATACATGTATCTACAGTTTCAATAGCCAGGCGATTTTCTATATATTAATTGTATTGAAGATGTATTCCATCGAATACATATTTATAAAAATAACATTTTTTTATATAATTTTTCAAATTTGCAAAAATATCTTATTTCGCCTGATCAAAAAGTCTTTGTTTTACAATTTGTAAAATACCTTTGTTTATTTGTTGGTTAATCCAAAAACCCGAGGTCCATAAGCATTTTCTTTACATCGAAAACCCATTTTTTACAACCACGTTCTTCAAAATTAATATACATAACTTCGTAGCAATGTCTGATTATCCAATTGTCACTAATTATAGACATATTTCCAAATGTTAATAACGTTAAAATTTCTATAATGTACATGAGGCACACGGTCCAATTCAGCATATAAATAAGCAGAATTTGTTTACAAAAGTCTGTATGAAGTTTCTCGATATTGCAACCTTTATTATTTCCCCGTATTTCTGAATAATAATTAACATTTTCGCCAATAAAACAATCAAAAAGTGACAATTAAGTTTCTATATGAAATGACATTCCCTGTATATTTTTTCTTAGTACAAACAATGCTTTCCTGCCTTGTTCTGATAATTGTGTTTCAGCTTTGGTAAATTTGTTGTTAAAGTTAATTTATAAAACAGTATTCCAAAGTAAGTGAGTTGTTTTACAATTTCTAAAACATCATTACCAATTTATAGTGATGGTACATCACTCATTATTTTTCACTCTACCGTTATTTCTAAAAATTACAATTTTTGACTTTTGCATTTTCCAAGTATTACAGTAGATATACGATTCATTCAAGAGACATCGAAAACCCTCCACACATTCAGAGAACAGATCCATGTCATCAGCATGCATTAATAGAAATAGATTTAAGGAAGATATCTGGTAAGATAAACAACCAGCATTTAAAAAGCTATTTTCAAAATCGTTAACATACAAATTGAATAGATTAGGTGACAACACTTCGCCCTGCATTAATCCTAGGTTATCAAAACATATTCACTTAAAAGTCAGTCAACACCGGGATTTCACATGACGATACAACGCTTAAATAGCTGACCAAAATTTTCCTTCGATTCCAACCTTTGAAAGTTTAAGCCCATCAACAGAGTCAAACGCTTTTTTGAATATCTAGAAACGCACAATATAACCTCCTTTTTTTTTTTTTTTTTTTTTTTTTTTTTACATAAACTGTTACTTATAAAAGAATGTGAAGCAAAAATATAGCATCACGTGTACCATAGCTTGGTTTAAAACCAAATTGTGCATCAGTTATAACGTCATTGTATTTTGACTTTTCCAATAACCTTTTATTAAAATTGAAGTAAATAGCTTACACATATTACTAACAAGACTTATGCCCTGTGGTTATTAGGGACTGTAGAGTCACCTTTTTAAACACTGGAACAATAATTGATGAAGACCACATACTTGTAAATATACCAGTATTTAAAATACAATTAATAAGATTATGTAATACAGGTAAAAATAGTCTTGGAATTTAATAACATTTTCATTCAAAAGTACATCTCCGCCGTGGGATTTTCCAGGCTCTAGTTCACCAATAGCCTCTTAAATTTCATCAATACTAATAACTTTATCTAACTAACTCTTCTCAAATACAATTCACATTTAAACTTTCATTTCCACTTTCGGTGTCACCATCAAGTAGCAACTGATTTACATGTAAAGTGCTCATAAAAATTTTCCAAAGAAATTTTGGCATTAGTTTTAGACCGTGTTTAAAATCTGGCGAAAAATTGTTTTGTGTTGTTTTGTTTTTTCAAAGATAATCTAAAGATAATCGGTCAACTTCAGTATTTTTGTAGATACGCTTGGCTTTTGCTTCATGTTTTTTGTAGATACGTTTTAACTTAAAAGATCCGCATGATTACAATTACCTTTAAAGCTGTTAAATATGCGCAACGCGACAAGATAATCCTTATACATAGATTTTAGTTTTCCATCAAACCAAGGCTTATCGTCAACCGATAGGTATTGTGGCAGGGGATAGTTTCGCACGAAAGACCCGGTCAAAATTTTGAAATAAAGGGAGAACCTGAGGTCTGGCTGTTTTTTGAGGGGTATAAATTGCTAGAATATTTGCTGTATTCATTTTGTGGATAGAGGAACTTATGGCCATTTCATTGATAAATGGCACTTTAATAATGGTAGCACTTTTCACCAGATATGGAATGAAAATGCGAAACTGTGGCCAAAATTCTCACTTTCGGTTTTGTGCTTGAAAAATAGGGTGGGTTCAGAACACGAAATGTCACTCGAAAAGAAGGTGATTGACTCCCAATTAATTGGAGATTATTTGCATGGGTTGACATTAAGCTACACATCCTATGGAAGTTCATGGCAGTTGCTTGGGACTGGAGCATGGTGCTGGACCCGTGAAAATGTAAAAAAAAAAAAAAAAAAGGTCAATTTTTCAGGAAAATTTGAGATCATCCCTGGTTATTCTATATAGTGTTATATGTAAGTTGTACTTGTTTTTTCTGAAATGTTTAAAAATTCTCAAGAGTCAGGACCATGTGTCCCCTGCATAGCTAGGATCCCATTTAAAAACCATTGGAAAATCATTGTTTACAATATTGTATGCATTCAAAAAGAAATGCTGTTCAATATGTAGTAGAGCTAGATATAAAAAAAACATTGTAAAATTACCTACAATATATTTACTTATGGTATCAAACACATCGGATGTTGTTAAAAGATAGTCAATAGTGCTTAGTCCATGCGCATCTCTAAAGTCATACGAATAGCTTCCTTTGTGTCGCACGTTCACAATTAATGCGCATGCATGTGGCCTTACATAGGGACAATAACCATGTTCCATACATCTGGGTTGATAAATAACTTATCCATTATAAGAACTGCTTTGCTGTCTGTCTTCATCGCTGGAAAAACCCTTTTTCTTTCTCTCGAATGATTTTGGGAAATTGTTCACCAATCGATGTATCACAACATTTGAGCTTGAATGCCGACTTTCAGACGGCCTAGCGCTGTGGAAATCTGGAGAACTTGGCTACGATAGGGCGGGGTCGATTGCCGTTTGGTCTGCCGATTCTGTGAGCTCATTCAATGAGAACATCATCCGCTATGATCAGACGTGAACGACAGATTTCTTGGACAATTTTTTTCAGTCTTCTATCCCCCCCTCCCCGATGGCCTCCTCCACCCCATAGAACAACAAACTATCCCGCATAGATCGGCACTGGAGATCAATAATTTCCTCGCTTAACTGATTGTTTGCCCTTATTGAATCCTCGAGTGACGTTCTGAGGTTGTCAAGCACATCAAGGGCTGTAGCATTGTTTTTTGTGTTTTCATCGTAGGAGTTTGAAATAAATAGTTGACTTTTTTCTTCTTCTGAGATACGAGCGCTTAGACTAATTTGTTTGCCTTGCATGCGGGAGAGGGAAGTTTCAATAGAATTTTTTACGCTTTTTATTCGCATTTTGGATTTCTAGTAAAATATCTTGGGCCCACGGTGGGGGATTTGGGAAGTGTTCGAATAAATTGTGTTTGGATGATTTTGAAACGATGATGAGTACTGCATAGTTTGCTGCATAGTTTGTAGAAGTGGCATTGGCTGCATTTGATGGAACGTTTCGATACCGACTAGAATAATATGTTGATTGGCTTGTATGGGACCACATGGTGGGATAGAAGTAGGAATAGTACCTTTGCACACTGCTTGTCCCTGTCCCTGAGCGGCAGCAATCTTGTTCTGTGATTTGGTTTTGTTTTTTTTCTTTTTCGGTGGTTTCGAGGGAGACGGAGATCCAAAATTCACAAGAATGAACAATGGTTTCACACGTACACTAGACCTCCGACTAAAGGCCTATAACAGGAGACAGCAATTGAAAACAATCCTTAATTATAAACACTGAGCAGCACTCCAGAAAAACACGTCTACCTCCATAAAGGTCAAGGTCACTTTTGCCTTAATATAAAATGATCCCTTAAATCTACGAATTATTTTTTGGTCATAACAAAAGCAAACTAATTATTTGGTTTATATGACAAAAGATATGAATAGTTGAGGCGGGGTCTTATTTAAAATAAAGCCAGTATCACCTCATAATACTAAATAAAATGACCCCTTATTCCTAAAATATAGGAACTATTTTTGGTCATGATATTAAAGTTTACTAATTTATTTGTTTCTTTTAAAACAACTATTTGACAACAGTTGGCAATGTTACAATAGGTAGTGAATATGCTCTGATTTTTTTTAACGCATAAATTGCAACAAGGAATTAATTATGCTATGAATCTGGAATATGTCTGTTGAATGATTCAATAATATTGACGAATCTCGACAAATATGGAGTATGCATATATATTTCGATTCAGTATATACAGAATAAACAGTATTTCTGATAATTAAGCATGAAATCGGCTTAATTTCAAATACATGTACCACTGTTTATAAACGGACAGAAAAAAACAATGTTTCAAACAAACGAGTTCCGCTATTTAAAAAAAGGATCTCTCTCTCTTCTTTCTCTCTCTCTCTCCGGCCACAGCCTAAGGTCCGAGTAGATGTAATTTTAAAAGCAAATTCCAATAAACAAGCCAGCATATGCATGTTAACACGGTATCAGGAATAATTATACTCTCAAATTATAGTTTGCTTGAATGAGTACTATCATGGAGCAATAAAAGATAGAATTCTAAATCAGACTACAGGAAAACTGCAGCAATTATTAAATATTTTATCCACTCGAAAATTGAAATGCAATGCTCGAACATTCTAACATTTCCATTAATTCAAAATGTTCTACATTCATAGGGACATTAATCGATCGATTTTAGATATGTTTTATATTTCACATCAGATGAATGAAGTATTGCCTGTACATTTTAATTATCTATAGGATAGAAAAGAACTCCATGGACATTCGATTTTTTTCTCTTAGACATCAAAAACGAAATTCTAATTTTTTGCTCTTTTCATTACACTAGAAATACCTTTTCGATCGCTATAGTGATGCATCTTGAAAAGCTTCTTAAGGAAGGATTTTCAATAAGACAAGTTATTAGGTGATTAAAATCGTGTTTAATTAGCAAAAGGTAGAATATTATTTGGTTAGGTTATTGATTTTCACGAGCACGGTGTAGTATGAGGAAAAAACTTTACAAATGAAATTGCCTCAAAGACATGAAACTTATCATAGTAATCCTTGAATTCGTTACGACAGGAATATAAAAATCCTTTTTACTTTGATAGTATTATTGATAACTATATTAGAATTTAAATTATTTCTTTAATAAAATTCTATAAAATTTATATCTAACTAAATATTTTCATAAGGTGTTGGTAGAAGAAGCGCTTGAAATGCATGTATATAATAGTGATTTCAAGCTGACACCGCTCATAAATAGGGACAGTCACATAATTGTCTATATAAACCCTTCGATTTCGGCACATCTGTTAGCACACCCGAAACTCGTAGCCGACGTGTAGTATTCCTTTCGTAGTCTTAGTTTTTGCATTTATTTCATGTTTGATGTGTATTTTCTGTTTTTAAGTAGTACATTCACATGTATCTTAGTGTTCTCCTGGTTTGGAAAAAGTGCGTAAAAATTGATAATTTCATCGCGACCGATAAACACAGCGATGCAATTCCACACTGGTGAGACCTCTACAGCGAAATACTTTGTACTACTAAGAGGTCTGCAGCTTATATAAGAGTTGAAGGGATAGCGGCGATGAATGAGAAATATGGCGGGCAATGTCTTATACTAGTCCAGCCCTCTTTAGTGAATATTTTCTTACTTTCCTTTTTCTATACTGCTTTCACAAATATTGCGCTTTAAATCAAATTTTTTTCTTCTTCATGTGTTACAAATGCAAAATGCTTTTTTTTCAGTCCGCCTGCAATGATTTATCTTAACGATGTGAGTCATAATTCTACATCCTCTAGTCACTTAATGGAATAAATATTTTCAAATCTTCAAAATACCAAGTCTATTTGTTTTCTTTATCTCTAACACATTGAATCTAGAATTTTTAGTGACACGCTTTCTTGTATCAGATTATGTTGCACTAATTCTTTATTCAATTATCAGTTTTCAATTCTGTGCATTCCCAACAGCGTTTTATTACATTCAGGTGATCGCAAAGGCCCTTGGACCCTTTGTTTAACCAGAGCCCTTGTTTCTACAAAAAAAAAACCCATCGGGCTCTTTACGGGATTTTTTCTTGGAGTTTTATATGTTTACAGTTGTATCTACATGATGTTCATTAAGAAAGCATTTGGCTTTCTTTTAACCATTTAATGGCTATTTCTGATATCGTTATCCCAATATTTTCCAAAGACAAGTCAAATAGTTTGATTAAGGCTTTGAATCACTGGTATCGTCTTGATAGATTATTCGTATGTTTTCCCAACCTCAGTAATGATTTCTCTTGCAGAGTCTGCGTGATTTCATATTAAAACAAATGGCAATCAGGTTTACTAAGACGATTTTCAATTATCGGCAGGATTTTGAAACCAAGTCATGAACTTGAGAGTCAGAATCCTTTGCATTGCGTGTGTAAACATTTAAAATTTCGTATATTGCACATTTGGGATCCATCTAATCCTCTTATTCTTTTAGAAACTATTCATACTTTATTATATCCAGCTAGAGAAAAACATCATCAAGAGCTATAAAACTTGCACGAAAAGAACAACATACTTTCTAATCATGTTTTAGGTTCCCATATTGCTTTACATAAAATAGAATTTAATGTGATGTTCTGATCAATAACATTTCTATGCACGTCAGTAGAATTTTCATTTCATAGTATGAGGAAAACCTATTAGTTTGCAAATGTCTCTGAAATATACTGTCTTTGGTAAACTTTATTTAGACCTACGTGAAGTTAGAATAGTTATGCTGAGAAGCAATATTCAAATAAGAACTAATTGTGACCTCGTCAAACGTGCTAGCTCTTCGTATAGAACTGTAGTACTACTAATAGAGAACTATACAGACTCAAACCGAATGACATATAAGGTTCAACTTCACTATATCATCTATCTTTGTAGCTGTTTTGCATAATATTGGTGTTACATGCACTGTAATGGCTCTACTGGTGTTTTCTTACTACCAATACCATTAACACTAGGTTTGATGTAATAAATAGTATTATTTCATTGTACTCATTCAAAGATGAGGAAATTAGGCGCGTAAAATGCATACTTTAAGTCGGATTATCGGTAGTTACTAAACAAAATATCAACAAATCCGATAATTCTTTCAAAACGTTGTTTTAAACAATATATATTTAATATAACATCGATATGTAACCCTTACATAGTGCTAATACTTGGGTTGTATTGGTTTAAACTGGTGTGTGCGTACTGAAATCATCAAATTGTGCCATTTGTTAGAACTTCGATGCCTTTTATTTCATAGAGCGGGACTGTGCTCCATAATTTTGTCATATAGTCGTTTGTATCCTATTATACGATACGTGTACAATATAACTGTATCAAAAATAAGCAACTTACCTTCCTTTAGACATAATACTGATGATTTGAAATGTCAGTCTATCTGAATCTTCAAAAACGGTACACCGAGTTCTTCGCCATTTCCAAGGCTGCAATATTAATTCTTTGAACTGAACATTTGAAATGACTATGGCGTCATACTTAGATATGGATATTACAATTACATTCCAAATTTCATGCTGTTTGGCGCAAAATTGATTGTTTTATCAAACTGTGCATAAAGCGCATAGCTATTGAATGTAACGCTGGACATCGATATATCACGTCAATTCCCGATGATTAAGATCTATAATTCTTCTAAAATTGCGTAATATTCATATTATTTATAATACTGTCATTATTTTGACATTGTCCTTGCCATTGATACCTAACACTTCTATATTTTCGTTTTTACGGCTCTTCCTCCACCCTTTCAACTATCTATAATAGCGTAGGTAAAAGAAACACCAGTATCATGCGCGACGTCTAAGTCTAATTGATGTCTAATGGAAAACAAAAATCATTTTCAATCAACAAAAACCCACTACACATTTGAAATACCATTTTGTGTTCAATTGAACGTTTTTAAGAGAATAATACAAGTCTGTTAATTCGTGGCTAAAGTTACATAAAACATTTAAATAACGCATTTTGTTTAGAGCACCAGACATTAGGTAATCTTATAGAACTAAAAAGTTTAGGTTGAGGGTTCGATATCACTGAAACTGAATAATAATTTTTTTAATTTAATCAATTGTGTTAATTAAAATATTCAAACTATAGTTATAAATTATACCTTTCCAAAATTGTATCATATCATTGAGAATAAATAAAAGTGAGGAAAAACTTGTATTTTACAGTTAAACCAATGGTCATTTGCATGCATGCAATGTCTTTTGTAAACATTCCACTTTTTTATTTAGTTGATGAAAACGCAGCACGGTGTTATAGTTAAAATAGAGAGTTTTTTGTCCAAAACAAAGTAAAAAAGGTGTGTTCTGACATGGCTTACACACATGAATTCAGTACCAAATCTTTTTTTTTCCAGTTTTAATGACTAGTATTATTTACAGCAGCATTTCTAATGCTTTCAGAAGCAAAGTTGCATGCGAGACACATAGCTCAGAATGGAGTTTTTGTCTTTCAGTTGATTCGTTACACAACGCGAAGGGCCTGCTCTACGAATGAACAATTTCTAAAACGAGGCAAGCTATTGACAAACAAGTCGATAAAACAAGATTATCAAAAGTCTCGATTGAAGTCATCATTTCGTAAGTTTTATGGTAGACTCAACGACCTTGTCAGCAAATACAATCCTCACCTAGGTCGAATGCTGACTGACGTTTTTCATTTCATTCTTATTTTAGGCCATTATTAATCACCGAATCGTCTACGGATTTCTCCGTTTTCCCCGATTACGACAAAGAGCACACGGTGGGTGGGATCTTCAGCAGAGGATGCTCACTCCTCCATGGCACCTAATCCAACCTCTAATTTTTAGAGGGCCGGTTTGCTCTGCTCCTGTTTTGTATATATTATTGGACTTTTAAAAGCTATCTATATCGCTTTTAACTTGGCTTCTGACATTCAAATGGTCAATGATTTGATGTGCATCTAGACAATGAAAATGGGAAGAAAAAAACTTCAAATAATTTTGAGCTACAATCTTTTCTGTCCCCTTGATTGATAAGAAAGGCCAGATATTTATAATTAAAAACTAAATAGCTTTTCACCATTTAAGGTTAAATCAATTTATCGAAGTGAACAGAGCATATTATTCCAAATTTGTAACCCTTTTCGGTTTTTAAAGATGAAAATATGACAATAACAAACCGTCAACAATCTCAAAAATCCATAAAACGAAATACAAATTCAAAGCAGAGCAACACGGACCTCCAAAAAGATAGAGGTAGGATCAAGTGCCTAGGAGGAGTGAGCATCCTCTGCTGACCGGTCGCACCCGCTGTGTGCTCCTTGTCACATTTGGGCATGTCATAATCGAGGTAAATGTCAAAATCGGGAAAATGTCATAATAAGGAAAAAACGAAACGTTGATGATTTGGTTTGTTTGTGATGGTCAATATACAAATCTTGAGCAAACACGGACCTCCATTACATTGGAGGTAGGATCAGGTGCCTAGGAGGAGTGAGTATCCTCTGCTGACCGGTCGCACCCGCCGTGTGTTCTTTGTCGTAATCGGGGAAAAGCGGAAAAGTCCGTAGACAAGGATATTGCGTAATGTAGTCAGAACATCATGAATTGCTGACGTCACTAGTATGCAGATACATAATCATTTTAAGTAAAAGATTTCACCCACACTCCCATCTTTTACTCGTAATTTTGATTATTTATTGATAGAAAGCGTTGCATATAAGTTGTGATTTTGTTTCACCTTTTCTGCTGTTAGATTTGTTGTATTTACAAAATGTGTTTGTTTTGAATTTGCTGAAGTAAATCTATTTGCTTCAGCAATCCCATCGGCATTGTCGTTTTACGCATCTTCACCAAATTTAAAGATGCATAAAAGTATGGAGGCTGTTTTTAGGCTAACCAGTGCTTGTGTAGTATCATTTGACTTGGTTATAATGTATATGTGCTTATTTTGACAGTATGTTTATTGTAAACAGATGTTTCCAGGGTTCACCATTTTGCATTTTTAGGAATGTCATACACAGGTATACCGGTATATTGATGCCTCGGCTCCGTCATGGCCCATTCAGCCATAAATAATTAAAGTCTGACAGCTATTTTCTTCTTACTTTATTTACTGGGTATAATTGTGCTTTCCTTTAACTATCATCTTTGATAAATAGATGTGAAAACTGTTCATCTATAAATCTCGTAATGCTCATTTAGCTTTCCAAGCTTGTTAATTTATGCTGTTTTGACTAGACACGTTCATATACATGTAGAGGAACTAATGTCATGAAATTAATATACTTCTTCTTACTTTAAAAAGTCGGTTTCCTCATGATGACAAATTTAGATCTGGTTTCCAACATCGCAAAAGTACAGTAAAAGGCTTTGTTCATAATTTGGGCTATTTCATTTTCTTCCACTTTAATGGTTAAGATGTTGAACCAATATATTTCTTATGATCAACTAAGATTTGAAATTAATTAATTTTAAGCGTGATAACAAAGCTTAAGAAGGCTGGATGGTACACAAACTAACTCTAAGATCTCTTAAACTTTTCAGTATGATATTTTGGACCATTAACTATTTAGTGAAGAACTCGCATAATTTAGCTTATATATATATATATATATATATATATATATATATATATATATATATATATATATATATATATTATCCTTATCGTTAAATATACTAGTACCAAATGGAAACAAAATCTAAATATCAGCGAAAATACGGCATATATAGCTTTAAAAACTGGGGTTTTTTTTATCTAGATGTACCCAAATGGCTATTGCACATTTACTCGTTATCATCAAAGGTCAGGGAACCCCCACAAGTTTCACAGTATTCCTTCTTTGGATTCAGAGGATGCGAACTAGTATTTGCTGCAATAAAATCAGACGAAGATCATGGCGCCATAAGGCGTTAGCAATAACTGTCATCAAAAGTAATCTAAGCAAAACACTTCTGCGTCTCTTATTGACAAGGGAGCTCAAAGCAGTGTTTGGAAACAAAACGCAATCTAACCACATTTTTCAAGGTATGTACATCCAAGCCATTATTCAAGTATTTTCTTACGAATGGGTCATAGATTGATCCTGCTCCAAAGCATAACTGTCACGTCCCTTAGTTGTTACCGCTTTCTTGCAAAACTCATTGGAATAACAAGCCACTCTGATCCCACTGAGACGTCTTATCCGATTTATGCGTTGGCTTAATTCTAAGAATTCTCTTCAAAAGCCATATCTGATGGAAAACGACAAACATCTCATTACCAAATAGGGCTAATTGAACAGATTTTTTTTTTCATAATAGCAAAGTCTAGACTTAAAGATGTTGATCCAAATTATGGTCATTTTGAAAAGATTATTGAGACAGTCACCATTAAGATAGTGGTTTGTTTTTTATTTATTTTATTGCCTTGATCATTAAATGAGATTAGGTGATAAACAACTGGGTATGTATGCCATCAGCTTCTACATTACTTGATTGATGTATGCTGAATTAATCAAGTACACAGTATCAGATATTTCATTCTGTAAAGTTTCTGATTTAATTTCCCATCATTTATTTTTGCCCTACTATATAAATTATTTTTTTTTTGTACGGAGATAGAAAACTGCTTTAAAATTTGCTACATTACTAGCTTTAAAATAAAAACAACATAAAACGGGATAATACAGTATTCGGACAAAAGATTTTACTTTGTAACGAAAACAATGTTTAAGGGCAGTTTGTTCTCAGAATTAGTTTTGCGACTAGATTATCATAACGTCTCTGATTTCTTTTTGTTCGTGTCTTATTCAATCACGAAAGATACCAAATGATGTGGGTAATGTCCAAAAATTTGTAAAGAGCAAGGGAATGGGCACCATGGGATATTATAATGTCTGCTCTGATTTTATTTATCTTGTCATTTCCAATGATGAAATCATTGCCTCATCAGAAAATAAGGCTTTCGGCGCAGAAGTAGACCTTCAAATGTTGAATCAACATGTATAAACATCGATTTATGCAGATCGATATTATCTGTTGGTGCGCAAGTGCAAACGACTTTGTCGGGATTACAACCAGTTGACATATTTTGGGCGTGCAGCGGAATAGTTCTAGACAAATATTTCATCTCTCACCAGTGTTGAGTTCATTTATCCGACAGCAAAACCAGAGCTGCAGTGAGGTGTGCAGCATAAGAAAACATACATAAACTTATTTAAAAGAGATTAATTATTTGGAATTAACGTACTGATGTCACAATTTACATCATCGGATTAAATATGGCTTATCGAAACCTTGCCAAATCAATGCAAAATATGGAAGGGCATTTTGCTACAAATTTGACATGTAGAGATTAGGACGTTAACGTTCATATCAAAACTGTTCACTTTATAGTAATTAGAGAACGAAATTAAGAAATGACGGAAAATATTTGTTTCATCTCTATGTTGGGTTTTCATTAATTCATTGATCGATCGATTTACGCAATCATCTGTTAAAACAATCAAGTGTTCAAAAGTGACCGCATAGGTACACTTTGTGACCTCTTTCAAAAAACATTCAGCTTGCCTGCTTGTTCGATTTTTTGTTCGAGTGATCAGCTTAATAACTTAAACTTAGACAGGCGAACAAGCTATCAGGAAGATTCTAGTTACGACGATAAGAGTTATTTGAGGTTTAATATGCTTAATAATTCCGCAGAGACACCAACTGTCATCGAATCAAATGAATGTTATGTTTACTTGCACGCGTTCAAGATTATATTTTCAAGGAAGATTAATGCCTCGAGTTATTAAGATGAATAATTTGAAATTTTCGATGTTCATTATTTCAGATAAAATATTTTCTCTTAATTACTTCCTAAGTACTCAAGATAAAATTTCAAGTATTGCAAAGACAGCAAATTTTACCAGTATCGAAAACTGAATCTTTTTTTTTTCTTCGCTAGAGCTATATTTATTAGTTGACACTGCATTTATGAAGGGAAATCCGTTTTTATTATTTGCAACAATATTTCATTCACAAACACATTCGCAATAAGAGTAGAAAAATTAGACGGTACATTCAATGTATCATTGACGGAACGAAATACTAAATTATTTGAAACATATCTAAAGGCGGTTGTTGGTAGTATCGAAGTGTGACAAAAGAGTATTACTGTTCTCTAAGTCGCAAATATTTAATTGGAAAGAACGTTTAACAAGAATCATCACTAAAAAAAACAATTCGTCTTGTTTTCAATGTGTACACATTTACGACATGTAAATCAAGAGGGGAAATACTAAAGCTGATCGATACTTCTCAAGCGGTTTTTTTTTCTAAAGTATACATAATATATTCAGTAAAAAAAACAACCTTCCTGTAGGTTACATGTTTACTAATCTTACAGAAAATAAGATTCAAAGAAGATATTTTTGAAAATCCTTTAGGGTTTTTTAAATGTTCTATAGGAAAGATTTTTCTCCCTTTAAAGATATTTTCTATAGAATATCGGTATTAATTTTTATAAGTATCGTTTTTCACCTGTTATGCGAGACACACTCTGTTGCTTTATTCCTAATAGGTGGTAACCTATCATATGGCATGCATATTTTGAAACATGTACATGTACTTTAGAGGGACCTGGTACAAAAAAACACCTTGGCAGTGGTATAATAGTCGGACACAGTGTTGATATATAAAACGGACTATATCAATTCGAATGATACATTATAGATATAAATGAAATTTTAATTGCTTTTTTGTTGATTCATACTAGCCATGAAGGTAGCTAGTATTGCAGAAAAAATACACTAATCTCTCATTTTTTTCAATAATCCATTTAGAAATCATCATTATTGTCGATAAGTTCGTTAATATATAAAAGGAACAGTACATTCTTCACGATTTGAGCCATATTCATTGCAGTAATAATTAATATCGAAAGAATATTTTGAAAAAAAATTTAAAGGTCATTATGAGAAACAAATATCGTTTGAGAAATAACTTACTTATTTTTAATATCATGTTTATATGCACATTTTTAGACATTTGCCAGCATGGATTTTGATAACCATTTCATATTTAGAATATTGAGAAAGTAAGAACTTGTGATATAAACTTTGAAATAAAATATGGTAATAATGAAATAATTTCGAAGAAAGTAATATTGAACTTGTATATGGGTCTTCAAAAACATTGTAACAGTTTTTATAGGTCAAGTCAATATCTTTGGTCGTATGAAACCGACACAAAATATGAAAAGAAGGGAAAAAAATCTTATAAAAATTTTTTAAGTTTCTTTTTTCCGAATACAATTACAACAAGATATTAACTTTTTTATATAAACTTTAGATTCTTGATGCTACAATAAATGCATATTCAGTTTATTTTAGATTGACTGTGAACAACTGTGAAGTATGTGAAATAGTATCTCGTATTTGAGAATAGTTACTAACCCAAGCGTCGAAACAATGCTAGAGGTGCCTGGAAAGTAGTTACAAAGCAAGGTTGCTCGTCTTAGAAATTCAATACTTTGATTTTAGAAATGCGCTGACACGTCAAACCATTTAGTGTAGCCGTGTGGCTTCTGAAGCCAAAATTATTACTTCCACTATCTCCTTATACGTGAATGCCATCAACGTAGAAATGTCTCTTCAGTGTTTCAAACGCTTGGAAAACATCCTTGAAAGCGTCATCAAAGCTTAAGATATTCTTACTTCCGTGATTCTAAAATCCAATTAAACTGATTGACAAAATTGTCTCAGGCTGTGTTTTTTAGAGCATAGGTAGTTAAAAAAATTGTGTAATTAAGGCTTTGATTTGCTTTATGGACGTCTATTAAAAATGCAATCTCCTGATACACGAAGTGGATCATGTTATAACCATTTTATCTTGTTAAACGTCTCTCTGGAAGTGACAGGTATCAATCTGCTTCCAGCCGACATCGGCTAAAATTATATCAGGGGCAATGGTTCCGATCTTGTTTCAGTACATAGTATGGTTTTACCGTAAAAATGAGACCTCCCACCAACCATACAAATGGTTAATGGTTCATTGCGGGCTATTAAGGTTTTGTTTTACATAGTTCAGAAAAGCAGAATTTCATACCAATGCCAATAGGATGAAGGACACGGGGTTTTGAATTTTGTAGATCCTGTCTATTGCTTAAATCTGTCTTTAAAATAATTATTTTTCATGCATCACATAAATCCATCCAAAATTAAGACACTTCTGAATCTTTTTAATTGAGAGGCTGTAGTCCAACCGTTGCAAAATAATCATAATGATACCGTTTTCAAAGCTTTTTAAACCGTTGATTAGACTAAGTGTTTAATACTTAAAAAAACCAAGATACCTGTGGGTCAGTGCTCATTCTAATGTGAATATACATAACAAAATAAGCAAAGACGACATTTAACGGAAATTGTACATTGAATTTGTTTAAAAAAATCCCACCACATTTCATGTCTATACAAAGATTGACTGTGCTAAAATTTCAACATCTGCGATAAATAGGTACTAAGAAATCTTTGACGAAAATTTGTTCAAAAACTTAGGCTAGAACTAAACAAAGTCGTCATTTACAGGAAGTTGACGTCTGATTATTACAAAAATGAATTCCACCATATTGCATACATAAACAAAGCGTTTTAAATTGCAAGCATCTGGGATTAATGGTTGATGAGAAGTATATAGGTATCACCTTGTCCGTCTGTCTACAACCGTGTCTAGTCTTTCATATGGGGGAACATTTCTTACTTCACACAAAGATTATTTATGACTTGAACGTGTAATAATTTTGACCCATTGTCATTTTGTCAATTTCACGGTCACTGGAAGGAAAAGTGCGTAACTCGTAGTTGGTCTATACCTTTCTTATGACGAAACATTGAAAGTTCCCACTTAACACAAAGATTACTTATGACCTGTGGATGTGTCATTATCTCGACTCATATATTGTGCAAGTTTAAGGCCACTTGAAGAAAACATGCTGAATTCTGTGTTCGCTCTATACCTTTCTTATGGATAAACATTGAAATTTCCTACATCACTTGCCTTCACAGATTGCTTTTTTAGAGGATGTGTCATGATCTTGCCCCAAGGTCATTTCTGAACTGTAAAAGTGGTTATTTATGCTGATGGTTACATGTAAGTACGCGTTTTCTATAGTCAAACGATACGCGTCGGTATTTAGCGAATGCGTGATTTAGTACACTAAAGTTTTGATTTTTTACCATGCACGCTGGGGTATTTAACGCGGTTTTAAGCTTACCGCGTAAATAGTCTAAATTTCCCCAATGCAAAAATAACCATGTTTACAGTATGTTCAATATCACAGTCAAAATGCATGATTCCTGGTTTTAAGCTTTGATCATTTGTTAACGTGCAAGGTCAAGATAAGAAAAAATGGTGCATTCATTGCTCTCAATAGAGAAATACTTGAATAATAATTTATTGTTTGCTACAATTATAGCTGTGCAGTACAGCAAAGAAATACTTCCTAGAGAGGGATTTGTGAGCTTGATCACAGTACCTCTAGTTTAAATTACTCCAATGCATTGTACCCATTTAGTTGCAAAAATGATCACTGAATTATACAACAAACATACGCAGTCGATAGTGTAGGCCGATCTGGACAGATTGGCCTCGGGTTCGAGTCCGGTATGTCGCTATTGTTGAATAAAAAATTTGCATTGTAATACCTTCACTTGTGCACTCTCGCCACCCAGGGATTTAAATAGGTAGTACCTGAAACAAACGAAAAAGCATTGGAGTCGTAATTTGGCAGCTCTGCGTGTATGTCATCCAGGGATCTGAGTATGCTAAGAATCGTACAAGTCTCGCCAGGGGTAACTTTGAAGAAGTTGTAAGAGGCAATGTATTTTGCAAGCAAGACCTCTACCTATTCATCGATATAGTATTCAGATGTAAACAAATGTATTTCTTCTTTAAAAACGCAAGTTGATATAAATAAATTTGCGGGGGTTAATTTCAAATTTAATGAATTATTGTTTATTACATAGTATCTAATAGTGCATTGCTTTATTCATGACCCTATCTTGGTCATTGTTGATCTTAAAGTTACGCTTGTTTTGATACAACTAATGTAACGAACATGTCGTAAATGTTTCATTTCCTTTCGGCAAATTAAATGCTGATTTTTTACTTCTTATAATCACCATTAAATGTCGCGCGTTTGATATGTACGACATATTGTTTCCAGTTTGTTTTGTGTAAAATCCTTGACCATATTGCATGGCATTCTGAATGATAAGAACTGAAATGAAAAATAAAAGAAGTGAATATCAGTTTAACGGGTGCAAACATGCCATCTTGGAACAACCATAATTATCCGGCTCATTGTTTCAGGCTTTATTTACAATTTATATGATGTGTTCCGAGAACTTTCAATTGTATATTAAAAAGATTTTCCAATTATAAACAACCGTTAAAAAATATTTTTATTATTTTCAATTTCTTCGTCAAAGAAATTTCAGACAGTTTTAGCTCACCGAGAAAAAGTCGGGGGGAGCTTATGCAATACCGTCGGTGTCGGCGTCCGGACCTGGTTAAAAGTTTTTGGAGCAGGTCCTGTATTACTTGTCTTATTTCCACTAAACTTGCATGGATGATGCATCTGGACCTACTCATATCATATGATACAATATCATATATTACAATATCATTTCAATATATAAAATATCATATGGAATGATATCATATTTCATATGATATTTTATCAAATGATTTTGTATCATGATATGATATTGTATTATAATGTATCATGTAATATGATTCAATATCATATCATGATATTGTATCATGTAATATGATATATCATGATTTTTTTAGTGATATGATATTGTATTATATGATTTGATGATGTATCATATGATACAATTTTGTAATTTGATATTGTATCATATATGTGGTATTATATGATAATGTATCATAAAAATTTTGTATTTTATGATATTATATGATATTGTATCAAATCATGCTACAATATCTTATGTTTCGATTTAAGAGATCATTAACTATGATTTTTATATGTATGTATTATGATCAAGGTGGTCTCATAAAGTTGTTGCTTCATCTCGGTGAGCTTGGTAATCTGTGATTACCTATGTTTTTATCATGTAGGTATAAATTTGTCTTTGCCGATCGGTATATTTATGAAGAAATTCTACAAGAAATCATGTATAAAAAGAATAAATTTGACACTGAAAACACACCAAGGAGAAAACGAAATACCCAATCTAGAATTTGGAGAATCGCAGAAATGAAAGACCAAACGTGACTACCGGTCAATGAATACTCCATCTTCAATCCCAGACACAAATAGTAAAACTTGAGGAAACACGACAACATATAGGCGGTTACATATTCGATCTTGGAAAAGTCTCAGTGAATCGATCGTGCCAATGAAAACCAGTAGGTAACCTACAAGTTCTTATACAAAACATTGTCATCAGCTGGTATTTGAAACATTAAACATTTATAAGTACCGAAGTCGTTTTAAGTACAAAACTGATGGACTTGGTCATGGAAGAAACGTAACAGAATGGGGGTGTTTCTCCTTCGGTGTAAATTGGATCTTCATAATCTTGATGACAGCATAAATAGCAGGAATAGCAGCTGTGGCTCGTTTTCATATTCAGTTGTTCGCAAGTCAACTTGTACTAAAGGATGACGATTCTCGACCTTATTGCATAAGTCCGGTAAGAAAACGAGTACCTTTACCAATTATGCATTGAAGTTTTATCCTGTCCAATAGACAGCATTTTTTTAGCCATGAGCCCCCAAAATGGTATGTGAGATCATATGTAGAAACATTCACAAATAGTAAGCTCCACTGGTTGAGGAATTAATGGCGACGTACACACCTAGTCACCTACGCTATGAAGATGTGGATTTCACATGATCTGCACTTGATGTTTGAATAATAGAGATTAGAAATTGTAGATCATCAATAAATTAAAAACCAACAGGTCTAATTGCTACACAAATTTCATAACATCAAATTAATGTGAAACTTAATACTCTACACTACTGTAATAATAACCAAATTGGGGACGAATTTCATTATCTGTTAGAATGCAATGCATTAGCTTCAATTAGAAAAGATTTTTTAGCAAGAAAATAATATGTCCAACCAAATATTATCAAGTTCAGTAATTTATTGACAAATACCAATTCTTTATTTTACAAAAACTATGTATTTTCATTACAAAAATTTATGAGATCTGTTCTCCATATGCAAAATGAGCAAGCTCTGCTCACTCAGACGTTGTATATATGTTATATATTTGTAATGTACCTCTTGTACCATTTACATGGTTTTGAGAGAATAAATGAATTGAATTGAATTGAATTGAACACTATTTGCTATTCATTGAGGGTTTTTTAATAATCATAAAACCACTTACTGTGATTATCAAGTTAACAGATGAATAATTTATTAAGGTTAATTACGCAAATTGCTCCGACGGTTAAAAGAAAATAAATTGGTATTTATTTAATTACAGTACAATTAAATAGAAATCTACTAGTTAACGATACATTTTTTGGCCAGTCGGTCGGGGGAGGGAAAACAAATATTTTGAACGGTATCTCTGAAGACTAAAACTAACAATTTTATATGAATCAGATAGATCTTAAGAAGTCTTGGCGATTATTTTTGGAATATATTTATCTCCATTAGAAGAAGAGCTCGTATAAAGATTTTAGAAAAAGCTATTCAAATTCCAACGTTAAAATAAAAATTGTAATTGATAACAGTTTATAGATGAAAAATTCCTTTTAAACACTCAAGGTAGAACTGATAGGTGATTTGTTGACCGCCCAGGGTCCTTAAAGGATTTAGATCTTAGAATTAGTCCGTACATGCAGCTTAAAATTATTTTGATTTTCCGAATGACTAATCACAATATATGGCGTCAAAATTGTCTGCCATTGAAACATTGAAATTGCAAGTAATAATTTATATCGAACAACAGCCATCTTCTCAGTAGGGAATGTTAAGGTCTAAAGATTTACTTTCTTTTAGGATTATCTTCCTAATTCATCTCTGATATTAGATATAGAATTAGTAGTCAGCTTTTATTTACTGAAGATACAAATCATCTAAAGACTGCCTTGCTGAGATCGATTTGATTTGCCATTGGTTTTCTTTGTTGCCATCTTTTCTAAATAATTCGAAGAATGTAGGATTTTTTATTGTTCTTTTTTTTATCAAATACATGTATTACGATGTTGTACAGAATTTACTATCATTGATTAATGCATGTTGAAAAGTTAATGTGTATGAATTTCCACTCATCAAAGGAATGCCAAATTAACCATTCAACAAAAATATGTAGTATGTCGTTTCATATCCTTTTATTCAAACTACTGTGGTAAATAATGTGCTTTGGGTGTTATTCTCATCGTTAATAAAGTTCAGAACTTTAAAGTACATGCAAACACATTTAGCAAAAGACTAGATGACCAATGATATTGTTATTGGTAATTAATCTTTTCAATTTAATCCCCATGAAAATCGACTAGTTCTAATTACGTTGCATTTCTCCATACATTTTAACTATGTAATTGCTTGTTTATGTATGTAGTAATATTTTTAAAGAGGTTAAAATTTGCTTATATATCCTAACACATGTACATCACTGCGTTTTCTATTACAGGAATCGTTTTAAGAATTATTTAGATTTTCGCTGAAGGTTTTTTTTTCAAGTCTATACTATGGTTTAAAAAGTTATTTTAACACACAGAACCATTTGAAAATTGCTCCACTTAATCACTGCAAATATGATTGGTATGGTTTTATTTTTTCTGTAAATATGATAATGTTAAATGCAGGACATAATTATATTTTTACTATACGAATTATTTCTGTTGTTTGTATTAAAATATAGCTTTATATCTACATATATTTTTCTAATTCTGGGTTTCAGAACGGAATGCCACAAGAGCTCTGCTGATCAGACTTGGTTTTCATGACACCTGATAAGCATAAGGTAAATAGTTATAGATTTTATTCAAAGAAATTAAAGAACATTGTGCAAATACATAATAAACATGTTATATACTAGTAGTCTGTAACTGTTTGATAGAAATATTGTTCTTTACATCTACGTCATTTTATAGTTAACTGTCATCAAAACACTGAGTAACTATGGAACCTATTTTTTATTGTTATGGTTAATTATATATATGAGCCCGTTTCTTTCCTAGTATTATGGTAGTGTTGGCTATTTTCATCTTATGTATTGTCCGGACCGAAGAATCTATTGCGACGGAAAACAGGAAAGAAGAGTGGCAATTTCCCGCGGTTCTTGTTCCATTAGTTTTCTTTATTCATGATCATGAACAGCCTCAGGCCTGATGTTTCCAAAAAAAAAAAAAAAATAGATTGCCGTTTTTATCAATCAGACTTTTCTCATTCACAGATTTAGGAGGACTTAACTTGCAAATTTAGATCTTCATATTTGAAGGGATAATTAAGTATTTAAAAAAAAAAATGGAAATGCTCATAATGGATCTGATAAACAAAGATATAAATTGTTACGTCATCGAGAAAACTATATCTCTCACGATATAAGCATAGTTGGTTTATCTACTTTACATTCACCACAGTAGTGTGACATTTTCCCTCGGAATCGAAACTTGACGAGTGGAAATAACTTTTGCTGAATAAGAATTTATTTTTAGAAAATCAATGCTAATAAGGTATCCAAATACTTTATATTGGTCTAATGTAATGTTGAGAGTGCATAAATTAAGAAATGTCCACGTACCATGCAGTTTATTCGAAAGTTTATTCAAAGGACAATGTGATTATGATACCTATATTTCTGGCTTCATAAAAGTAAAATGTACTGTAAAATTTTCAATTTAAAGTGAATAGTGGACATTGATGGACGTTTTTACAACCCCGTAAAACGTGAAATGCACACATGAATCCTACTGACCGTTTGTCTGCCAGATGTCATTTAATTAAAGGTCATTCGAACCGGTCCAAAGGGTTTCAGCTTTGCACTTTTATAACGGACATCGATTTTCTCCATATATGTTGATGACAAAATCATTATATGGCAATGTGATGCAAAAAGCAAAATCAAGTTTACTGCCATATAGAAACAAAACAAATAAATAAATTTTTCACAAAATTACAAAATGACTTTTACACTTTATCAGAGAATGTAATTTCATTTTAATGAATATGGATAAGAAGCGACATATGTCGTTTAATGAATTCGAATGAAAAAGCAAAATGTTACAAGAACCTATAAGTATGTATAAATATATGCACCGATTTACATGTGTTTGAATCTTAACAATATTATCAGTAAAAAAGAAAAAAAATATTTAACGTTGCATTTTCAAACCTCGTTCTTTCAATCTTTGGGGTTGAAAACCATATTTTGGTCGAATGTTTGTATATTACCCATGTGCAATGTTGAACCATAGTCATATGTTACATGTAAATAAAAAGATTGCTTCGAAGATTGAGACTCGGAACAAGATAACCATGCAATATTCCAGAGGTTTGGCATAAGGGTTTGGCTTGACACAAGGTCACATACTTTCAGTCATATGTATGTCAAAATATCATAAGCAACACATTAAAACATGCGTTGTTACTGTAAATGATATTGAATGTGCCTAATCTTAATCTTTAATTCGATGAAGGTGAATGCCACACCATTTACCTTCACTTTATTATTAAGGCAATTGAACATAAGTAAATTCAGTCATAGGCCGTGTGAAGAACTCTTTTATATTACAGCTATAGTTTTATATTTGATACACTTTTAATTAATATTTTACTTCTATCTGATACATAGAATTAAGTACAATGTCATGTATATGTATTTTATAAAAGATATATTTGCTTTGATGGGTTTCATTTTTTTAGTAAGAAGCCTTATTCAAATGGTACTTTCATTTTTTTTTATTTCTCAAAAATTTTCTATTGTATTATTTTCCTACACGATATTCTATCATACAAACATCAGTCTGCGTACGATCGAGTATTCCTCTGTGGTATAAATCATTAAGTAAATAATACGTTCGTCAAAAACAAGTCTGACATTTAGATTGATCTTTATAATGCAAAACAAGGAAGAGAACTTATCGAATCGTTAAGGCAAATTGCGGTCTGCTCTCAGTGATAGATATATTCCATATCATTTAGTGATATTGATGAATTCGACCGCTGTCAAACGTACCCTAATTGGATGACTCTTAGGGGTATAAGGGTTCTATATATATATACTGTGAACTGTGCTATGTCATTAGATCTGTTGATTAGAGTATCTCATTCTATGGATCAGTGCACTTTGGAGAGAAGAGGAAGAGATTGGCAACTCTTTATTTCCACAAGCAAATTAAGGTGCTATATAGCTTGTATATAGGATATCTATAGAAGGGGGAAATTACCGACTTGTTTTCGCTGACTGACATTTTAATAATGTATAAGTAGTTTTGATATTGATATATTTCTTAACTGTTATACAATGTATCAGACCCTAGCTTTTGCAAAGTATTGAAATAGTTTATTTTACCGTTGTTGTATAGTGCCTTTTCCCCTATTCACCCCCCACCCTAAAAAATGCTATATAGCAGGTTTTCACTGAAAAAATTTCGGTCAAATTTATGGCGGACCATTCGGAGACTTCATAATATATGAGATGACATTTATTTTCAAATGAGGGTTGAAAAATGATTCCCTCCCTTCACTTACTACTTGACCAATCTTCACTTAATCTGATTTGTATCTTGTAAGGGTAAAAGATTGCAATATTAATTACCCCCATCATCCACAAAAGGTCTTACACTTTGTATATGGGGTATGCGACGTATTTAGGAGACATGCTGACACACACAAACCACTGATTTACCAAACATCGAATTTTTACATGATTTCCATATATATTTTACATCATAAGAAAATCACTGTGTTCAAAAGTAAATAAATCTGGTAAAAACGGGGGAGAAAATTAGAATTTCTTATTGGATTAACCCACAACTATTGAATTTCCCTTCCCTCCATAATCACACACATACGGGGAAATGTAAATAGAGAGTACTGCAGCATGAAATCTAGCACACGCAAGCGGCCACCAATGAAACATGCCATGTCTTCACGAATTATAAATGGCTGCATAATATGACAGAGTCATCCACTAGCTCCTAAGTTAAATATGTAGGTCCTATTGAACGTACTGAATAAATTATTGCTTGTTGATGTTAGCTAGTACATCGTTTAATGGCATAATGGCTACATAAAGCTATCGGTAGCTGCTTAAACTTGAACGAAATCTGTTCAAGTTCATACAATCTCGGAATGTAAAAACATTGACTTTAATGTCGACTCACTTTTCATAAGTATTTTTCTTAAATTTGATATAAAAAACGACGGGAGAAAGCCTTTTTTGGGGGGAAAGTCTATCATGCCGTCATGTGTTTCCGATCGTCATGTGTTACCGATAGTCTATTTTGGTCGCGTGAATTTCCCCAAAATGACGTCATTTTCCTTATTACTAAGGACAAGGGACTAACGAAATCTCATTTCGTCATTATACATATAAACTATCAGAGTAATGCTGTGTGAAATGGTTAAAAATCACACAATTACTCAAGAGACTCATAAGAAACTAATTTTTACTATTACTTTAATTAAAGTCACTAAAATTGCCCAAAATCCCAACTATGATATCACAGTATCTAAAATTACTCATATTCCCGTAAAATAGACCTCTGATGATGTAGTTACATGCTAAAAATATCATATGACTCTGTAAACTTTTCCTTTGTTTGCAATCCTAGGAGCGCTATAAATTAAGCTTCTTCTGAAATAAAAACGTTATTAATATTCATACAAATGACGGTAATGTAATAATCATAAGTAATAACATGAAGTTGCGGGAAAAATTAAATATTTGGACGATTTACGTTGAAATAAAGGCTTACAAAACAATTGAAAATAATATAGAATATATTCAAAAGGTTAAATCACATTTATGTTAAATATTATTGAAAAAGAATGTTGATGAATTGTACTATCGGAAACACATGACGCACATTTTCATTGGTCAAATGCGGCATCCAGTTTATTAAAAGCTAGAAATTCCATATAATGATGGCTAACTTTGATTTTGTATCGGCGATTTTCAATGCTATGACTGAGGTTAAAATTGATATAGTTTCAAAATTGTTAACTAAAAAGACAGTCATTAGAGGCGGCGTTTAGTGTTAGACTATCGGAAACCCATGACGCCAGGATACTATTTAGTAACTTTTCTCCCTGGGGGAAACTACTATATATCCAATTTTCCGGGGGAAAAGCTACTATGGAAGAAAAGCTGCTATAAAACACCGAACGTTCGTGCTTAAATGACAGAAAAATTTTGTCATGAGACAAATGCACCATTAATCATTTAGGAATTAACAGCAATTTAAAAAGTTCACCGGGATATGAAGTTGGTTGGTACGTGATCAAATCTTCTGAGAAGCCATTTGGGCTTCACAGGATTTGATCACGTGACAAACCAACTTCATATCCCGGTGAACTTTTTAACATTGCTTTTTATTACTTATGTCACAATCAGTATATATTTATTCATTTATGTAATTTCCTGTAGGGTACCTCTGGTTTTTTATTTCATGTTTGTATCCTTTTGGTGCCTCAATTTTATCACTTCAGGTATTGGTCAATAATGGACTATACTCGGGCTGTTCTATTTGTTTACTATGATACTATAAATACCCATGTTTTTGGTCTGTGGACCGGGATCTATTAGCACGCACTGCAGTACTAGCACGATGTGTAACCAATCTCCATTAGGGGTAAGTTCGGTTTTTCTTTATACTTTAGTCTTGTTTGTAATATTTAAGTAAGACTTTAGGTATCTGGTTTTGTATACGTGTTCGATAGTATTTTCGGTTTAACGTTTTACATACTTGTTTATTTACCGTAGAGTTATGGTGCGTTTGTGTGACAAGCGTGGTTTGCTAGTTTATTTGCAAGTTAATATTTTGTAGTCTAATACGGTATTATTGGTAATACATTTACTGTTTTGTATTGTTAAGAGGTCTTATACGCTTAACTGTGACAGTGTTTGATAATGTTAAGGGGTCTTATACACCTAATTATATTGCATGTTAAGAGGTCTTATACGCTTAACTGTGACAGTGTTTGATAACGTTAAGGGGTCTGATACACTTAACGGTTTTGTAGAGTGAGTAATGTTCGGTGTGATTGTATGATGTGCTGCTGCGGTAATTAGGTGAATAAGTATTTTATAATAGTGAAACGTTTAATTGAAAATATTGTTATTGATATTAAATTTAAAAGGTTCCAGCAAGGTTCCAGCAGGTTTCCAACAATGTTCCAGTGATGATCCAGCAATAGTCACCAGTGTTCCGGTATTCTACATCTTACCACCCGTGTAACCTTCTTCGTGTATTCATTTACTACACTGGAAGCCGGTGGACGGAAGCCGTCATTTAGGACATGGTAACGAAGGAGGACACGTCGGACGAACACTGGATAGACGCTAAGGACACGTCGGACGAACACTGGATAGACAAATTTACCACCATAGGAGGTCATGATGGATCTGATGTCATAAACATTTTTTTTTTGTGAATATGTATATTTGTAAATATATTGTTTTATATATATAGATAAAAATTGTAAATACTTATTGATGTTCCTCTTATTGCTCGACTGATTGGACACACGACGGATGTCGTGACAAATTGGTGTCAGAAGTGGGATATTTTAGGTCTAATCAGTCAGCAATTAAATAATGATCATTTTGTTTTTGTCAATTAGTTTCTGAAATGTCTAATATTATTTTTTTTATAATTTAAGGTAGCTAGAATTTGTATGGAACCCCGTTGGAAAACGGTTACCGTTGCCTTGTGTATGGTTATATTTTTTCTTTAAGTATTTAGAGGATAATTAAAGTTTTGCTTAGAATATTTATTAGTAATTGTTTGTGTAGTTGATATATTTTTGAGTATATTAAGATGACCAACCAACTTTACAAGAATTAACAGAACATGGACAAAGAATGGAACTCAAGGGGACAGACCTTCAGAAGTTCACACGAGATCAACAAGCGCACTATCGCGAGTTACGAGCCGCAGAGAAAGAACGGGAAAAGGAAGCGAGGGAGTAAGAGCTGAAGAAAGAAGCTTTAGAGATGGAGAAAATTTAGATGCAGGAAGAGCAAGATAAAGCGGGGCTGGATAGTAAGTACCGTGCTACTATTTTTCATTTAGAGCAACAATTGAAAGAAACAAAGGTTGATATTGCAAGTTGTTCATCAGCTAATACTCCTAAGATGCCATTTTTTGACGAAGTTAAAGATGACATAGATTCTTACCTGCGGCGGTTTGAGCGATATGCAGAGGCACAGAAGTGGAAAGCAGATACATGGGCAGTCAATCTCAGCGCACTACTACGTGGTCGAGCCCTGGATGTTTATGCTTTGCTACCTCAGGAACAAGCTCTCAACTATGATGCTCTGAAAACATCGCTGTTGAAAAGATTTGAGAGAACAGAGGACGGATTTCGTCAACGATTTCGTATGTGTCGACCTGAATCAGGTGAGACTTTCTCTCAATTTTCTGTTCGTCTAGGAAGTTATTTAAAACAGATGGTTAGAACTTGGTAGAGTGCATAATACTTTCAATGGATTGTATGATCTTGTGCTTCGGGATCAATTTCTTTCAATGTGCAACAGAGATTTATTATTGTTTTTGAAAGAACGTATACCCAAAGATATTGATGAAATGTGTAGACTAGCTGATCAATATAAAGAGGCCCGTCATGTAAATATTTTGTCGCTAGTACATTCTGGCAGGAAAAAGTCTACTTCTGAACCACGGAACGGATCACCTAATATACAGAGAGACCAGAAGGAACAGAAAAGTACGAAAGATGCAGCAACAACGGGAAAACCGGTACGTTGTTACAAATGTTCCAAGGTAGGGCATGCTTCATTCCAGTGTCCACAGAAACGTTCATGAAATTCGGCTGCAGTTACATTGAATCCAAAAGAAAAACCAAGGGGCGGACACCACCACCAAACATCAGGCAAATGTTCAGCATTTACTTCCGTTACTACGACAACGTCTGTCTCGAATCCAAAGACTGCTGATTTAGTTAGTACATCCTCTTGCAATGCTACAGCTACTTTAGAGAATATGCCTACTTGTGATGGCAGACAAAATGAATATTATGTTACTGTGTTAAGAGACACTGTTTGTAACGGTGTAGTGGTTCGTAAAGACTTGATTTGTGATTCGCAGTTGACCGGCAAGTGTCGAGAGTGTGTTCTTGCAGATGGATCCAAGATAAAAGTACCAGTTGCGTGTGTGAATATTGATACACCTTACTTTATAGGAGAAGTTGAAGCATGGTGTTTAAAGAACCCTTTGTATGATGTAATAATAGGGAATATTCCAGACGCAAGAGACCCAAGAGATATGAAGTGGAGTCCAAGTACCGCAAATGCAGTGTTAACTAGACAACAAGCTTGCCATGCAGGTAAAAAGACTAAACCAATTTGTGTTCCAGATATTATTGATTTCAGCGTGAGTCCAGACGACATACTACGAGCACAAGAGGAAGATGCTACTCTGGAAAAAATTCGTGGTTTAGTGGGAAAGGATACAGATGCAGACGCCAAAGTTCATTTTATAAAGAAGAAAGGTATGATTTATCGAACTTTTAAATCATCTAATGTTGAAAATGGAAAAAAGTTCACCCAATTAATTGTTCCCAAGAAATTCAGGACGAAAGTCTTAGCCCTCGTACACGAATCTTTGACGTCAGGACACCTAGGCACTAGCAGAACGATTGGCAGAGTATTAGCAGAATTCTACTGACCGGGGATGCAGGCAGATGTGAGGCGATTTTATCAATCATGCGACATTTGCCAAAGGACAACTCCAAAAGGTAGGACTACAAAAGTACCTTTGGATAAGATGCCAATAATTGATTAACCTTTTAAACGTGTTGCTGTAGATCTGGTCGGCCCAATTCAACCAGCAACGGACCGAGCGAACCGGTACATCTTAACCCTTGTAGACTTTGCTTCACGATACCCGGAAGCGGTGGCGTTAAAAGGTATAAAAGCTGAAAGAGTTGCAGAGGCTCTTGTTGAAATCTTTTGTAGACTTGGAATACCTGTCGAGATGCTAACTGATATGGGCAGCCAGTTTACTTCGGAGCTGATGGCCGAGACAAGTCGCCTACTCTCATTCCGACAGTTGATGACAACGCCATACCACCCCATGTGCAACGGATTGGTCGAGCGGTTTAATGGCACGCTAAAGCAGATGCTGAGACGACTCTGTGCAGAGCGCCCTAAGGACTGGGACAGGTACTTGTCTGCAGCGTTATTTGCCTATCGTGACACCACTCAAGAAAGTCTCGGATTTTCACCTTTCGAATTGGTTTATTGTCGTACAGTCAGAGGTCCAATGCGGATTCTTCGTGAGCTATGGACAAAAGAGGTAACGGATCCTGATATTAAAACAACTTATCAGTATGTTGTAGATTTAAAGGATCGTCTTCAGTCAACATGTGAGCTATACCATGTCCATATTCTTGCAGTTGGCAGGCAGTAAGTACGTATCAAAATTTGATCTATGTAAGGGATATTGGCAACTACCTCTTGAAGAAACGTCAAAATGCATAACAGCTTTTCAGACACCACTCAGACTATATCAGTTCAGCGTTTTGCCGTTTGGTTTGGTCAACGCGTCAGCCAGTTTCAGCCGGTTAATGAGAAAGCTATTAGAGGGTATGCAGTGCATCGACAATTTTATAGATGATGTTATTATTTATACCAAATCATTTCAGGAACATCTACAGATTATGGAGGAGTTTTTAGAAAGACTGCGAGCTGCAAACTTAACTGCGAAGCCAGGTAAGTGCTTTATTGGGTTTCAAAGTTTAGAGTGTTTGGGACATATAGCAGGAGAGGGGAAACTTCTTCCAGTACCAGAGAAAGTCACAGCTACTCAGACGTTTTCAACACCTACCACTAAGAAACAGGTTAGGTCATTTTTGGGACTTGTTGGTTTTAATAGAAAATTTATACCCAACTTTTCAGCTATTGCAGCGCCACTGACAGATTTGACATGGAAGGGGCAGCCTAACAAGTGTATCTGGGGACAACAGCAGGAAAACGCGTTTACGTCGCTGAAGTACGCACTCATGGTAACACCTGTGTTAAAATTACCCGATATGAGTAAACCATTTATATTGCAGACAGATGCGTCAGATGCAGGTGTCGGCGCAGTGTTGCTACAAGAAGAAGATGGCGTTAAGAAACCCGTTTTCTACGCTAGTCAGAAGCTGAAGTCGCATCAGTTGTCCTACTCTAGGATCGAGAAGAAATGTTATGCTATAGTCTGGGCGGTCCAGAAGTTTCAACGGTATTTATATGGAAAGGAGTTCCTGTTGGAGACCGACCACCAACCGCTTGTTTATCTTAGCCATGTCAAGGTATCTAATGCTCGTCTAATGAGGTGGGCATTGTTATTGCAACCTTACAGATTCCGGATTGTCGCAATCAAAGGTTCTGAAAACGTCGGTGCAGACTGTCTAAGTAGACTGTAAATATGTAACAGTGAATTGTGTGTATATTTGCTTATTGACATTTTTTAAAATATTGATTGTGGGTTTTTTTTTCAAAAGTTTATAAAACTTTCTTGAATAGAGAGATATTGTCACAATCAGTATATATTTATTCATTTATGTAATTTCCTGTCGGGTACCTCTGGTTTTTTATTTCATGTTTGTATCCTTTTGGTGCCTCAATTTTGTCACTTCAGGTATTGGTCAATAATGGACTATACTCGGGCTGTTCTATTTGTTTACTATGATACTATAAATACCCATGTTTTTGGTCTGTGAACCGGGGTCCATTAGCACGCACTGCAGTACTAGCGCGATGTTTAACTGAGCGTATTTTTACGGTAACCAATCTCCATTAGGGGTAAGTTCGGTTTTTCTTTATACTTTAGTCTTGTTTGTAATATTTAAGTAAGACTTTAGGTATCTGGTTTTGTATACGTGTTCGATAGTATTTTCGGTTTAACGTTTTACATACTTGTTTATTTACCGTAGAGTTATGGTGCGTTTGTGTGACAAGCGTGGTTTGCTAGTTTATTTGCAAATTAATATTTTGTAGTCTAATACGGTGTTATTGGTCTTACATTTACTGTTTTGTATTGTTAAAAGGTCTTATACGCTTAACTGTGACAGTGTTTGATAATGTTATCGGGTCTTATACACTTAACTTAACTATATTGCATGTTAAGAGGTCTTATACGCTTAACTGTGACAGTGTTTGATAACGTTAAGGGGTCTGATACACTTAACGGTTTTGTAGAGTGAGTAATGTTCGGTGTGATTGTATGGTGTGCTGTTGTGGTAATTAGGTGAATAAGTATATTATAATAGTGAAACGTTTAATTGAAAATATTGTTATTGATATTAAATTTAAAAGGTTCCAGCAAGGTTTCAGCAGGTTTCCAACAATGTTCCAGTGATGATCCAGCGATAGTCACCAGTGTTCCGGTATTCTACATCTTACCAACCGTGTAACCTTCTTCGTGTATTCATTTACTACACTGGAAGCCGGTGGACGGAAGCCGTCATTTAGGACATGGTACCGAAGGAGGACACGTCGGACGAACACTGGATAGACGCTAAGGACACGTCGGACGAACACTGGATAGACAAATTTACCACCATAGGAGGTCATGATGGATCTGATGTCATAAACATTTTTTTTGTGAATATGTATATTTGTAAATATATTGTTTTATATATATAGATAAAAATTGTAAATACTTATTGATGTTACTCTTATTGCTCGACTGATTGGACACACAACGGCTGTCGTGACAACTTATATTTACGTTTGAAAGAGGAAAACCGCTCAGAATCATTAAAATAACAGTGTTTTTACGTTTAAAATAATGCAAGCGAGAAGCGCGTGAGATAATCATTGTGACGTCATGAAAAAGTTCACACAGAATTGAACGTGTTCGTTATTCTATAGGTTCATATAAGGATGCATATTTGCAAATGTAAATATTTATAATTAAAATCATTTAACTCTAAAGTTCCATCTAGGTTCCTACAGTCTCTATGTTGCATGTTTGAGGAAAGCTAAAAATATTAAAATATAGAAATTACACGAGAACATGTCATATTTCATCGTGTCATATTTCGATCAGCATCATTACTCTTAATTTAAAACCTTGACAAAACCGTTACTTCCCTGTTGCAGTCATATTTTTCATCTCTAGAGGATTGTTGTGAACCTACGCCATCATATGCAGCATTCGCTCATTTTCGTGGGATGCCTTTGACTTTTGTTTCAATAAAGCAACTGGGGTGTAAGAAAAACGAGACTATTTTAAAAAAATATATCGAGTTAATGCTTTAATGCTATTTCATAGATTCAATTACACCGAGTTATCCAGTCAGGACCACACATACACGCTTATTTCCTTCAATTTCTAATTTCAATTCTCTATTTGTTCAAAATTACTGGTATATGAGGTACATGTATATGCACGTTACATGGATAATTATACAAATAACTCAAAAACTCAAAGATAAGGGTAACTATAATCCTACAAGTATGTTAAAAAATCAAATGTACATGTACAATCAGTAACATTGTTCAAGTTTAATTAGGGAGAACAAATGACTTTCAATCTGACGTTATATTTTAGAATTGTAACAATGTCGAGTCTAATTTGAGTACCCTGATGATCAAATACGCAGTTTGTTTGGGTTTTTTTTAAAGGGGGGGGGGGGGGGGTATTGTGCAGTAGTGGAGCGAATTCATTAATTTTCTTTAGCATTGGGATGTAAATTTATTTTCAAAAATAAATTTAACCAATATGTTTATGTGTTTAAAAAATAATTTTATGACATTATAAGCGTACGTAGTTAAAGAAAAATGTATGACTAGCTCGCACTTTTGGAGGCAGTAGTGGATATTTTAAGAAGAATTTGTCGACGGGGCTTCAAAAGAAACACAAATGCAGTCTAGCCAGTTTATTTCTTTTTAAATGATTCTTCTATGCTAATATATACCGCAATTTGCAAAATTGAATGGATAAAGTCTATATCACGTAAATTTTCTTACCTTGTCTTCGGTCATTTGCAAAACTATTTTGTTAAAAGCCATTCCGATTGTGCACACAAGTACTCTGAAGTTGACATTGTCTGCAACAATCTGGTGGAATTCCCATGGGTACCAATTGTGCCCCATTGTTAGCAGACCTATTTTTGTATTCATATGAAGCAGAATTTATTCAAAAACTTGTACGTGAAAAAAATAAATCACTCGCTGTGGCCTTCAACTCAACATTCAGGTATATCGAAGACGTATTATCAATTAACAATTGTTACTTCCATACTTACGTCGATTCGATATATCCCAGTGAACTTGAAGTAAAAGATACCACAGAGTCTGCGTCATCTGTTTCATATTTGGATATTTTACTGGAAATGGACATTGATGGTAACCTAACAACAAAAGTATATGAAACGTGATGACTTCAATTTTTTTATAGTCAACTTTCCTTACTCATGTAGCAATATACCTTCATCACCTGCATATGGTGTTTTGGCTCTCAGTTAATTCACGCAAGGGCATGCTCTTCGTATCAACAGTTTCTAAGGCGAGGCAAGCTACTGACAACAATTTGATAAAACAGGACTATCAACAGTCTCGTTTAAAGTCATCTTTTCGTAAGTTCTATGATCGATACAACGACCTAGTCAGCAAATACAATCTTCCACTGGGTCGCATGCTGACTGATGTTTTCCATACTAATTATTAGACCATAATTTATCATTTAATTGTCTACGGACTTTTCTGCGTTTTTTTTTCCCGATCACGTTAAAGAGCACACGGCGGGTGTGACCGGTCAGCAGAGGATGCTCACTCCTCCATGGCACCTGATCCTACCTCTATTTTTTTAAGAGGTCCGTGTTTGCTCTGCTCCTGTTTTGTAATTTTCCTTTGGACTTTTGAATTTGAACACTGTTCGTTATCACCACATTTCATTGAAATGAAAATAACTATGATATAATTCTTGGACCAGGCCAGATGGTTGAAACTTTTTTTTATAAAACATCACTATTTGCTGACGTTTTACCATAGAACTTATATATCGGGGTGGGGGGAGAGAAATCCATCATATAGATATACAAAAATATGCAAGTAAAATGAAAATTTTATGTATTTTCGAAAAATTCCTACAGGGTCCAATTGTAAAAATTCATAACTTTATAGACGATTTCCTAGAAAAACGAGATTGTAAATGTATGATTTTCTTATCTTGTTATCTTTGATATAATGATAAAACTTCATGCTAGATATTTCACAGACCCAATGTCATTTGGACCGGTTCAGGACACAGGAAAGAGAAGTGCATAATTTGTGTCTGATTTATATCTTTCTTATGAAGAAAATTCGAAGTTCCTTCTTCACATTAAGATTGCTTTTGACCTGAATGTGTGTTATGAACTTCACCAAAGGTCATTTCTGCATGTTCAATGTCATTTTTTAAAAAATGCATAAATCTTGTCTAAGCCATATATCTGAAATGGAAAATTATTAGAAGCTAAAGTTTGACATAAAGATTGCCTGAGGCGTGAAGATATGTCCTGGCCTTGAGCTTTGGTCATTTGTGCAAGTTCATGGTCACTTTAAGAAAAATGTTGCATCCATTACACTCAAACAGAGAAATACTTGAGTTGTTATATTTTCTTAGCGGGAGAATCGTTTGTGAGCTTGCCTACGGTACCTGTAATTAAATTCATATAGCGAGTTTTAAGTACCAAGGATAGTTAATAAGGGGGCGATGGGTTCACCTTGGCGACACCCTCTCTGAATATTAAATTGTTTTATTGAGTCAAAGGCCTTGTTATAGTCTGTCAACATAAGCAATCATTGTTTATTTTTTTATAGGCCATATGTTTAAATATAAACCTTGTGCTTTCACCAATAAATATACTTTTAGAGATTTCGGTTTGCGTATTTGAATAAGATTATCCAAAGTACATTAAACTCATTGAATAATAGAGTCTGATGTCAATTTGTACATGCATTAAAGACACGAAGAAGATCGATAGACCGCCAATTCTTAAGAAATTGCTTGGTTTATCGTTTTTTTTGGTCGACAGAAGTGATGCAAAGCCTCTCGTGAAATAAGTGACTGTCTCTGTATGAAAAGTGGATTGATAGCATCAGTTATGTAAACGTTAATATCATTCCAGAGAAGCTGTTTTTTTTTTCATTTTAACGTTCATGTTTATTTTTTCAACATCTTTTGCAGTTTTATTGTATAGATGGCATTTGAAAGGGTGAATTACATTGTCTAATTCGACATCAACCGGTCCTGAATCAAATTATTTTTTGAAAAATTGTTTGATCTTATTCATTTTCCTCTATCTTCCAACGTTTAAAGAAAGATAATTTAGGAACATGATTGTAAAATTGGATTAGTTAAAAGAACCACAACGTTTAGGGGATGTAAGCAGCAACAATCTCAAAAAAATTATATAGACTGAGAAAGATAAAAAATACTACATCGCATCGGTCTTTCTATTAGGTTGATTCAATTGAATTCATGTTTTCTTGCTATGGATATTGAATCGTAATCGATCACGGCTTTGTGATGTTGTCTTTTTGATTCTATAACGTTTTATGCTATTATTCAAATCAAGATACTGAGAAGGAAACATCGGAGAAATGAAAGTATGATCAATTGTGTAAACGGATTACGGTCTACTGTGTTCGTTTTTATCCCTGGTCACCTTTATCATTTAAATTTTGTATTGCCATGGGCACTTCGTCTGCTTGTTTTACTAATGAGCGTCTCAGCTGCATGGCTATGATTCTTGTTAAGATCTGATACTTCGTTTATTAGCTGATAGTTTCTCTTTATATGCTATAGTTCTTTATGTTATGCTACTAGATTGTCCCTATAAATTATATTATTACTTCGATTATGCTTATACTGTATAATCAGATGAATTGACTCTGAAATTACAAAATGACAGTTTAACATTTTATGCCCATACTTTTATTTTATGAACACCCTAATGTGACTGCAATCATTATATATGTATATTTTAAAAGAATAGAATTTGTTTGACTATTTTTATATAAATTGTGTGATGCTATCTATCTAGTAAATGTATATAAACCTTCATGAAGTCTTCTTTTGAGCCGTTAACAATTAATACATATATTCCAAATAGTTTTCAAATCGGCCATCGTATGCATCATCTACATTTACTTGTATTGTGAAAACAGCAATACCGGAATGGACAAGCGTGATCAAATCATCAGCACTAGCATACAATTAAGAATTATCAGCATACAATGAAGAAGTAATTCTTGGCATAAAATGACGTTTCATTCGCTGCTCGCTAGTTTATTAGCAATTGAATTACACACCATTGGGTTTTTTTTTAACTGACACCTTTAACAAACAAGCTTCTGATGTATTATGGTTCTTTGCCTCATTGAAGACGGAGCAGTAACAAAAGGTTGGTAATGTTGCTTTCATACCTTTCTCCATTCCCATCACACAATAAATTGATTTGAAACGCGTTTTGAACAAAAATGTTATGACAGCCACTGCACTGGTAAGGAATTTCTAATGAACGACGAAACAAGACATACTGAAATCCAGGCACACATATTCAAAAATCCTCGATAGTTGTAGAACGTTTTCCTGTGTCTGTTATAACATCGCACATGCACAAACCACACACTGTGGCAGATCGTGCAATGACCGCATGGATTTTAGAAACGGAGTGTTTTTGTAGAAACCTATGTAAACGATGTTACCTTGTTACTTTCTGGGATTTAATATCATTTATCTACTGTGTTGTATGAAGTGCCGCCGGGGTCTTCAAAAAGATGCAGACGTTATGCACTCTCTATGAACGACACGCGTGTTCGATGTGCAGGCGAAGTAAGACAGTACTATTTGTGCAAAATAATACGGATACATTGGAAATTCTTTCAAAGAATAAATATATTTATTTTTTATTGATTAATAGTTTCCTTTATTCATTTTTACACACATTTTACTACAATGTGTAGTTCATGCATTTAGAAGTCCGTGCAACCTGAATGCCTCGATCGGAAAGCAACCGACCGTAACTTTCTCGACCGGTATATATACCCCAGTGGCAGTTGAGGAGCGATCGAAACTAATATGGCGACCAAATACTTTTATGAATTCATGTCAGCTTTAAGAAGTATTTCAGTTGATGCCAGCCTGGTAGCCCCTGACACAATTCTTGCCGCTTCAATGTTGATATTTTCGAGTTTTAGGGCTAATTCTAGGGAATTGTTGTCCCAGATGATATCAGCGTATTCCAGGAGGGGTCTAATGTAAGAAAAGTAAAGTTTTTCCAAAGATCTACGGTCAAGAATAAATGTATTGTTCCTAAGTATGTTGAGTCTTGATGATGTCTTTGCCAGAATCATTTCTATGTGTTTGTCCCAATGACCATTATTTGAAATTATCAGTCCTAAATGTTTGTGCGATTTAACTTTCCTGGATAGAATTATCATTGAAGTATATCGTTGGATGATTGGTAGGTTGCCTTTTAGAAGAAATAAGAAGGCTTTCAGTTTTATAAGGATTAAAAATAACTAACCACTGGTTGGCCAATCTACTAATTTTGTCTATGTCATTATTGATCTTATTACTAGAAAGGACGGGATTGTCAACAATAAATAAAGTAGTATCATCTGCAAAAAGACGTATATTTGATTGAATATCTTGAACAATATCATTAATGTAGACAAGAAAAGGTAGGGGTCCGAGTATAGAAGCTTGTGGAACGCCCGCTTTTATAGGACTCCAGCTGGAAGTAGAATTTTTTAGAATTACTCTTTGTTTCCTATCAGTGAGATAACTTTGAAACCAAAATAACAAGGAACCTGAGATACCAGTCTGACTTAATTTTAACAGCAAGCCCCTATGCCATACTTTGTCAAAAGCTTTACTGATGTCACAGAAGAGAGTTCTTACTTCTTTGCCCGAGTCGAGAGCTTGACCTATTTTGTTAGTAATTTCCAGTAATTGATTGACAGTAGAATGTCCTGGTATAAAGCCTGATTGTTGGCTGCAAATATATTTATTTGAATCCAGATGATCCATTAGATGATTAACTACACATCGTTCTAGGACTTTGTTGGTTATAGGTAAAAGAGAGATCGGTCTAAAGTTCGTAATATCATTACGACTGCCTTTTTTGTGAATGGATTTACATTAGCTAGTTTTCATGACTCAGGGGATATAAATGTGTCGAGAGATTTGACAAATATCTTGTAAAGAGGATAAGAAATAACAGAAGCTGTCTCTTTAAGAACTCTAGGACTTATTAAATCAGGACCCCTGGCTTTACTTATGTCAAGGTTGTTTAAGATGTTGTACACTTCTTCTTGGCTCAAGGTAATTGAAAATAAGTTGTTTGAAACAGAAGAAGGGCCTGTGCAGTTTGGAAGGTAAGATGAGGATTCATCGATTTCTGTTTGCTTACAGAAGAATTAATTAAAAAGGGACACTTTGTCATTATCATTCTCGTAGACCTGGCCGTTGGCTATTAGAGGAGGTACTAGTATGTCATGATCATGAGAAGGTCTTAGTAGTTTTCCTATGATTTTCCCGCATTTCCTAGGATTGTTACAGTTGTTTATATCAGAAGAGAGCTGTAATTGGTATTCACTTCTTGCTTCTGTTATTGCATTGACGCATTTATTTCGAAAATATCTACATGTATAATTGGCCCAGTCAGTGACAGATGTTGTACGTTTGGGTTTGGTATGTTGCCTTTTTCGCTTTCTAATTAATTTTTTGAGAGAGTTGATCATCCATGGCGGATATATCGTATAGTTATACGTGTAAAGGGTATGCCTTTTTAGCCTCGGATATAATTATATTGTTAAAATCATGTATGCAAGTATCATAACGCCGTTAAATTCATTCGTTAAAACATTAACCTTTGCTAAATGCAGCTACTGCCAAATATTTTAGAAAACATTTTTCCGGACGTTGAACTCTATTCCCTTATCTCTGTAGGGGCCGTTTTCTGGATGTTAGGACTTGTGTTCTATCATTCTTGACTATAATTCTTTAGTTTTAACACCATTGATTTTAAACAAAAGACGCTGATATCATTTAGAAATGGTCTTCACTCTTTGATTCGGGTTTTTGATTTTCTTTAATTCATTAAGTTTTTCAATTGTCCTTCTAACTCTTGATGAGGCTCGACTTATCCTACGTCGTCTGTTGGTCAATTGCAGGGGACAACTCCAAGGGTATATAAACAGCTGTGTTGTGGAATCTAGGAGAGTTGTAAGAGAACAGCAGAATAGTTATCTTAAGAAAGAAAGACAGAAATAGAAAGAGATAGAACGAAAAAATAAATAGGAATCGGTGACAAGTAGCCCAGGGAATCTGAAGAAGATTGAGACACCAAATACCTCTCTCTCTCTCTCTCTCTCTCTCTCTCTCTCTCTCTCTCTTAGAAAAACGGTGGAGAAAGCCCATTATCTACATTGATTATAAGTGATTTAAACATTACCCAATTAGAAAAAATATCATATCAATCATTACTAACTCAGACAGAGTTAAGGAAAATTGATGTAAGATATTTTCTTCGAGAACCAAGGACAAAACACGTTACATTTTGCTGGCAGCGGTGGGATAAAATATCAGTGATTTTATTGATCTAATAGATTTTATTAATATTTTGTTTTCTTTTTGAAGTTACATACACCAGGTGTATTGTTACCGGGTGCTTTGAACCAAGTTAAGTGTTACCGGGTATTGTGAACTAAGTTCAAAGCAACCGTGTATCTGAATTTTGAATATGTGAGGGATAAAAATAAAAGAATTAGAATAGTTTTGTGATTTGTACTTTTACATTCATTTGGTGTTGGCAAAAGAAAATTAGTAATGAATGACAAAGAAATTGAACTTTGAGCTGCTCTCGGTGCAATAGATGCTAGACGTGAGAAGTTAAAAGAGACATTGAATAACATTAGATCTACACCATATACATCTATATCTTCTTTGATACCGGGATAGAAGTAAGACCAAAATATGAAACTAGTATAAATGAGATATCATCTTGGTATGCTAATACTACAAGTGCAAAAGTTAAAACAGACACATAGGATAATTTTGATCATCCAAAATATCAAAAGTCAGATTACTCTGTTTATCGAGGGGAAACAATTCAAGAAACATTAATAAAGGCAAATCGTGGCTAATTAAGTTCTCGGTCAGTTGACCAAATCTCTCAGAAACTCTACTCGCAGGTAGTTTTCCACATAGTTCACATAGTCTCGGTGCCACATCAACGACAACCAGTGTTACTTGGACATCAAGACATGGTGCATGGAATGATGGACCACATTGATATCAGGGCTTAAAGTTTGCAAGGCATTACTGAAATCTGGTAGACAATAACATGGGAAGAACTATAATGAAACCGGCAACGTTTTATAGCACTTCCTCATGGATAGACTATAAAGCGCATTTTGAAGCCTGCTGTAGTATGAACCTGTGGAATCCTCAACAGAAGAGGTTCTACTTGGCAGCATTTTTTAAAAGACAAGAGCAGACCATCCTCAGAAACGTGAAAACGGGTACAGTGTACACATATGGTGACTTATGTGAAGCATTAGAGGCTAAGTTTGCACCAGTAAATCAAACCGAGTTGTACCGAGCGTTATTGAGGAAAAAACGTCTAAAAGCGACGGTGACTTTACCGGAGCTACGAGAAAGCATACGTCGTTTAACTCATCTTTCTTACCCTACGGCACCAAGGGAAGTAACTGAAGTGATTGCTAAAGATCAGTTTGTTGATGCGCTGTCAGATGAAGACATGCAAATGCGTTTTCAACAGTTTTGTCCCAAATATCTGAATGATGCTGTAAGATTAGCAGTGGAAAAAGAAGCGTTCTGCAGAGCCAAGCGTAAACTAAGGCATAATGTCGGATTTGCTCAAAGTGCTACAATGGACGTAGTTGATACAAATACGTCGTCTACACAGAGTAGGATTGGTGTGAATGAAGATGTTGTAAAGCTTCGTCAGGAAATCCAACAGTCCATGAGAGATCTAGAGAACAGGATATAAAATTGTCTGCAAGAAGGGATCAGATAAGTCTAATGATACCGATGGAGGGCATATCAGTGGTTTCCCTCACTGCGAAAGGCGGAAGAAAAATATCAAAAATTGCTTAATGAGGTCAAACCAAGAACAGACTCAACAAAACTGTTAAATCTAAAGCAGATAAACATTGCAAAACCCAGTTCAAGAACAAATACCATGATACAACGTCTAATACGCCCGCTATAAAGAACGCTACAGTCGACACTGAATCTGGTTTGTTTATCAACGCGCTTGTAGACTTGGTTCCATGCAATTTGCTAGTTGACACCGGTGTAACATTAACAATTCTTGGATGATAGGATGTTTGAAAAGATAGAGAAAGCACCAGTTGCATAAAAATAGTGGGTGCAAATGGAACTTCATTGGAAGTAAAAGGAAATGGAAATTTCAAAACCCAGCTTGGGGGATATAAGTTTGAATGAACAGCTATTGTAGCCAACATTAAAGCCGGTGGAATTTTGGGTCTTGGTTTTCTGAAATCAAGCCATTGTTTAATTGGCGTATCTCAAAGTAAAATGTATATACAATGGGTAGAGCATGAACTACAGCTACAAGGTCACATCGGGTTTTCCAATATTAGTATGAACAAAACTATTACAAAATTTACAGACACCTAGAAACCAGGATTTCTGTGATTGTTTCGACCTCCGTCAAAAGATGAATTGAGTAACCATTTGTTAGAATATGTGTTATCAGACATGTCCAAAAGGAAGGTTGAATATAAGCCATGTGAACAAGCCTTAAGGGGGATGTGCGGCCATCTTGTACATTTGAGAATAAAAATGTAAACATTTCTTGAACTGGCTTGTTTCTGTTCAAAACTGTTGTCCAAAGATAACAAAACAATAAATATGAGGTTTTGTATAAAAATTACGCATACAAACAGAATAATGTCTTTTTTTTATCACTAATAACAGCTTTAGAACTGCGCAGCTGCAGACTTATTTTGAAGGTTTAAAAATCTGAAAAATTAAGAAAAGGGTTCATTGGAGTCCTCTCTACAACCATTTGTTGAGAAAAAGGTTGAATCTTGCACATTATTGTAGTAGTTTTGCCTCAAAATAGGGTACCCTATTTTTATCAGTCGGCATTGGATCTATTATTAGAACAAGAAAAATCCAGTCTATACTTAGAACTCCTGTGTCTATGGAAGCACATTGACGTTATATTTTCATAGAAAAGGAAATACAAAACAATATTTGTTGAATGTGACGGACTTCACTATACCAGTTCCAAGGTTTTTTTCAGTTTTATAAGTATATATTACATTTAATTCTTTTTATAAGTAGGGTATGAGTTCAAAAAATTAATTGTCCTAACTAAAAAAGATACATATATATTTCAATAAAAATATAACTTTAATGTACTTCCATAGACACAGACAAAAATATCTCGTGCGAATTGATGGTTTTTGAGACCAATTTTAAGAAAAGGGTACCCTATTTTGAGACAAAGTTATAACTTAAATAAGCAAGTTTAGACCGTTATCTCAGCAAATGGTTGTAGAGTGGACACCAAGGACCTCCTTTCATATTTTTTCAGAATTTTAAATCCTGAATTAAAGTCTGTAGCTGCGCAGTTCTAAGTGATTAAAAAAGTCATTGCTCTGCTCTTATATGCGTAATTTGCTTACAAAACAACATGTAGAACCTCATATTTATTGCTTTTTTTATTTTCTGACAACAATTTTAATCAGTTTTGGGCAGGAACAAGCTAGTTTAAGAAATATTTACATTTTTAACCCCGAATGTAAAAGATGGCCACACATCCCCCTTAAATTAGGAAAAAGACATTGTTAACCAGGCACATCAAAAGGGTCCACGGTGACCACCAAGTGAAAAAAAAGCTTCTCAAGACCAGGTTAAGTCTACACCAAAGGGTGCTGTAGAATAAGTAGATTGTGACAAAGACACTGGAAAATTAATATTTGAAGTTGCAGAACTGTAGGTTGGGAAAACCTATCGGAATAGAACCACACCAAGATTGCCAGGCGTTAAACGCAAAGCTGGAGAAGAGGAGCCAGTGGTATCAGAAGAACAAATTAAGAACCGGAGGTAGACTCGTAGATCCGTGAAGTTACGTCTCGATCGTCACTGCTCTTGTTGTAAGAAACGGAGAGGGAAAGATGACTTTGGAACGTAGACCATCATTAAGATCGATGATGATAAGAAAAAGGGTCAACAGAAGATTATCGGAGTGATCAGAAGATTCCAAAAGAATTGCGAAAATGTAGAAAATTTTGAAAAGACACATGGTTTTATTAAGTTTCAAGAAAAGCAGTTACTGGTTGACAGTGAAAGAGGTTGTCTTATTTCAGCCAATAACAGAAAGTTATGTTGTTTTTTATGTTTATATTTGAAAAATCCTTTAAAAATGTAGAAAATCAATAGACATACGCGACGGATAATATAAGAGTCTTGGGTAATGTAATGATTATGCCCTATCAAAATAAATGTTTTAATGAAAAAGATAAGTGTGGAGAAATGGAATGACCTGACTACCCTTGGAGTGGACTACTCTAGGGGTATATAAACAGCTGCATGAATTTGGGGGTTAATTGTCTGAGGACAGCAGAAGAGTTATAGCTTGAGAAAGAAAGACAGAAAAAAGAAATGAGGTATGGTTAAGAAGGAACCTGTGACAAGTAGCTCAGGGAATTGAGGTGAGGTGCTTGGGGTAGTAAATCTGAAGATTGAGACACCAAGTACCTCTCTCTCAATAGGAACAGGGTGTAGAAACACGGTGCAGAAAGCCCATCTCGTACATTATCTACATTGATTATAAGTGATTTAAACATCATTAGAGGAAAACTGAACCCATGACAAAATGCGTTACAATGTATAATCATTGATTAGATCGACATCACAGTTGTTGACTGTTCTAGGTCCCAAAAAGATTCTGTTAACGAATACGTACATGTACAATGTACATGTAATCCGATGTCACTTAATACTGATGTATAAAACGACGTGCCTTCTATTGGATCACTATGCCATGGGAATATAGTAGCCCTTTTTTCTAAAAAAAATAATTTTCTCCTTTCCGTAACTTCATTTTCTTTCTATATTCTCTATGTGTTTCTGTTTTTGATTTCCCCATAATCTAAATATTTTACAAATATCTTCTACTGGCAATCATCTCTTTAATATTGATTAATATAGAATATATTTTCGTGTGTTTTCAGGCGGTAATTGCATACAAGTCCCTTTATTTTCGACCGTATTCTGTATTCCGAGGTCAATGATCAAAATTTTGAAAGATGTTAATTAAATTGCTTTGTGTTTGATCCAGGGAATGCTGTTTTGGAGTTATTGTTTGTTTTTTTTTTAACTTTGTGAAAACACAAATAAGAGATTATTTTTGATAAACAGAGAGGCTCATGAAACAAGATTACAACATTGAAACTTTAAAGCAGATATTACAAAGAGGAATGGTTAATTCTTTTTCCGGGGAAAGTTTTTGCTCTTTGTGGATTTTCTCTTTATGTGTGCCATAATTACTTCCTACAGACGAAACTCTCAGAAAATGCGACTTAGAGAATGATGTTTAGCATGTTTAAACGCTATATGTCTTGTTTTTTAAGAAAAATGAAGGGACAATATTTAATGACGAGCTTTTTGAGTCCATTGAATGTTTGTGGTTACTAAACAACGCGCGTTGAGTTGGTTGTACGGTAATCATGGTAATGGTAACCTACGAGCGGATATCGATCGCGCTGCTAATACCTGCCAATGTTTTGTACAGTTTAGCATTGTTCAGCCATTCATGGTTCCAGTTACCTGATGTATCTTACGGTCTGTGGGTTGCTAAATACTGTGATTACCTGTCATGTCAAATAATCCCAGCTTTCTTTACTGAGGAACCAGGTAAGCGATCTAATGAGGATAGACTAATGACAGCTATATTTCGGTGTACATTGTAGATAGACGAATCTAGTTATATACGATTCTATGTTATTTTCAATCCATTAGTTTGAGATTTCTTTTTGTGTAAGTGGTATTTTATCTTTTTAAGCATTTAATTTCATTTCATGTTTTGATTTTGTCCAATAGATCATTTCATTATGATTACTTGCACAATGCAAATCACTATTCCATGTCTTGTTCTATAGGGCATAATGATAACAATTGGAAAAAAGACTGCGCTCTTGATTGTACACAAAAATAATTTCTGTACCTGCTCTATAGCTCATCCTTTCCCCCTTGTTTGTCATCATGACAAAGAACACATCGAGTCCTATAAGTTTTATCTGGTATTTAGAGAAATGGCTTGCTATATCTGTTATGAAATATTATTTAATTTGGATCTTTTTTGCATTTATCTTTTTTACGTTTTAATATTTACATTTTCCAGTGTCTCTGTCTTTGATAACACTACTAATCGATTTTGTACTATACAGCCCAATAAATTCAAATGACGTATTGTTGGGGGCGCAAGCGGGTTTGCATAATAAGTATTATAATATTTAGTCATACAACTGCTGAAAATGATATAAATATAAGTACTAAGGAATCATTCTTTGAATATTATGAGGTGATAATTTCAGTCGGGGCGTGATCAAATCTATCATCAAATCTGTCATAATGCCCTTCAGGCTTTATTGGATTTGATCACACCCCGACCGAAATTATCACCTCATAATACTCAAAGAATGATTCCTTATTCCTTAAATAAAGAAGTCTGAACTTGATGTTGTTTTAACACAGTCCTCTCTGTCCCCTATGCCTATTTTTTTTAACATCTTTATTTTTCAAACAATTTAAAGAAAAATAAACCAAGTTTTCAGAATGAATTAAAATTATAACTGTGCATGTTTTTATGTATCATTTGCAATTATAACATGCCAAATACCATCACAATGCATTGTGTGACATTTCTGTTTGATAAACCATTGCAATATACCAGTGTATTTTCTTTTACAGTATGGTACCATATTCTTCAAGGGTTAAGCTTGTTTGGCTGGTCTGGAATGATAATCTCATTAATTCTTCTAACCTCCAAGACGTTTGACACCAGTATTCCAAATATATGGAGATATCATAAGCAATTGACTGTGTCTGTACTGTGTATTGTTTCAGGTGAGTAAAATGGTTTGAATGTATGATAATGCTACATGTTAATGTGTATAAATTATGTACAAATCAACCTTGAGCAATTGTTCTTGACATCCAACAAATGGAACTTTATACTTTCAATCAATTTTATCTAATACATATACATGTATCATGCTCACAATTATATTCAAATACTAGGTTGCTGTCATTTCCATTTAGGTTAAATTTAAAAATGTTAATTGATTACTATTATTTAATTTTTCAGTGTTTATCATTTCACTGAGTTTGGTGATGTTCTATGGTAAACTTGATGAGTCACATTCCTCTGCTACCCCCAAGGTCCAGTGGTCAGCATTCCTAGCAGCAGCAGCATGTGTTCTACAGTTCTGTGCTGGACTTTTACTCACTCAAACATAATGTATTTAAATCTGTAAAAGAGTACTTTTTGTTATTCTTATGACTCATGAGTGATAATACATGTAATATACAGTTTAACGGTTAGGTTTTTTGTTTGGCCTTTATTATAACAGGTGGACAAAGCATTCTGCTATCACATTTGGGGTGGAATTTTATGTTTTTTATGGGGATGTCACTTTGTATAAATAGCAATTCTCAACATTTTAAGTCATGTATTGTTCTTTTCAAGATGATAAAAATTTTGGAAATCTCACACCTGTGCGATAATATGAAGATTTGTATTTGTGCAATATAATTATAGATCTGCATATATATTTAATTTAATAGTTTGTTTCTGATGTTATTATAGTTTTCTTTTGTTATTATCTTGTTTTAATATATATATTATTTTAATTTTTTTTATGTTGATCATTCTATACTGTATGTTCAATGCTCAAGTATTTTTGTTGTGAGATTGTGATAATAAAAGAATAAAAGTACATGTATCTTTGGTTTTCTATTCCCATAATTTTTCTGATTGAGATGCAATTTACAGGCATTCAAAAATTGATTTCTAAAGATCATCAAAAGCATGAAAGCATCGGATCAAATAAAAAAAAAGGGGGGGGGGGGGGGGGGGTATAATACAAATATTTGGACATTGCCCTAGAGACCTTATTGTTAAGGTTTAATACAATTTACTATATATATTATTATTAATGTGTAATCTTTTGATTACATGTACATTGTAAGTGAAATTGAAATAAATTAAGTGAAACTCTACAATATACTTTAATTACATGTCAGCCATGGAATAATAATATGTGGCTGTGGTATCTCATTATGAAATATGAGGATTTTAAAACCTGCAGTTGTATACATTAGCCTACATTTTATGTCCATCAAAAATAGGGCATACATGGTACGATGCGTTTCTCCTCCACACCTCATAGGTGATATACTTCACCATTAAAACCAAGGTTCATGATACAAGTAGTTGGTTAATTAATCTAGACTTATGCATGTTCATGACAAATGCATGGAGGTCATACTATTTTTTACCACTGTCAAATACTAGAAGTCAATTATTATAAGTGTGGAAATGAAAGAAATATTGTATGGAAAAAGAAATTTTACAATTTTTATGCTCATACTCGTAGTACTTGCTTTCATATATATAATAATAAAAAAGAAAACCATACTGTTTTTAAATTTCAAGGTCAAAGTTGGAACTTTCTCAGAAAAAAATAATTGGTACATCAAGTTTGGTAAGAGTATAGACCTTTCATTGATTCTGAGGCCACAAGGTCAAATACTACCTAGTGTAAATGGAAGAGGTCATCTTAAATTACTGAGGTTTTTGCTTAATTGAAAGACATCAAACTTGGTAACAAAGGTATCCTTTAAGAAGTAGATAGTCTATATCAAGTTTGTGTTTTTGAAGTGAAAGGTCAAGGTCAAACTAATAGACATCAGAAAATATTGTCTGCTCCTTAAGAACAATTTGCCTGACATATATCAAATTTTATGACTGGTACTATACCCCTTATAGAATAGAGGCCCTACCTTGATTTTGAGAACACAGGGTCAAAGGCCAAAGGTCAAACAATTCTGTATATAGGTATTGTAAGTTCATTATCATGAGAATCTCATGACCTTTGTCAATATGCCACATGAAGGTAAAATATAATTCTAAAACATTTTTGAGTAATAAAAGTTTTTTTGTAAGTTTTCAAAAGCTGGTTCTTCATGTTCATATATGAACTAACCAACTCTCAAATGTATGGAACACCATAGCTGCCATATGGTCAATTTCATATTACATGAATTGGTATATAATCTATATGGATATAAAAAATTTAAATATCAGACTAATAAAAAGAAAAAGTTGTCTCTTGTAAACACTTTTAATATCATTAATGATAATGAACATACATTGTACTAGGCATTTGATATAAATAACTTGAGCAAACCAAATATCACAAAACAAAACTCAATCTTACATGGATCAGTTAGATATTTAATTAATTTAAACTCAATAAAATGGAGGGAATGCTTAAATAAAAACAAATTTAAATACTATGAAAATAAGTTAACTATGTAAACATATTAAAGATATACAAAAATACTTTTTTAATATATACATGTAAATGTAATAGATGTTTTAATCTTTTAAAATAAATGGATTGTCTGCAAGTACACTTCTCCATCTACCTGTATTACATGTGATATAAATATAAGCAGCTGTCCTGAAATCTCTCTTTCTCTCTCTCTGACAACAATTGTATATCTCCTCTCTCTCTCTGTCTTTCTCTCTCTCTCTCTCTCTGGGGAGATAAGTCTCTGGATATCATTTATTCGTTCTCTCTTATCTCTGTATACATTTTGTAGTATTAGTGTTTTCTAATAGAGACCAATTACCCATTATCAATCATTCGATCTATGCAGTAACTGTAAATACTGCTATCTTCAATCTAAATGAAATACTGTCTAGCATGCAAACTTTTTACTGGACGGATTTAATATATATAGAGATCTTGAAACTAATAAAGCATCCACTGGAAAAATTCCCTAAAAATTAGGGAACATCTTGCAAAAAAACTAAAGCAAGGCAGCCTTGGTTTCTTATGCATGTGTTTAATCTCTAAGTATTACTTACATAATGATGAATAAAACAATGAAAGTCTTTGAAAGAAATGATAAAATTTGATAAACTATCTATTTTCTACTGTACATGTGCACATGCAATTCTGCAGCTTAATTTCTAAAAAAAAAAAACTTATATTCTTTTATATTGCCTAAAATTGTACCAAATAAAATTATGAATTTCAAAGTAAAAAAAAAAATTTGGGCCATTCAAAAGGATGGTACTGAGAACTTTAAATGGTAAATAATTCTATAGGATACTGTTTGATTCATGAACTTAAGGAATGGCACTGGAATAAAGAGACAAAGGGGGAAAAACAAGGGTCCTATACGTTTATAGTCCCAAACTGTGACAACTAGTACATAGACTGTAAACAAATTACAAAGTAGATTGAGGCAGAATATGAAACACTTTTTTCACAGGTAACAGCTTCTTTTAACACTGATACACTACAGTGAATACTGTAACCAATAACAAAAACAATTTGGATAAGCACTAATAAACACTGTGCTTGTGACAAGTAACACACACAATATGGCTGCATCACAGTCCTGTTACAGAAACAGTCTATATCCCATCACCTCAGTCTATATCCAATCACCTCCTGTTATTTTTGGCCTGATTTATCCTGAATAAAAAAGAATATGGTATGCAATTAATGAACATCGAATCCTACTTGGTCTAACTAATGACTGTTAATTCAATGGATGATTACCGAGGTCCAGAGACCTTCACATGCTCTTTAATGAGTGATATGCTACACCCTCTCACAAATCTAGAGCTGCCCCACACAGCCCTATCCAAGCTTACGTACATCTCAAGACCTCCTCCTGGGTAAATGAATTTAAATTAATAGGTTTGGTTTAATTATATATCTTGGCATGTACATAGAAATCCAGGAGTAAAGATTTTCAATAAAATATTGATGCATGCTGGTTAATTTTACACTATATATTTACATGTACATGTATACACTTTATAGATATAGTCTGCATGATCCAATACAATACCTCACTGGGTGACTTATATTGTTATAAACTGCATACAAATAGTCTCAAAGATATTTAAAGGATCTTTGAAGATATAATTGCTTTCCAAATTAAGCCAAGTTGAAAAGCCAGAAAACATACATACCCAGGAGTCAGGAGTCAAAAATTTCTCAGGAACTTCTGATGTTTCAACATACCGGTAGTTGTTCAAATAAATTTCCTGACATATTTAACTAACATACTGATTCATAACACCATCTTACAATAATATAACATCAGAAAATATTAATTTTATTTTGACTACATTACTGTATCATGCTAATTAATATTTACTTGAAATGAAGTTTATTTCAAGTATCTATATTTAGTTTGTAAATATTCAAAAGTACTGAAGTGGTTTTGTAGATCAGACAGCAACAGAAAACCATTTCAGTTCAATTCACACCCAGAGAAAATGCATGCAGGCACACCTTTTTTCCTCTCATTAGACAAACCCAATTACCTTACCAGTAAAAAGCAGATAAATAATCAAGAGCAGAATAGTTTCATAAAGCAAAGCTTGATTATATGTGATTCATAAGACTGTCAATTATTTAATATCATAATTATTATACCTACATTTTGAAAATTGACCATATAGTTCTTTCGGGGTAACAGGTATTAGGAACCATTCAATGACAGAATTAGTCATTAGTAGTGAACAAAATATTACTGTATGATGATAAAAGAATTTTTCACATTATTGCAGTCTTATGAATCCTGGCAGCTAAGGGCCATGTCAAAGAAATAAAACTATAATAAATACTGTATACTATACACTACCAAATTCTAGATATTCTATACCTATTTTATTTAAGTTAATTTTCAAAGTTAAAACTTTATTGGAATTAAATAAATCAATGTTTGTTATAGATGAAAAAAAAACCCAATCAAACGTAAGATTTGTTAAAATTTCCCAAAACCCCTCAGCTAAAATAATACACATTTTTATTTAGTTACCAACAGAATTTAATATCAAAAGTTAACTGGAAAATCTAAATTCATTAGTACATGTACAAGTATTAGGGCTGTTACACTACTAAGGTAGAAGTACTAATTTTAGTTTGTCTAATAAAATTTGTGAATAGAGAATAATTGAAGGATTTGTTATTTTTTTTTCTAAAATTCAAAAATTGAAAATAATAGAAAAAAGATCTGTATTATACACTCAGAAGGAAAGGTTGTTGTATCTAAGACATCCTAAATACATCTAGAGTCAAAGTTAAAGGAGAAGTGATATTAGTTGGTTAGAAAAAGAGAAAAATTAAGAGTTAAGATTCAAATCACCATTCATTTAACTTTTAATGGAAAACTTGATTCACCATCATTTTTTACTTCTAACATTATTTATTATTTGCACTGGACTACAAACTGGATTAGTTGAATTAAAAAAAAAAAAAAATTTTTTTGACATGCCCCCTATATCAACAACATGTACCTTGAAAACCACTCAACATACTCTGTCTGCGAGGGAGGCTGAACATAGGGGATTTGATTGAGATAGAACTGCGGCCGTGCTCCCGAGTTTACCGAGTTGCTGGTGTAGGAGAAGCCCCCGTAACCAGTGTTTGAGGGGTTATATACCATAGTGTTGGCACGATTCAGCAGGCCTTGATTGGGGGGAGGGGTGGGGTCCTTCCCAGTTCCTCTTCTTCGACCACCACCTGTTGAGATTTTCATTCCTTCAAAATCATATTTTTCACATACAGTTTTTAGTCAAAACCTCATGTAAATTGTACGTATGAATTTAATGAACCCTGTTTGACCAATGCTTGGTGTTTAAAATTTACATAAATCATTTCCCATTGCCTGTCATTAGAATCTAACAATTTTTTTAAAATATTTTAATCTTCATTTCATAGTCATGTGGAAGATTGACTGATTTTACCGTACCTCGCTGGATTGAATCCTGAGCACTGTCATCATAGAGAACACCTCCATTCCACAATGGAGAGGCACCCAGGTGCATTGTGGTCACTTTAACTGGTACCTGGGTCTTCATTTGGCTGATTCCAGGCAGTGCACTGTCACTCACAGCTGGCTGTGTGGTAGGGACCTTCGGAGGAAAAAGTCCCAAATACATTTCATCAAACATTTATAAAAAGGTAGATCTACATGTTTATTTGGTGGGATTTTTCCCAATCGTGATTTTAATCGATTTAAGTTCTGAGATTAATTAATATACAGATATACGTACATTCTCTATAGTGATCAACAACAGGTAAAAGAACATTTCCGACTATGATATAATTTTAATACAAAGATAAAGACAACATCAAATAATTGCACCTTAACATCTCGGCCTTTAGAATAAGAAGTGGACTAGTATACCTATATACAGTATACTGTAAAAAGAAAAGTTCTTCCGAAAAATAACATAAATAATTTGAACATAATCATCATCCAAATCTGATTTTTTAAAATTTTTTGTCTGTAAACAAAGAAAAAACTGTTGCATCTCAATATAACTACATGTGTGTATACCTGTTGATCCATGAAGTAGAGTTCAGCCTTTCCCCTCTCTTCTTCTGTAATTGGAATTCCATCAATTATCACCAACTGCTTCAGCTTATAGACCAGAATCGGACGATGGAGGTGTCGCCTAGCAACCTACAAATCCATAGGTTAAAAAATCTTACCTCCCTTTGATCATATTGCAGCTAACTAAAGTTGTAACAAGAGTTAAAGCAAGATAAGAAGCTGTTGGTAGATTCATTTACATGTACAGTGTATATATTAATAATTGGGCTGTATGGTCTCTGTACTAGAACATCTACTTACAGGGTTATTGACTAGAGAAATCTCTGCTAGGTTGTTTAATCCTTCCAACTTCTCCAGCTCAGCCATTTCCTGAATGAACGATAAGATATTATAGCAACATACATGTAGCTAATGAAAATGAACTACGTATTGTAAATGTCAACATATTCAAAGGATGGGGAGAAGTGACATACAATGTAATGACATTGCGACATACAAAAATAGACTTTTAAACAATTCCAACAATACCAATATTATCAAATGTAGTTGTTTTAAAAAACTAGACATACAATGTATTAATTATCAGACTTTAATATCAGCTGTTAAAAATCTGTAAATTGTTCTGTGCACTTTTCACAACAAATTTACATACATGTACCATATGCAGTTGATTTCATTTGGACAATTACCTGAACGCGATTTGAGCCCATGTAAAGCCTCTGTAGGTTGTCCATACAGTTGAGGTAGGTTAGCTCCCTTACTCTATTCTCCTCCAGGTGGAGCTCCTGTAAGTTCCACTGATTGGCGAAGGAGAGCTCAGTTATAATTTTGATCTTGTTTCTATCCAGCACCAGTTCCCTGAGATCATGCAGTCCCTCCATACCTTCTACTTTAGATATCTCATTGCCTGTAGTTATCGGAGTTTGTTACAAGATCTTATCCTTTTCAATTATAACACATTTCTAAGTTTATTGACTTTGCAGTCAATAGATTTTTCTCAAATTTAGAGTTATTCCCCTTGAAAATGCATTACAAAGTCAGTGGAAATTACAAAAAAGAACAAAAAGTATTTTGTAAAATACAAATTGACTAATAAAATAATTAATTAATATGGAGATACTTTAATTGATAGGTCAACAAATGAAGCTTTGTTACATTAAAATCGGTCATCGTTACATATATTTACCTTGCAAGAACAAGGCTTTCAGAGACGTGAGTCTGCTGAGCTGTAGAGTGGACATGTCCTTGATTCCATTGTAACCTAAATGTAGCACCTCTAGGCTCTCCATGATAGGAGTGGATGAGTCATTGGAGAAAAACTCCAGGTTCTTACTAGAACTCTGCTTGGAGAGTTTGTTAACCGGTTTCTGTTTCGGCATAATGCACTCAATATGATTGTGATTCAAACACAGCACCTTGAAAAATTGAGAATAAAAGATCATATATAAGGGACAAAACTTTTAAATTCCACAATAATGTTGTGATGTTTTCTTTATAATATCAAAATACAGCTCTGTAAAGGCTACACTGACTCACAAATGTACAATACTCATAGAACGCTTACCCTTATATTTGGCAAATGAATCAGACCACTGAAGGAAGTCAAGTTGTTGTGTTCTAAATTCACACTATAAAATACAGTCACAAAACATAATTAAACATTAATTTGAATAATTATGGTGTATATCATTTCATTATTTACCGAATCCAAATATTTTATCTTAATTTTTAACTGAATGTACTTGCAGTATAATAGCAATATCAACAAAGTGAAAAGTTATTTTCTGGCAATGTATTAACATTAATCTGTGACTCTAATCTGCCCACCTTCTAAGATTGAGGAACGTGTCCCCTATTCCCAAATCTACAATGCGAATACTACAGTTTGGAAGGTCAAGCTCTCTAACATCATGGAAGTTGGAGTGGCCTAACTTTTCAGCTACAAAGTCTGGTGTAAGTCTACCACCAAAGGTATCCTTGGCAAGATTTCCCTCCATAGCTTCCTATAATGGAAGGGGAATATAAAATAATAAAGATACAGTATTTATATTAAAGACTTTGCAGGTTTTAATGTTCATCTGGATTTTATTGTCAAAATTAGAAAAAAATTTAAAAACTCAGTAAGAAAATAAATATGAATGAATTTTTTTTTCATTTTTATTTGTACATTTTTATAAGTGAATAAAATATTTAGCAAGGTTTTACAACTAACAAATTCTTTCATATCTGAAAATGAGATAGCTAACTCACTATTGCAGATCCGTCTAATGCTTTGAGGTTTTTGAGATGATAGATGATGAAAAGTCGGTAGTTGTCTGTGTCCGTGGCAACAGGATTCCCAAACAGGTCAAGTATCACCAAACTGGACAGCATCTTAGAGAAAACAATACAATAGGTACTACAATTCAATTTTATTCAAAGATTTACATGAATTTTTTAGTATCAATTTTTAACTGCCTGCGATTTTAACCTTTGAGATATTACTTGAACTCGCAGCAAGAAGACATGAATATTTCATCAACCATAATCTGAGGATTACACTACAATTCCAAGGTCAGGCAAAGGTCAAATTCATTTCCATGGGCCTTCTCATTGCACAAATAGATCTTGTTTGACTATATTCATGATACAACAGTAGTACAACAGTTCACACTACAGTGAAGCCAAAAATAAATAAACAAACTTACTTTGAGATAGAATATTTCCCTGACACTGCTGATGACATTATTCCCTACATACAGTTCCACCAGTGCAGACATCTTCTGTAGCCCTAACAGAGAGCTGAGTCTGTTCCCCTCCAGGGACAAGTAGGTAAGCTGTACCAGGTAATGGATACCTGTGTTCTCCAGGGTAGAGATCAGGTTATTACCTAAACACAGTCTTTTCAATTGGGTCAGCTTAGAGATCCCCTCAAGTCTACTGATACAGTTATTTTCTAGGGAGAGCTCTTGTAGCTTCATGCAATGGTCAAATCCCTTTGTAAAGAAAAAAAAATTGAGTTTAATGAGGACATAACTGAAGTTTCTCAGAAATTAGAAACAATCAACAATCAACAATCAAAAGGAACAAGCTTTGTCATAGTCACCTCCATTTTTGTAATGTCATTTTTGTTAAAGGAAGCATATTTCAGGTTTTCCAGCCTCTCTAGGCCAGATAGCTTTGTGATGTGCTGATTGTCCAGAAACAGTGAGGTGACCTGGAATGAAAAAAATACCATACAACCATGTACCCCCCCCAAAAATACATTTCAATGATAAAATAAGCAAATCAACAACCTGTTACCACTCAAGAGCAGCAAGTATTTACAGCTGTAAACTACAACACTAGGAACTGTATAAAAATTCAAAATTCATATTCAAGTGAGAAACTATAAATTCAAATATTTTGTTATTTAAAATATAATAATGGTGTTCGTGTTACCTTCAGGTACCAATGAGTGTCAGAGTCACCAAGTTTCTCAGGCCGGTGGTGACTCTGCTTCTCCAAGATCTCGGCTGTGGGCATCAGACTGAGTGAGCGAGGTTTGTGCGAGTCCACTCGAGCATGAGTAAGAAGGGACAGCTGACAGATCCGTGACCCGGCGGCCACCCTCAGGGCAGCAGTGGCTTCAAGTTCTGTCACACCTGACCCGTCAAGGAGGGTCAGTGACTTCAATCTTCCAATCACACGCAGTCTTATGTTCTGTGGCTGAAATTATTCATACAACTAAGTATAAAGGTTATGCACATTGAGTTTTCCATCTAGTCTCAAATCTTTTAAGAACCTTTTAAATTGCAACTTTACCAATCTTTGTGAAGTCGAGTTGTAGTACATGCAGTAGTAATTTTACTATACATTTCATGCATTTGCTTTGATGCTTTGAGTTTGTTTCACAGCTGGATTTCATTAAATAAAAACTGACCTTAAGCCAATTATTGTGTCTGAGGTCAAGGGTCAAAAGATTACAGGCATGCTTCCTCAAGATGGACAGGTCTTCTCTTGTGTTAGTGAGTTTGTTCCAACTTAGGTCAAAGAATTTCAGTTTAACCATGTTCTGAGAATAAAACAGAGAATTCAGTCATAATTAAGTCATTAAAGACACTTTGTCAAATCAATAAATAAAATCAAAGGAATATTTTTTCAAAAACTCAGTTTCATTAATCTTATTGGCATCACCTTAACATGATATCAGCATGAATATTCATTTATACAAATTAATACTTACTTTCAGTCCCTCTAAAGTGGAAATTTGATTAAAACTGGCATCAAGATATTCTATTCCCTAAAACAGTAAAGGTACAAATATAACAAACTTGAGGCATACTTAATAATATGAAAACAATAGAAAACAATTAACAGCTAAAAATATCTTCCTCCTCTATGCGATGTGATTAAAACTGACCATGTTGGCAACCTCATCCAGTCTGCTGAGTTCGTTGAAGCTGACCGTCAGTCGCTTGAGGTGAACCAGAGCCTGAATCGGCTTCAGTTTGCTGATTCCGTTGTTGTGGAGATTCAGCACAGTAATCGACTCCAGAGAATCCACTCCCACATGCTTCAGCAGCAGATCCTCACTTAACATTGTCAACCTAAAAATAAAGGCATCCAATCGAAAAATTTCAAAGATGGTTCAAAAGAAATGTATTTCTCATCTAAATCCTATAAATGATAATATATTTCCTGCATCTCTTACAAAGGATTCTTGATGTAATGGGATAAGTTTAAAAAAAAAATTATTTAGGTCTCTGTTTTAGAAGTAATAAATTTAACTACCAAGGTCTTTGTTTTAGAAGTAATAAATTAAACTACCTTGGTCTCTGCTTTAGAAGTGGTTCCATTCCAAGGACATCATCATCTACTGTGGGATCATCATCCACATGGGGTACAGTCGGAATCTTAGATTCCTTGTTGTCAAATGTAAGGTCACAGAAGGTTGCAAATGGCGACTTGGACCGAAACTATTAAAGTTAATATAACCCTTGTACACCTTATTTAAGAAGTAATAAAAGTAGATTACCAGGTATCCAAAATTAATTTATTTAGGCATGCAAATTACACACTGTACACATGATATGTACTAGTATACAAACATGATCAGTTTTCTAATACTGTAATTTCCTTTCTTTTTTTTTACAGAGGAACATATTGCATTTTTTATAAGCCTGATGAAAGTAAATGGTTTTCTCTCTGTGGCTCATTGTTATAGAAAGTTCAACTATTCAAAAATAATCTTGTTTCTCTGAGCTATGAAATTTAATTATTATAGATACTACGGTAATTAATAAAAAATTAAAGACATCAACACATGGCTTTCTATAGTCTTACCTTTGTGACATATTCAAACTCCACTATGTACTCAGGTAAAATGAGCTCATTGTCAAACAGATACCACTCGCACTGCCGAGCACTGCACTCACAGTTGTGTATTGAGTCTCCCCCGCCTAAAAATATCAACATCTTTAATCAACCCCTGTCCAAAATAACACAAAACTCTCCACAGTAACAGAAAAATAAGTCAATTTCCAGCAATAGGTTAACACAGAAGCAAAAGTGTGTGCTTGGAAGCCATCCATATCTAACAGACCAGAAACTCTGATATATTCAATGAACTAATAACTAAATGTTACTCACTTAAGTGATCCTTTGAATATTAATCAGTAACTAATAATGATATGCTGTATTTATCTCCTTAAAGAGGTTGGATTATTTTTTTTTGGGGGGGGGGGGGGGGGGGCTCTAAGTTTATTTTGTCCTTTCCCAGGTGTAGAAGATTTTTCACTATAAAGTTTTCCCTGACACAATTGCATTTAGAAAATAGAGAAATAATTGTATTGTTCAAAGTCAGCTCAATTGCAAATTTGACTTCTGACAATTTTGAAATTTAATCATGGAATGAAAATGAACTGAATACAAATTTTTTTCAACACATATAGTGTGCAAAACTATTTAAAATAACAATAAATCCACTTTATCCACTTTTGACTATGTTTTCTAAATTGACTCTTTATAGGATTTTTTGATTCCACAAAACTAAAGTGCTGTATCTACAGTTTGCTTTCAAAATAAATCCTTGATATTCATCTTTCATTCCATTATCACAAAATCAAAAGCTGTGAAACCAGCGTGAAAATTTCTAAGTCTCTACCCGGTGACCAGATGACAAAAGATAAAAGTACATGTATAACACCATATCCAATTTACCTGCCATGAGAAATTTTTCTAGGGCAGCTGTGAAAGCAATGGTCTGTTAAAACTTTTTATGACATACTTAAACTCAATAACAGTAATTATCTAAATTGTTTGATATAAAGATTTAACCATCACTACTTACTAGGTGGGACACACATCTTGCGAGGTTTGAAAACAGCATCTATTTTTGGATAGTTGGACCTGTTTATTCTACAAAGTCAAAAGATCAAAGCAATGAAATCTAATTTGTCTCATTGATAAACTTAAGACCAGAGTAATAATCCTAGATTGTGAACAAATATCTAAACAAAACAAAATTAATTCATAAACAATAGCTACTTACGGTCTCTCATCAATGGCCTTGACACTTTTCCCAAGAAAAACTTTGGATATGACTAAGTGACCTAAAATCAAATCAATTTTGAGATATAAAGTAAAATAATTCTTCAAATTCTAAATTTTATCTAAAAATTATTGATCAGATTCAAAACATATTCAAGAAAGTTCTATGTGGTGAAGTCGTGCAGCTCCTACCATATCTGAATGGACAAGTATCAGAGTATTCCTTCTCTCTGCTTTCCTTTGTCAAGGCACTGATTCGATGCCGGTCTGCCAGACTTAGGCTGTTACTCAAGGGGACAGCTCCATCCTTACCCAGAGACTAACACAAGGAAAACATAGAACATTCAATTACTGTAGAACCAGAAACTTGCATTTAAAATAAAATTTGTTTATATGTGATCTATAAAGTTTCATGAAAATTAAACTTGGTTGCATCTAAAACAACCACATTAAACATACACTGATAATCATTTAAAAATTTTGTTGATCAGTGTTATCAAAGACCAACTAAATTTAATTTGAAACAAACATTTCTGCTTTTACAGTATGCTTGAACATATTTTATCAGCTGTTTTATATGAGAAACTTTATAAAATAGTCAATATCAAACAAACCATGTAAAAATGAAATTTTTATATAGGTTATTACTGACACCTGTAATTATACAAGTACTTCTATAGAAACTAGTTTTTTTCTTTACAAGTATGCAGAACATTTTCCAAATGTAAACACAATGTAACTCTGATCTGAACCTTGTAGGAGATGGCATCCATGTAGCCCTCTTCTACCACCCGTGTGGTTTCATGGAACCCTCCTGGTAGCTGGGGGTCCCAGATCCAGAACAGGTACTCCAGCAGCTTCTTATAGGCAGTGTTCCTGAAGTCACATAGGATAGTTTGTTTCAATCATAATGCCATGCACCAGCCATTCACAAGATGCATTGATATTAGTAAACATGTAACAGTGTGGTCAAATAAATTGACACGTGTCCAGGAAAATTCTAAGAAAATTGTGCATGTTTTAGCAAAATAACAAAAAATATTAATTTCATATAAACATTCCCTAATTTTAAATGATAGGTTTTAATAAATCAAACTGTTTTCATTCAAATAAATAGTGATATTTGGTCCTCTAGCCCATTAGATTTTTCTCATACCATTATAAACAGCAATACTGTAAGATTCATTAAAGATCACATGTACATTACTCTAAGATAATCTAAGTGACTACTAGCTTTTACATGCACAATGAGCCATTCCACCCAGAATCTTCTCTACCTGTTGCTTGGAAAGTATTCCCCTTCTGTATTATCCACAATCCCGGTCAGTTTGTCATCAAAACGTTTCCGTAGCATCCTGTTGTGGACGCGGAGAATTCGGTGGATTTTGAGTCCCGCAATTCCATGTTCCCTGTAGTCTGTGGCACAGAATCGAGACAGCACTAAATCATGGCAAGATGAAAACCTGTAAAATAAAAATTGTAAGGATGTTGCAATTATGAATCACTTAAACTAACAAATAGGTTTTAGAAGACCTGTTTATCTTAATTACTTCATTATTTCAATGCTAAAGAATTGAATCAATTCAACATGCAAAATGTTTACCAGACATCGGATGTTGTTCCTTCCTCAAAGCGGACATTTCCACCCGACTCCAGCTCAATAGCCATTCTTCTCATCACAGATTCCGCCTGAACTTCCACCCTGTGTACAGCCTCCAGTTGATAACTCCCAACTCTAAAGGAAAATATTTTAAAATTCCAATAATAGAAATAAACACAACAGTACATGTATACAAAACTATTCTATGTATTTATTTGTAATACATTAGTATAAAATGGTATTGATAATTTATTGATTTTAAGCTGTACTGGATGAGGTGATTGGAATTAAAGTTTTCAATCAATAAATACAATGAATTTAAAACAATATTGGTAGAGAGTTTTCTGCTTAATATAACTATGCACTAAATTTGCCGGCTTGGTACCAAGAAGTAGTTCTCTCTTACTCTGCTAGCTTTTTTTCCCACATCTTGATTCTCTCCTTTATACAGTTCATTTTGGCAGTAAACTTCCCATTCTCATCCAACTTCTGCAGCTTGCTCTAAAATATCATCATGAAAAATGTTATACTGATTATTGAATAATATTTTCATTCAATTCCTTGATTCAAAGACACATCTCAGAATTAATCCTTTGTTGAAATAATTAAGTCATTAAAAAGCAATTCAAATATTAGGAAATAACAATAAAAGATTTTTTGGTTTTATAAAATGAAGAGTCTTACTGAAATAAAATGTATACATATGTATTATTCCTAAATTTATATCACTTTTAAATATCCAATTAAATTTCAGACACATTTATTTTATCTATGTTTTATTAATGTTAGAGATTCAAAACCTGAACCTTTATAACACTTATGAGTTATGATTATAGTACATGTATGTACTTCAACATTGCCAAATGGATACACTGAAGTGTTTGATATCTTTATATCTTTGGACAAAAAAAAATTAAAAGAATGATAAAAAAAGAGGCCCATGGGCCACATCGCTCACCTGAATAACAGTTCCTGTAAATTCTATTTCATAGCATATGCTATTTCTATTTTAGAATTTGAACCCCTTTCTGGGGCCCCAGTATTGGTCCGGGGTTGGCTTTAAGAATTTAGAATCTACACTATTTGAGGATGTTTGCGTAGTAATCTCACAAATGGTAGCAATGTAGTTCTTGAGAAGAAGATTTTTAAATATTTTCCCAATATACTTCTATGTTAACCTTGAACCCCTTCTGGGGCCCCAGTGTTGGTCCGGGGTCACGGCTTTTACAATTTAGAATTTTCTCTATTTGAGGATCCTTGCATAGTAATCTCACAAACTGTAACATTGTAGTTCTCGAAAAGAAGATTTTTAAACATGTTTCCTATATAGTTCTATGTTAAACTTTGAACCCCTCTTGGTACCCCAGTATAAAAGCGGGGGGTAACAATTTTAAGAATTTAGAATCGACAATAGCCAAGGATGTATTCATAGTAATATCAAAAACTTTGGCATTGTAGTTCTTGAGAAAAAGATTTTTAAACATTTTTCTAAATATGTTAAACTTTAAACCCTGTGTGGGGCCCCAGTTTTAATCCAGGGGTCACGATTTTTAGAATTTTCACTATATATACAAGCTTTTATGTAAATATTGGCATTTCAGGTGCAGTGGTTCTTGAGAAGAAGATTTTTTAACATTTTTCCTATGTAGTTCTATGTTAAACTTTGAACGCGCCAGCCTGTGGCCCCAGTTTTGGTCCGGGGTCACGATTTTTACAATTTAGAATCTTCACTATATATACAAGCTTTTTTGTAAATATTGGCATTTCTGGTGCAGTGGTTCTTGAGAAGAAGATTTTTAAAGACACACACCCTATACTCACTGTTTCGCAATTATCTCCCTTTTAAAAAGGGTTTAGCCCTTTATTTAAACAATTTAGAATCCCCTTCCCATAAGGATGCTTTGTACCAAATTTGGTTAAAATTGGCACAGTGACTTTTGAGAAGAAGTCAAAAATGTGAGAAGTTTACAGACGGACAGACAGACAGACGGACGGACGAACACCGGACAATGGGTGATCAGAAAAACTCTCTTGAACCTTTGGTTTAGGTGAGCTAAAAAAGAATCTACACCATTAATGTACATACTTCTCAGTCTGAGATAGAATACGAACAAGATTAAATTATTATCATTAAATTGATTAGTGCAGTAAAATATTTGTCAATATTCTACCAGTTCTGTAAGGTTATATAATAAAATGATTATTGATTAGTGCTTTCAATTCATTAGAATCAAAACTACAGACTTTAAGAAAAATTGTGATTAATATACAAGTACACTAAAGCTAAATACTACATATAATTCTTAAAATAAAACTTACGGCAATGCAAAAATTGAATTTGAGCCAGGGCAAAATTGTACATGCAAGAACCAAGACAACAGATTGTATCAGAGTTTACATTTATGGTAGATTACATGTATCGGTACATGTATGTACATGGAAGCTTGATATATTTAATGTTATACCTACATGTATACGTTTATAATGGTACTTGTATTTTATATGCATTTCTGTAGTTATACATTTCCCTATTGAACATCATAAAATTCAACAAACATTACTGGAATCAATTACTAGTATAAGGTTAGAATTATGCGTGGAAGATATGTTATTTCCTTAAGCTTTATATATATGGATGCCCTTGGTTATCTTCAAGCACTGCATGTTTTAACATGTGCTTCTCTACAGATATAAAGAACAATTAACAATAATGATTAAATTTCCTTACTCTCATTATTTTAAAAGCATTGTATTTCATTGTGGTTATAAAGATACAAAAAGACAGGGATTATGGGATTAAATATACAGGGTATGAAAGGCAAGAAATATATGAAGATATAAATACACTGTATATATAATCATGCTACAATTAAAAGGAATGTGTTAGAATGAGTGTTGGTCAATACATGTTTATCTATATATATACATTTATACACAGCCCATGGTTAGGGGTGGGTGGGGGTGGAGGGGGAGATTAGTATCAGAAATCACCTCCTCCTCTAAATCCTGAACCAACAAAAGATTGTCGTCGGGTTCCGCGTCATGAAACATTGAAATATCTATTGTTTCCAGCATCAAATCTTCAAACTCCCTACGCACCTGAAAACGTCCCAGAGTTCATTAGATTTTTAGGCCTTTAGATTTTCTTTTACATTTCTAATTTAAAAAAAAAAAGAAGAAAAAGGTTGGGAACTTATTCTGAAACATATTCTAATATTAAATTATTTGCTGATTAATACCATGAATTAATACAGTTTTTATTTTTTATTAGAAGTATCATCTGTGAGATTTTATATCCACTTTGCATGCTTCATGTATAAAAGTTACATATTATATTGGTACATACATGTATTATGTTAGACTTCTTTTACAAGGCTGTTTTAGCATTCAATGTCACTAAGGAACAGTATGACATAAGAACTGTTTGGCTTCATTTTTCTTTTTTTGTTTAAAATAATGCTTTATATATTAAAGCTACCCTATCTCTAGAGTTTTTTCCCTTTGAAATTTTAAAGAATCACTGCATGGTAAATACAATGTAACAATTGTATTTGATGCATGATTTGATGCCATTAATACTGATTTTATACTGTTCTCTGGCACTAACTGTCATCAACAAAATATATAAACCACAAATCCTTTCAGTAAACTTACTTCCTTGATACAATTCATGAGATTCCGCATTCTCTCATGTGGAAACTCCAGCAGCCGGAATTTATAAATCTCCATCTTGGACGCAATTTCTGCCAAATTCCGCTTGACTGTCTTTACCCTCATGTTGTAATACATCTTCTTCTTTAATACTGTGGCCTTGAATCAGAAAGCAAAAAACATGTCACTACAATATTCGTGATAAAGCATTTTTGTGTATTCTAGTATGTGCATACATACATGGTATTAAAGGGAAAACATTTCTTCTAACAACTTATGAATTCAAAGTTTTAAATATTTATTTCACAAACTATTTGTGCTTTATGTACAGGAAATACATGTATTCATAATCCAAAACCTATTTGAAATGTATATTTTTTAACAAGCATCTTGTTTCTACCATGAAACAAAACATACATGTATGAGTTCTTTTTAAAATGAAATTTGCATTATCACATGTAGATGTTCCTATACACTGCACTATCAAAATATGTCACTATTTCTATAAACAGTAATATTATGTTTAATGTTTATACACATAGCAGTCCATCACTTACCTCTGCAAGCTCACACACATTTTTGCTGGCATCATAGGTGTCCAGCTTGCTGAGTTTGGGCAGGTGATAGAGGACGTGGGTGGAGTAGTTACACAACAGACTGACCGGGGCGGGGGAGAACTGGGGGTCCTTCAGACTCAGGGAATGTAACTCTGGCAGACGCATCAAATGGGTCAGCTCCTGATACCATAGGATTTTATAAATACATAAATTTCTCAAAGGTAATAGCAAAAAATTTGTTAATCAAATAAAGAAGAGAAAAAATGCTTCGTCTCTGTCTTACAAATGTTTGTTTGAAAACTACTAAATCAAAACCACTGAAAGTATGCACAATTAAAACTTGTGATTAATCCACAGTTTCATAATCTTAATATATTTATAACTCAGAAGTTTCACACTTACTCTGAGAGAACATATTGGATTTCCGGACAAATTCAAATCTGTCAATTTCTGATTAGCATCTAAACAGTGTCCTACAAAATACAAGAAAGGAAATATGCATTTTTAATATAAATGTCTATAATTCATGATGTATCAAGTACATGAAAAACATTACAATGGTAATAATTAATATGGAATTAAGAAATCAAAAACATTTACAATAGCACATATCTTAATTGCAAAATACACCACAAGATAGCATTACCTATTTTATCTATTTGATTTTCTGCTAAGCTCAGTGTTTTCAGCATTCTAAGTTTTTCCAAATTCTGAAAAAGATTAAGAATAATATCTGGTACATGTAGTATATGTAAATTTGCATGGTTTTCTATCAGGATCAATACCTGTTAATGGTCATAATGCAAAATTTGATGTACCGGAGTGCAATACAGTTAATTTGACAAAATCATCTCAAGATTCAACTCCTTTTTATTCTGCTCAATACAAAAATATGTTAAAGTAAAAGCAAAATAAACTTACTTCTATATTCTTTATACTATTGTTGTTCAAGAACAAAGTCTCTAGATGAGTCAAATGACCAATATTTTCTATTTTGGAAATTTCATTTCCATAGAGGTAGAGCTTTGTAAGTTTTGAACAGGTCTCCAAATTCTCTATTTTCTAAAACAAAATGCATAGAATGAAATGAAAATCATTTTTAGATATAGGGTTAGAGTACATGCAAGCATATGAATTTAAAGGTTGTATAAAGTAAAGAGATTATGATGGTGCACACACCTATATCAATAGCAAAACAATGTACATGTATTTGCATAAACAATATAACTATATTTTGTAAATGTAAAACCGTACAACAATATGACTGAAAAAAAAATGTATAACAAATAATAAACCAGTGACAACACAGCCATATAAGTTTCGAAGAAATGCATTTTATCAGGGAAGATAAATCAGTCTGCAAAACTGCAAAAAACTGCAAAAAACTGCAACACCGATTTGACAGCTGGATTTGGCTAGCTTACTTTGAGTTGACATTCACCAATCCACAGCTCCTTGAGGCCAGTCAGAGTGGTCAAGCCCTCGATCTTGCTGATGCTCTGTCCCATGAAAACCAGGGTGTGTAGGCAGGGGAACCTATCCATATAGATGATGCGGGGGTACCCGGAGAAGAACATCTCCAGCTCCTCCACCGTTGACTGCTCCCCACTCTGTATCTTGTTGTGGTTGAGGCCATTGTTTGCACACTGAAAGAATAAATAAGATAAACATGTACTAAGAGTACTTACATTCAAATCATATATACTATAGCTTATTTCTTATAATGGAAACAGCATAAAAGGACCAACATTTTTTAAAAGATTTTATTTTCTAATGAAACTTTCATGTAAAAATTTTAAGTTTGAGCACAGATGGGTGGGGGTGCACATGCAGAAATCAATAAGAAATAAAATATTGTTGCTGAGCCATTTTTTTTCCAATTTTTATGTTCATTATAAAATTTACATATCTTTTAATTGTGCTGTCTAACAAACTTGTCCCAGCCCCTTGTGAATCTTACCAGCTCTTTGAATGCTTCTTCATCTTCTTCTTTCTGTGTCCTTGGTCTACTTGGCTCAGATGGAGGCTGTGTGTTGTTTCCCCCAAAGCCTGTGTCAGATCGGGCAGATGTTGGTGTTACACCACCCCCAACATGACTACCAGATGACTGGCTGCCAATGCTTGACATCTCCTAAGCCAGATATGATTCCTTCTATGGCAATAATTGGTGCCATTGTTTATTAGTGTCCCTCAAGTCCATGATATCATCTGATTTTTACTGTAAAACACATTAAATTTACATGATTTAAGGTACACCATATGAACTAACGGCACAAAAGTTCTTTACATGGTCGAGTTTTTTCAATGATATAATAGGTTTATTGGTATTTTTTTTCAAAGAGAAAATGACATTCTCTTAGAATAATTATAATTGTTTTCAGGAGGTTAATAATTGATTTTAAATTAGGTATATCCACAGATAAATAGGTTTTTTAAAATTCCAAATTAGGACCTTTTCAGGCATCACAAATAACAAGCATGATTGATACAAAAACAAAAGCAGACATAAATATGATTGTAAATAATAATATAAAGTATGTCAGTCTGAGATACATGTTTTTGGGGTCGCTGCTGAAGTTAACCGTGTACTTGTATCATATTTTTAAATCAAAAAATGGTCTAAGAACTTCTTTAGAACAAGAGTCGATCATTATCCGAAGAGGAAAAACAGAACACAAACACAAAAATCAAAATCGTTATTCTAGTATAACTGAAAGTATATAAAAATAAACTGATAAAGTTGACTATGATCGTTTTCCTTTTGTTGTATCTTTCTTACTTTTCTATCTCATGTATCGTATTAACTCATATGTTTACCTTAACGTTTCTGTATTTTTTTTATGAATATATCTGTACGGTTATTCTGTTCATCAGATAAGAGATATGACTAAAAACATGCACTTTTCAACTCTTCTTACGTTAACGAATCATGGTGTCCGCCATCTTGAAGCCTTATCCGCCGATTTCATTGGTCTATAGTATAGCACGTGACACGGGTCGTATCCATGCCTTGAACGATTATCTTTCCCTGCAACGGACGGATAAATAAATAAATAAATAAATAAATAAATAAATTAGTTTGCTTTAACGATCTATACCTATGTCTATACTTATCTTTTATATTTTGAAATTTTGACAGACAATTTACTAGCATCGCTGTTTAACAGTTTTTGTATGAAAAGGGGGGGGGGGGGCAATAAATAATAAATAATAAAAGGACAAACTATAAAAAATTGATTTAAAATATTCAACTTCTTAGTCCTTAATGTTAAGGGACTATTATATCTTAATATTTTGATCCATATGTTGAGTTTTCCTCTAAATTTAACTGTTGTTACATGTGTACGGTATATAAGATATAAAGATAATTTTATTTTTTTCTAAATTTGGGGCCATTTTTGGCATCATACAAAGGTAATAACAAAACAAAGTAATAATAATCATTAAAAAATACAACAACACATAAACACATACAAAAAGAGAGAAGGTTTCTAAATTATAGTTTATATTTATTTAAAAGATGAATCTATTACAGTCTCAGTTGAACACAATTAAGGCCTTTCTCAGTTGAAAACAACTATAAATGAAATGTACTTTGCAAAAATTTCAATAACATTTATCACATTCATTAGACATTAACCAGATAAACTTATCTTTAATACATAAATTTTTATTAAAAATTTTACAAAAGCAATCCAGGGATTCTATAAAAGGTTTCCTTAATGTTTTGTTTGATGTACAATTAAATATAAAATGAATTTCATCTTCTACCTCAGATTTGCAAAAAGTACATTTTCTTTCATTAACAGGAGTATTATTATAGCGACCAGCTTCAATGGCTAATGATTGAGAGCTAATTCTAAAGTTGGTAAAACATTTTAAAACATGTGGATTGTGGGTATCAGAAAAAATATTTTTATCTACAAAATCTTATTTTAAAAAGAGCGTATATTCTGAGTTTACCAGTTTGTTTTTTCTGCATTATCTGCAAGTGCATTTCTCCATGTGTTTTTATATATTTCACAAAATTTGACACAATATTTCTATCATGTATAAGGTGTTGTAAATGTAGTTTATCTATAGATAAAATGTACTGTTCGAGAAAAATTGGAAGGGGGTCGTTCATATTTGTTTAAAATACATTTTCTTTTTTCTCTATATGTACTTTTAAGAATATTGTATGTTTAAAAAACATTGAGGATATAGCCCCCCACACCCCCCCCCCCCACCCCGTCCCCTGCGACCCCATCTTGATGTTACGTATCTATTTAAGAAAAGTTTAACATTATATATGGATTTTAATATGGCGTTTGTTCTAAGGGAAAATTTACACAAATATTAATCTTACTAAGCATTCAAATTTTCAAAGCTGAATATTACGTATATAAATATTTTAAGTTGAGTTTGGAAATTAATAATTATTATAATATTGTAAGGTTTCAACTATTATCACAGCACATCAAGCCCTCAGTAAGAATGTAAAAAGCGAGCTATTCTGACATTTGGTATGATGGGTATTCTCTTTTGAGAAGTGGACAGGCATAGCCTTCGTCGACTTCTTAAAACAGAACAGTATAATGGGATGTGGATTGTGAAAACTTTCATTTTACCCGATATTTAACAATTAAATATTTTAGATCATAATTTTTATAAACTTAAGATAACCAACAAATTTGTACCTTACCATAATGATATATACGTGTATCTTAAACAATTACCTCTGAGTGAAAAAAAAATTGTAAGTTTTCACGGCGTGAACAAGTTTCAAATCAAATATCTCTCTCTCTCTCTCTCTCTCTCTCTCTCTCTCTCTCTCTCTTAAACACACATATACGTGATATTTTAAAACCAAACAGTCTTGAGTCCTTAGCAATCAACTCGTATGTGTTTTACCTCCGGATAATATCTATTCTTCAAGGCCATTTATCTTCAAAGCTTTATAAAGGGATATTTATTGTTCAGGGGCGTGTTTGTATTTTCAAGATCATATACATCATAAAACAAACCCATGTTTTGTTCAAATATTTACACAAAGTATGCAATAAATATCTTTACATAAGCAAAATATTGAAATTTATGAAATCTCCTCATGTTATTAATACTTAGTAACTCTCATCTCGTTACCATAAATTTTGAACTTGAAAGTTCTTTAATCGAGTTATGCAATATACAGGTGAATGCACTCAATCTTAAATAAACCTTGAATAATTTTATAAAAAATTGTTTATGTTTTATGTTTTACAACCTGTGTTTTCAGTTTTCAAAGACAAACAATTAGTTTAATAAAATATTCAGACTATCTACTTTCTGAAAATATACCAGGTATTAAAACGTGATCTGAGGACAAATTCTCATTTTTGTGGAAGTTTCCTCGATATGTTTTTCAGTCCTTTTGAACCAAGTGAACAGATGATTCTCATAATCATATCGTGCATAAGTCCTTAAAACCCAAAACTCCTTTTCTAATATAACTAAAACACAAAATAATTTTCAATATTTATACAAAAGTATCGAAGGTAACAGAAATATGAAAATTATTTATTCATTTAAGTTGATATGCATGTAAAAGATTTTTTTTTATCAAAAACTGCACTTTAGATTTTCATTTTCTGTAAGACTATTGTAGGGAGGGAGGTGTTGTTTATAATTCACTTTATATTCACATTTTTAAAACCGTTCAAAGCTTGATCAGGTGTATTCATTTTTTCAGATAATCATTACTCATTCTGTTAAAGAGAGAAAGAGCGGTCGGACACAGTAAAACTTGCTGACATAAAAGGAGGCAATTTTTTCATTAACACTGTATATTAAAAAAAAAACTTTGCACTTTCCATCGAAATGAAAATCACTTTATCACCCATGACAATGATTATCGCACATTTACCATCTTCGCGAAATCATTATTTATAAAAAAGAAAATGAAAATACAATACGTTAAAGGATTACAGGCCGTGTCGTTATCACATGACATCCTATCAAAATTTGATTTGAGTTCCTGGGTTTCTTGAATAGTTTTTATTCATTATATCTTTCGGCCCTTTCTCCTAAATTCATTACCTTATGAAAATGTTATCTATCGGGACCAGTCACTGTTGTATTCAATCTGCTCATCAGGTACGCCTTATATTAAACGCGTAAAAAAACGGTTCAAAATTCTAGCAGTAATTATAAACGACAATTTAAAAATGTCTGCACCTGAAATCATTGAACCTCAATGAAACGAATGTTTATGCATACATAGCATCAGACGATCTCCAAGGGACTTTAATAAGCTCTGATACATACATCGAGTATTCTTAAACTGACTTTCACCAATTATTAATTTAATTTTTTGAACGCAACAACTGACAACGAAATAAAAAGTTCTATTGAAGTTTGCTCAGACAGACCAACAGGTCGCTTACAGACTCAAATTGAATTTTGTACCCCCCTGTTCTTGCTCATTTAACAGGAAACCTTGCCGGGTTAAAAGGTATAAACTACAGGTACAAACGTTTTAGGATCACCTGTAAATGAACCTCAAAAAATCCTCAATTATTAATCTTAATGTTTCTGACAAAGAATTCATCGAACGTTCAAAGACTTTTAAGATACGTTGAAAAGCCATCTTAAAATGATGTAAAGCTCTTGCGAATTTGGTAGGAAAATTAGCCACGGATTCTATTTCTGGATCGCCAAAAATGGATTAATTATGATAAATGGCGAGAAGATAAATTTCTTCACTGGTTCAAAGTGAGGCAAATGCTCTACTACTTTTAAATCTCTTAAGAACACATTAGGCGCAAAGTCCCAGAAACACATTCTATCTGACTGAGATATGTTTAATTAGAATCTCGATTCCTCTTTCGATCTAAAAACAAATATACACCTTTGACAATAAAAATAGAAACAGAGTACAGGTGAAGTATTTCGGTTCTGATATCTCCTTAAGTAATTGTAAATGATCTGTCAGTGGGATGTCTTTTTATACCCTCTTTCTAAAATTCAGATATCATCATTCCATGAGAGAGAGAGAGAGAGAGAGAGAGAGAGAGAGAGAGAGAGAGAGAGAGAGAGAGAGAGAGAGTTACGGGCAACCTAAACAAACGATATGAAAACTTATATTCATTACTCCTTACCCTTTCAAACGTCACATGAAAAACATATGAGCAAATATTCTAACACTGCACATTTAAGAAAAGCGCATCAGCATTTTAATATACAATGAGGGAAAATTTTTTGTGTACATGTACCCCCTTTCCTTTCTACGAAACGCCCTTTTTGGCAAAGAGGTCTGTAATCACAGTAATTGCACATTTCAATTAAATGTACATATTCTATTGTTAAATCTGTGTCAAACCAAGATCCAAAAACCTCCTCAGTTTTTGCAAAGAAATGACTTCGCTGCAAAAACTTTTCATCTTCAGTCAATCCAATTAACGCAACCACGCCCCCATGAAAAAAAAATCAATATGGATGATAAAATCCTCTCATTATTTAAACGAAATAAGAAATGCGTGTTTGTTGAGAAAAAATAAACCTTTATATGAGCTTTTTAAAATGAAATATAAGCATGGATGTAACCAGTTTTCGATAAACATGGAAAGGTATATATAAACTAGGTGGACGCTCGGCGACGGAAGATCAGCGTTGCAGCCTATCGCGCGAGGATTAGGGACTATAAGTGGTTATAAATTCTTGTCTAAACGCAAAAACAAGCACTCCAACCTAGAGTATTTAATGTACCTGTGTCAGTAGAGGAACGTGCATTCAGCTTTTGGGGGAGGAAACGTATTCTAATGCACACGGGATTATTCGAAAACCCGGAAAAAAGATGACTTTATGAAATGTTTTGTATCTTGATGCGGGATTTTCATTTCGTGAAATAAAAAGAGAAACTTAATTTGTGCAAAAAAGGATGAAAAAATGTCCTTCTTTTGACTGATAGAAATGATAGAATAATTGCAGAGCTGAATTATATAAAGAAGGAAGACACTTGACAGGGAAACTTGGTTAACAGAAAGCCCTTATTTCGGACCAAAGTTGTTTCGTGGGCCATTTTATTGATGAAGACACGTTTAAATCGAGGAACAATAGCTACGAACGTAAGCGATTCGAAGAAAAAGAACAATTGTTCTCACTGCATTGTGTAATGGACGCAAGGGGAGGTGTAATCATTTCTGGAGTTGTTTGATATCGAACTTCTATATAATATCGATAATTGTGCTACACCTCTGTCACTGACTTCTTACACAAAAGAAGGATAGTACAAAAGAGACAACGAAACTCTTCATACTTGTGAAGGAAGGAATAAGCATCTGTACTGAACAATAATTATTGGTTCGAACGAGACCACGGATTTTATGGCAAATGCTTTGGCGGTATTTTTTTCCTACAGTGAATTATTGATATGTAGCTAGCAAAGGACGAGGAACCTGCCAACAATCCCATGTATAGCAGTGGAGCGTTGAATTGCCAATCAATTTATATGATCCGTTCTTTATCAACATTTTTGCATCAGTAACTTAACGAACCGTTTTTGCCTTTGACTTGGGCGAAATCCTTGTGTTTTCATTTTCGTTTGATTTTTGTTAATTACGTTATACTGCCTTATACTTCACGATGCCTACTGACGCTTTTCTGGAGCGTTTGAACGTTGATACACTTCTAGAAGCTCCGCCGATGAACAATGCTTGTATTCCAGATATATACAGTAAAATCGACGCTGATACTATAGAGAAAACTCGGGTGGTTAACGCCGTCTTGGAATTTCGACTTCAGGTACAAGAGAAATTGATTTCAAAATACAGACTTCAGGCAGAGAAAACATGCCGAAAGGAGAAGGAAAAAATTTATAAAGAATTACGGAAAATTCATAGGAAACTACCGTATATGGGAGAAAATCCACACCAAGACACAAGAGAAAAAGTGCGAGAGTTTCGAATGGCCCAGAATCATATCCGAACACCTTTAGGATATACCACGGTGCCCAAGGAAATTCCGGGTCTTACTGAAGAAAAAGACAATCGGCCCTTCTGTCAGCGATATCATTCGCATCACCTACCGACAAAATCCAAATGGTTCCAGGACATACTTAATAAAAGTAAACCTCGGTACCCAACTATTGCAACGGAATCAGAAATCTTTTCTCAGAGTCGTTCAAAAGACAAATCTAGGAGTTTTCTTATATCTAGAGGACTAAGCGCCAGTGAGAACTGTCTTGTGGCGGGGAGTACCCCTATTTTTCGAGAGGATCGCTTAGGACACTTAAAAGATAACGATGATGCAATGACAATTTGAGTGAGAGTCAAAATTAGGAATGTTCATTTGTTTGCATACCTAAGTTTGGATTTGTGCAATGAAGGTTTCGAGTGTATGTAATGCAAACAGTTAATCCTTCGCGTTTAAACATTTGTTCTCTTGGAGTTTTCTTTATGATAAAAATATTTTATGCTTGTTCAAATATTGATTTTTACGACCAAGAGTACCAAAATATATTTCTTGAGACGTTTTCAGTTCAAAATTCTTTTACCTTTTGTTTTTTTCGAAAAACTCAATTTTATTTTGACTTTCTCAACCATGACAACAGTGCAAATCTGCAAATGAACATAAAAAGAAAGTGTAAATAGGGCCATCATCCTACACTCTACAGTGATTTGATATTTGACTTTGCTTTAAAATGCTATTACCACATTCATGCAAAAAAACCCCCCAATTTATAAACCTGTGTGTCAAAGGTGTTAATTTTTCTTCATTGTTTCGTTTAGAGTTAAAGATTGGAAAAAGTGCGTGGAAAAGAAACAAATGGAGTTTGTTCAGCCTTCGGAACAAGGCACAAAAGTCACGAAAATAAACACAAGCTGCCCTTTCTAATAACCTATACTTCCAAACCAAATAACGATGAAGGCATTCTCGCCAGAGTAAAAACTTTTAATTATTTAAAACCCAACGTTGCTTGGCGCGCAATAAAAACACACAATATACAATTTCAGTTAATTAATAAAGAATTATTAATTACAAACCTTTCAGAATCATGGCAACAAAATACATTCGAAAATGTTTGGGAATATGTCAAATTATGGTACTCACAACGATTTCATTATAATTTTTATTTCTGGTGTGTGTGTGTGTGGGGGGGGGGGGGGGCAGATTTGATTTTGTTTTTTAAATTAAAATTAAATTTGGTTTCTTAGACAAACTTACTGCTCGTCGACACATGTACCCTAGAACTGCATCTCATAGATTATTCATGGATTTTAAATGTTTGGTTAAATCAACCTTCTCTGTCTGGTTATCAAGTGCTAACAATCAAAAACCGGAGAGAATATTCGGTCACAGACATTACACAAAAAAGATTTTGTTTGTTAGAATTAACGTAGATATTTCCTCGGTGTTAACAAATGGCAGGCACTTTTTTCCTCATGTTAAAACCCTTGATGTTTTAAATCACACATAATATGTCCTCTATTACTTTGATTGAACTTTACATGTTGCAGCGCTGAACCACGTCATTTTTTCAGCTGGTGGTCTTCACAATTCATGTAAACAGCACACTCCAAAATTCATAGCATCCATATATGCCAGATAGCATTATCATCAAAGCCAATTGTTCTATAATAAATTACAAGCTTTCCATCTGAATAGGTAGGGTTTACAGGTACATTAATTTATTAATGCACATTTTAGAAAGCGATATCTCCATATAAACCCCAAGTAAAGCCTTACAATCAATCCAATTTGCATAAGCATTTGTTGACGCTGGGTCTCACTCCCTTGAGATACCGAATTTTTATAGGCTGTTTATTACAACTACCAGACGTCGTCATTAATGGCCCAAAATGAAAGTAATTATTAATATGGAACTGTAAAATCAGTTGTTAGTGGATTAGACATGTATCGAACACGTTCATGTCATTATGAATAATATCCGACTTTATCCGGTACAATGCATGTCGTTAAGACACTTAATACTCACATATCCATATATTGCATTCATTGCAAAAAAGACCTCTATCTTTCTGGTTTGGCTGGTTTTTCTGCTTCATAAAGAACTCTATGACCATGAACAACGATAAAATTCTTCTGCGTTATGTAACAGTGTTTTTGGAAGAATTTTGCATGATAATCTGATAAAGGACATGTCGGTCAAATGAAACATCGTATTCTGTAGCTATAGTTTTATCTGGTTTTTCCATTGGTAATCAATGACAATGTCATTAAGGTACTATGTAGGAAAAGGAGGATCTGCCCCTCCCACACTCTGAAAAACTCAAATTTCATTTATTTACTATGGTGTCCTGACTCCGGATAGGGCAATTTGTGTTAGTGCGACATTGCGTTCAGATCAACGCGCTGTCGCGCTAATGTAACTTTGCACAACGCCCCGTCGCACTAACACACAATGCGCCGTCGCACTAGCTCAACTTTGCACAACGCGCCGTCACTCTTAATGAAAACGCGCCGTCGCGCTAACGCAACTTTTTACAACACGCCATCGCGCTAACACACCAATCTAAATAAATTTTATTAAAACTTTCGGTCATTTAGCTGAGCTATAATATTTATATTATGCTGTCGAAAAAAGGCTATAAAATTGAGTGAAATTAAGTCCATAACTTTATATAATTTCAGTTACACAAATGGGTTTATTCATTCATATTTATTAATGTTGCAAATTAAAGTATTAAATCGGAAATCAAAATTATTTGTCTTCTGGATCAAACAATTTTGTCTGTATTAGCTTCAAATTTGCAGCTATGCCTGTAAGAATATATATATATGCGAATATATATTGCAGCATGCTGATATTTCTGGACCTGACTTCCTACTAGAATGTGGATCTTGTAAAGTTGCGGTGGTGTGCTGTGTGTTAGCACGACGGCGCGTTGTGCAAAGTTTTGTTAGCGCGACGACGTGTTGTGTGTTAGCGCGACGGCGCATTTATCTGAACGCAATGTTGCGCTAACGCAAATGACCCTCTCTGGATACCATAATTTACATAGTAAAATTGCCCAAAATAAGCCTCGGACACCCCCTGGCAAACTGAAATATCCCTCCCCCCCCCCCCCCCCCCCGCCTTGGAAAAATTTTCTGAATCCGCGCATGACGTGTGATCATTTTTGAAGAACTCACCAACTTCCACAAAGGCAAAATATTTGAACACAGCTTTATAAACGGTGTCAGATTATCATAAATTGGCGTAATTGTTTTTTATTTGATTCATACATGTTTTGGTTGTTTATAAAGTAAGGCATTTCCCGTTTTCTGTGTACATCCGCATACATAATGGCGGTCATTTGCATGGATTTTATTCATGAATCACTGATTACGGTGTGTAAATGCAACAAAGCCCGGGAATTAGGATATCATTTTGATGCGATATCATTCATAAACAACGCATTCTGGCACATTTATTACAATAACCAAACAATCGCGGATGCTTTAAACCCAGTAAACGGATTACAACAATGGCTTGTGTCAACAGTTTATTTTGGCCGACATCGCCATCATGTCACCTTATACTGCGTCCATTGACGTCAAGCCGGATGAAATTTACATATGACAACTTTCCACGATCTTAAAGAGATTCTTATGCCATGTAGCTTAATGCGGAAACATCTAATCAATTTTATTCATGTTTCCAAGTATTAAATAGATATTGATAGGAGCCGGATATGACGTGTGGTGTAAAAGTTGAATTTCTTGTGACGATATTCAAAATTATGACAATTTTTTTCTTCAAATTTTAGATAATTACTCCGTTTAAAATCCTGTTTAGCATGTGTTGGTATTTGAATTTTTTTTTCAATTTGTTATCAAATGTCATTTCGTGTAATACCCAGTAAATGGATAAAGTAATATATTGTTTATGCTATAAGATATCATACCAAAAATGTACGATTTTTTTACCTATTCACAAAGATTTGGTCCTTGCGATTGAAGGGAACGCTTTTGTAATACATCCAATCATTCTGATCGACCTCAGAAAAAAGTTCATCCTTACAGAATATTTAAAAAAATTACCAACAGCAAAATCCTGAGGTTTGTTAAAATCCAAATGAGTGATTTCCAATGGGAAAAAAGCAGGGAAATAATGAAATATAGTTAATATCTATTTGTCATAATTTTCCCTAAAATATAATCACAAAATAAATATTGTATAAGAATGAAAAAAAGTCGTTTATTATAAAGATATAAAAAAAAAAACCATGTAGATTCAACAAACAAGGGGCAAACACATTTACATACAAATAAAATACACTGTACCTGCACAGTACACAATCTTTCAAATTCTGTAAACCAGCTTGTATTCGCGAATACTTTATTTACAGCGATATACTGCTTTGCAGCGATTAACTTTTGCAATCGAGACTAACTAAATAAGAGTGACATAAGGGAATGGTTTTCGCGCCGACAAAGTTGTCGTGAGTTTTTCGAAGATTTCTTGCACTAGAATAAAGTTCATCTACAGTAAATAACAGTTTACTTATACATGTGTATAATCTATATTTTTTTACGACGTCATTAAATATTATATTTAAATTAATATTTTTTTTTATATATTGTAAGATTGGTCAAAACCAATTGCTTAAAATTTCAACTTAAAGGTATTTATACATATAAACACTTAGCAATTTATAAATGTCATATTTTGTTAGTTCAAATCAGTGATTAAAATCTTTTACTGTATTTCTGCTTCTGCAAAATTTCCCGGACTGAATAATCCGAACTATATATTGGCAGAAAATTCCTCACCCATAACACTGCATATAAATCTCATAGCAGTAACTTGCTTAATTACACTTCTTCACAAGAACATAAATATAAAATGACATAATTACAAATTGATTACTTCCTATTGTTACATACGTAAAGACATTACAGCATTCTTTGAACACGGTGTGTATTGATTCACTTCAGATATCAAGCCCCGAAAGTGAGGTTTTCTGGTGTTTTGTAACCGTCTCTCTATTGATTTATTTCTTATAATCGTTGATGTTTCACCATTTTTAGTGCACGTACTGAAGCAATTTATCGTAATTTGTCGGTTAATTTGTTCTGAGGGATCAATTGCAATCGGGGTTTTTTTTCGGTGTCTTACTAAGCCCTTTTGTTTCATCTGTGTTGTGTGTCAGTAGCTTCCATCTTGTCTGTTTCACCGAATCACGTCTGCTTAAACAGTCGATGTTTTGAAGGAGCCGATCTATTTCAATTCATCCGTGTAAATATCAGCACTTCATGTATATTTTATTTCTAAAATAGACGTCTTTGATAATTGTTATATAATACCTGCGATTGGTTGGTCGTATTTCCTGTTCATTTCATAGATCTGGAAAAAAGATTTGCCCAGAACACTTGATTTCTTAAATGTCAAATATCAATGAACATGCAAAAGAATTAAATACATGTCATTCGGAGACATAAAACAAAAGCTTTCTTTGAGATTTCTGATAAGCTATTATTGTTTATTGGAAAAAAGGTTCAAATATATTAATTTTTTAGGGTTACAGTAATCGCCGAGGTAGGAAATGTTTAGCTCTATTAGAGGTTATTCCCCTTTCATCTCTTGGAATCGACAGTCCGAACATGATCTCTCTTTTGGAATACTATATCCAAACTGTACTTACATGTAATTTGCCTACCAACCTCCATCTATAACGTTTTAACTCTATTTCATTCAAAATAAAAATATACAAAGGTGCCTCGTTAATTTGGACACTTATTAATTCATTCCCAATAAAATAGTCAGGATTAATGACATAATGAAACTTATGTGTGCGTGTTCTTTCCCTCAGGTGTAAGTTATTTTGTAAGTCAGAATGAAAAGGACAATGATTCAAAATTTTACATATTTATGTTTATATAAATATTGATAATAAGTTAATCATCGGCCAGGCAGCAAATCTGTTTAGTAAAGAGTTTTTATAGAAACGATCTACATGTTTTTAAGGTTGCTCGACACATTTTATCGTGTTGCTTATATTTTTTAAATCTTCTCAATTTTCCTGACTGTCTTTGACATGTATTGTTATATATCGAGATAATTAAACAACGTACCAAATTTTAAGCTATAAATATTTTGTTAGTAGCCAAAGCAATACTTCCAGTTTCTCTGAAAAAAAAATAATGAAATACACCCAAAACAAAAAAAAATCATATATTTTGATTAAGAGGATATCGATCTTTCTTTTTTGATATCATATTAAAAAATATATATATTTTACATACCCAGTGGTTTGTCGATCCACCTTAAATAATGATAGATGAAATATTTTAATATATATCTATTGGTTTTGGGGTAAGAAGCTCAAATTTCAGCAATATCAAAGCAGTGGCAATTCATACGATTCACCAAACAGAGGTTGCTCATGTTCTTACCCACGCTGATGCAGTACAGGAGTTTGTTTCGCTTACTTCATTACCTCAAACGAATATTGAATAAACGTCACGAATTTTCGAATATTTCAGCTTTAGCCACATACTGCCGCGGTTTGATCATAATTACGAACTGGTATATATCCATTTAATATATCTGTAGTCACTAGTGGGCTATTCATTGTCGTTTTATGATTAAAGCATATTGAATTAATAAGATATGATTCAAATTGGCTTTCATTAAGTAATTTTATTTTACAAATTATGACAAGCTGTCTATATCTGAAAAGCCTTGCACTTGATTAGCGGTCTTAATATGGTGTCAAGTGACAATAATTGAACACGGCATGCAATTCAAGAAGACGCTTACCGTGGCAATAGTGAACTTTTGGATCATTTTTTTTTTTGTTGTTGAGAACCAGACCGATCTTTATTTTACATGTACAGTATGTCGTATGGGAAATTTGTCAGTTCAGTTTATTCACTCAAACCATGAAATGGTACATGAGGTCAATCAGTATATACAGTTCAAAAGTCAGAGGTACATTTTATAAATGAATAGATAGGTAGTAAATAAATAGTAATTAAGCATAAATATGCAATCTATACAATGAAATTAGGAAAAAGTAGAATTATGGAGGACAGACTATTATATCAGACTGTAAATTTTGATAATGAAATAACATAATTTTTTCAGATTTGTAACATTATTACAAGACATAAGCTCACAGAACTTTATAATATTTGGTGCTGAACAGTATTTATCCTCAAGATATTTATGTCTAAACGTCAATAACTCTTTACATTCATGAATATAATAAAATTCGTCAGCAATTTGACCAGTATTACACAGTTTACACACTCTTTGGTTTAAAAGGAATATTGGACCATCTCCCAGTCTCCACTGGGAGATGGTGGTTTGATGTTCTAAATTTCATAAAATCTTTCTGAGCTTATGTGAATTTTCATAACTAAAATTTTTCTTTAAAATCTTGTATATTTGTCCTTTTGACGAGTCATGAATTTTACTAGGCCATTTTTGGATATATTGGTCTTGTAACCTTTGTTTTACAATTGCAGAAATCCACTTTACATTTACAGCATTTTGTTCAGACCAAATATTTGAAAAATCACACATATATTAAATATTTTTAACACATGCAATCCAAGAGTTTGACATATTTCCCCTTTGATATTGCAAGTTCAAAAACTTATATAAAACATATACAATTTTGCTTTCAGAGTTTGTAAATAATTTTGACCAGTAGGAAATCATTCTGGTATGTACATTGATACATAAAGGGAAACGACCTGTCTCCCCGTAAACCATGACCAGGATGGTGTACTACTTTTTAAGTTAAAAACATATTTTAAGAATTTCAAATGTACACGTTCAATAACTTGTGACGTACGGATTTCAACACTACGATAGCTTTTTTCCGTGTTCCTTCGCCATGAACTAAACACAAGGATAGATGAGGCTGAGAACTCAGAATGGCTAATCTTTTCAAAACTGTCTTATCAAACATGATGGAACTGCCTTCCATGCTGCGATACTTGTTATCCTCTGAAGTCTTTCGCCGTATATATAAACGAGTTCTGCATCATTACTCAAAAAAGCGGCACAGAAAATCCATAAATAGATGAATAAAAGCACAGATTATTCAATTATTTGTAAGTTTTAAGTAGGCTTTATGTGATATAAATAGTAACTATTGGTTTCGTAAAGAAGATCCTACAAAGATACTACTGACAATTAAAATTTACTCGTTTTCTTTTTTTATTTCTATTACAAAAACCCAATTTAGTAGTGTTTGCACTTTTGAGTTGTTCACACGTGTTGATGTGACCCCGAAAACAGAATGGATTAACCCTTTTTATTATTTAATCTGTTTAATGTGTATTAACCCAAATATTAATTGATCATTACATCTAAGTTCTTAACATGTGTTCAGAAAATACCAACACAATTGTTGCTAACATCGCTTTTTTAATTTGATGTATTTGTGGAATAGGATTACAGAATATATATTTACGATGTGTATACACATACAATGGTCAGTTAAGATTCTGAGATTGAAAGAATTTAGACCCCTCTCATCCACCCTGTTGATTCTCTCTCTCTCTCTCTCTCTCTCTCTCTCTCTCTCTCTCTCTCTCTCTCTCTCTCTCTCTCTCTCTCTCTCTCTCTCTCCATCAAACTGATTGTGAAACGTTTGATTTGTGCGTTTATCATTTGAAATATCCGGTATTCAAAGAATGAATATTTTCTCCATAATAATGCTTGTAAACAAAGGTGATTTTTTAATTGTACATAAAGTAATTTGTATATTAAGGAGTCATGGAGTTTAGTCATACATCAGCAGGGGGTTATAAAGTATTTCGTTTTTTTTCCCTCCGATCCTTTGTGGTCATCGAGAGGACTTTAAAGTTTTAACTTTCAATGACGTTTTCGGTGATTTACACTGTGTGTATTCAAAAAGTCCACCACACTTATTCATATCCCTTGAAATGACTTGACTAAATCCAGATTAAATATTACCTTCACATATCTATGAGATCATGTCGATTAAATGCCAATTCACCGGACAAAAAAAATTACTTAAGATATTTAGCGCGTATTGCTTTGACATGGACACAATATATGGTAATCATGTTAAAAAAATAAGAGTTGAAAGAAGTTCTGTTAGAAGAAGTACATGATTTAGATTATATTTACTGCGCTGTTTTGTTAATGAATTACAACACAGTGTATTAGCCTTATCCCCGAGCAAGTCTGCTAAGCTTTCGCTACTCAGTAAAAGAATCTGATCTCTTCATTTTCTTCGGTATGGAGGGGTCAATATTTCTTTTATGAATTCGCAAAGGGAGGCGAGCAGGCAGGCGACCTCACATTCTGTGTGGTCAAGTCAGCGAATAATGCGTTCTTTCTGGGTCATAGTAATGTTTCTTTTTCATTTAATGTTGTCAATTTATCTGGTTGTGTTAATGTTCTAGTTTTTAGATCCATAGATATAATTTATGATACTACGAGATGCATAGTAATCTGTCCTAACAAGGAAGTACGTAGGACTCGGCAAACCGTTTTCTTCATAATTATTCTTCAGTTAATCAAATTTTAACAGTTTGTTTTAAAATACAATATTTCTCCCTGTGAATAATGTCAAATAGTTTCATCCACACGAATTTAGACTTCACCATTTGAAAAATAGTCTTCTTGGACCTTATGAGGAATCTGATAATTAATCTGAGGTGAAGAAAGAGAACGTGTATAGCAGCAGAATTGCAAATTCATATGTAAATAAAACATACATAAAGACCCTTTGAAAGAATATTCAAATTTTAATTTCATAAAAATCAGCAAGTATGATAGAAGGTAATAAATTAATGTGAATATTTGTCAACATGAGGAAAATCACCGACGCGATATCTGATATTTCGGAGATTATAAAGATCGCGATGATGCCAATAAATTAAAGTGGATGGCTTAATAATATAATCTACCTCATACAAAAGAATAAGAATTTCTTGCATGTTATTCCAAACACCATTTCTCAAATAGCAGATGTTGATGGCAGTTATATTACACGATATCGGATGTCATAGAAACAAACAAAAACGTAAATGAAGAGGGGTTAATGGGCGATAATGTCAATAGCTGCTATACATGTACATACATTTATACATATATATACGCATTTGTAAATATGAAGTTAATTTGCCACAAAGTGTACCCTTGAAACAGACGTACACCTCTTAATGGCGAGTGTTTGAACTCTTGCTCTTCTAAAATAAAACTGATCAAATTTTTATAAATTGTTCTGAAATTAGCACTTCTGTTACATCACGTACTTATACGTATGTCACTCATACATTCGTACAAGGACATATAGTTTAAGTGTTAAGTCGAATGTTAAGTGTATGTGATGTATGTAAATTTTGTTCACAATTGAATAAAAACAAAACTTGTGCATGAATATTTTGATAAAATGATTCAATATTGAATATGCAGTTATTTCATTTCGATTCATTGCTACTGATTTTTTAAAAGAAAATATTGACTTTCAGCAAAATTCAGGGATGTGTTGTACTGTGTATTACTTTTGAATTAATTCATATTTTCAAAGAATATTTTGATATTTTGTTCTAAAAGAGAATATGTCTGCTTAAACAAAAAAAAATTAACATCTTAAGAAAATATGCAGACTTTGAAAGATTATTTTAAAATCTTTTCTTCCAATCCGTTGTATACGGTCACGTGTTGTAACACCGGTTCTTTTTCTTAAATTTTCACTATTCTAACTTTTGCAATTTAAAGATTAAAAAAAATCCCACTCATATGTAGTTAATTCGAGATTAACGGCGTCAAAAGGCTTGGAAATACTTTGTTCTTAAAGATAATCCTTTGTGTACGAGAAAGTGCCCATTTATTGTTTGAAATGTACATCACGTGACCGTAGAAGATTGCAAAATGTCCTCGATTTTGGCAAAAATCAACCTTAATCACATGAAGTGGATTATCTTTTGTTTTCGGAATTAAGAAAAAGGGTTTGAATTGTTCGCCAGATTATTTTTATTTACCAGATAACAAACAGGTGTGACTTACATTTCTATTCCCCTTTAAAAAATATATGAAGGAGAGAGGGTACATGTATTTCTTTTAAATGTACTTTTATCAAAGTATTTTGATTTAGGCAGCGTGATCTTGTTACGTTTATAGAAATCTAATTTTCTATCCATGCGAGATATTTGCATAAACCCACAAGGTTTTTAAGTAAAAAAAAAGAAGATATTATTATTTTTTTCAATCACTGTAAAACTTTCGCCTTATTTGAAAGGTGAAAAAAATCTCTTAACATCCATCCATTACTTGTATTTCATTAACGAACCCAATACCTTTGTTTGTCTGTCCGATGTGTTAATAAATATGACACACAATTTCGAGTTCAGTTTTTTTTTCTAACAAATTAATAACAAAAAGGTCCATGTAAACAAGACTAAGAGAAAAAAAACCCAAATTAAAATAATGTTAGATTTTTTGGATAAGGAATTTAGCGCACTTTAATGCTGATCCGCACGAGGTGTCTTCAATGGCGGGCGCACGGTTGTCAAAATTTGGCAACAACGATCAGATGTGATAGTGACAAATGCCCTTCAAACTCAATTATCTTGTCTGAGATCTTGACCATTTATTTCATTTGCCAATAAAAAAATCTGTTAAATCATTTATCACTGGAATACATTCAAATTAATTGTATTAAAGAGACATTTAATCCCATGCATGTAGAACACATGTAGCTATAAATCATTGTATTTCAATCCTAATTAATATCTTAAAATTTTATAGTCATCAATTTTGTTTGACCATAGGTTCGCTATTGCAACGAAACAAATTCATCTGTAAAGCATGATACGACTTCATTTATTATGATTGAAGGCTATATACCGGTATGCAGTTGAAGTATTCCATTTTTATATTAATAAACCAAAAAACTACTGCAAGGCAAATGACACCCGAGATATTCTTTACTTGTATTTGAACACAAATAAAAATGAACATAAGTGGCATTTAGATATAAGTTAATAAATATAATGAATAGTAAATAATCACGCACTGATAGGGCGAACTTCCGGATAATGGTCGGCATGGTATCGAACGCGCTTCACTTCCTTTTTCTCTCCTGCTACACCGTCTGTCATCGACATATATCCGAAATATTGGTCGGAGTTTCCTATCACTTTGAAGGAACTAGTCTTCCTCAGAATTCCCTTCTTTGGTTTGGAATCTGACGGCTCTTTCTCTTGGTTGTCCTTTTTAGATGTGTCACCCGTCTTGGCTTTTGTTTTGTCCCCTTTATACTCAGGGATTTGGCCAGTTTTGACCGGACTAGTTTTTGAGTCAGTGGAAATTGGTTGTTTCGAAGGTTTTGTTGTATTGCTTTTGTTGTTCGATGATGTAGCCTTTTCTGATTGTTGCTTCTGTTTGTTGTTAGTGGCGCGATGCGAGAGATAGTCCTCCTGAACTTTAGCAATTTCTTTCTCTATGGCTTGACTTTTGTTCAACTTATCTTTGTTTGGTGCAGGTACTTTCGAACTTTCTCCAGATTTTACCTTTTCTTTTGTCGTCTGCGAGGGTCTCACGTTCTCTGTCAAGTTATCGTTTGACGTCTTAGAACTTTTCTCCTTCGACTTTTCTTTGGTTTCTGACTTGTTTGGTCTTTTCTTCTGGTTATATTGCACCTTCGAATCATTCATAGAATCTTGCAAGTTAACAGTTTCGTTAGTTTGAGCAACACCACGAGTTACTTTATGAGAATGTTTAATGTTACCAATGTCCTGTGAGTTTGGAATTTGTTTGGAACTACCTACATCCTCATTTTGAGTATCATCAACACTCTTTTCGTTTTCTTTGGGCGTACTTTGTTCCGTCGTAGATTTCTTAGATCTTTTATTTCCAGTTTTATTATTATTTGAGGGCTTGGCTTTGTCTTTCGATTTTTCATCAGACTTTAGAGTAACCTGGATTGTCCCTCGGGCACCTTTCGCGACCTGTAGCGCTCCTTTGGTTTTCTGCAGTTCTTGAATCTCGCCATCAATTAGATCCGGAAGATCTCCTTCCGGTATCGAATAATCATTCCATTCGTTGTATCTCTCATTAGTTTTTAGAGGAGAATAAATCGAACCCTGCCTAGAGTTATACGAATCGACTGAATGTAAACCCCTACTTTCAGTAGACTTCAACGAAGTTTCTGAGGTGATGTCCCTCTGTCGTCGGGGTATTCGGGAGGGACTAATCAAGTCCCTTGACCGTCCACTGTTGTTTCTGGAAGACATATTGCTATTTACAGTGCTGTTAGATAACATTGTTGACCGACTAGAATTATTCGATCTCATGACACTGTCTTTGCGAAATTTCTGGGCATAGCTACTAAATCCCGGTACCCGCTGTGTGTTGATCTTTGGAACCTTCAAAGCGCTTAGTTTTTCATAAAGATCGACCTGAGGATCATACACTTGGGAGCTCCCGGACCTCGGGGACTGGATGTGACCGAAACTACTCTGACTTCTTCTTGCCTCTTCATCAGGGTCGTACATCCGCTCAAACGTATGGAGCTCTCTGGCACTCTCTGTTCCGTAATGGCGATGATTTTCAAACTGGTAACTGTCCCGAAAATCAAAATTTAAGTTCTTGGGATCGCTTCCATGAATTTTTCTCTGACCTTTCCGGCGTTCCGAGTCCACCAGATGTCTTTCAAATGAATTCTGTTTTTCCTGTTCATATCGATGTTTCACCAGCACTTTTTCCTGAATGATTCGTCTTTTGTCTTCAGACTTGTCCATAGCCTGATGATCGAAGTACGAGGGATACATCACATTAAGGCCACTACCGTGCTGTTGCAGAGTGGGATCCAAGTTTCTTCTGCTTAATACATCCGTCCTCATGATGGTTGAAAAAACAGACGATTCCCTTTGCAGTTTATCGCCCTGGGGTTAAATCACAGATGAACATTTCTGATCCATGGTCCGTTTTATTTAAAAGATCTATTTATCAATTTATACATCCAACAATGGAAATCGTATTCCAAGTGCAGCCAATTACATTTCGTCCGTCGTTTTTCTATGACAAAAGATAGTGTATTTAATCTTTAAGAAATTGGTCGCTCCCTGCAAACACTGTCAAATTTATCTTTGCAACGATTCGGTATAAAGAATGGGAAGCGCTGCGATTGAATAGTGGACTGGGGACTAGTACTAATAGTTGTGGTTCTCCTTTAAATTTCAAGCTAACCACCTCTGCAGAAAGCGACTAATCGCGTCATTGTAACAATAAGCCTTCAGAAGAATTTTGATCTGATTAGAGATACGGGGATAATGAATGAAAACCCGTGCTACACTTTAATTTTAGAATATAATATCAATTCAAGGCTGGCGTAGCTTTAAAACACGGGGTGCAAGCAAAGAAGATTAATATGCCTTTTGATGTTTGGGTTGCTACCATTGCCAAAAAACACTGCTGTTGTTGTTTTTCGAAAACGATTGTGTTATTGACCAAAACAGGCCTTGGAGACCGCAGGTGGATCTATGGGTTTTTGGTTTTTTTAAGAGAGTTAAATTGATTTTAAAACTGTTTGACGAGTGAATGCTAAAATTGACGTTAAAGCTTACCAGATAATGAATTTGAATGGTTGGGACATTGCAGAGGAAAAAACAAACCCGTAATCAGTGGCAAGAAAGCTTTAAAGTTTTAAATCTAAGTAATTAATAAATATAATAAAGGCTTTACTTTTGTTAGTCGCTTTTATTTTAAAGTTTGGTTTAATCGTTATCCATTGCTAATTGGGGTGGGGTAGCCATAAAACATTATTGAATCTAAAAAGGATTAAAATATATCAAATCGAAAATTTAGGGGTTTTTGTTTGTTTTATTGATATTTCCCAAACTTGTCACAAAATGTAGTATTTGATCATTTTTTTTTTTTGCATTGCCTACACACAATGAAAGAACTTTAGAAAAAATGTTATCATGCCTTCACTATAATTGTATTTTGTTATCAACCATGGTACGAAATATAGTTAACAGAGGAGTTTAGAAAAATGTACAACGGCAGCTATGACAACATCTAAAACAAAAGTAAAATAAAAAACGGTGATGATTTGACAGTAAACTATATAACACGGGGCGAAGAAAAAAATATATGATTATTAAATAGAAATTTTTGGAAAGGGGGTGTCATAGATATTTTATAAAAAGTTCTTTTGAACTTTTGACTTCCATGAACGTCTCTTGTAACATCATAATTGACACCATGAACCAAGGCAAATATTTACAAACGAGTTTTCCCAATCCCAATGGAAACGTAATTGCTTTAAATGATATTAGACCAATTTTGACATCTATTTTTTTCTTAAACAAATCATGTTTAAAAAGTAGGACCATTTCGCCGACCTGAAGAGTGGACAGGGTGAATAGATCACCAAGCTTTATATATTTGATTGGGTTTTAAGAAAATATTTAAAGAGAGTCATGTCCGTCTTCTATTTGACAGATTTCAATTTTGTGTCGAGGTCTTGAATAGCGGAAATTGGAATTCATGTTAAGGTCTTTAAATTGAAGTGCATTTGTCATGCAGTTGTTTAAACGGTTTTTTTTTTCAATCTTACAACCGCAATTTGAGGTAGATTGAAATCAAACTTTTTTTAAAGCTATACGTGGAAAGGGAAACTACTGTATTTTTTTTAATTCGACCATTTTACATTCATTCGAATTTGAATTCGAAGTTCAGTTAAAAGTTTTACATTTAAAGAGAAATTTAATGAATAAACATTTTTGATGATATGAATTGGCAATCCCCAGAAGTGGCGATAGACGCGAAACATATATTTTGATTCGATTTATTTACATCTAGTACATATACCAAGTTGAACAAATGTTTTGCATGTAAAGATGTAGTTCATGGCCTTTCTAACGGCTCAGTAATGGCCATTCTAACGGCTCAGTAATGGCCATTCTAACGGCTCAGTAAAATGTACATATTAAGAAAATGCTATTTGAAATGGATGAAAAAGAGTGGCATGAACAGTTATATAATGATAAGAACAAACCAAATGGTAACAAATTAAGAACATATCGATTGAATAAAAATAGTCTAAGTACATGTTATTATACTGCAAATGTACATTGTAGAAATATGAGAAGTATATTATCAAACATTCTCAATGTTTCATTACCTCTAAAGATAGAAAAAGGTAAATATACCAAGCCAGTTACTCCATTAGATTTTAGAACATGTAAGTATTGTGAAGATAAGGTTTTAGAGGATGAAAAACATTTTTTAATACATTGTGAATTTTATAGCGATTTGCGCTTTGATCTATTTGCACAGTCAAAAAATATTGAGGTAAACTTTGAAGATTTTAATGAAAACGATAAGTCATCCTTTTTAATGAATAACTCAAATGTACAAGACATTTTAGCCAAAACACTTGTTTTAATGTATAAAAGAAGGAAACATGCAGATATTTTATAATATTGCTTTATGTGTACTTAAAATGCAAAGGGGCATAACCTGTCCTATTTTTAGTGTCTCATATGTCTTTTAAGGCAGGGTGCCAATATTTTATGTATTGTATCTATATGCGATTTTACCTGTAATATTGGCATGTGACACTTAAACAATTATTTACTTACTTACTTACTTACTAATCACTTTTGATATTCTACGTATCTGTATCCATAACAATCTCGATTTTGAGAAATAATAGTTCAATATTAACGCGAGAGTTTTATGTGTTGATTTCACTGGTCAATCGTGTACAATATTAGTCGATGAACGTTGACAAAAATTATATTGAATGAATTTAGAGCAAAACAAAAATCATACATCATGTACGTACATAAATCATTTGTGTAAAACCCTGTTTGATTGGGTAATAATTCTCATTAAAGTTCTGTGATTTATCGAACTCAAAACTATTTATATAACAATTTAGTTTTGAAATCAAAAGAAATTGATTTCAAAATATGCATATGATATTGTCTCATACGCTCAAAATGCATAATTTAGTTTTATACTATTTTTTTTCGTAAGAATATAAAAGTTTCAACCTTTTAGAAGTTATTTCCCTTTGCATTGCAAGAAGGCATTCGCTGGTTATTGGAAACAAGGCATTGACTTATCATTTTTTTAAATTGATTATTTTTATTTTAAGTGTTCTTTGAATTTTCGACAATATGATTTCAAAGTATACCAATGATTTTGTCTCATACGATTTCTTTTGTTTATCTTTGCTATTTTAATTTTTGACTTCTTCGAAATGAAAATTCTTGTATGAATTATGAAAAAGAATAGAGAGGTATAGCGCACTTAGTATATGATTTCGCCTCCAATATATCGTTAATGCAAACATCAGACAATTTCAATATTATACCAAATTTAGTTAAAATATATCTAAATAAATGCCAATTACACATTTATCAGGTTTTGGGGTTCCTATTTATCGTAGACGACATCAAGAAAACTTCAGGGTATGTGGTTGATATATAGGGAAATGGTGATTTTGCAACAAAAGGTTACAGATTTGAGTACTGTATTTGAACCACTTTGAAAATTCAAATTGTATTCTACGGTCATTCTATTACCCGTTTACATTAAATTGATTTTGATTTAATGTGGTCTCTGTACTGAAAATCAAGCAAATATTCCAATTAGTGTAGCTCATTAGACGTTAAGATTGGTTGTATACGTGGCATATGTGTACGCTTAGGTGTTTTTGATTTTGCGGTCGCTGGATCGATTCCCTTATGTCGTATAAAATCTAATCTGTTATTTTTTTCAAATACTGTGGTATAACTCCGAGTATAAATGCAACCTCTCCATTAGCTTAAACTAAGAGACTAAGATACATTGCAATTTCCGGAAGTAATCACGACTCAGAATATTAATTGACTATGCAAACAGTTCTATAAATTAATTTCTCGATGCAGGTTTTCTGAAATTATGACAAATCAGTGGTTACAGGCGTCAATATAAAATTAGTACATAGCTTTCGTCTAATGAGACAAGTATACCGGTATCTATTTTGTAAAAAAAAAAAGTTATTTCCCCTTCAATCACAGATGTAGGCGAAATTATAGGATATAGCTTGTTACGATCGCTTGCTTGTTATTTTAAATCAAAAGGTGTTATATGCTCTTTAAATTATTCATTTCAATTGCTCCAATGAATGGCCATTGATTGAAAAATGTTTTGTTAAGTTTTTCGTTATTTTATCTTTCCATTTAAAACCGATTTTCTCTCTTCTCAATGAAGTAGTGTGGCAGGGGTTGGGGCGATGGTGTAATATTTGGCGTACAAAAAAATTGAAACGATGTACCCCTCCCCCACTCCTATCCGTAGCGAAGTATGAAATCCAACAATATCGGTTGTCAAAACGTTGCTTTAAATTCAATCATTGACATTAAAAACAGCTACACGCAAAGCACACATCCGTATTTGAGTTTTCACCACAAGTCTCTTTGTTTAATTACCTGTAGATGGTATTGTAGTCTGAAATCTTCCATCACCGTCACCGATTATCATCACCAACACTACCTCCCCTCTTTTTCCCCCTCCAACCGCTTACTTTCTCCCCGTCCATTTTCAGCGCAATTTTGTTTTATTAATTTTTTTTTTTTACAAAGTCCATGTACTGTGTTTTTATAATTATGACTCACCATAGGCCTTTCGGAATTTTGATAGAATAACAGAAAATTAAAAATGACGGCATAAACTAAGTTAATTTTGAGTAACTTTCAATTTTTTTGTCGGTGAATTCATAGGTAACTTTTTTCTTTATCCAAGGTAAATGTCATTTACTTACATTAGATAGTGACAAAATGGATATCATTATTATCATTAGCCCCAATATATCATTAAAACATTCTATATATTTATTACGTGATGGAGAAACTTAAATTTCGGCGGTCGGGTGGGGGATAGGGTCAAAATCTCGATACAATCTACCTACCACCGAAAATTCAAAAATGACACTTTACCGTTCAGATTTACAATACAATGTCGAGCTCTTAGTGGAACAAGATTTTATCAATATATCTCATTTCAAAAATTTCAAAGCGAAGATTGCAACACACTGGGTTTTCTTTTAAAAACCAAACTTTAGTCATTAGATGAGCTGCTATGAAGTCCTATATTCTACAACCTTGGCTGTACACTTCAGCCGACGATTTGAGCAGAGTGTAAGATCAGCATAAAGGGTCGATGAGGTACAGCCATTTATCCAGATAAGTTTGAGCTGCCCACTTTCAATTTGTAGACCCATTAAAGTGTAATCGAAGATTACATGTATTGATCATTAAATGAAGGGAGAAACGCACGATAATAATACCCTGAGTAATTGATCGTTTTGATTTTAAATCATCCACGAATTTCCAAGCTTCACGAAAGGAATTTTTCTGCTCGGTATAATGATATTTCTCAATGCTCTTCAAAATGCCATGGTGTTCGAGATTTTTTTAATGATGATCTGTCAAATCAGGGAATTTCTCTTATAAGCTTACGTCTCAACTAAATTGAATGTTTGCGAATGTTTATTCAACGATACACAAAGAACGCACTTTATGTATAAATTTTTGTGATCGCCGTTAAAATGAGTGAAGAGGATGCATTAAAACTCATTTCTCCCACCAACGAGGTTTGGTTTCGAAATTAAAGTTTTCGGATTAAACAGGTTCAAATGAATTTAGCGTTTCATACAGGACTGTGTATATATTCAGACTACCTCTATATAGTAACCATTCATAAATTCTTTCTTGAGTTGATCAATTCAATTAGAAAACAGACAAATATATTATTACATGAAGATATATAAGAGAAGTTCGAGCAAGGGTTGCTATAGTTGCTAATACGCGCTATTAATGCTATACACATATGATTTTATATTCCCGATATAGAAACACAAGCTTTTGTTGCTGGAAAGTAAATTTTTCATTTACCTTGCATGATAAGATCTACACTTTATGAAAAATTGATTCAAAATTTGATAACTTATCAATTGACCATGACAATCGATAAAATTGAAAACGAGATTGCATGTGCTTCATACAAATTGCTTTCAAAAATAAAACCGTTTAACGGTTTTACAGGGTTAAAATGAGATCTCGTTTCAAATGAGAATAAAATGTTGTCATTGATCAGCAATTCGAGAACCTTTTTCAGAAAAAAAAATAATAAAATGAAAAAAAAAAATAAGCAAAATAGTCGTTTTTCATCGATAAACCAAATGGTAAATGATGAATTCATAAATTCACTATATTGAACAAAATTGTGATAATTGAGGATATTCCGGATTAATTTCCCAACTATTTATTGCGTTACACACATACGGTCGTATTTCCCTGTTCCTCGGACGACAGTTATACAGCTATAATAATGGCTCATTCATTGAAGAATGTTTGAACTCATACCCTATACCAAAAACTCGGGATCAGTATAAAGATAAATGGAGATTTGTGGTAATCTAAGCTAGATACAAAACAAACACTGCAATCGTCCCATTGCCCAATAACTCCGACTTTTCCGTCCTAATCAGTGGCTATTTAACAAAATATAAATATTTCCCTTTAATGCGTCTTTTAATGCATTTTGTCCAAATCTAAATCCTTTGTTAGTGGGAGAAATCGAGGAGCGTGCTCGCTGTTGGTTCTAGGGGTTTAAAACTATAAGTGCAGTGTGTAAAGAAAAAAGTCAGAAAGTTATTACGATGAATGACAAGCGATAAATCAGGATTTTACTATTCATTACTTCTTGTCAAACTCGAGCATAGTTTGAGAGCAACGAAACGCCAAAGATTTTAACGAAAATTTATTATGATGCTTGATGGCTCGAGCCATTTCGTATGGATATAAGCAGACGAGCTTTGACGTATGAAGTAGTGTTGAAATTGACAATCTTTGCAGAAAGGATTTTCGCCGCTTTTCTGCCACATGGGAAAATATACTTTTCGATTTTGTGATGAAAAGATTTCTAATTCGTTGGCAAACAATTTCAACGACAAAAGGAAATATATATATTTCATGATCATTTAAAGGAGAGAAATCTATCCCCTAGGTGTATATATGTATAGAAGAGGAATGAAAAAATCAATTTCATTTGTTGTTTGATCACAGACGAGCGGGGATGAAAAGAAGAGAGCATCTAGGTTTCCAGAAACACCTCCTATACAATTAAGGCCTTCTTTTTAAACGAAAATAACATGCTCAGATGGTTGCGATTCTAAAACTTCGTTATGACAGATATTGATTAGCGGATAATCAAATTTTAAAAAAAAAAGAGAAAAAAAAGTATTGACTGGGGTTTTCTTTCGACAAGACGGGTGGCTTATCACCAGGAACCGGGAAAAAATATCAGGGACCGGTTTTATCATTTATTTTAATTACCATTCCATCATTGATGTGCTGATGTGATGAACGTTAACAAGGAAACCGATGTTTACCGTTCTACTGAATCAACGGTAATATGGTGTAGAAATCGATCTGACAGTTCATAAACTAAAGCCAAATTCCAATAGTGTTCCAAACCATCAGAAGGTCTGCAGACTCGACCAAGTTCAGCTCTAGTTTGGATTATTCTGATAATTTTCTCGATGTTGGAAAATTAATTTAGGACGGAAAGTCTCCTGAGAAGAAAATCAACAGCACTGAGGGTAAGAGCAGAAGAGAAAAAAATCGACGAAAAAAAATTGTGTTCAGCTAAAGTGCAAAGATGACACTAGACGATACAACACGTTTATTAATGAGTCTGGGGGGACTTCCGGTAAGTGCCCCTCCCATTAACAATGCTTGTCTCCCCAACGCTTACAATAAACTGGACGCCGAAGTCCAGAAAAAGACCAAAGTGGTTAATGGACTTCTAGATTACAGACTCCAAGTGCAATGTCGGATGCTGGAAAAGTACAGACGCGATGTGGAGAAGGTCCATAAGAGGGAGAAGGCCAAAATTCAACGGGAACTAAAGACGTTCGACAGAAAATTACCTTATATGGAAGATATGACATATTTGAAACTTAAGCTTCCCATGAAGAGCGGCAATGAGCATGATTTTAAAACACATGTTACGCAACCGAAACCTCTTAAAGGAATTATCAGTGAAAGAGAGGATAAGCCTTTCTGTGACAGATTCTTTCACCATCATGTTCCGGGTGTGCCCAAACTGGAAAAACAGCAGCCATTTTTTACTTCTTCTTTGCAGTCTGTGAAATCTGAGCATCAAGATGATATGGCTGTATCTAGAAGAAACAGCAGGGTGTTGTTATCTAAACGGCTCAGCATGAGCGAAACCTGCTTGTCAGCTCGAGGTGATTTTGAGCGGTCGTTTATCCTTACCAAAGAACCCACTCTTCTGATCGAAGATGATGCAATGACGATTTAATATATGTTGTTAAACAAAATTGTTTAAATTACCTATTTATTTCAGTCTTTATATTTTATTTGCCCAGCAAACCATTGATGAATGTAATTGAATGAATTGATGAATGTAACAGATGAAAAAAATCGGATGAAAGAATTTTAATATCCAAAACTACTGCAATTTTTCTTCTTCCATCGATTAGCTGTGGATTTTCTTCTCCTTTTATACCATTAAGTTTGAATTTGACTGAAATGAATGTAATGCTGAAAACGATGACACCGAATCCATTGATTTTTTCTAATGCATTTCAGATAAATGGAGTCAAGTTATTGTAAAAGGCGCGAACATGCACGCTATAAATCCTGTTACATTTCAGTAAACCTTTGAAGCATGTAATCATGGTTTTTATTCAGAAAAGGTTAGGTTAAAACCATCAAAGATTAGATAAAATATTACACTGAGCTTTTATTGTTCGATAATGTCATTCTAAAGTGTGTTTTGCAAGTCCATTTCCTTACCGTCTTCTTTTGATGAAATGCATAGATATATTGTTTATGAATTACCTGCTTTGTTCTTTGATTTTCAACGAGTCCATTTATATGTACTTTTTTTTTTTTAAAAAGTTCTCAGTTTGAAAAAAATATATGCGCATAATTTAATAGTATTATCTGTACATTCGTGTCAATGAAAAGAAATCCGAGGCCTAGATATTTCGAAACGTTGTGCTTTAGTGGGTATAATATTATGGCCCTTCTAATTATGATTTTGTGAATAAAACATATCATCGTAAGATTAATAAATTCTTCTTATGAACATATTGAAAATATTGGAGGATTTAATTACTTGTATGTATAGCTTTTGTCAATAATTTAAAAAGTCTGCTTCGATTTTTGATAATTTCTTTAATATGTCTCTCAGTTAAGTGTAGTATTAATTTTATTTTCTTCCATCACCATTGTTTGCTTAGGATTTTCTTGTAATTGTGTTCTGGTATCCGTGTAAAACTAATTTATTTACAGAGGTGCCTGTGTAATCCATGGGTCACTATGAACTCTTATACACAAATAATGGCTGTAACCAGATGATTCAAGGACAAAAACAGTATTAACCACAAAGAACTAAATGACTTTTTTTTTTAAAAGTTCACAAACAAGCAAACAATGAGGGCCATTTGACCGCGAATGCACGCTAACGAATAATCACACACCTGTAAGTCAAAAGTCTTATGTATACTAGAATTGTGCAATAATAGGTTTAAAAACGAAATCTAAATTAAAGCTCATTCTCCTAAAGCCTTAAACCCGAGAGTAATCGCCTTATAATTTTTTTTATGAATGGCCAATTTGTGTCTCAGAAACATAAAATGCAATTGCTTTCCACAACAGAAGATTCTCTTAATCGACAAAATTTCAAATTTCTGTCTACCTTTACAAGTATAGAGATATTGAAATAAAAACTTAGTCTTTGAGATTTTCCTTCTTTTTTTTTTGGGGGGGGGGGGGGGGGGGGGGGGGGGGAGAGGAGGAGTGCTGAGTACATGTATATGCATTGGCTAAACTAAAAGAAATCTCTACAATTTTCACGTAGGAGGGTACAATCAAAGAACATTACTCATTTCGCGTAGAGATGATTTGCAGTTTTAAAGCTTTATTGGTCCTGATTGTGTTCCTATGCCTACCTTTAATGTTTGTAGATAAACGGTAGGGTCTGAGCGTGTATATTCTGTGTGTGTAATTGAGATAAGTTTAAACTAACCAAAGAAGCGAACTAATCCCCCGCTAATTAAACATGCTCGTTTCGCGGTGTTCTTTTTCTTCACCTCAAGCATTAAATATATCATCCCTGTAAAGCACACCTTGACAATTTTGCAATGGTACATTTTTTGTTTGATAAAAATCTTAAATGATTTCGCTGAAGTTTTTTAATACATAACCATGCACGTGCATTAAGTGTAGATGCAGGTATCATTTCTTTATTTCAGTAGTTTAAATGATACAGTGTATGTACTATACGCTGTAGAAATGAAAGATACATGATACATTAATAAGATTAGACGTACAGTGAAACAGGTGCTTGAGGACTCTCATTTTCTTCATAGATATTTCTTTAATGTCATATACACGACAGGCATATCCCATTATAAAAATCTCAAAAATAATGGAAAATAAACGATTTATATGGGGATTGTTACAACTCGTTTATAGTTTATTTTCCGTTATTTTCAGATTTTTAAAATTTGTCATATTGTATAATATTTGTTGTATAATTCTACATTTTTGATTTGAAATAAATTTCTATCAAGAGGAGAGTCAACTACCCCGGGTGAGGGGGCCCTCTCCTTTAGTAAAGTGTGTCCACTAACTGACATTTTTAACTGACAATGCCTATTTTGTTTTTTATATTATGAATAAAGGACTACAGTTATGATTTTAACACAACTGCAGCGCATATCACAGTTGTCCTGATGTCATTCGGCGCGAACATGCAATAGCGATTACACGGTAAGCCTCGTTTGAGACGAAGCTTTGTGCCCCCGCCGATATGTCAATTTCTGAGGTCGTCCTGAACTGATAACGTTCATTCTAAGTGCCCTTGCATCTTACAGCAACGTGAAAGTTGCTCAAATAAATGTTAACTTTACTTCTTCTGAAGGAGGGGGGTGGGGGTGCTGTTGTTATCTTACAAATTAAAAAAGAGGGGGGGGGGGGGTCTGCTAATTAGAATAAAGAAATATTTACCGAATACATACATACATAGAATAATTGTGGACATTTCAAATCAAACCATTTAAAGACCTTTCAAGTCCCTGTTGTACCTTGGCCGATGAAATTTTCATTAAATATTGATATTATTTCGTGGGCTTTTATGTTTTGACATGGCAAGATCATGATAACCATTAAAAATAAATTGCTGCTCATACAAAATTAATATAAGCTAAACATGAAATACTTGGTAACTGGTGGTCAGAATTGTATCAATTGTATGATGTCTCTTGCCAACAGCAAATCAAAAAACTGCTTGCTCATTCAATGCCGGTTTTTCTCAAGTTCCATGTTGCATGCGCAGATCTAAGGGAAAGAAGGAAGGGATCCGGTGTTATATAGTGCCTTTTCCCTTAGCCATCTTTCCCCCCGGAAAGATGGCTATATAGCAGTTTTTCCCCCGGAAAAATGACTATATAGTAGATCTTCCCCTACGGAAATTCGGCTTTATAGTGGTTTCCCCCCTTTTTATAGCCTGATTACCCCCACGGAAAACCTACTATATACTAAACCCCCCCCCCCCACCCCCCCCCCCCGTTTTACATTCCGGTCATGTTTACGACGGACAATTCGTGGCAATACTTTGCAACATCTGAGATGATATTGATTACTCATAATCTAGGGTAATAAATGCATTTATTAATACATAGTATAAAATACAGGGGTGTTTTCATCCCTGATATGAACGAAGCCTCGCGTTTATCACATTCCTGTATCATCACCCTTTGTTTTCCCCCTTGTTACATTTTTTTGGGAACACTTTTGCTCCTTTTATTCAGATTTCGAAATACCGCGGATATTTTTGTTTTAATCGATGCCTATTTACGATGTAGACCATGACGTTATAACATGGACATATGGTTTTTTTTAGAGGGCTTCACAATACGTTTGAGGTTCAAAAATGCACCAGATTTGAGACAGGAGAACTAGGATAAAGCTGGATAAAGTTTTACTATGAAAATATAAACGAGTTGTTTATCAAAAATATGATAAAAACAATAATACTTGGCAAAATCTGGATCACACTCGAATCAACTCTCTCAACCAATATCAGCCCCATGGTCTTCGTTCCTCCGGCTGATATTGGAGTCTCGGGTTGATATAATAGGGTGTGATACAGATTTTGCCATGTATTATTTTCTATGTAATAAGCTCCTTTCAAAGAAAATAACTGATAAATTTTGACTAAATTTTGCAGAGGGATTAAGGAGTGGAAATTTATTACCCCCTTTGTCCCCAAAGACTATTGATTTTAAGTTAATACCTTTAGAATTGACGATCTTAAATGTAATCATATACTAGTATCTTTACTTATAAATAATTACCGGTATCTAACGGGATACTGTGTGCAATGATTTGATGAGAAACTGACTTTTCAGATTTTGAAATGTATTTCAAACTGTACAACTCATTACATTTCATATACCGAGAAAGGCATCTTGTTCTAATTTTTTTTAACAAATAAAATTCTCAGATATATATATTATCACTTGAAACTATATGTACATGTATTACAATGTATATAAAGACAAGAATACATACAAGAAAATTCCATAAGAAACATCTACTATAAAAGGTCCATTTTAAGTTTTAAGTTTCGTGGAAAACACAGAATGTCCAACAGTGGTTTAAATCAATTCTTTCCTTTAGAGATAAAGTTTAAATAATGTTTTAAATAGAATATAAAGTTTCTTTAAATTCTATTGAACCATCTCCGAGAAACATTTGAACGTACGCATTATATTTGTTTACTTATTTCTTTTTACAAAATTAAAACGTAAATAATTGCTACTCGTCAATTTTAAGATAAATTTAAAGAGAAAGAGACTTTAGTTATTTCGAAGATTGATCCCGAATCACCTAATCATCGGGACCGTCGCTGGATAGAATATGAGTGTATATCTTGTCTAATCATGTAATTTATCTAATAATCCTTAAATAAGTTCTATGTATGCCATGATACATATGTTCAATTTTCATCGTCAAAAAAAATAAATAAATCGGCAAAACGAAACTTAACCTGTATAGATGAATGCAGGTATATGCAAACTGAGGGTTAAGAACATTGATTTTAAATCCTTACTGGGTTTCCATAAACATTTTTTTTCATAAAATATGAACAAAAAACGTGAGGAAGAAACCCTATTATGGGGGAAAACTACTATATAGTAGCTTTTACCCCCGGGGGGAAAGGCTACTATATAGCAGATTTTCCGGGGGAAAAAAGCTACTATGGGGGAAATACTGCTATACAACAACGGACCCCCCCCCCCCCCCTCCCCCAACCATTCAAACTTATGAAATTCACATAGAAGCCATCCACTTCACCCCCCCCCCCTCCCCAGACTACACATTTTTTTTTTTACGAAATATCAAATATGAAATACGAGAGCGTGAATGATCTAATTTTAATCAGATCCCTGGAAAATTGCTTTGGATCCGCGCATGATTTTAAAGCATATAAATGGTCATGTTGTCCTGTGTTTAAACTTTGAATTGATTTATTAATAAAATTTTTAAATGGGGTGTCATGCAGATATAAAAAATTAAAACAATGAAATTCATAAAGTGATATGAACTTATTTTGAAAACTAAAGCAAAACTAAAAGCCAACGCTAAGACCGCGTCATTCGACAATGTTTGAATGAAAATCTCCACGGAAATCATTTCAAACTAATTTGGATAATCAAAGAACTTCAACCGATTTTTTTTTTGGATCAATCGTTCGATTATTATCTCTTTGAAAAAATCAAAGTTATCAGAACACTATTTTACGCCAACGAGAACAAAGTTAATTAATCCAGACACTGAGAACCAAGGTTATGACCAAGGACGTTGACTTTTCTATGTAGTAGAAATTCATTTTAAACAAAAAAGAATGAATCAATTCAAGGCTTATAGCGTGGAAAAAACCCCCCGGACGAAACTGTGATTGAAATTATTGATCTAATGCAATACAGACCTTAAAATTAGTTTCAGAATAACGGTTAAACTTTTCGTATTGATTGTTATGCTTGTAATATTAGGGGTTTTCAACTTTATTTCAAAAGGTAAAAGGAATATGTGCAGTTGTTTTAAGAATTTATTTTTATTGCATAGACGTGATAGTATTACGATTCTGCATGCAACGTATTAACATTTATGATAAATAACATTGAAACAGTCATTACATCTGAGAAAGATTTTCGGAAGGAAAATTGGAAATTTTTGTAAATGACGACATTCATATTTCTCTTTTCATTTTTTTATCAATTGATTAAAGCATCTGAATTGCCCGTTCCGCAAAAATGACTAACACAAGCTTATAAACCTATGGTTTAAATCTTCATTTGAATCAGAAAATATTAGCTTTACGATAAAAATTTCCGACCTGAAAGATGCTGCTCATATCAACTTAAAGGCATGGTTCATGTAGATTTATCAGTTCTTCACTTAGCAATTCAAAATAAAAAAAACTTCAAAAGAAGAAAAACAGGTGGACCCAAAAAAGAAATAAAATAATAAAATAAAAGAAATCAATTATTTTTCATGAACAAACGACAACGTAACAACAATGATTTTAAAAAATAATAATAAAAACGATTAAAACAAAATATCCTACACACAATCTGTTAGTAATGAACCGAAGAAACTATAACACCTTTCATGGTCACGTTAATATAAGCTTGACCTTCATGCACTTCACCTACATATTTATGCTTGTATTGTTACACGTAATATCAATCTCATCATTGGAACTTATCAAATTGTTGACCCAAATTTGTTCCACCATCGCCTGACATAGAAAAAGGATTGGAATAAACCATGATCCCTGTCTTTGATATTTTTGTTTTCATCGGGCTCCTTACAAATATTACATCTTCTGCTGGAAAAACAGGTGAGAATGTGTTTCCCTTCTTATTTTTTAATTCCGCAATGTCTCTGTCATTTTTCTAAGACAGTTGACTTACAACGAGTCGGACTTGATGTAATGTAGTAGTGAACGAAGTAACTCCAATACTATAAAATGTTTATACTGTACATTTGTGTACTAGTAGTTGTACATTCATAAGTAACACGCGTATATATTCATTCTTTAATTTCTCCCGATAAAGAGAGAAATACATGTAACTTTGAAAATCTTATTACAGACTTTCTCAGAATTCTCCGTCAGAGAAACAGCTCTTTCTCCTTCTTCAATTCTGGAAGTACTGGAGGAGGAACCGGAAATTCAGCACCAATGCCTCAACAGTTCATTGATCCGAGTTTTCAGTCAACTGTTGGGGGAGCGTCACCCGTAATCAATGGTTCATCCGGGACTTTCCTCGATCCTTCTGCTTTTCTAAATCTCGGGAATTCACAATTTTCAAATGTGGGTTCTGGAGCGTCTAGTGGCAATGGAATTTCCGGTACTAACCAACTCCAAAAACCTGGGAACATGAGTAACCCAATGCTTTTCATATCTCCTGGAATTTTCAATAATTTTCAAAACCTGAATTTTAACGGAGGGAGCACATCTGTTCAACAAAGTAGGAACCAATCTCAGACCGGAGGCGAAAGCACTTCTGGTGGAACTTTGTTTTCTACGATTTTTTTCCAGCCCTCAAAATTTTTTAATCCCGGTGCATTTCTTTTTGGAAAAAGGAAAAGAAGATCATAATATCTGATACACGTATTATCATGAGAATTGCGACAATACTATATATAACAATAAATCCAGATCATCAAATATTGTACAGTATAGGTCTATGATTGTCACTTTTCACAAAAAAGCTGCTAAGTATTATATTCCATGACCACTGACTTAATCTGACAATTTTAAACATTTCTCAAAATGTTTACTATGATTGATTTTTTATTAATTCCTGTTCAACTAAAATATTTTATTTTGAGCCAAAAAATCAATTTTTTAACAATTAGTGTATGGACATTATTCAAACTTACAAAACACTGAATAATAGAAAGTATAACCTCTATAATACTATCCTCCAATTATTGAACACATTGTCCTTATTCTGTTGGTGTAAACATTATCTTCGATCATTGTTCAAATGTCTTAGTTGAAATCTTTGCAAGAAATGTTTCTAACTTTTTTCATATCATGTTTATCATTGTTTTACATATGGAATAATTTCGCTGTATAAATATAAACAACTGTAATACGTTCTGATTTTATTTGAACGTATGGTTATTTTGTTGCTCGGTTTAAGAACCAAGAGTTGTCCCTCCTTTAGCTTCATCATTTTTTATGATCACTACTAATGTATGATTATCATATAAATGATTTTATTACCGACACAAATGATGGAAATTCTGTCAACCAAAATATTATAAATCAATCATATATATGCACGTTGAAATATTAATTTATTATCAAGTCTGAAAAAAAAATATGAAATATGATTAAAATACATGAACGTGTATTCCTGCTAAATATCATTTCAGGACAGTAAACACTTTCACAGCCATCCTCATCCTTTAAAAAAATTAAAATGAATATATAGGGAGAAACCTAAATTTTCAAAACACTGTATGAATTATAACTTATCACAATACAACTGGAGATACCTACACATGTACCTTCGCCATCTTAATTTATTACATTATATTGAAATTTATTATCCATTTTTTTTATGATTAAATCAATAAAAAGTTTGTATGTTTTCCTTGAATGTCATATGTAAATCTATTGCAGTTTCAAGGGGGGAGGGGGCTGATCTAATTTGATGACAAATACACAAGAAACACACACGAACACACTTATCATTGAATGCTATTCGGCCAGTTGCTCGCCCGTTCGACCTTCCGCTCCACAGGTGATTGATAATGAGACAGTCAAAGATTAATCATAGAATCTACACAAGTAGGAGGTTAGTGATTGCTGGACACCATTAAAAGACTTTCAAAGACCGCTAGTTCTCTTTCGACAAGATGAGAGGGTTATTCGCCATAACATGCACAATATGTCTGGTTTCCAGGGCTTGTGGTAAGTGTGGGGTTTTATTGCCTGTCGTCGTTTTACATCATAATCTGAGCTACATTTTGAAATCGTGACCTCTATGACTTACTTTCATTGTATATGGTCACTTGGAGGTCATCAGTGGTCTGAGAAAAGATTATGTGTCCTATCATTAATCGTTACGTACAATAATCATGTTCGAAAAATTAACAAGATTACTAAGGAAGTAAATATTTCATCCTGCAGTTGTTTTTGTTTTTTCTTACATTTTTTAAAGGAAAAATGCCAGTTATTTAAATTTATTTGATTAAGATATGTTATTTCATCGACGCATTTATAACTAAATATTTCTATGTTTTTAAATTGTAGGGTTCGCTTTGCGACAATCATCATTTGACCCAAATGCGCTTTTCCAGCAACAAGCACAGATAGCGTCCTCCTCTATCAAAGGAACCGGAAGCGTAGCGTCCCCTAGCGGAGGAACATCGGGTTCCCAAACTGGAGCTTCTTCTTCTGGCGCAGCATCCTCCTTCGACCCCAATTCACTGAACAACCAAATGATGCAAAGTGCAAACCAGGGTCCCCCAAACACCGGAGGTTCTTCCGGATCCTCTTCCTCATTTGATCCGAACTCTCTGAACAATCAAATGATGCAGAGCGGTGGCTCAGGGGGATTTGATCCTAATGCTTTAAACAACCAGATGATGCAACAGAACTCACAGAGTAGCAGTGGAGGAGGTAGTAGTGCTGGTGGATCAACGGGTGGATCGGGAAGTTCCGGCCAAATGAGCGGGGGTTCATCGTCGTCATTTAATCCAAATCAGCAGATGTCGCAGTCTCAGAGTGCTGGAGGTTCCAGCAATTCTCCACAAACGAGCGGTAGCTCAAGTGGTTCATCAAGCAGTTCCTCATCGTTCAATCCTAACGCAATGAATCAACAGATGTCGCAGTCGCAAAGTGCAGGAGGTTCTAGCGGTTCCTCAAGTCAGATGGGCGGAAGCTCTAGTCAGATGGGCAGCGGCTCTAGTCAAATAAGTGGTTCTAGTCAGACCAGTAGTGGATCAAGTGGTGGTTTCGATCCTTCGTCCATGAATAATCAAATGCTACAAAATAACTTACAACAAATGGCAGCCAGTCAGCAGATCAATTCAAACATGATGAGCAGTGGTTCTTCCGGTGGAGGCAGCAGCAGTGGAGGTGCCTCCAGCATGTCAAGCGGGAGTGGCGGATTCGGTGGAAGCGGGAGCGGGGGTAGCGGAGGAAGCGGGGGTAGCTTTGATCCAAACTCAATCAACAAACCAGAGAATAATAAGATCGACCCCAGTTTATTTATGTCAAATATGGGTGGATCTGGCGGTAGCTCCTCCGGCGGAAGTTCCAGTGGTGGGTCTAGTCAAATGATGAGTGGTGGGAGTTCAGGCGGAAGTTCAAGTGGAGGATCCAGTCAAATGATGTCGCCATCAAACATGATGACTGGTGGAAGTTCAGGGGGAAGTTCAAGCGGCGGATCGAGTCAGATGATGAGTGGGGGAAGCTCTGGAGGAAGTTCGAGTGGCGGATCCAGTCAAATGATGTCGCCATCAAACATGATGAGTGGTGGGAGTTCAGGCGGAAGTTCAAGTGGCGGATCGAGTCAGATGATGAGTGGGGGAAGCTCTGGAGGAAGTTCGAGTGGCGGATCCAGTCAAATGATGTCGCCATCAAACATGATGAGTGGTGGGAGTTCAGGCGGAAGTTCAAGTGGCGGATCGAGTCAGATGATGAGTGGGGGAAGCTCTGGAGGAAGTTCGAGTGGCGGATCAAGCTCTAGTAGCAGCGGAAGCATGCCTAACTTTAACCCCAATCAGCTGATACAGAGTATGATGGGTGGAATGAATCTCATGAACCCTAGCCAATTTATCGGAAGGAAACGATTTGTTCGATAGACATTCATGTATATAGAGCAATAAAGTTGATATGATTTTTACAAAATGTTTTGGTATGAAGTCATTTTATCAAATATCAGTCTACATACTAGTTTTATCATATACATGTAGATTTACTATGTATCTAACTTTTAATTATTCATTGTCGTATAATTCTTAACGTTTACTAGATAAAGACACCCTCTTACTTTAGGTAGTTTTAATTAAAGCATCAATTTATCGCATGTACACGATTTGGCGAGTGGTAGTTACATAGAACTCATTTCGAAAGTCAGCAATCTAGGTATATACAGTAAGATGCTATGAGTATCCATTCCATCAGCTATGCGCTCCATTCTGTTTTGTACTGTGAAATTATTTTTAAAAAAATAACATTGTAGATGATCAGCATCTTGATAGTTTGCTTATTCGTAGTTTGGGATGTTAGTTCATCAGTTAGGAGTACCCACAAAGTCCCAAAAATATAATGAGAGCCACTTCTAATGAGTTTTAAGTAACATATTCTTTTCTTAAAGTATACGGATTTGATTATGTAAGATTTTTCATACTCATAGTTGTTCGCTGACGAAAGTAGTGCCGCCGCTTTTTGAGAGCAGGGCTCGGAAAACACATCCAATTCACCGTATTTTAGATATTATTTTCATATTTTTTACCAAATGCAGTCATTTCCGATCAATTACAGTCTTTGCTGAAAACCTGGTGTATTTTAGACTTCATCATTAAATCTAATGAAGCTAGGGTCAAATCTCAACAGATTTTTATAGCAATGCTATGTGGCAACGCACTTTGAAAAAATTACCACTTTGAAAACAATTTTCAAAGTGCTTTAAATTTGGGACCAAGTCAACGCTCTTTGCAAAAATTTTTCAAAGTGCTTTATGAGTGTACATCAACATGTTTTACTATCAAGATACTTAACGCACTTTGAAAAAAAAATGTATAAATCACAAAATATGGATTTCTTAACTGATTTCGTTTTATTCAGATTAAGTGTTCATATTTCTTTGTAAACACTCTTTAATATGGTCTGGCATTATTGGGAATAGGGAGGGTACAACCAACGATACAGTACATTTTCCAATAAAATATTTATATCAATTACATGAAAAATGCATCCGCATCATCTTTTCTTCCCAAACATTATATCAATTCCATAAACTTATATATATGCAGGAATCTAAGCATAAATCCCTTTCTGAAATTCAAACCAAATAAATTATTTCGATATATAAAGTAAGATATTTACATGTACAGCCATTAAAACATCAACTCAAAAATCAGCATTTGAGTCTGCACTTTTTTGCATCAATTTTAAAAGAAAATACATACTAGTATTGTATTCGATATACTTTTTCATTATATATATTTGTTCATAAGCCTATAAACGCCGTATGTAGGTTACCTATTGTGTCCATCAATTATCATTTTCTTTTTTCTTTAGAGAGTAAATATTCACAAAGTAAAAAGATAAATTATTTTGAAGGACAGCTGGCGACTAATTGGTGCAGTTCATGTGATATTTTGATTTACCAAATTACCCTTTGAATTATTTTTCTTCATGTGTAAATTATTACATCAAATTGATCATATCGACAAGCCTTTTCATTGCGAAATTGTTATTTAGGAAAGCTAAAAATTTCATGGGTTCTTTTTTTAATGTCTTATCGATTAAAACTAATTTAAAACATTTAACTATCATATTTGAGGGTCTTAACGACTTCGACTAGACCTTGCATAATTTTTTTTTCAAAGTGCGTTAATATCAACGCGCTTTGAAAAAAGATAAAAAAAAATTTCAAAGTGCGTCGACTTGCTCCTAAATTTAACGCACTTTGAAAAAATTTTTCAACGTGCGTTGTAACAATGCTCTATTAATAAAAAATGGGCTATCATGGACGCTTACATTAACGTAGTAGCGGGATTTTTCCCCTTGTCGGAGAAACCGAAGAAGTTGTGACTGGCATTGATCTGCTATAGTCTATCCAAGGTTCCCGTTCCTTTTCTTTATTTTCTTTATAAAAAACAATTAAAGCGAAATCAGCAGAGAAAAGTTGAAATCGATGTTAATCCAAAATTCAAAGATTTCTACCTTCACGTGTTTACTCTTTTTACCTGAAAAAAAATTAACATGAATAAAAAATATTATGGAGAATCTGCATATTTTTATCAATGTGGAAGTTTCTCGGGATGCATCGTGCACCCCATTATCATTTAGGTACTTTCCTGTCGTTTGCAATGCAAAATCAACGATTTTACATTTTTAGCCGTGCATTAAGCGATAGATAGGAGCGTTTCAAAATAAACTTCAAATCCTTTTTCATGCTGTGCATGTACATGTAGTTTTGACACAAAGATATTTATGAATATCGAATTATTCAGCAAAAAAGGTTGAAATGGGAACCTGGGTCATTTCATAAGGGAGATTCCTCTATTTATGTACCAGTTCAAACGATCGCGCAACAAATGAAAAACTGACGAAAAGATTTTGAACAGTAGACTAACCGTTGTGTACGTCATAGCAAGAATAGTATATCAGTTCAACGCTTCGGGCTGTCTCTTTCCCCATGTTTTTAATCGGGACAGAATGGGTTATCAGATAATAAGCATGTCGTGTATGCCTCTTGGTCAGCTTTTAAGATGATATATTATCGTTACAATACTAAAGGTACCATTTTTAAAGAAGAATATTTCATATGTGCAACTTATTTTATTTTTAAAAGATATCTTCTTCAGAAAAACAATTGAATATTTGATTTTTTGAATTTCATACAATTAATTTTTTAAACAAAACTTGACATTGAAATATATGTAATAGGTATAATCTGTAAATGGCTAAAAATAAATAACTGACGGCAAAATTAAAACTGCATTAGATAACGCAGTGACTTTTAATGTCCCTTGTCCGTATTTGTATCCATTCTTTTCTACAATTAAATCGAGAAAAAGTTTAAATGTTGTTAAAACTTGTGAAGGAAGATTCAATGGTGGGTTTTTTAAGTAGTTTATTACGGAGGTTGGTCTATTGTGTTCATTTTGTTCATTATTATTCTTATATCTCTACCGGTATTATTTCTTCTTTCGGTCGATGCATGAATTTCAAATTGACAAAACTCGGCTACATCATAATTGCATTAAGAAACACCTGCAGAAAAACAGGCCTGCACTTTATCGGAAACGGACATGAAGGAGATAAAGTGTTCCGGACACGAACGGATAAGATAGAACTTATTTAAATCGTCCTTCCCTGAATTGGTGTGAAAACGACAGCCACAAAAAATTGGGAATCGTTCATTCTGATTCTGTTCCAGACATGAATATGATTATTCAATTACTTGCAGCTTTAGTTCTGGGTCTAGGTGAGACATCCATTCAAACTTTTTTTTTCTTTTTCTGCTGTACGAAAATTAAATAAATGTTGTTTTTTCCCAGGTGTTGCTGATAAAGTTAATTTTGCAAATAGACGACTTACAGACAAAAAGAATTTGACATTAGCAGTTGATAACAATTTGGAAGAATCCCGGTTAAAACAGTATTCGTTATATCAGAGAAGGGAACCAGCCTACACAAAGTACCAGTTTTTTCGTCCGCATTCGAAAGGAAAGAATTTTAACAACTGGATTGGAAAACCAAATTTGTCAAATGTCCCGATAGCAGCAATGTTAAAATTGCTGATGACAGGAAAATTTGATGTCATTGCTAATTTTGCTAGATTTGATATTGTTCCAACAAGGAATAATGGCTATCTTCGGCAGCAACCATACGTGACATTACCCGAAAAATCACAATACAAGTTCTATCCAAGACCACCAGCTTTTTCGTTTGTATCGCAAGGATATAAACCTTTTAAAGAGATGACCTATGGACCTCAGGAAGGAATTGGCAATTATATGTCCCAGTTTGCCGTTGGTAAACCTGTCATCCAAGATACAGTTGCCCAACCAATTCTGCAATCTGCAGGACCAAAGGGTTATGCAGTTTCGGGACTATCATCTGCACCCACGTTTAAAAATCTACCTTCCGAGTCATCACAATTCATGGCTCGAATGCCCGAGCAAATGGCAATCATGACAAATTCTGTTTCTCAGCCAATGGGAGTTGGTTTCAGTGGACAACCAGAGCAGGTTCCGTTTGAAAACATGTATCAGCAGTACCAGAAGATGCAAGAGAAGTCGGAGAATACTGAAAAATCATACTCGGAACTCTCCAAACTCTACGATATCATGAATACATTGAAAGCTTTACATACAGAATCGAACGATAAGGATCCACAGGTCAGCAGCGAAAACAAGACCAATCGTCCTGCAACCCAGGCTATTAAAAATTCCTCAGTTCCTTCTCATCCAGATAAGAATTTATTGTAAAGGAACTTTACCTAATGCCAAAAATATTAATCCAATTAAATTAACAAAATTGATATTCTACCAACTCTTGATATTAAAATTGTACCTCTCATGGAAGTTTTAAAAATAAATAAAATTCTTGTCTTTTTTGGTTTACTTTTTACCAAACGTGCTAGGGTCAAAATTCCCAACAGGTTGGGAATTTGGATCAAAGTTTCCAGCTGTCATGGAACTTGGGTTAAAACTTCCGGTTCCACCGGCACTGGGTTGAAAGTTTCCGGTTCCACCGGCACTTGGCTGGAAGCTCCCTGTTCCTCCTGCACTAGGTTGGAAACTGCTGATTTGTCCCCCACTGTTGGCTCCTGTCTGACTAACAGACAATGCTCCGGGGTTGAAACTTCCAGCGCTCATGGAGTTGGGGTTAAATGCAGCCCCTCCATAACTATGGGTATTGGGATCATAGTTTCCGGCTGCAATGTGATTTGGGTCGAATCCAGGGGCGCCAGAGGGGGAGAAAAGAACGTTTGATTGCCGCTTGATAGGGCCTAAAATTGAATAATATCAAGGAAAGTACAAACAATCACATCTGTCGACAATTTAAAATACAATTTCTATATAAGGAAGTTTTATATTCACTAAGAACTCTATAAATCGCCAGATTATAGGGACAAAAACTAAGTTTAATGTGAAAATATTAAATGACAATAGCAAACTGTATTGCAAAAGGCGTATTTAGACTGATTTTTGTGTGTAAGTAAATAAGGCCTTACTTGACAAACACAGCGGAACAAATGCTAGTAATACAACAAACTTCATTTTGCCTTCTTTCCAGAAACTTTGGAATCCTTAGAGAATTCGGACAGCGATGTATATATATAAGTGTGGTATATGTTGATTCCAATATGTCCAGCGTTATATGAGTGATAAGATAAGAGACTCTGCGACCTGCAGGTGTTGTATATTAAGTAATAGAATCTGATTTTTCTTACACTGCTTTATTCTAAGATAATACGGCATATCAAACACTGTCAATTCCTATGCGCGTATAACAAAACATGATGTAAAAAATACATAACTATGGTAAATTTCTTTTTTCAAGAGCATTAACAAAGTTTAGTATAGAAAGTGTGGCATTAGCTTAGTGCTTAGAAATATTTACTCTCGACCACAAACGTTTAGAATTTGTATCTCAGTGACAAAGAAATGCCACGAAGGCCATATGGCGTGCAGAAAATACCAGTAAATATATAGAAACTAAAACTATTGTATTGATAATAATGATCGATTTGCTAGAATTCCTATGAATTATAAGCGATACAATACATAAAAACACGTATCGACCATAACGTTGCAGTTGACAGATATTTCGTTTGATATTTCAAAAATCAAGTACCTTAATTCAAACTTTATGACCAATTATTACGATGTAATTAAATGAAAATTACTTTTCTTTTCTTCCCAATAAATATTCTATTCAGTGCGCATGTCCAAGACAACTTCGCTTGTGTGTTTGGATTTTGAAATTTTTGTGTTTTCGGCTGAATTTGATTTTTTTTTTCAATTGGGGCATAAAAAACCAGACACAACAAAAATTGATATACATAAATAAATAATTTATTTCTTTCCAAATGAATTAGGATCAAATCCACCATGGTTGAATCCGTTGAGGGAGTTGGGATCGAAGGACGGGGTCGAAAAGCCGTTGGGATCGAACGTTCCCATGTCTACGGCAGGTGTGCTGAATCCGTCAACTGTAAATTTAAATGAATCATTGTTACAGCCCTTTGTAATAACATAAATCAATTAATGTTAATATATGGTCGCAATATTTGGCACATATTTAGATTCTTTACACGGTTTAAGAGTTTTCGTAAATGAAAAAAAAAATTAGTTAACTTTAAAAAGTCACAATACTTCCACAAAGTTTCTTATAATCTGTATGGTATGCACTTTCTATAACATTCTTCATGAAGGAAATGTGCATAACATGTTACTCATGATAATTGATGTTCATGATATGACATAAAAAAAATAATACAAACTCTCCTACCTTTTTGTATACATTATACTATTCTAATACAAAATATTTTAAAATTATAACTATTCTGAACAGAATGGAGTTGATTTATAACATGATCTGAAACTGCTTGCAAATACAACATTGTCAAAGTATGACCTTCGATTTGAGGTATTCATTCATCGTATGACCAATACGATAATTTACAAAATAACTGGAACCAAATCATTCACATATGTGATTATTTTATATTATAAATGAATAAGGTTAATTGTTAGGTTAAAATATATCAAAATAATTTACCGAATCCGCCTCCGCCAAATCCCTGGTTGATTGCATTTGGGTCAAAGTTCGAGTGAGAGGCTGACATGCTCACTCCAAAACCCCCTCCTCCGAACCCCCCACCGCCAAAGTTCTGGTTGATTGCATTGGGATCAAAAGGTGCTGCAAAATTAACAAAACGAAATATTCGTATAATTGAATACTTTATTCATTTATAAAAGAACAATTAATTTGAAAAAATACTTGTAGATCTAAAATGGGGAACATTTTGGTTTCTAAAATCTTCAATTCTAAATATCGTGAGAAGATTTTTTTCGCAATGAATTTATAAAAATAATGAATATATATATATATATATATATATATATATATATATATATATATATATATATATATATATATATATATTACTATTCTGAATTATTAATTTCCGGCAATGATTTTCAAAAAAAAAAAATAAACTGAAGTTTGAGTATAAAAATTCCTACTATTAGTAAATTTTAAGAAACCTTACCCCCAAAGCACAGAGGTAGCAGGGTCAAGAGAGCAAGAGCTAGTCCAGTCATATCACAATCGCGTTTGGTTTAGGATGGCAATCTTATCATTTCAATTTATTTATAACGACCATGTAGCGGCCATAGTAAGTGTCAACGCTACATGGCCCTACAGCCATGTTTCCGGTATGTTCCGGATTTTCGGACATTTGGAGTGTAAATGACTGATTTATCGGCTGCAAGCTATAAAAGTTTGTTGTGTTTTTGACATTTTACGGACACTAATTATTTTACACACGTTCATGATCAAAAAGAGTCCAAGTTAGAACCGGTATTTTCTGGTCACCTTTTTATGTTTAATTATATTCGACCCTTACATGAACTTTATATATATAATAACAATATTTATACGGATACAAAAAAGATGCGCGTTGTTATTTTGTATTTTGTGCATAAATTATGGTCATTTTCAGCAAGTGACTTGCTAATTGCTATTCAAATGCATGCAAATTAAACCAAAAAAAATAAAGTATACTCAAATTAAAAATTATATGTTTTATAATACTATCAATATAAGTTTTAAAAAGATTACCTTAAAGAGATGAAAACTTAATGCTACAAACTCTTGTGGTTTGGGTGAATAATCGTCCAGAATGTTTTGTGACTACGAGCATGTCCCGTGTGATGCATTTATGAAGGGGCCATAAATCTAGCCAGAAGTAAAACTTGAAATTGATACTACTTTTTAATTCAAAATTGTTTCAAGACTTAGAAAAACATATACTTTGAACTTTGTGTCAAACATCGGCCTTGGAATCTGTTTAACATGTGATATCTATATATATTATCATGACAGTAACTTAATCCAAAGGATCGGATTGTATGGGCAGCGGTAAGGGCAAAAAAAACCATTTTAACAAAATCAATAGCAATATAAATTCAACAATCCAAAATAATATCATCAATGACCATAAATGCAAAACCAACAGTCTTCTTTGCAATATAAATATACATAAAATCAACCAAAGGTGTCTTTCTACAAATCAAACAAACAAAAAGTAAAACCAACATACATAATTGCAAAACGAACAGACATCAACATAAAACAAGCGGACGCCAGGTGGCGTGTTAGGGAATCAACACACGCGGTGTCCAGTCAAGTCTTACACAGACTCGTACACAGGTCATCTCGTATACAAAAAATCAACTCGTATACAAAACAGAGAAGAAAGTTTTAATCTTACACAACGTTTTTGTATATTAAATCATGTTTTACACAATCAAACATGTTCTAGTATATGCAATTGTACCCGGTACATTCCGATAATCTAACGACTTTGCTTTAAAATATCTCATTAAAACAGATATATCTCTATACTACTATGTAAAATTATTAGTGTTAATTAAGTAATTAATTAATTATCAGCAAAAATAAGTCTTAAAAATCTGAAATTTGAACCGGAATGAATTTAGAACTTTGTAATCGCTAAGACCTGAGCTTTCGCTTCACATAGAAACATTTATACAAATAGAGTGGATCTTCATGAAGTGACGAGTTTTACAGAGGATGCTGTTAGCTGTAAATCATTGAATTTTAAAAGAACAAAAAGATTTTTATAGAACTAAACACATGAACTAGGAATATAGCCAAGATAGCGGAAAACTGGGTTCTTGAAGTGCACGCATTTATAAGCTTTTGAATCGCATGTAAGGGGTGGGAGTTAATTAGCTAGAGTTATAACTTGGAACGAAAATACATGTATGTGGGTTTTTCATATTTAAAACAAATAGTGACGTATACATTTAAAACATGAAATCAATCTCTGCACACTGCATTCTTTTTCTAAAATATAATTTATGTACAGTGGAACGAAAATTATAACAGTTTTGCTTATGACAAAGCGTTCCGGTATCTTAAAACGATAATCACACGATGTTTTAAAAAAAAAGCTGCATGGATGGAATGTGTAATTTCCGTAAATTAGTCACTTTGCATGATATACCTTTATTTATGTCTTTGATTCCACAATCTTTCGATGATAAAAAAAAATAATTATAACAGGGCATATCTGAATTACTGCTTGCTCAGAACTTGCTTTTACGATGTTTAACCACAATTAACTAATTTAAAACTGATATTTTTCTAGTTAATTCCTATATCTTTGAAATCTTAATTAAAAATCACATATTTTTCCTTTTACGATATCAATTATTTAATACAATGTAAATTGCTATACTATAAAGAACTCAATTTATCTTAAAGCAAACTTTCCGTTTTGCATACGAACTTCCCACAATACATATTAAAACATTTTTAAGCCTTGCATACGAGTATATTTTTGTGTAGGACTTGAACTATGTACGAGATGGTCTGTGTACGACTTGAATGGACACCGCGCATAAAGCTTCTCAGAAACGCTACCTGGCGTTTGTTTTTGTGCGTCGGCTTGTTTCATGTTGATGTCTGTTCGTTTTGCATTTATGTATGCTGGTTTTACTTTTTGTTTGTTTGATTTGTATAAAGACACCTTTGGTTGGTTTTATTTTTTTTTTTATATTGCTAAGAAGACTGTTGGTTTTGCATTTATGGTCATTGATGATATTATTTTGGATTGTTGAATTTATATTGCTATTGATTTTGTTAAAATGTATATTTTGCCCTTTCCGCTGCCCATAGGATTACGTCGAGTTGCCAGGCGCGGATCATCAGATCAAACGAGATGCGAAGCGCGTTCGAGTTTGATCTGATGATCCGCGTCTGAAAACGATCGAGACGTGATCCGAACTCTTTTAACACGCGCCAAAAACACCCCTGCGAATGTGTTCGGAATGTTTTCTTTATCGTTGCTAAGTATGTAATATATCCAGAGGTGCTCGAATGAAAGTTCACGAGACTTTCCCAAGATTTGTTCAGTTCCTGTGAAATTTCGAGCGGAAGTATGAGTGTTCGGATAATATTCTCAAAATACGTAAGTTCTGGTCGTTTTTCGTATCATATCTTACTTTGATATATGTTCAAACATGAAAATCTATTTTGATCTATGTCTTATTTCATCATCTAACGGTTATTTAAAGTAAATGATAATATACAGAACAGTGTGTCTTCAATAAACTTAAGATTCAAACGAAAGTATTCAAAATTTAAATTGAATCAAAGTATTTTTCAGTTTTTGCAGTTGTAGAAGTAAATTGTTTATTCTGTAATATCAAAGTTTTTTTTTGATGAACACATAAATTCTCAATCTTTCTCATCTCTCTCCTGCCCCCCCCTCTCTCTCTCTCTCTCTCTCTCTCTCTCTTTCTCTCTCTCTCTCTCTCTCTCTCTCTCTCTCTCTCTCTCTCTCTCTCTCTCTCTCTCTCTCTCTCGCCTCTCTCTCTTTTTTTTCTCTCTCTGTTTGTGGGTGTTTTTCTCTTAATTTATCGGTATATATCCGTATAGTTACACATACGTGACACATACATGAGTAAAATGTTTTTCATATTTTTTTACATTTTTAAAAAAAAATCACTTTTTACATATTTTACATTTTGAAAGTAAACCTTCTTCTGTATTGAAATTTGTTCGATATACTTTACGTTTTAAATGTCTTACAATTGTTTATAGAAACTCGAAGTGTGTATTCGGATATTGTGATGGCACGATACAGGACATGTGGTAAAACGAACGCGTGCTGCAATGTACCGTTTATCAGAACTTAGTATCATCAGCAGATAAACGCAGCCGACCCATCGTCATCAAAATGACTTTATCCAACGGCTGTCGTCAAATGTGAACATTCCTATTCATTTTCAGGATTTTCTCTTTTTCTCAATGGATTTCGCTCGAGTTTTCGTTATTTTCGCCATTGTCACAAGTGAGTTAAAAAATTAGCGTAAGGAATTTTAAACAGGATTACACCAGGAAAACATTTTACCTGTATTTTGCTAAATACTATTCATCAATTAACTGTTATATTGGTAACCATTTTCGAGCAATGTCTATACATGTATATTAATCTCTTTTTAATAGAGACTATTTCTAATTTCAAAGAGATTAAAGGATATTCTACTTGATATTTTGTAGTAACCAAAAGCATCCCACTACCCGGATTGGAAGAACTGTCATCCGAATATTATGTCAGGAAACCAAAAATACTTACAGAGGCGGCCATTCAGAACTTCATAAGAGGGGGCGCTGATTTTAATTCTATGGTTGATAAAGACAAACATCCAAATGACGCTGACCCAAAACCTGTTATTAAGATGGCGGATGGTCAAGACTCAGCTACACTTTTAACAATGTTAAACCATATGAACGGTGTCGAGCTGCTAGAATTGTTAAACAAGGCGTTAGCGTTACCAAAATCAGGGGAAAATTTCTTTAAAAATCAAGAGGGGAAAACCAGTACAATTCCTAGAAAACATGTGTTTTCGCAGGCAAGAGATAAGCAGGAGAGTCAATCGACAACGCTTTTAAACGCTGGCTCCACTGGAAGCCATATGAAAACCCAAACAACGGTTATAAGATTGAAGCAAGATAATGTTGATCCAAACAATTCTAATCTCAATGAAAACCATGCCACTGATACAAGTCGACAAAATGCCCACCTCAATACTATGCAAATGATAGATACAAACATTGATATCGGATCGCAAAATGGTTATGGAATCAACAAAGCAGGAAACAAAATTTCATTAACAAATGAAGCAAAAGGACATTTGCCCGCAAAACAAACAAATACAGGAGAAGTTAAATTTCAGCAAAATAGTGGAAATTTTAATCCAAGCGGCGCTGGTAGCCAAACAGTAAACAGTGGGAATGCCATGAATATGTACAACTCTGCTCAGCTCAACACAAACCCAATGTCCATGTTATCCGCAGGGATGAGTTCATCTGGGGGTGGCAATGTAGGTAAAACCAAGTATGTTCTACCTAACGAAAATCAAATTAGCAATACAGCAGAGGTCTCTGGTTTTGACCCCAATCGTTTGATGAGCTCATGGACAAGTACAAATGGCTTCAATCCGGCGAAGTACAACGTTGGTCAAAACTTCATATCTGCTGATGAGTGGACGAGATATGCAAACCGACCAACTGGGTTCACAGGAGTTATGCAAAAGTTTAGTCAGGCACCGTCTGGGAACCAAAATCCCTCAAATTCCCAGACATCAGGCATGTTAGATCAAAAGAATAGTCTGTCCTCATCAAAAACGTCTTCGCCAAACGCGATTCAAAACTCCGCTTTATCCGCGAAGATGAATTTCATCCCGAACAGTATGATTTTACCTAATTCCAAACTTTCCAATATGAACTTAAAGCTTAGTTTTGATCCGGACAGACTGAACATTTTGCAAGGAACATTTCACCCAGGTCAATTTGCGTCTGTTTCTAATTCCAAGTTAGGCAATTCTCAACAACCGCAATTCGATGCTAATGCAGTGAACCAAAAGCTGATGGGACTTTCCGATAGCGGTGAGCATACGATGCAAAATCAACTGCAAACTAACCAAGGAGCAAAGAAATCTGGATTTCAAACGCCATTCAACACTGCATTTAACACTGCAGCAATGGGGTTCAGTCCTGATCTTTTCTTAGGCCCTTTGTCTCAACATTCAAAGACGCATTCTCAAAATAGTGCAGATACAAGTACAGACGCACAGAATACAAAACAAAGAAGATCATTTTATGATTTGATAGAACTGGAAGCGAATGATGATCAAAATGGCTCTTCGTCAAATGTATCTGCCAACAATGTGACTGCCCACGACCACGACACGACCATTGTACCGACTGCGACTTCAACCGACCAGTCGATGAAAACTACAACGCCGTCAGAAAGGGTCGCATCTTACTTGGGTTTTGATCCTGATGAAATAAACAAGCCGATTATGTATAACCCAGGCGCGTTGCCTGGGATGAACATGGGGTCATTTCAGTTCAATTCACAACAACAGCAACAAACGAATACTAACTCTACAAAAAACAAGTATGCTTATCTTGGGTTTAATCCATCTCAAGTGAACAACGCAAAAATGAGCTTTGACATCAATTCGCAGCTAGGAATTGATGGAAAATCCCAGTCGTTTGGTGGTCATGCTTTTACTGGGGGTTACGATCCTATGAAAACTAACATCATGGCTATTCAAAATCCGTTTGCCAAAAACAACGACAATGGCAGCCAGTCTTTCACTGCGGGTGCCGTATCGGGGTATGAGTCGGCTTTTGTCGGTAATTTCAACCCTAATAGTATCAATCAAGGAATGATGCAAACAATGCTAAATTCGAAAAATGAAAATAAGACTGCAGGTTACTTTGGAATGGGAATGGGATTTGACATGTCTGGATATAGTGGCAGTTTCGATCCATCCTCGGTCAACAATGCCGTTTTTAATCCGAATGAAGTAAACAAGGTGCAGATGCATTTCAATCCAAGCGAGATGTTGGAGAAAAACCCTGGCTATGACGCGGACAAAGCACTGGCGTACAAGTTTAACCCTAATCACATCAATAATATGCAGATGCATTTCCAACCATCTTTCTTGCAAAATAATAATGGAGCGCTGTCGTCTGCGGCTGTTAACGTCACCAACAGCTCCACAGCTAATGCAGGTTCTGGGTTTGTGCCTGGTCTTCTCGGTGGGGGAAACAAGAATGAAATACCAATTTTTAATCCGGACTCCGTGAACAATGCTCACATGCACTTTGCTCCTATCGGAGTGAACAACCAAGCGGTCACTCAAACAAACAACAATCAGACCAGCAACACTACCGCTGCGCCAACCGAGGCGTCGACCTTGTTTTATCCTAAGGACGTTAACAACGCCAAAATGAGCCTCAATCCAGGTAGAATGGTTCAATCTGATAGCTCCAAGAAAACGGGTCGATTTAAGTCAGCCTCTTCATCTGGACTACTGGAGGGTGTAAGGGTGTTATTGGAGAATAGCAAAGGAAAGGAAGGGACTAGTGAGTCGTGGCTTCAGTTGTTATTGAACCATCCATAATTGGTGAAGTGTTCTTGTTTTGATATAAAGACTTTGAAGTTCCTAAATACTGTGTGTGATATTATCTAAAATCATACTACATGAAATAGTTGTCTTCTTCATATTAACACTTCAATGTTTTTAATCCTACTGGAAAAACCCACATTGAAATTATTTACTGTAAAGAATTGCGAAAGAGAAACAGAAATAAAGGTATGCCATTTCTAATATTTCACTGAATGTTAGTGAATGATGGAAAATAGTTCTCCATAACGATACTGTAGATGCAGAATTTTGGTTGAGCTAAACTTTTGTTTGTTTGTGATCTGAAATGGTACATTGGAATTTATTTTCATTGGTTAAAAAATCCTTTCTTATAAAATGTAATTATTCTAATACGTGTATTAATTTTCGAATCGGAATAAACGAAATTTTATCACCAAAAACTATTTCTGCTTTTACAGTATATTACAAGTGTTGTTTACAGGCTAAATTCCAAGAAATTTGTGACCAATTCATGTTTCTGAAGCTTAATTTAAAAACTAAGTTGTTAAATACGAAAATAAAGTATCAGTGTTAAGATCTGATATGTAGCAGATTAGCTTTGTTTTTCACCATTTCAAGAATAAGCAAACATGAAGCTTGTGTACATTCGTCAGTGCTTCCATGTTGTAAAAGTTTCCTATTTCTATGACAATGTAAATCTTTGCTGGTATAACCACTGACCAGCACATACATCAGACCATTTACCTTATTCTATCGTTCACCTGTTCAGGACCTTTACTGGACAATGGTTCTTATCACGACCTCGTGAGCTACTGAAGATAAGATCTCGTACTATTTCTTGAAACAGTAGAATCGTTAGATTGACCACAATTTATCATCATTACGTGATCATTACGGAATTGTAGGCTCGAACTATCAAATTAACATTAACAAATACTGACAAACACAGCCATCAGAGTCAGGCGTACAATGTGGCTGTCTGTCATCCTCGTCGTGGCGGCCATTTCTGCGGGCGGAAATGCTCGAGATCTCAGAGGTAAGGTCCTAATTTGGTCATGCGTTAAAATCCGTTATTTCAAATAAATATTTTTACTATGATGATATCTCCCAGTTTTGTTCGTGATGTTACAGTACGCCAATCACAAACAGGAAGTACTAGCACCGGAACTAGCAGCACTAGTTCCGGGTCAAGCAGTAGCGGAACTGGCGGAAGTACAAGCACATCAAGTGGCGGATCCGGTTCTAGTCAACAACTTTCACAAAACATGCAGCCACCATCATTCCTGCTCAACCCCTCACAGTTCATGAGTGGCTCAAGTGCGTATGTATATATCTTTTCCACCTTAATCCACATTCTTTAATCTAAGAAATATTTCATTTCATTTTGGGTTTTTTCAGTGATCATTTGAATGCACGATTTTTTTTAGGTCATCCCCATCAAACCCAAGTGGTGGTGGAAGCAGTGGCGGGTCCAGCAGCACCATGAGTGGTGGATCAAGTAGTAGTAGTGGTTCATCGTCACCATCTTCAAGCAGTGGTGGATTATCCATTCCATCATTCGACCCTAACAAGGTCAACAACATTCATGCCAGCTTCTTAGACCCCTCCAAGCTGCAACTTGGCCAATCTGGCGGAGGAGGAGGGGGATTCGACCCCGACCAGGTGAACAGCATGGCATTCAGCTTCTTCAACCCAAGCGCTCTCTTGAGTAATGGTGGAAATAGTGGTCCATCTGGAAGAAGTTAGTATGTTCAAGGTTTTATACTGTATGTTAACAACGGTTTGATTCATTTAATAATATCGATTTTTGTCATCTTTAAAGGAAGACGACAGACTTCCAGCGGTGGAAGTAGCAGCAGCAGTAGTGGAAGCAGTCCTCCAAGCTACGACCCAAATAGTGTTAACAAACTAACAGCTAATATGCTCGATCCATCCTCTTCCAAACTTGGAGTCAGCAACGGTGCTGCCGGGGGCTTCGATCCAGACCAATTCAATACCATGCAATTCAACTTCTTCAACCCCAACCAGATGTCTGGAGGCGGTGGTGGCAGTGGTGGGTCAGGTGGAAGCAGTGGTAGTACGCCCAAATTCGATCCCAACAGTGTCAACAAAATCCAGTCCAACATGCTTGATCCTTCATCCTCAAAGCTCGGAGCAAGCGGAGGGGCAGCCGGAGGATTTAACCCCGATCAGTTTAACACCATGTCTTTTAATTTCTTTAACCCACAGGCTCAAGTTGGAAAAAGAAGTAAGGAAAGTTTTCTTTAAACATAAACCCTTATGCAGCGATGATGATGATGGATGATGGATGATGATGATGCATTCTTGATACAATAATTATGTGATTGATATTCTAGGTATTCATAAACGCCAAAGCTCACCTTCCGGACCAAGCAGCAGTGGGAGTAGCAGCAGCAGTGGTGGAAGCAGTCCTCCGAGCTACGATCCAAATAGTATCAACAAACTGACAGCTAATATGCTCGATCCTTCTTCTTCCAAACTGGGAGCCAGCAACGGTGCTGCCGGAGGCTTTGACCCAGACCAGTTCAATACAATGCAATTCAATTTCTTCAACCCCAACCAGATGTCTGGAGGCGGTAGTGGTGGTGGGGGTTCAGGTGGAAGCAGTGGTAGTACGCCCAAATTCGATCCTAACAGTGTCAACAAAATCCAGTCCAACATGCTGGATCCTTCATCCTCAAAACTCGGAGCAAGCGGAGGGGCAGCCGGAGGATTTGACCCCGATCAGTTTAACACCATGTCTTTCAATTTCTTTAATCCACAGGCTCAAGTCGGGAAAAGAAGTGAGTTCTCGTAACTGTTTTCAGAACTAGAAGAGTAATTTTCATTTTGTTGTCAAAATAATATATGGCATCAAAAAACTGAATTTTATGTGTGTCGACGCATAACGTATAATTTAAATATAGCTATTAATTGACATTGTAGCAGAGTTTGATTCATTTTACGTTATGTTACCTATCAAGCATTTAACGATATTTCAGGTATTAGAAAACGTCAAACGTCAACTTCTGGTCCAAGTAGTACATCTAGTAGTACAACATCCGGGTCATCAACCAGTGGCAGCTCAAGCGGCACTTCCGGTGGATCATCACAAATGATGAGTCCAAACATGTTCATAAACCCGAGCGCATTTTTAAATGGCGGTAGTTCCGGAACCAGTGGCGGAAGTTCGTCCTCATCTTCATCCTCTTCCTCATCTTCTCCCTCTTCCAGTGGAAGTGCACAACAGCCTTCTTTTGATCCAAACAAAGTTAACCAAATCCAATCTAGTTTTTTGGACCCTTCCAAAGCACAGCTTGGGTCTGGCGGTTCGGCGGCCGGGGGATTCGATCCTGATGCAGTTAACACCCTGTCATTCAACTTCTTTAATCCACAAAATCTCCTGGGGCGATAGATTTAAGAGGATAAGCGAGGGATATACAATTTTCCATTTGTTTTAAAGAAAAAATAAATTATATCTATTCATCTTCAAGTTGATTACTTGTTCAATTAATTTCCGGTATTTGTTTTTCTTTTCCATAATGTACCTATTACAGCACGAAATGTATTTTGAATGTAATTGTTCAATAAAAACACAAAAAATTGTATACCAAATTTATCATTTAAAGTATCACGTCAAAAAATCATATGTCGTTTCATTATAATCCAAATTCGGAAAGAATAGTTTTGCTTAGATCATTATTTTGGTCTCTTTTATTTTGGTCGACATATAATCTGGATTAATGAAGCATCTGTAAAAATGATTTACCTGTATAAGAAATTCTTTTTAAAAATTGTTTTCATGGCAACTCTTCTGGGATGTGGAGCGTTTGGATTAACGAGACAATTTTTTTAAAATAAGAACATGAACGAGTTGATCTATTCTAATCATAAAAAATAAATATTCATGTTATCTCTATTAAATTATTAATAATGTTTCCAGTTTCCTAGACTAACAATATGATTCATGAATATATGCAAACTGTTAAAATAGTTATAATAAATAAATGAACAGGATATTGATAAGTCTCACAGACGTAGAAAATCTATGGTTGCATAAAAATGACCTCCACTTAACATTTGCCGCACCTATCGCGATGACAGAATGTACTGATAGTAGATAAGACCATACTTATCATTGAAATATTCGACCGAACGTGTTCCTCTGACCAACAAAGAGAAAGGTGAACGGTGTTCACTAAACGAGATAGAGCAAATCAGATAGAAATCTGTGACGCGAGCAAGGACGATTTAGAGTGCTATGACATGGCAATACAATATCATACAAAAAATCTATGCAGTATTATATTTACGATAGGAACATGTTTTCACCTGATTTCAATGATAGGTTATTGTGTGTCTCATAAACAAGTAATGTTGTTCCATCAGTTTATGTAATAAATGACTAATTTATGAATTGTAACTAATTCGTTGAAACAAGTACATGCACAAAGTTTTCTTTCTTTCGATGGTTCATATTACTGAATATTCTGATGTTTAAATAGAATATTTCATCAGGACTGAAGAGTAATGAAAATAGTTACACTCATTATAAACCTATTCAGTAATATACGATAAGCTTAATCATTGAATGAAAAATTGATTGGTTATAATATGCTGGTATACGTCCCGTAGAAATTATTTCACTCATGATGGGACAACATCCATCTCTAGAAACCAGTGGCCAATTTCTTGATTTTTATAAACTAGCTGATTTTTTCTTGCTCTATTCTGTTGGCTCCTTCACACTTTAGTAAAAGGTAAATCCCAACAATCCAGAGAATGCTTACTCGTGATAGCATTAACAACTGCATGTTTTCTTACCTTCATATGCTATAGAGTTTCTAAGTTTCCTTATTAGAGGATTATGAATACACATTTATTCATTAAAATGACAGAAGTGCAATGAGCTGGCTCACGGTCAGTAAAGTATGCGAGGCTAGTCGTGGGTCTCGACAATGGTCGAAAACAGATGATATAAAATGCCTGGTATGTTCGGCTCTCAATGTCATTAACCAGTGTGGATTCTTGATCGTGCCAAAGCCAGTTGTGATCTCGGCTACATACTCATATATAGCACCCTTAAAATGTTTTATCGGTTTAATGAAACAAATGTTTATTTTTGGGGGGCACCGTTGTCTCTTTCTCTCTTTGCAATATTGTTTTTAATGAATACAACTAGAAAATGCTGAAATATAGTATTTCTTTTTGTGTTTATCTTGATTTGAGGTAAAATTGACCAAATGCGTAATTATTTTAAATCATTTGACTGATCAAAGAATTGCTTCAGGAAAATATATTGCAAATACTGTAAGGATCATAAGTTTCTCATTATCGTAACAATGCCCTATAGTACAATGCCTTTACCAATTGTTCGTGAAACTCAACGCTTTATCGATATATTTATAAACAGTGTAGAAACTGATTCCGTAACATGCCTTATCTACCATGTATCGTAGAGTTTAGAGTGACCGCATCCATAATTCCCCGTAGCCTATTTACTAACAGAAAAGCAAAATGCTACCAAAAGTACTTTTATTTACATTGATATATTCCATATCAGCTGAATCGAATCGGTATGTTTTGGAATTTCGAAGACTTGCTTCTGGTAAGTTTCTAAATAGCCATTGTTACTAATATTGCTGATATTTGGCATCTGTTCGGTAAAACATGTTTCATTGTTATTTTTTAATCATTTACATAACAAAGCTTTAAAAAAAATGTATTTTTATTCAAGCAAATTCGGCAGCAAGAAGACAAACTTTTGATCCTAACTCTATAATGTTTGGAGGGGGAGGAGGGGGTAGTAGTTCGAGCACCTCCCAGTATATGGGATCGTTTAATCCCAACCAAATGATGAGCAGTATGGGGAGCGGAATGAATATGTTTAATCCGGGATCCCAGACTAACAGCCAACCGTCGTCGCAAACATCTGGGACCTCATCAATATTCGATCCCACAAAGCTCAACAGCCAGCTGGGCAGCACGTCAGGGACTTCCACCAGTGGTCTGGGTGGTGGATTCAATCCCAACCAGATGGGTGGCGGAGGATCAGCCCAACAGTCGAGTAGCTCTAGTGGACAACAGGTAGGAAGCACCAGTGGATCCTCTACCTCGGGAACATCTGCTTTCGGGGGCAGTTTCAATCCCAACCAACAAGGTGGGGCTCAGTTTACCAATCCTATGTCACAATCGGGAGGAGGTCAGACTGGGTCGTCTGCTCCATTAACACCAAGTTACAATCCCAATAATGGTGCGGTGAACATGGCAGGGGGATATGATCCCAATGCGGCGAACTCAGGACAGGGAACAGGGGGAAATGCCCCAACGTTTACAAATGGAATGGGCATGAACGCGCAACAACAATCCATGGGAGGAGGAACCATGCCTAGTGGTAGCGGTACCGCACAGCAGTCAGGATCCGCTGGCACGATGACTCAAGGAGGTTCAAGTACTGGAGGTGGGGCGTCGGCGTTTGGAAGTCCGTCTGGATCGGGATCTTCTTCATCTGGAAGTTCTACAGGAACCAGCAGTGCTTCCTCATTTGGAAGCCCAGGTGGATCTGGAACAAGTTCATCTGGAAGTGGCAGCGCCTCCTCTTTTGGTAGTCAAACAGGATCTTCAACAGGGACCTCTGGAAGCGGTAGTGCTACTTCGTTTGGCAGTCCGACTGGTTCTGCTAGTTCGACACAAGGAGGGGCAAGCTCCTTTGGCTCTCCTACAAGTACACAAGGCGGATCTAGCAGTTCGGGGAGTGGATCAGCACAGACTTCCGGTGGTGGGGCAGCGGTGCCGTCGTTTGATCCCATCAAAACAAATGTCGAGACCACACAATCCGGATTCAATCCTTTAAGTCCGACATTAGGTATTTATTTAATCTGGCTTATTCAACCTTCTTATAAATATTTTCAAAATTTGGATGCTTTGGACGTTTTCTTAATTTTAAAATTTTAGGTTTTGGGGCATTCTTTGTTTTGAAATTCAGGTGTTAATGTTATTATGTAAAATAAAAAAAAATTCAAAAATTAAAGTCTTTTGTTATATTGCAGGAAAAGTTCAAAACTTCATGGGACCCCAGTCAGGCTGTAAGTACGACATTGTAAAATGAACTCAACATTGTTGTCTTTTTAAAGCAGTCTGAAAAATTTTGATTATTTTTTTAGCAACCGGAGGAGTTTTTGATCCTGGAGCGGTAAACACTCAAATGGCAGTACAGGGCGCAAGTCTGAACATGTTTGGAGGTTACCGATTTCTTTTTTACTTTTCATATTAGGATAAGAAGATGTAGTTTTAAATACTAGTAGCTAGATGATTATATATATATATATATATATATATATATATATATATATATATATATATATATATATATATATATATATATATATATATATATTTTATTCATCGATTTTACAATCATGTAGGTAATTGTAGAATAACGGAAATCAAATGTGCTATAATCATTGACCGCTCAATATGAAAAAAAAAACCCTACACTAAACAATAGAAAAGGTTGTGGTTTAAATTGGTGGTTGAACTGAATATTAATTGAATACTAATTTCATAAGGTGCTGGAGGAGGTGACCCCAATAAAATGGACGCCAGCTCACTAATGGGCGGATCCCCTGGGATGATGAGTGGTGCCAGTCAGGTTAACGGTGGTGCCAGCGGGGGCAGTACAAGTGGTGGAGCCAACATGTTTAATCCAATGGGATCCATGATGGGCGGATCTTCCGGGGGATCCGGAGGAGGGACTTCCGGTCCTATGAACATGATGAACACCATGACAGGATCGTCTTCTATCACTGGACGAACAAGCGGTTCTGGTAACAACAACAAATTCTCAGAAATATGATAAAGAAACAGAGATGTTACGTTTCCACCTATTTTAATTTTGTATTTCACTGATTGGCAGATAGTAGCAGTGGGACAGCCTCCAATCCCATGATGCCTGGCGGACTGCCCCCTGGCGGAAATCCTTTGGATCCAATGGGCGCTATGTCTGGTAGTGTAATAGAAAAACATAAGCCGCATCGCTTACATTAAAAAAAACTCGCCTCGCTTACAGCAAACGCTTCTGCTTCTTGTGCAACTCAATGTTATAGATGCTTGATCAATGGTTTTCATTAACATCTTAACTCAGAAACCATCTTTGCTTTCCATTTGTATGCTTAGAATTTCATTCATTGCTTCTCTAATACCAAATGAACATATACTTTACAATTAATCTAATTAAAATAAAACTGCACGAGCGAATATTGCGAGTGGGTCTAACATCTAATTTTAAGGAGGCTGGGTGGTCAACAAATTAACCATCAGATTTAACCTTGAAGTTTTAGATATGATTTTTTTTTACTATAAACAATATAATGTAATTAAAAAATGCAATAATTTAGCTTTACATATTGAACATTTTCCTCTGTCTTCATATATAGCTCCCCGTTTAAAAGGGATAAATTTAAAATATAGCTTAAAAATGACCACGACCTGCTTTTAGACATTGATAAATCTTTGATTCTTAAATATGTGCTTAAAATTTATTGAAGGATGTTTTTGACATCTTTAATGATTTTTCTCTACAATTTAAAATTCAAATGATTTTTAGTTAATGACTCAAATGATTATGAAATTATGTTCATTGTTTAACCATATGTAAATTTGGCGCTGCATATGAATGTTCGTGCTTCCGCTCAGGCAAACAGTGGACGCAGGCTTGGCGTGGGCTTTATCGTTCTCTGTTTTTATTCAATGTTTGGTAGGTGGCGGTTCCATTTCAAAGTTTTCTGGAGGTTCCAATCTAATGGATCCCAAAGGATTTATGAATGGTAATATCTCCATCTCTAAAGATAATTTGCTCTAAAAATGATGGGAAATCATATTTTCGTGACGGTTCTATATATACATGTACATGTATATTATTATTAAGTTCCTTGAATGGTAATTTTAGAATATACGTGTACATACATATTTACATTAACTTTGTAATAATTAAATTTTCAAAAACAATTTGGGGTTGTTTTTAAGGAGGCGATTTAACAGGGTCACAGTCAAATCAATTCTCGTTGCTGGGTGAGTCAGTTATATGTATATAGGCCACTATACTTTTGGTGTCGAAAGTTGAAGTAATATTTTTTCAGAGTTTCGAAAAATAAAATACAAAACAGATCTGCAAACTGAATTTTTGAAAATTGCTCTGATTGTTAACAAATATGTTTTGAGTCAATTTGCTTTGGATTAGCCAGTCGGTCGGGCGAGGGCGAAAATCTATTCTGTAAAGATTTTTTTAACAATAAAATTGAAATTTATAAATATGTAAATACATTTTTGAATAAAAAGATTTATGTTATATTATTCAATTGTATATTTGTAGGAAAACGAGAAATAACAGGTAGAGTGCATTTCAATATTGGTGTGAAAAATCGAATACAAAATCAATGCATAATTGCTTAATCATGTGGTTATTATTAACAAATTCAAATTTGAATGCATATTGCTTAATCATGTGAACTGATAATTAAAAGTAAACAGTTTATTGAATTAACAAATTCCATTGGACACATTAGTGTTTTTATTCTACGATTATATAAGTTGTTGTGTTTTTTTTAATTATTTATTGTAGGTGGAGTGAAGGTAAGAAATAAGATATCTTTTAACTTTTTCGATTTAAGTCAATGAAACTATAACTTTATATGCACGTTGTACTTCGTGTTGACGTTAGAATAATTTCTTTTGTAGGAAAACAAATATCTGGACCTGTTTTTATCCGTTCTAAAGGTTCTCGAAACCATTTCAACAAAAAACTGATATTGTGTAATTAGTGTGAGAATCAATCAAAAAGCTCGGTGAATCTTAAAAATAGTTGACGTTCTTTGTTTATTTGTCACTTGTGAAGAAAAGATTTTATATGACATTCAGCATTAGCAAGATGACCCCCCCCCCCCCCCCCCCCCACACCATTGTATGAACAATTAAACACCAATAGTCATTTCAAAAATTGTATCGGTCAGTAAATGAAAAATTTGAGAATGCACAACCATCCCAACCCCCTAAAACCAATAAACCAACTCGGACAAAACGAAATGCCAAGTGTTCTATTAATAATTGATCTTCAACATATGTACACGTAACCAACCGCTTACCTTGAGAAAATGGTTTTGAAGTTTAAACTAAAAAATATTGGTATTTCAAAATGAACTTGAATGTGACAACATGTTTTGAAAATCCGGGTCTCCATGGCAGACCACGTGCAAGACCGTATTGAACAATTGTAATAACAAAAACATTAATATTTGTCCAGTTTTTTTTTTCCATAGATTAGTAACTGCTTATCATATTTCAACGAATATTCAGTGTATGTACAGTATTAGAACGAGACAACGACTTTTAAATACTTTTGAAAACGAAATAATTGTGCCTACATGCAACACACGAGAATTTTACCATACTTTCCCCCGGTCACTGGTTCCGTTAAATGATAACATGCAGGTGATAGATATCATCAAAATCGATAGATATCCCAACAGTGGACGGAAGTGACGTATTTTGTACTTTTATCAATGGGCATCAATACAAACGTAATATTAACGCAGTCAACAAAAGAATATTTTTTCATTAAGATGTCGGTTATACTAATAATTGGAATATGTTCTTGCGGAGTTTTGGGAGGTGAGTGTGCTTATTTATTTGATAAAACTGTTCATTAATAAATATTCATAACTGTATGATTATAATAATATAAATAAATTTGTTATTAAATGCGTAACATTGATTGAGCTGACATCTTTAAAAAAAAATTAACAGCTCCCCCTATGACGTACAATCCTGCAATATACGAACACTTCAATTTCCCAAAGTTTGATCCAAACGCCATATCCTTCGTCAACTACAACCCGATGAAAGAACAAAATCTGCAACCATTCTTTGGTTTTCAAGCAATTACAACTAAAGCTCCTGAGTACATCAAGGTCAAGGATTTGGGTTACTCCGATGGTGATCGGATGACCTTTGACATAAAGATGGTCACTCCTGCGCCCTTTGACATGAGCAACGTAAAATTCAATCCAAACAACGGAAATTTTATGCGAGGTTTTGATCCGAATAGCTTTTCAAACAAATGTGACTAATGTCTTACTTTTTTTTTTAAAAACTGCATCAGTTTAACACTGTTGGAAAAATTAAAACCGTTGTCTCTCATAGATTTCAAATCTAACCAATAATGAACTGAATGTGTTTTCGACTTTTTTTCATCGTGGACCATCAGGATTTGACTCTCTCATTTTCTCTGAAAAAAGAATTTGTTTGGACAAAAATATCAAATAATTTTATAGCTTAAGTTCAACTTTATAAAAAAACTGGAGAAAAAAAGATGTCATGATGCTGAAACAAATCATTGTATCTATGTTATAACGTTCTGCAGAGCAGAGCTTTCAACAAAACCAAGTCGTCCCGTTTCAAGAGAGTCGTGTGACCGAGTCACCGAGAGGACAAAGCTGGGACGGAAGTTGGCCAGGTCTGTTCAACGTTTATATGTAAAAATATACAACATAATATTTAAATAATATTCTGGTATCCTTTTCGTGCAACATTTTTGTAACAATTTTGTGATTCATTTAATAGGTCAAAATAAAGAAGTTGAAAACAACAAAGAACACACGACAGGGAGAGGAAGCGATTTTGAATACAGTATGAACAACAAGGGAGTCGACGTATCGGGCAAGTCCTGGGACGGGAGCTGGCCAGACGGTACGGTGATTTGTTACTTCTCTCCTAGAATTGTGTTCCAATCTTAAATCGATTTTTTTTTTACATACTGCGTTCTTTAAAATTTCTATATAACAGTTTGAATAAATAACATCGATCATTTCAATTTCCAGGAGATAAGAAAGACTTCTCCTCTAAGGCTACCGACTCCTGGAACGCGGCTGTAGGGGCAGATAAAAAGTGGAACGATGTTGTAGGGACACATAAAAATAATCAAAAATGGCAAGGTACTCTGTCTTCCGTTTAATTATAATCGCTTTTAACCCTTTTACTTTCAATACAAGACACCTCTACAGCAGTAGCTTCTCCCTTCAGACAGCGGTAGTTCCGGAGACTTCTCTGACAAGGCCACACAATCCTGGAGTAAAGCTCTCAATGCTGACAGAAATAACTATCACGGTATAAACCATTACTTTTTTGTCCTGTGTGGGTTATGTTAAATGTATTGGCCAAAACTGATATTCAAGATTTCAAAATTTCTGATCATTGCAACGATTGAGCATGATCATATTTTCTTGTAGATTCTTGTAATTGCAAGGATTATTTAAACGGCCCCATTTTTCTTTCCATAATTTATGCTATTTTTTCCTTCAAGATAAGAACGTCAACTCAGAAGACATAGATGAGATTATCCAGGGCCTCATGGCTGCTCTAGAAAGGTTACAGTCATACTAACAAGTGTATATTCTACAACATCCTCTCATCGTCAGATGGTTTATGCTTTCAAATAAAGATCAAACACAATCAGAGAATATCACATGATTTATTTTGCATCAACCACTCATTCATGAGACCAGTTTTTCACTCATGAGTATTTACAATGAGTAATTTACAAGTTTTCAAATCCATTCATGATAAGCTTAGCATACACTCCATATTTTATATCATTTCCTATAAACAAGGAAAATTCAGGAAATCACACGAACACACATACCAAAATCATAAACGATGATAAAAATCACGTAATTTTCCTGAATTAATTTCAATGAGTCAGTGACACCTGAATCTGGTAGGAAGGTCTGAACCACAACCATAATGTCAAAACCTGGATTGTCTTCTTGGAATGGTGACGGAGGCAGAAGTTGAATGAACATGGACAGACACGCTAGCACTGTGTCAGGCTGAAGCAAGTTCAAGCATACTTCATCGCCCATATTTACACATGCATACATACACTCACTATCACTTTTTATACTTTTAAATGAATAAACAGCCTAACCACACATCGTCATCATTTGACTAGACCAAGTTTTTTGGCTTCAGTTTCATACACCAATAACCTCCACATTTTCACAACGAACACCTCTGCTTCTTCATCTAGCACCTGAAGAAAACAAAACAAATGTCAAACACTTGTATGCATTCTAGATAGGGTGTAGGCTAATCTCTTAAAAAAGGACATTGAACTCAACAAACTGAAAGATTGCATGAAAACTCATGGTGCTCTAAAAATGATTGGCACTCACCATAGCTACATCGTTGAGTATTGACTGGGGTCCACTCCTTGCCATAACCTTCTGACAGATGAACTCTGTAAGTGTAGGCTCTTCCTCACCAATATACTCTATTATCTTCTTGTTGACCCATGGCTTGATCCTCTTGTCCATAAGAACCTACAAACAATACACATACATTTAATATCAATGTTTTAATTTTCCTCTTAAAAGTGCACAACATTTTTTCATTAGTTCTGAAAAACTTCTTCGAAGTAAATTCTGATATAGGTTTAAATTGCTACCTGATCGACAATGTTCCAGTCCAGTGAGTAGGCAAACAGCTCATCCTTGGCCGTGGGGATGCTCTCAATCAACTGTTTGATCTTCAGCCTCTTCTCTTCTGCTGTGGCCCCTTTCTTGCCGTCCTTGTCGTCGTCATAATCCAGAGGCACCAGTTTACGTTTCTTAGAACCAGATGAACTATCTTCATCGTCTTGGTTAAATACGTCACCAACAGTCAACTTCTTTCTCTTGCTAGAGATACTCTCTGTAGGACTGCTAGAGATTCCTGCAATTTGTCACACACAAAAATTGTTACAAGAATTTCCAAAGTGCAAACAAATTTTAGAAATATGGACAGCAATCCCACCAGAATTTGGTTTTTTGCCAATAACCCATGCAATGTCATACCTAACTTAAGTCCCCCAAATCCTAGTTTTGTGTTTTCCTCTTTGCTTGGACCGTACACAGGTTGGGAGTCCTCGTCGGGGGGAGGAAAGTTACTGTCGTTGTCCTCTGACATGGGGGTCACGCTGTTGGACACATCAATAGGCTTCAGGGTGGATTTCATGTTGGGAGGTAACTGTGGCTTCTCCTCCTCCTCCTCCTCAGGTTCATCCGATGAGTCTACTCTAATTGGCTCTTTCTGCGGGACGGGCGAATTCTCCTCAGAGATATTCAGGCGCGGTTTCAGGTGTTCTTCCCTTTCCAATTCAATCTAAATGAAGATGGAAATGATAAACATAGTGATTTAACAATATCTCATAATTGTAGGAGAATTATATTTTACACAACTGAATTTCAAGTAGAGCATGTTGTGTTTACCTTCATCAGCTCAGCCTCTGGGTCGGGATGTCCCTCATCCAGTAGCTTCCTCTTGATCTCTTCCAGTTCTTCCTTCTCCCTCTGTCGATCCCTGGCATCAGCTTCCCGCTCTTTTTCTCTCTCTTTCAGTCTTCTATTTAGACAGCTGCCTCTGTACAAATAAAAACAACCATTAACACTCCTCACCAAATTTAACATAATTTTCAATAGAAGTATCATATTTTTTTCATCTTTAAAAACTTCAGTCATTCTTACTTGTAGTATTTGACATCATCTCTCTCATCATCATAATCTTCCAGAAATTCCTTCAGTCTTCTTCCTTCTCTCGACTTTAAAACAATTTGTGGTTACATTACAGTTCTCTTCTTTCATTACGGTATCTAACATTTGGTGTACTTTTCCTGACAACACTCACCTCCTCTGCTTTCCTCTCCTCTTCTCTTTCTCGTTCCTTCTCATACTCCCTTGCCTTTTTTCTTTCTCTTGCTTCCCAATTCTTTAATCTCTGGAGAAAAATTACAGGAGATATTAGATACCAACACACTGAAAACATTATTTCAAGCATAAATCTTACTACACACATTAAAGCAATGACAGCTGCGGCTTAAAAAATTTCTCAATACAAACAAATGATTCTATCAAAATTGTGTATATTTCAAACATCTACCTCTTGATATGCTGCTTCTTTCTCTCTCAATTTTTTCTCTAACTTTCTCCTTTCATAAGCCTCCTCTTCGTCTTCAGCATCTCTATCACGTTCCTTTCTTCTCTCCCTGTTCAAAAAAGTTAATATACATCAGAGTTTAAAAATACATTTCAAATAATATTATAAGCAAACTAATTGATTTCACATAAGATATATATATATATATCAATTTGCTAAGCCAACAACTTACTTTTCTCGTGATCTTGACCTTTCTCTCCACCTCCTTGGTGACCTAGATCTTGACCTTGTCCTACTTCTGATGCGTTCCCTTTCTCTTTCATAGCGTTCCTTCTCCAGTTCCCTCTCCCTTTCTCTTTCCTTCATTCTCTCCCTCTCTCGTCTTCTCTCCTCCACCATCTTCATTCTTTCTTCCCTCTCCCGGTCTTTCCTTTCCTTTTCCTTCTCAGCGTCTTTTTCAACCTCATCCTCTCCCTTCAAAAGAACAGTAATAAAGTCAAACACTTGCTAAATTTCTGATTAAACATTAACTAAATAATCATCTACCATAAATATTGTAACAGAATTTCTCAATGGAAAGATAATAAACCCTGTAGTATGGTCAACTACTGAATACTCAAAAACATTCGTCAACATGACATATCTGTGTCACTTGATTTGCATATATCACTTTACTTGTCACTATGAACTGTTTAAAAAAAGCTGCATAAAGTGACACAATTTGTTTGCTAAGTTGATAGACAAAAAATGTAATGCTGGAAATTACAGGGAACACTTTCTCTCCTTATTACCTCAGAAAGCACACAGAAAAGCTAACACAGTGCCTTGTCGTTACTGTTGACATTATTTTGCCGATTCATGCACTGTGCCATAGAAAGATCGCTGACCCTCTCTAATAAACAGACGACCGATCTACAGCACAGGTCCCTCCCTGTGAACAAAGTCAAGCTACTTTTCACATGACTACTTCTCTGATTGGAGTTCCTCCTCAGCCAAAATGGATGCTATTCCTAATCCTTGCGAGAGCAATTCTGGCATGTTATTAATGAATCCTTAAGATAACAGTGATGTTGCTGGCAACAAAAAGGTTTATTTGCATTAAACCCTAATCACCCACAATCCCAAATATCAGTTTTCTAAGTTAATATAAATCATCAACTGATTACAGTCATTTGTATTTTTCCAAGGTAGTTCTCTTTCCCATATAAATGTTATTTTCTCATTCTATTGAAAATTTAAGATATGCAGTATTTCAAATAAATAACAAACTTTTAATCACCTAATATGTATATATCAAATTGCAGGACCGTGAATTTCAGATAAATAATCTATTTGTAAAATCCTAATTTTAATTTGGATAAATTTACTATCATCTTGATAAGTGGGCATCATTAGATGATCTTTGGTAGAGTATACTGCTATCAAAGACAGCAATTTTCACTTCAAATCAAAATTGGCATGCATATAATATACACTAAAGTGTGTTAAACTCGAGAATGATAACAAAAACATTGTAGAATAGAAAGGGAGTCAAACAAACATCAATCTATCTTAGACATACTGGGTCTGCCCTCACAGGAAGGATTTGAGAGCAGATATTTTGTCTTGTGTAACTTACATATGTCGTATGTCATCATTACATGTCACTGTAAAAAAACTTTCTCCTGATGGGGGAAAAACCTACAAGAGAGCTATAAGCGATCTATTTTAGACCTGTCAAGAAATACGGGGATTTAATGGCTGCATTCCTTTTTTCAGAGAAAAAAATTCAGTTCACAAGATATGGCAGAACACATACATGTAATCTACAGCACTTACCTGGAATCTGTATCACGGAATTTGAGTGAAGATCTGACAAAAGAGTAATTTAGGTTCACTTACTTGCAATACTCCCGTTTCCTGAGCCTACTTCCATTAACTAAGTGTCCTATCCACTTACCCTACATGTGCATTAACAAAGCTAAAAGAAATGCAATTCCATTTTTACTGAAACTTTGATTTAGCTGTTGTTGTTCTTGCAACTGCAAAATAGACTAATGCCTTTACAAAACCAGGAGTTTAATACATCTAGGTTCCTTTTCATTTTTTTTTTACTACTTTATCCATAGGACTCATATATCTAAAAATTCTGCTTAGAACATCTTGTACAGGGAAACTTCAGTGTCTACCTACCCCACCCTCCATGTCATCTACCTGGCTGGAAAGGTGACATATTTAAAGAGATATTTGGTAAACACTTACCAGAGAGTCTTTGACATATTATTATACAGGTTGTTCAGGACCGTAACAGATGCTTGGCACGAGCATCAGGGCTCATCTATTAAGTGGGGGGTAATGAAATATAACCCATGTTATTTAAGGTGACAGAAAAAAATGTCATTTTAAAATTTGAAAAATTAGCAAGGCTTTAAACACGAATTTAAGTTTTGGTTTAGAAAAAAAAAATGTTTCACTTAAAAAATGGATCAAAATTTTTTTTTTTTAAATTACATGACTGTTCAATCTGAGAATTTTCACCAAAAAAAAATTAAGCTAAAAAAAAATAATTAAAATCAATATCATTTTTGAATTTCTAATATCAAACAAGTTTTCAAGTATTGACTGTTTTCTTTTCTAATATTCAAAATATTTCTTAATGTCATTTTTAAATATCCATAAAAATGATCCTAAAGTAATATGCATAAATATTTTTTAATGTCATTTTTAAATCCATAAAAATGATCCTAAAGTAATATATACAAACTTGGATTTTAACTTAAAGACTTAACAAAAAATGTTTAAAGTCAGATATCGGATGTTTCAATTGTCAAGAAAAATATTTAGCAACCATTAAAAAACCCTCAACAAAAGGTCAGGAAGCATTTGAACAGCAAGTGTTGATCCACAGAAATACTTACTTTATGTAGATCCCTGAAACTCTTGATTTCTCTGTGTATTATTTCTCTTTTGTCGTCTTCTATGTCAATGTCATCAATTCCCTGAAAATTCCATTCACATGTTTAAATTTCACTTAATTTTGCAAAAGAAACAAAGGTGATACCTTTAACATTCAAAAAGCCAAGGTCTAAAATACCTATCCAAATCTTTTTTGTTAAATTATTTCTTATTAATATAGTACGTACAATTTTCTTTCTTTTAAAATTAATTAATTTGGCAAACAGCATATTCAAGTGTAAATTCAATTTAAAAAAATACTGACTGTGTCTTTGATGATCTTTTCTTCTTCAACTTTCTTTTTGACTGGTTTTGGCTCTTTTTCAGCTTCTGTAAAATAAAAGACACATGATCGGCCAAACTACAAATAAACATTCATTACAGCCATCCCTAGGAACAAACGGCAAGTTTTCTATTTCACGCTGTACTATTGGGCAACATAAAACAAGAGGCCCATGGGGCCACATCGCTCACCTGAGCAACAATAGCTTTATTCATGTATGGGCGTTCAAAGGATATTGTGCCATATGGCCCTCGGTAGAATAACAAAAAATAAATACCGTAAAGTATCCGAATTTTACACTTATTTTTGCATACACTTAATCTTTGACATTGTACCTTTATGAAATACCATTTTTACCACAAGAAGATCCTATGCAAGATATTAAACTAAATTTTTTGGTAGGGGTACACTGTAAACTTCCAATTCCCTTTATTTTAGTTCTGCCCCCCCCCCCCCCCCCCCCCCCCCCACACACACTTCATAAAGTGATCAAAATATATGAGCATATAGGTACATTTTCTTCATCAACTACTTACTAGTTATTGTATTTTATTTTAAAAAATTCCTATATGTGAAAGAAGAAATTGTACCTCAATGCACTCAAATTAAAAAATTAAAAATTTAATTGGTCTTCCTCATTAATAAACAATTGTTGTTTACCTGGCGTGAACTCATGCGACATAACCTTACTCGATCAATGAATACACACGAATGAAAAATGTTGTCATGTGATATGTTAAGAGCTATTATAATCAATGTATTGACAGGCATATCACTCTATTTTACTAAGGCCCACCCATTATTTTCATCTTTATTAAAAAAAACAACAAATGGTTACAAACCAAGGTGATTTTCCGCTGTAATATTTTCTCAAGAATAGCGATAGTGCATTTATCCCCGTAACAGTAATGTGTCAGAACTATGGAAACTGTTTTAAAGATGTCGTTTTTATTTACTTGTGTCTGAAAAACTATCAAAATTGGTGTAGATTCCATATAATTTATCGAATAAGGAGGGGCCCCAGAAAGTAGTTACAGCATATCATCCTTTTAGCCATCTTCACAACGTCAAGGCTTTGTGATTACAAAGCCTTGACGTTGTGAAGATGCCTTTTAGAAAGGCATTTCTAATGATCAACTAAAATTTCAGCGTCAATCGTAGAATTATAAACAAGATACATAGCTTGGTTTGAGTCATGTTTTTGTTCACAAGAGTTTATTACATTCAACTGAAGATTTTGGTATTTCCTATTCAGCATAGCTGCATTTAAAATATAAAAAATATAAACAAACTAAAGCATGACCTCAGCTCTGTGTACAAACATAGCATTGTGCGCAAAGCTCTGTATTTTGCTTATAACTCGAAGCTTGACTCTCAGATACGGTTAGTAAATATAAAATTGTAAACAATTAAAAGAAAAGAAAAATGCACTAAAACAAAGAAAGAACACAATTTATTTTTCATCATATATATACTTATATATTTCTAGCAGCGAAAATAATCTCCGTTTAGACTGAAAATGATGAGCATTTTAACAAATCATGTAGCATTAATCAACCATTATGTAGAGATCGTACCGAATTAAATGTACCAATAGTAGTGCATCAGATTTTGCTCATTTTAGTAAACAATTAGCTGTCTGATTTACCGAAGTCTATATTTGATTCGATACGTAAAAATTACAAAATACAGGCGATAGTTCCCCTAAAGTTAAAAAGAAACGAAACGAAAATCGAAACAAGCTAAAACCACCGTCAGAAGTGAAAATGTCAACGCATTGAAATATTTAACCTCAATTACTTCACAAAAACGGCACAAATATATTTTGGATGTTTCAAATATTCCCTTCGCACGTAAACTGTTGCACAACAAGCAAATTCTTCTTTGTCAGCATGCGTCCAACATGGCTTCTAACAATGAACCTGGTTTTCGATATATGAAATATCGAGCCCGAAGTTAAACTGATTGACCCCCATTCTCTCTGTCTTATTGTTATTTTCGTAAATTACTCAAATTTGAAACAGAATTAGCCCATAATTTTTGCAATTTATATTTTCCTTTACATAAGGATTAATTATGCTAAATTACGTTGAATTTGACTCAGTAGTTCTTGAGAAGAAGATTTTTAAAAATCCACCCCCCTTTTTCTACAGTTTCGAGGTTTTCTCCGCTTTAAATAAAGATGGGTCTTTCATTTCTGCAATTTATATTCATCTTACCATAAGGAAGCTTAATGCCAAATTTGGTTGAAATTGGTCTGGTGGTTTTAGAGAAGTTCAAAATGTGAAAGTTTACAGACGGACGGACGGACGGACGGACGGACGGACAGACAGACGGACGACAGACAAAATGTGATCAGAAAAGCTCACTTGAGCTTTAAGCTCAGGTGAGCTAAAAACATATTGCACAGGTGCAGATGGATTCAAATTGCCAAACATTGCCTCAAATTGTTGGCAAGGTTATAAAGGGAAATCAATTACTATACCCGTATCTTATATATAGGGTATTTGTCAATTTGGTCTTGCCTTTAAAGTGATATAATAGCCATAGATTTGTCTTGTATGTACAAAGGGTTTCGCTTAAACTGATAGTCAATTTGTCAGAGAAAAATTATCTGGTTAACCGATTATTACATTAACTGGTTTTATGTTTATGTGGTCTGTGCTTTTGGTATGGAATGAAATATAACTTATTGTAAAACATAATTTATAAATGAAAAGAAATAACCTGTATCTCAATTGTTTGAAACAATATTATTTACCTTGTATTAGCAATGAAATTGCATTTAAGTCTTAATTTTGTTTTTAAATGCTCAAAATAAAATGTTTCTCATTTACGATGGTTTCAAAGTGGCCGCCATTTTGACGGGAAGTAATAAGAGGAAATGGCTAATAGTCTGAGAAGTCCCTTTTTTAAACATGGTCAATTTATTATAATTCTTTTTCTGTTATATAAAATGCTCTTAAATAATTAATTATACATGATAAAAATCTATTTGAATTTTATTTCTTAAGTTTTCTACCCCAATGTAAAATTGAAAGTAATCAGAATTTCCTTGATGTCACATGTTCCAAAGCCAGTCACTTTTGATTCAGAAATAACATGTTTAAATAATTCTTTATGGTGCAAGCCCTGCATGAAATTAACACATGCAATTGGTAAATAAACAATAAAAATGTGTACACAAGTAAGGTCAGTCCTGTGTGCGGTCATCCAGAACAACTATCGATGTCGGTAGCTTTCATCTATTGAAGGAGGGAGCCACCCGTGTGCATTGAAGTGTTACTAATGCCATGTAGAGAGTTACTGTGTACACAAGAGAGGTGTCAACCAATTAAACAAAGAAATGTACAGGTGTAAGAGGGTGGGAAATCATTATTACACAGTCACAATCCTATTAGATTAACTGGTAATGACAATTTTTCCTATCAGATTATCAGGAAAAAATATCAATATATATATATATGAAATGGTTCGGTGTTTTGATATTATATCAGATTAACCGAATTATTCGATTAACTGCTATCAGATTAAGCGGAACCCTCTGTATACAGTACCCATGAACATCTTCTTAGAGAGATCCTCTGCATATTCTCTCATGATGGCGTCTAGACCAGCCTTTGCCACCCGGTCCTCCCGTTTTGTGAATTCATCCAGATCTTCCTCTAGTTTTGTCTCATTTTCTTCTTTGTCTCCATTTTCTTTCTTCTCTTTGTCTTCACTTTCAACACCACCAGTTCTAGATTTCTTTTTACTGATGTATTCATCTAGAAGAGTCTTTGTTTTGGCATCAACTTTTACCTGCAAATAGGAATGAAATTCATGCAGACATGTAAATACACAATAATTTTCATTTATTATTTTCTGACATTTAGTTAGTTAAAACTTTCTTGAAACATATTTTCCCTTTATGCACTTGTTGCCATGAAATTTCATAGAGAAGAAAGCTAATCATTCTCTATTATATGCAAATTAAAATAATCTTTAATGTAATTTTTGTGACAAGCTAAGCAGCATGGCAAGTTTATCATTGATGTGGTAGGTCCTACGTGAATCATTATTCAAAATCCATGAAAAATCTGTGAGGAAAACCGAGATTTTCTTGTTAGCAAGTAAACAAATTATACTTAAACATGTTCAGCATACACTTTGACACCTACCACTAATTTTTTCTCTGCTATCTCCCATTCATTTAAAAGTCTCATACATCGAAGAGTTGCTTCTGGATCTTCATATTCACAAAATCCGAAAGCTGAAAGTAATTGCTTCTTTCATTAATGATCCACATTAATCTCAGAAACATATGTGTATACACAGTCAGCATTACAGCTAAAAGCCCTTTCATCCACTAATTTACAACAGCTATTTTCTACAATTAGTTGACAAATTCATGAATGCCATATATCATGAAATTATAAATAAAATTTAAGCCATATAAATTTGATCAAAAATATATTTGACCTTTGATGAGACAGTCACTATCAAATACTCCTTACCTTGTAATTTCCCTGAGGCTCCTTGAACACGTTTCCAGCTGAGTACATTACCACATCTCTGAAATAAATAAAAAAAACATTAATAAATACATATCTCTTAAAAAACGTTATCCATGTTTGGATTTACAAAAATTGTAGATCATTCATGCATCCTAATAAAAAGCCTACCTGTAACATTTGTCGAATCATGGCATCAGGGGCTCTGTCACTGATGTTTCCAACAAATACTGTGGTCACAGGAGGTTTTTCTTCTTTCTCATCCTAAAATAAATTGAATTTGACATTTATATATACTGTATCAGAGAGTCTGCATCAGGAGTACACACATGTAGTTTAAAAAAACAATACCCCTTTAAAAACATTTACAATGTAAATTTTACATCCATATCTTTCTTTTTGCAAATCTGATCATGTCATGCACATTTTAAGGAAAAAACCCTGTAGGTACTCTTATTTATCTTCATTTTTCACACATAGTCCTTGCCATGAAAACTACAAATATGACAACAGTGATTAAATTAATGTGTTACCTTGGGTATTTCTTGTGGAATTAATTTTCTGTTGAATGGTTTGGCTGGCTGGGAGACTGCACTTTGAGTTGTCACTATTGGCCTCATCACCTAAAACCAGTGATTATTTTCCATTTTTAAAAGGGACCTGTGGCTTTTAAAGTGGGAAAAATCATCAAGATTTCGGTCAAGTACCGTACAATTATATTTATAGATAAACTATAAAGTAAAATTAAATTGATTCGATCTAATTCCATCTGTTATACATGAATTATAGTGTAACTATAAAGTATTCTTCTCATTTATCATATTAAAAATGCATGTTTTTTCTTTTGGCATTAAAAATTATGGCCATTTATGGGTGCAAAGTGTACAAATAATTGACAAAAACTATAATAATTTCATGGGAAATATCTCTAGAAATATCACTGAAAACATTTGTAATTTTCTATTCTAATAAAATATGCAACGTGTACAGACATTCTGAATGTACCACAGAATTGTGCAATCTATGGAACTGCTCTTGTTAATATGTTTGTGATATTTAAACAACATAGTTTTCTATTTTCTTAACAACAAACTTTTGATTTAACACAGTAAGTGGTGAATTATCTACATTTTACTATTTAACAATATATAAAGTAAAATATGTGATTAACAACTAATAAAACTCAACAATCATATCCTTTTATAGTACACAAATTAGGCATTCTAACAAATAATTTGAATTTGCAATTGGTGGTTCAAGCACTAGATTTGCACCATATATTAAGGTGGAATAACACACCAGGAAAAAGTCATTGATCAAATTAACAGTAAATTATTTGATTATGAAAGATAAAATGATAAATAAACTGTATATATGTCAAATAAGCAAAAAATTTGCAGTTTGAGAATAAAAAATGAATATCTAAAAATTTCAATTCAGTAAATAACAACAAAAGCCTGTGGGATTTGAACTCGGGATGTACGAATCACAAGCTTGACACTTTATCTACTCGACTATGGAGTAGGTTACATGTTGCTGTCGATAAAATCCTTTTAATAAAACAAAATGTCGTTTTAATCAGAGGTCGGCCATTTTGTGATGATGTGTTATTCCACCTTAAGAATATGTCAACCAATAATTCTTTTTAGAAATGTTTGTTACCTGTTAGTTACTGAACATATAATATTAATGTCATTAAAAAAGTATTGTTTCAAAGGTTATTACTGACCGGTTGGGGCATCATGCCCAGCCCCATGGACATCATTCCAACAGGTGCATAGGCATATCCCATTGGGGGCATGCCTATGGGAGGTCTAGGAGGAAATGACATTGTCCTCTGGAAAAGGAAAAAAACCTTTTTTATTCTAATTTTTGGAATGGCAAATAGAATAACAAGTGAATGTACCTAACTTTTTATTAAGTAACCTAAAAGTATGTGTTGTAGAAGTCCCTGTCATACCCCATCGAAAGTCCATACACTACTAATATTTTTCAAACAAGTATAAACTTTGATTTAATGTCCATGTGTTTGGGTTTTTTTTAAAATGATAAACAAGCTTGCAGTTGCATTTTTTTTTTAGCAAGTTTGTGAATTAAAATTTAAGATGTTTGAATCCAATATGTTGTCAGTCAGTTTTGGGGTTTTCTTACTTTGTGAATATAAAATGACCAATCAGAATGAACGTTGTAAATGCATTATTTACAAATCATTTCTAAAAATAGAACCAACTTCCGAGAAAATGAGATACTTCTGTTGTATATTCTATCAAATTGTTCTTTAAATATTGTGGTGATTTATTTATGATTTTACAAGCTAAACTGACATAATATAACATAATACATGACCATAAAAAATCTGACCATTTTATCAATTATCATTGTGCGAAAAAATCTTGGGGACATTAAGTAACACGGTGCAAACATCGAAAGGTATTCATGAAAACAAATTTGAAATAATTATATGATGTAGATATAGCAAATAATTATAGACGGCATTCGATAGCATGGTTTACATAATAAAAAGTAAACAAGAAATCAACTTACAATAAGGAAGAAAAACAAACGCTACACAAGTTGTAACAAGAAATAGACAATGCAAAGTCTGACAACATTATTCTTATTCTATGCACGTCAAAGAAACATTTTATATATACTAGAACGATAAGAATTCACAGAAAAATGTCTCACCTACCTAATGCAGAAGATTTTACTTTCAGTCGTTTGGTGGAACGTTGTACTTTAATTTCAAAATGGCGGATGTATCAACACGAGGTGCTTGGTTTGGGTAAAAGTAGTTCAAAATATATGCCGGATGTACACGAAAAACAGAAGAAAAAAATTTGAAGATATGCCTCTTACAAAATGATATAAAATATCAGATGTAGATATCATTTGTTTTTATCTTTTAAGATAGTTTTAGATTATTCAAAAATATTACCTTTTAAGATAGTTTCAGTTAGTTTCTGATTATTCATTAACCGGGGGGGGGGGGGGGGGGGGGGGGGGGGGGGGGGGATATTATGAAGCATCAAAGATTACAAAGTATCTACGGAACTTATATACGTACCTGGTATCTATTAAGAAAAATTATAATTTTTAAAAAAAAACTTTTCTAAGTTCAAGGTGCATAACTCTTACAAAATCATCAGAATGAATTCAACTTTCAACTGTGTGTATATATATATATATATATATATATATATATATATATATATATATATATATATATATATATATATATATATTATCATTTTTTTTTTTTACTTTCAAGAAGCATAAGTTGTAGAGCACAGAAACTGAAAATTTCTTTTTTTTTTGTTCAAGGGGCATAACTCTGTCATCAGACCTGGACCCAATTTTGACTTAACTTGCATATTCCTATGATGCATCCATATATCAAAGGACTATATTCGGTAAGGTCCCTATTCATGAATTTTTAAATTCATCATATCATACAGATATTTTAATAGAATATAAAATGAAATGTGTTTGTTACAGAAATCTAGAAGTTTTGCAACATCGTTCTTTCCTTGTGCTTCTATGACGTCACATAAATTGACCCCTTTCCCTCAAAATCATAAAAAATTCAGCAGTTTTTCTTCTGAATCATATTCAACAATTGAAAGTATAGAGTGCAATGTTGCTCCAGAACTATTTTTTAAATATATAATTGTTCATATCATTTTACATATGATATTAAAAAATGGTGTTGGTGCAAGCATGCGCTTGATGTTTCCTGTTCAAAACAAGAAGCCAATGGGCCACATCACTCACTTGAGCAACAATGGTCATAATATTATCAGCTTTATGGAGTCATATACAAAAAATTTGAACAATATAGTAGAATAGATGCTTGTATAAAAGGATTTTCAAATTGTGCTCCATATATTCTTATGCTAAACATAAAGCCCCTTTTGTAACAGGGTGATTTTATAATCATTTCACATATTGAGCATAGCAGTCCTTAAGATCTTGAAAATGAACATTATGTCAAAATGCTTGCATATAAGTAATAACATATATCCTAACATTTGAGTTTTTGAGAATAATTTTTTTCCTATGTAAAGTTTGACCCACCACTGTGGCCCCAACCTACTCCCAAATTAAGATAATGATTTTACAAATTTGAATTTACACTATCTGAGGTTGCTTTTAATAAAATTATAGCTTTTCTAGGCAAATGGTTGGTAGAAGAGAATTTTTAATGATTTTTCTCTATATAATCCTATGTAAAAATTCAACTACCCCCCCCCCCCCCCCCCCCCAAAAAAAAAAATTGTGGCCCCGGGGATCAAGTTGAACAAACTTGATTTTACCCTACATGAGGATGGCCTATTGGCTTTTGAGGAGAGGATTTGAAAAATTTTTCTCTATATTCCAATGAAAAAATTTGATCGCCGTTGTGGCCCCACCCTACCCCCGGATCATGATTTGAACAAACTTGAATCACCACTACCTGGAGATGCTCCCCACAAGTTACAGTTTTTCTGGCCAATTGAATTTTGAGAGGAAGATTTTCTCTAATCTTTCTTTCAGGAAATTTCTAAAGCCCTACTCATAGCTTTGAATTTTGGGGCTTAAAAACACTTAATCCTACACAAAGTCCTTGAGTTGAAAGTGTGCAACTGCTGCCAAGATAATGAACGAAAAGTTAATGAGGACGGAAGGACAGAATTTGGATGAAATGACAGAATGGGGAAACACTAACGGAATTACACTACATGCCTCAGGCCATTTTATGGTGGGGGCATAAAAATAACTTTCATTTGGTTCATTTTCAATTTTAATGTCAGCATATAAATCATAAAATATTCTACATTTCATTTCTTTTTGACATGTGCTAAGTCATATTTGCCCCGAACACACTGTAAGTTAACTCCAGGTACATCCTGAAGTCGACCTCCTCTCACCAACACTATACTGTGTTCCTGTAAATTATGTCCCTCTCCTGGAATATATGCAGTCGCCTCTTTCCCATTACTTAGTTTTAAACGCACACATTTTCGCTGAGCAGAATTGGGTTTCTTTGGCTTTTTGATGACAAGCTTCAATACAACACCTCTTTTATAAGCATTGCCACATAGATATTTATTCGGTTTCTTTATCTTGGGCTTTATGGGGCCTCCTCGTCTGTGCATCTGATTAAGGGTCTCGAACCTCTGTAAAATGAGTGAACCTCCCGGTCGTGGTTCTACTGCATGGCTCACCAATGGTGAAGAATCTGAATGAACAATTATCAATATCAATTAGTGCATAAAAAATGCCTTCTTTTGTCACCAACAATCAAAAACTCAAGCTGCGTAGTGATAAAAACAACATATTATAAATTATACTATGTGAAATTTTCATAAAATATTTGAATGTTATGGGAGTTAATTTATGCTCACAATGCACAGGTAGGGGAAAATTGATATATATATATATATATATATATATATGTGTAAGTTGATACGAGAAGTAATGACAGACCATACTCGGATTCAAAACCTGGCCCCCTGAATCTTAAGTCAGGTGTTCTGCAAGCTGAAGTATCTGCTGCCAGAAATTAAACCTATCTGATGGTCACATTCCTCCATATTTGTCCTCGAGGACTACCGGTATCATACCTGAGGTTCTTTCCCCTGGCAGGAGTTATAATTAATCTGTCAGTTCCAGGGGTTGGTCACAGCTTCAAATGTACTAATATAAAATGAATAATGATAGACAGACTGGTTTTCAAACCCCAGCCCCTTGAATCTTTAGTCAGGTGCTCTACTAATTTTTATGAGCTATGACTGGTGATCAAACAAGCCTGACCGTCACATTCCTACCCTTTAGTCTTTACCCTTGTGGATCATAAATCAGGTTCTTTCCCCTGGCAGGAGTTAATTAACTTGTCAGTTCTAGGGGTTGGTAAAAGCACCCAATGTAACAGGATGGGAGAAATAATGATGGACAGGACCTTCAAATCCAAGCCCCTGAATCTCTGTATATTAACGAGCAATGTGGTGCAAGGAATTAAACCAGTCCGATCATCACATATACATCATAAAGGATAGAGTAAGAAAAAGGTGAAAACTATTTGTCTGCAGTTTACAATGATAATAGAGAGATGATAATAACATAGATAGAACGATCATACACCTACTTGTTACAAATTTATGTGTTGTTTTTAGGTTGGTGGTTGTCATCATGCGTGAAAATCTCTGGCAAAGGTTGGCAAGCGACATGATTTTCTGGAATTTGAAAATAAATTCAATAACGGTTTTCTGACAGAATTAACAATAAAACCCAATAAAGGAATTACAATCCGAATTTCCTCCATCTATCCACTGCACTAGTTCAATTCCTTCAAAACATTTTGTTCTGGTTTTCATAAAGTTTACCGCATGATATACAAAAATTCAAGAAGTACCCATTCGAATAGAATTATTTCTATACCAGAAACTTTTCTGACGGTTAAATAGCAATGCCCTTTATTTCTACCTTGCACTTGCACACTTTCCGGAAAACAAGATTCCGGAGTGCCTTTCACTGGTTTTACCCTTCACCTTAAGAAAAACTAAAGTTTAAACCGGATTCCATCACCATGTCACAAGTTAGGATGTGGTTTTATGTTTAGGATATAACTAAAAGGGGTACACGTATAGTATTGAAAATACCATGGCATCAGTCGTAGAGCCTTCCAGTGGCTCCCAACACAGCCCAATGAAACTCCACTTTATGCAATTTGCAGCAGGTGGATGTGCAGGTAGAGTCCCATTTTTATAGAATTCCGGATTATTTTAAAAGAAGAAATGGGCTTATCATTCAGGATCTTTATAAATATATTTGCTTTGTAATACTTTAAAGAAAGATAATTGTTTGTGTGTAGAAAGAATTGTTTTCAGAATTTATTGGTGTGTTATTTTTTGTTATGGTTCAAAATTTAATTTTTTGTTACTTTATATATCAGGTTTTGTTGAAGTGTCATTGATGCATCCACTTGATCTAATGAAAACGAGATTCCAAATCCAAAGAGGACCAGATGATCCAAACCGGTATACCTCATTGGCAGACTGCTTCAAGAAGATGTACCGAAATGAAGGGTATTGATCGGCTATACTGTTGAATTTATTTCACAAATACCATGGATATGTCAACATGTTTTAGAAGTTCCAATGATTATTTCTTAAATTATTATTACACCATCAATATTTCAAATAATGCATATCTATCCTGACCCATGGAGTTTGAGATATAAAGGTTTGACGGTAATAGATGTAAAATAATAAGTTATATGAATGCATCATTATTCTGACCTATAGGTTAAGTAATAGTGAAATTGGGATCTATGCTTTTTATAGATCTCAAAATTATAATTAAATATTTGAATATTTTTCCTAAAAAATATTATTGAAGAGACATTAATTTTCTCAGGTTAAACTGTATCGTAAAGAAAGAATACGTGAGTTTTCTTTAATTTGTAACTTGAATCATGGTTATTGGATTTTTTCAGGGCTCTTTCTTTTTATAAAGGCATACTACCTCCATTGATGGCAGAAACCCCCAAGCGAGCTGTGAAATTTTTTACATTTGAGAGATATAAAGATATGTTTGCATCTTTTCAAATCATCCCATACTCATCTGTGAGTACCTTGTTGACTGTGTATTGTTTCTTGTTCCTCAACAACAAAAAAAAGAACTTGGGTTACTTTGCATGTTTTCTGACATCTGACAAGTTTGCTCTTCACTATAAACCTGTATGTTTTGATAAAGAATTTTTTATACTCCTTAAAAAACTAGAGACACCAAAAAGTTGGACTGTATTCCTGAAAGTATATTGAGTCAATGGCTGAAACAGAAATAAGACAGGGATTAATTGTCATAACTTTCTAATGCAGAGTTATTTCCCCTTGTTATTTCCACTGGTTCAATGCCATTAAAAAAAAGGCTCTCATTCAATGCTTCTGCATGTATATAAGCATTTTGACCAAGCTGCAGGTCTTTAGCTCCTGATCTGAAAAATATGGATGTCAGAATGACATGGGTGCTCCAAATTCCTTATATGTTAAATAGTTGCAATTTACAGTGCACAAAAACTTGTGCTAGTTTTGGACTGATTAAGTTGTGTAAAAATAATTAGAATCATTAAATTCTTCAGACATTTAAATACTGATGTCATTGCTTTACTTCCCACAGACTTTTTCTTGAACACGCTTGCCTAACTGACCTCAGAAAATGAACTTTGTTGAATTCACGTGCAGATCAAGAGTCACCACTTTTACATGTAAACAAACTACACTACTTCACTTCATGGAGCTGGTGATGGTGTTTAAAAGAATATCAGAGACCTGTAAAGTGTTGATAATACATGTACATGTAGTTGTAAAATGTCTGAAAAATTTTGTGGTATCGAATGTTTACAAAATGTTTAGGAAAATAAGGTAATAATCAGTCCAAAACTAGCACAATTTTTTGTGTGCTGTAAATTTCATGTTTTTTGTATGGGAGGAACTGTAGCTCTACGTTTCGTCAACCAAAATTTTCTTTGTAGAGCTACAGATCTGCAACTACATGTTGATCCTACTGTTGAAAACTACTCAAAATATATTTTTAAATGAAATATTTGAGATAGGTCTCTTTATTTCTACGGCTGTATCATGTACCACATGTATTTTTTAATGTGTCAGATTTAATCAAGTCTGGATGATTTCCTGATGTTTATTTCTCCCACCTCTTACTATTCATGTAGATTTTGTATCTGGCTGGGTTGTGCTCAGGACTTACTGAGGCTGTAATCATAAATCCATTTGAAGTTGTGAAAGTCAAACTACAGGCAGATCGACATTCTTTTAAAGAGGTATGAACTTGAAAAATTTATACTATAGATATTCAAAAGTCGATTATTAACTTTTTAGTACTTGATTCATTTCTTAAGGATTTTTTTTATTCCAATTCAAATTAGAGGTCATAGATTTTTCTATTCATAGCACTTTTTAATAATTATTTCAGCAAGGCAGCACAATTGCAACGGCAAGGGAAATAATTCGAAATGATGGATTTGGAAGGCGTGGATTAAATAAAGGCCTCACATCTACCCTAGGTCGTCATGGAGTTTTCAACATGATCTACTTTGGCTTTTATCACAATGTCCGAGATTTAATTCCACAGGCAGAGGTGATGCTCGGCTAAATGAGGAATGATTTGCAAAATTATTTAAACTCATGGAGACCATTTTTTTTTCACAAGTTCATGGGGAAGCAATTTCCTTGTATGATGAGCTAAATTAGACTTTATTTCATAATTCAATTAGGTTCTAAATTTGTGGGTAGAGGGTACCACGAAAATTTAGCCACCAGACATTCATATGATTCTGCAGTAACTATATGAAACTAATGCTTTGAAAATACTGTTTTGTTTCTACAGACCCACAGTCTGGAGATTGGTAGAAAGCTGTTGATTGGCTTTGTGTCAGGAACGATAGCATCCTGTGTCAACATTCCATTTGATGTGGCTAAAAGCAGAATTCAGGGGCCACAACCTGTGCCTGGCGAGATCAAATACAGGACATGTTTTAAAACTATTGCAACAGTTTATAAAGAAGAAGGGTGAGATAGTAGATGTTAGATTACTTTTAAAACAAGTTTACATTTTATACACATCACATTTTATACACATCATATTTCAATGCTTGTTTGTCAAGTGAACACATGAATTTAACTTGTGTTAAAATGTAATATCCTAGCTTTCACAAAGTAGTGTTCTCTTTAATAAAAAATGTGAAAGGGAGAATATAATTTTGAACAGTTTGAATATCAGTCTGACTTACTGGTAGCAACACATTGGTTTATGCATGTTCTTTCATTTATCATTATATATTTCTTCTAGGTTTTTAGCTTTGTATAAAGGACTGCTACCCAAAGTACTGAGATTAGGACCAGGTATGTTTTACACAAACTATAAACTAATTAAGAATTAGAACCATTTTAACAAGACCTTGGACTTTCGGTAGGATGTAACTATCTTTTTCTTGCATCAAAACAAGTTAAAAATGACGCTGGTTTCAAGTGAAATATACACAGATTGCGTGGTCTTAGCTCAAAAGCCAGACAAATCTTGTTGATTTCAAAGAGCAATGGTTGAGTGACCAACAATGAAATTGACAGGCCTATGTCATAATGCTGTTTGACACAACTACCCAAAGTCCAAGCTCCTGTTAAAATGGTTCTAATGTACAAATGCAATAAATATCAGTGAGATTCTGCTATTGCATGTTGATATCAAAAAACATTTCTAGAAATGAATAAAATAGCTAATGTTTATACAATGTAGTACATAATAATATATAATTAAGGCTTGAACATTTGAAACCCAACCAAAATACATGTACATTGTATATTGATGATGGTTTAATCCTCTTTTGAAAAGGTGCTCCTTTTAAGTACCATATTTAATTTATTGAAATACAGAATCTAAACACATGTAAAAGTAAATAATTATGGCATAAGAAATTGGAAAAGATATACATGTACTAGTAGTACATTTTCATATGTTTTACTTACAAGTTTTTGTTTTCATTGACAGGTGGAGCAATCATGTTGCTGGTCAATGAATATGCCTTTAAATGGATGAAGGAAAATCTGTGATATTTAAATCAACATATAACCATTATACTGTTATAAGTGATCATAAAAATTTAAAGAAAACAACTATATGTGCCAAATAATACAATCACTGTGCATGCATTTGTTGATACATACATTTTAAAAAAGTATACAGTTTACCTGGGCGTATTGGATATTACCTTATTTTGGGATTTTGTATGTTTCAAAGATGACCAGGTATTTTCCATTTTATTTGTTAGTGTTATTTTTTTTATTGACTTTCCCAAGATGATATTTCGAATATATACATTAAAAGTACATGTATTCACTAGTTTGAGTAATCTTCTTTTTTATAATGGAATTTAAAAAAATTAATTTTTATTATGTATTTTTTTTATTTATTTTTTTTATTTTCAGAGAGAGAGAGAGAGGGGGGGGGGGGGAGGCTGCTTATGTCTAGAGTTAGAAAGGATTTACTATACATGGTAGTAAGAGAAAACAATTTTCTATTGTCTTAGATACATATACTGTGTATAACTGGTGTATAGATATATTTATAGATAGATGGAAAGGTCAGAATTTTCAAGTTCCATGTTATGATTGGTCACATGAAAAAATAGTGTATAACAGCAAATAGTCAAAAAAACTTTTTAAATTAAACAGAGAATGGTATCTGCAAACTCTAGTGTCACCGTATATATATCACCGTGTATGTATATATATATGCATCTAATAAAATGTCATGCGTGGGTCTAGAGGGGGTCCATCCCCCCCCCCCACCCCCCCCCCCCCCCAATCTAGGAAAAATTCATACATGTAGTACGAAAAAAAGCTCGAAAAAAATAGCCCCCACCAAACAATATTATCCTTAATCCCACCCCTACCCCCACCCTCACTTTTAGGAGAAATTTCTGGATCCGCTCATGAATGTCCCCTATTTGGTTCAATTTCGATCGTTCTGGATCCTTATATCTTGAATTTTACTCTACTTTCCTGGAAACGTATGCATGGATATATATGGATAAGACAGTATATACACGACCTTTCTCTCCTGTAGTTAAACTATGAGGACAGGGGTATCGTGTTCTATTTTTTTTATCGTATACTATTGTATTGTACCCATTGGCCTAGGTATACTTTGTTCAAATATACTTAAACAATGATTATTGTTGTCAATGGGACGATTTGAAAATGATTCAATATAATTGATTTATAAATTGCAGCGCGCCTGAATTTCATTGCGGAGACCATCATATTCATTCAGTTAAATATTCTCTAAAACACCATATAAAACCATTTCAACAAGAGCTTTCACTTTGGGTAGTTATGTTAAACTGCTTTTTGACGTAGACCTGTCTACTTCATTGTTGCTCGCTCTTTGAAACCAACAAGATTTGTCTGGCTCTTGAGCTAAGACTACGCAATATGTGCATATTTCACTCCAAACCAGCGTCATTTTTATCCTGTTTCCATGCAAGAAATAGATAGTTTTATCCTACCGATAGTCCAAGGCCTTGTTTAAATAGTTCTAAATGGTACAAGAGATCTATATGAACATATATTTACATACCTTCAAAGAGTCTGGAAGAGCAAATGTTTGTGAAGAGACAATCTTAAATTTTCATAATGAACGTATACATATCAATTTTTTTAAAATTAGAAATACAGAACTGACGTTTTCATCAGACAATAAATCCAATACAGAACAATGATATATGGTTAAACAAATGATTTCAGTCCTTGCTAAAAACAATATTTCCACTATATACATTGCTGTTCATAAATACATCATCTCATCTTTAACAAACCCTTGCACATTTGTCCTCGTCACCCTCTTGTCCCTTCATTTTTCACTTCTCTTCTTTTCACTTTACACATAGTCCTATCATTGTGAACTATCGATACATGTAAAATTTACTGACCTATAACCCTGCTGGGCAGGCTACTTATTTAATTAATGCAATTAACTTAATGTAAGGAAACGGATTGATACACAGGTATAATGATTACATTTATTTCCGAATCCTCTTGCATAAATACTTATTCATCTCAATTTTTGTTTTTTGTAGCCGCCGTAAAATTGTTAATTCTTCCAATGTTACTCGGTTCTAAATTCTGTTTTTACTTTGCATTTACTTAATCTTTGATGTATATACTCTAATAGAATCCCTTTCTCTTCGATCCAAGATAAAACAATTACGTAGGAAATTAAAGATATCAGTTATGCATCCACAAAAAATGGATATACTCAGTATACTTGTTGTTAATTTACTTTTTAAAATACAAATGTTTTCGTAAAAATTCTTCCAAAATAATTTTTTAAAAAAGTATCTTTTTATTATAGTTTTATCGTTATTAATAGTATTTTTAATAAAAGTAACTTTTTATAATTCTTTTTTTCAATTGCAGTGCAAAATCAAAGTTTTAAAATACATAATTTTTTTTTCCGCTTGTGTAGATTGGTTCTGTGAATTTCTTCGACTTTATCAGTGTACGAGTTAACCAAGATAGCATTTGCCGCCAAAATATGTCGACGTGCTCAAATGTCAACAATCCATTTGACAGAACTTTGCAAGCGATCCATGGATTCAACAGTAGTTTCACCGGTGTCATTTCAGGTACTAGTGTTCGGGAAAAAGCATACTATGGGCATGATAACCCCACGAACAGGTTTAAATGAGTCCATTTCCAAGACTAATCCCAGCGAGGAAAACTTGATTGATGTGCCTTCCGAAGAGACGTCAGTCAATTTTTTTTCGGTCTCGACGAATCTCGCTGATATTATCTAATACTTTTCCCTATTTCTCTTATTTGTCATAAAATGTTATTAACCTGTTAACCGCGTGTGGTAGGAAAATTTAGGTTACCGTTTGACCATCAAATGGGAGCAGTGGCCAGTGCCTAACCTTATTAATTACTACTACTGTAAACAGGGAAATATTTACCCCCCGTTTTATTTTCGCCCTCATTGTCGGGGCCAATTTAAGAATAAGTGAATTCAAATTTCTTATATTTTTTTCTTTTAATATACAACTGTGTCTGGGCGAAATCAAGACAAGAGGAAACCTTTTGCAAGTGTATTACATGTAGAAGGGCGAAAATAACTCTCTATACAGTATGTAACCTTGTAACTATAGCTGCAATGCATGATAATGTAATGCTTTACCTTTATTTTCAATTTTTAGATTCCAAGAAATTTGGATGAATTCGATAGCAGTATCTTACAAGACGTGACAGAAGATGAGGAGGCAAAACTGTTTGCAAGTGTCATTGACTTTAAAGCTGGGAGGTGCTTCATAAAAACAAAATTCCATGATGTTTTCATCAATGTGATTGAACGTCTCTACAAGAAGTTTAGGAAACAATGGAGCTGTGTCTCAGGAATTCAAGGACTAGGGAAAACGTCCTCAGTTTTGTATTATGTTTTAGAGTGCAGGAGAAGAAAAGACCATAGGATTCATTACATTGATCTGAATGTAATTGATGAGAGGGATAAACATTTGGAAAAATTTGCCGCCTTTTCTGTGAATTTTCAAACAGAAGATTGTCTCATCATTGATCACACAACAATTTTCAACACCCACTATACAGACAAAATCAGAAGCATCCTTGAGTGGAAAAACATCAAGTTTATTTTTATTCAAGCAGGATTTACTGCCACTCCTTATAGCAATGGTGAAATTGACTGTGGAAAAGAATTACAACTAGATGAAGAAAGCTTTCTGAAAATCTGGAGTGGGTCTTTGAAGGCATTGGACTGTAAAGATGAAAGGCTCACAGAGAAAGGAAAGGAAGCATATGATGTGTTTTCGAAGGATTTCATAATGACTCCTAGATTACTCCACAATGTCTTGGAGTACATGTATGTATTTGGAAAAACGGTTCTTCAAGCCTTGGTACAATATACAAAAGAAATCCAAGAAGAAATAGCTAGCTTTAAGGGAACTGGAAGCAATGCAATGTATGATAAATTTATACTTCATACCACTATTTTGCTCCAACATATTCCTGTTGAAGGAGAATACATCTTTACAATAACAGATGCTAGACATGTAATGATAGCTTTCAACATCTTTCATACAGATCTTTACAATGTAACACAAGAGGATATAGAAAACAATGCAAAAATCTTTGAACTAGATGTACGGGAGGGAGATGTGGTTGTTAGGGTACAACACCTTCAACCCTACCTAGCCTCTGAGTGGAGGAACAGATTGCCGTACAGGCTAGAAATGGTCTTACAAAGTGGCTATAGTGATCAAATTTTCACAGTTATGTTACGAAATAGTGGGGGGAAAAAGGAGTTCATTAATTTTTTAGTTAGTGCCCAAAAGATGAAGGGCATTGTATTGCTTCCTTTAATACACCATACTATGGAAACTTCATATCAACCTTCTGAAACTCCTTTTTATGTTCCACAAACAAAGTCTGATGATTGGCTTCTTCTACGAATTCCTGCCCAGAAATTTTTCCACCCAAATCAACAGAGAATGGACCGTTTTTCAAAAGACGTTCCTACAAGTCTGAATAGTCATTACAAAAATGTGTTCATGGTTGCTGTATATCTTAAAGAACTTGCGGCTTCAATAGACAAGTTTGTTGTATACCCAGAGATCCAAGATTTTCTGGGAATGGATTACTTTGTATATGTTACAATTGGAGATGAGGAAACAGAAGCATGCACTCCTGCTAAGATGTTACGGCCATGCAAAAACTCGGTACTCTACCTTGTTCAAGTAGCAACTGGTGCTACTCTAAGAGGAGAAAGAATTGGTCAAGCTTTGAATATTGTGAAGAGCGTGTTTTCAGATATGGCTGTTGCTGTCCATGTTGTTATAATGATTGCAAGAAGTGATACTTTTGCATATCCATTAACAAGTTGTCGCTTTAAGAATATCACAATCCTAAACTTGTATGAGAAAACTTCAAGTTATCTGCAAGAACTCTTGCAGTCAAACAGTCTCTTGTATAACTTCTTTCTAAGATTGGTGGAAAGAAGCAAGAATGAATTACATGTATAACAGATTTGGTAAACGTAAAGGAGACTGGTTTTTTGTGTATCATTTGGTTTTTTTTTAAAGTTCAAGCCTTTGGAACATTAATTTGTATTACGAGAAAACTTCAAGTTGTCTGCAAGAACTCTTGCAGTCAAACAGTCTCTTGTATAACTTCTTTCTAAGATTGGTGAGAAAGAAGCAAGAATGAATTACATGTGTAACAGATTTCGTAATCGTAAAGGTGACTGTTTTTTTTGGTATCATTTGGGTTTTTTAAAGTTCAAGCCTTTGGAACATTTGTAAATGGTTTAGTGAGCATGAAAACAAGCTCACAGGTGAACATGTTAAAGGAAACTGCTTAATAAAGTACATGACAAAAATGTATGTAGATGTCATTGAATCTTAACAAATGATCTCCAAGTAATTTCTTGCTAATCTAGGTCTTCCGTTTTCAACGGAAGACCTTGTACTGATTCTGTTTCGTATTATTCTTATTTTTCTTCTAGACGTTTTTTAAAACTCAAATATCTCGCTTGTTTGCTGTCCTATTACGTTCAAATTTTCAGGGTACATTGGAAATTACAAATTCTCAATATCCACTGAAAATCATTGAAATCATCACTTCCGGTGCCGAGTGATTCCCCTTTTTCAAAAAAATATAGGCATTCCCGTGCAAAGGCTCTGAAACCATCTATGGCATGTGTTTCAAAGTCATAAATCTTGAAAATAGATCTTTGAACGTTGTCCTCCGACTTTTGTTTTTACGATTTTTTCCATTCAAAGTTTCAAAAAATTTATTTAAATTTTATGTTTCAAAAAATGCTGATTTTTGGTCGCATTTTTGTCTCGTAACTTTTTAGTTTAAATTCTTTTCTGAACACATACAGAACAAAACGTGTGCAAAATATTAAGGGCTTTTACTTGACCCTATTGAAAAAGGGCTGGCCCTTTAAATAAGGGGCCTAGAGCCCTTAAAAGTCTTTGCTTTATAACTCAAAAATGGTTAGTATTTTGACATAGCTGTCGCGGGAAAAGTTGTTTATTATGATGTTATTAATGTCGTTACAAAAATATTTTGTATCGGTATTGCGTAATATGAGTGTAAAAAGCTTGTCTTGTTAACATGTACCTCGTTTTCATTTTGCAAGTAGACAAATAGTCTTTGTGCGCACAACTGACATAAATTAACAACTGAAAGTGTACCAGCTTATACGGAATGATTTAATTCATTAGAGAAAGTTTTTTTTTTAAAGTATACATGTTTTTCTTGGTTTTATATTTGGCCATTTCTATTTAGGTCTTCTAGTGGAGAATCCTTAAGAAAAACGAGAATGAGAAAATTTAATATAAACAATCTTTTTCTTTTCTAGCGAAATACATAAACTGGATTTTAAAAAATAACTTCTATGAAATATATTTGAGTCATTTTACTGCAAGCATTTCAAATCTACCTGGATTCTTAGTTGTGTGTGTCATTACGTAACGCATCCTTCGCCCGCGGCCGAGGAAATCGGTCGCGGCCGGACTACCTAGCGGTCAGCGGTTATCTAATACACAAGATCTGCATCATACTTTATTGCCAGTGTGTGCCCAAAGCATACGTGTACACATAGGTAAAGTTAGCTACTAGTAACTGGCTACTAGAAAACTTGGCTACTAGTTAATAGTTACTGTCCAATTGACAAAACATATCATGTTACAATGTACATGTACCTAATATCTACGTGGCAGATTTCTACCTGTGTTGTTAATATCAACATTGCACTATGGCATTCTCATAATTTATCATCTTTTGTGATATCGTCAGCTAATAAATGCCTTACAAATATCTCATTTTTAACATGTTTGTCAAAACATTTCAAATAGCTGCATAACAGATAAAATATATCTACAAGTGTTGTTAATATCAAGATTTGACTAGGTAATCTACATTATTATACCCAAAAAGTACTCATATATATCTCGTAATCTCATCCGTTATTGGTGCATTTCGTTTCAAAAATCTCTATTTTAAAGATTAAGAAGATTAAGAAGAGATTAAGAAAGATATCTGAGTAATTATGTCGTAATATCATGTGCATGACATAATAGAATATTGAAATTAGCAACTCATGAAGATATCTGTTATCTGTATATGTACAGCTACTTGAGTTATATGGACAAAATCATCTAAAAATAGAGATATTTGTAACGAAAAGCACAAGTAGCTGGCGAGATTAAGAATGATATCTGAGATATTGTGTCGTAATATCATGTGCATGACATAATTGAATATTGAAAATTTATCTGTTATCTGTATATACAGCTACTTGTGTTAAATTGACAAAATCATATAAAAATAGAAATATATGAAACGAAATACATTAGTAGCTGATGAGATAAATAGAGATATCTGAGTAATTGTGTCGTAATATCATGTGGATGACCTAATAGAATGTTAAAAATAAACAAAACATGTAGATATCTGTTATTATACAAAGCTACTTGAGTTATATTGACAAAATCATTTAAAAATAGAGATATATGAAACGGAATGCACTAGTAGCTGATGAGATAAATAAAGATAGTAACTAGTAGCCAAGTTTTCTTTCATCTCGTAGCCAGTTACTAGTAGCTAGCTTTTCTTACTCCTCGTAGCCAGTTACTGGTAGCCAGTTACTAGTAGCCAACTTTTATTTGATCTCGTAGCCAGTTACTAGTAGCTAACTTTTCTTACTTCTCGTAGCCAGTTACTAGTAGCTAGCTTTTCTTACTCCTCGTAGCCAGTTACTGGTAGCCAGTTACTAGTAGCCAACTTTTATTTGATCTCGTAGCCAGTTACTAGTAGCTAACTTTTCTTACTTCTCGTTGCCAGTTACTAGTAGCCAGTTACTAGTAGGTAACTTTACCTATCTTACGTGTACATGTATGATTAGTAAATTTTCTAGGTCAATTTAATAAGTTTGTTTGATTTTTTCTAGTTACCAACCCATCCGCCCCCTCTAGATCCGCGCAAGGGCGTCAACCAGTACCAAACATCGCCGAAAATTCGAACATTTATTCAAATATGTCCAGGATCAGTGTACAAGCTACATTTACATAGATAAATTGTGACCACATATTTTCAAAACAGATTATTACTTGCATTTGATACTTTGCTAAAACACAAATGCAGCATTATACATTATGTATTAGATAACAATGCAAAAATACGTTTATCCAAGTCGTCTGTAACTCGGTTACTTGTGGACAGAACACTTGGTTATTTCCCCTTCTTACATGGCAATGGGTACAAATCATAATTTATGATCATAATATCTATTCATATACATGTATAATTAGGGTCGACGTCCCACTCTGATGACGCCGTATGATGATCAGAATGTCCCCCTGTTCGTGGCTCTCTGTCCGTCCGAATTACTTTTTCTAAGTATAATTTCTCTGTAATTGAGACTGCCTACATTAAACTTACTCGCATGTAATTCTAATACTTCATCATCAGAGTGCCTTTGAATAAAGAGTGAAGTTTCTAGGTAAAAGGTGAAGGTCAGGTGTCCAGACCATATATTCTCCGAAGTTGGCCGAATCTTGCTCTCACATTTATGTAACTTTCTTACATGTACCTCTAATACTTCAGATACAGAGAGCCTTAAGCTTAAGGGTGTCCAGTGACCTTTAACAAAGTTTCTGGGTCAAATGTCAGTGTCATATTAGACCTGTGTGAAAAATCCTTGTCTAACCATAATTATATTTTTTTCCGATAATTCTGTCTGTCTCATATATTACTATAAAAAGTGTTTGTAAGTAAAAAATGTACAGTGACCTTGAATCAAGATACATGTACTTTTTAAATTACATGGTCTCATCACAGACCACTGCGTAAAGTTTCAATAAATTCTTAGTCAAAATTTAAGAATAAAAACAAAGTTGCATGCAAAGCTTTTCATTCTTATGTCCATTATTTAAGCGGCTGGCTCCTTTGAGAGGGACACCATTTAAATGATGTCAGGTACATTGCAGTATAACTCAGATTGGTTTTTTTTTTTGCGAAAAGGGCCTAAAATGTCTAGGTAGAGAGTCAATGTCATAGCATACAACTTAATACACTGTAGTCTGGACCGTGTGTTCTCTCTCATGGCAAAAGTCTAGATCATGCCTCACACAAACAGTGCTTGTCGTTTATGTGATCTTAAACTTAGTTTATAATTTAAAGGTCAAGATCACAGTAGACATGTCTAATTCTATGTTGTCTCCTTCTTGTGTCAAATCCGGTTTTAGTTTCACCAGAAGAAGTAAGAGGTGTGCTGTGACCTTGAACTTTTTTTTTTTCAGTGAATAGTTATGCAAAGTGCTTATCAATATCTTGCGATTTAGAAGTTCAAGATCCCAATGATATATAGTTGTGAAATACAAATAACATAAATCATAAATTGATCTAAAATGATTTGATCGGTCAATCTCTTTGCGGCAAAAAAAATTATTATAAATATGGCATTTGCTGTTTTTGATAAATTCGATCTTGATACATATATTTCGCACCCATTTTTGACCATTAATACACTGTCAAATGTACTAAAACAGAAACTACGTGTTTTTCCGTGACCGAATTATTACTGGATTGGAATTGCTGTCCTCTTCAAAAAGGGGCTGATGCATGATATCTATTTACTCATTTATAAGCACTAGTATATAACATTATGACTATTATCATATTGACAATCTTTTTCGACACGAAGCTGCAACGGAAGACCTCCTCGTTGCTTTGCAACGAGCTCGGCTCTAGTTTGTATTACTTGTTTTATCTTCTGAGGTAGGGTTGATTTAACTGTGAAAGACTTTTATTTTAAAAAATGCTTGATTAAAATTACTGTAAACATGCATGAAATGATGCAATCAAGATTCAGTTCAATCTTGCACATTTGTGGAATGTGAAATGTTTATGATGATATATGTGTACACCGGTAGTCTGAAAAGGGGTGCAGCTATCCATAGGCACCTGATACATGTATATGTTTACATTTTCCAGTGCCTTTGCCTTTGATAACACTACGAATCGATTTAGTACTATACAGTCCAATAAATTCAAATGACATATTGATGGGGTGCAAGCGGGGTTTGCTTATTCATATTAAAATATTTAATCCTACAACTGCTAAAATTTATATAAATATAAGTAATAAGGAATCATTCTTTGAATATAATGAAGCGATAATTTCAGTCGGGGCGAGATCAAATTTATCATAAAGCCCTTTGGGCTTTATTGGATTTGATCACGCCCCAACCAAAATTATCAAAGAATGATTCCTTATATTTTTTCATATATTATTATTATTAGGTAGGGGGCAATCTGTTTTTATTATGAGAAAAATATATAATGTCAGCTGCCTGTGGAGCTTTATAATATATGGTAGTACCCAGGTATACAAATTGAAAAGTTTAGATTATGGCATATTACAACCAATTTATTTAACTTTTCTTGAAAATGTGACAAAATTGTTTACAAAGCAACAAGAACACTAATTAAAACATTGCATACCATTTATAAAACTCATTTAATATTCTCAAAGGTTATAACTGTAAACATTCTAACATTGAAAAACAGGAAAAAAGAAACATCTTGAACTCACAACTCGAAAAAACAGACGTAAACCTTCACAGTGACATAGGTCAAACTACAATAACCAAAACAAAATGGAAAAGTGCCCACAGCAGTATTCTTAATGCAAGATGTCAATTGAAAATTCAGGTTTTAACAGGTTTGGTTTTAATTCTCACTTTCGCATCCAAACAAAAGATTTGATTCTTAAATACAAGAGTTTTTAATTTCAAGGTTTTATGTATGTTTGAGGTCAGGTTTATATAGACATGACAAAATTGTTGTATATTGGTAACAGTCAAAACACTAACAAACATTCAACTTCCACTCCAAAGAGCCAACAAAGAATGAGCACACAATTTTTTTCATACAATTGACAACAAAATAAAAATCGATGGCACAGTCAAGATTACATGTATTTTCAAAATTTGACATATACTGAAAATCTCAATACCCTTTTGTAAGGAACACTAGTGCAGATGAGATTTCTTTATAAATTTAAAAACAATCAAACCATACCATTCTTCATCAACATTGAATAATAAAAGAAACACATATTGGCTCGTGATTTTTCCACATAATTTGGCATTATGGAGGAGTAAGGTAAACACATTCAAAATGAACTAAACTGGGAGAATTTACGACTGTAGAATTTTTTCTAACATGTAAAACTTTAACTCTTTGCCAAAACTGATACAAGACTTCTATTGAGACCTATATATGACAAAGTAGCAAATAAATTTACATGTCCAGCAGTTTCAGTATAAAATTACAACAGATATCATGATTGTGCACTTAACGACTTGTTGTCACAACATGAAATATAAAATAATCGACAGCATTTCAAATAACCGGTTTCTACTTGTTATACAAATGCACAGCTGAATTGCTTTTTAATGAAGAAATCTATTTGTTTCTTCTCAATACACTTGATTTGTGTATGCATGAATGGATCACATGACATATTAATCAATTGTTGGTTATTTTCTTGATCTAATAAATTCAGAGTGCAAAATTCTTATTTTCTTTTACCACTGAAACAAATGAGATTCTAGATACAAGTATTAAATTTACATAAATCAAATAGTTCACAATAGAAGTAAAAAAATATAATTATATAACATATTACTAGTAACAGTACTAGTTTTATGTTCATACCAGAAATGGGGCAATTAAAGGATAACAAAGCTTAATCGCATCCCCCTCCCTTTTTTCGCATAGAGTAAAAGTAGAAAGTCAACCCTCCCCTTTAAAATAAGAAATTTACACATTCCAACAAGCTCTATATAAATATTATAAACTTCCACATTTGCTGCAAATGCAGTCGGTAGAATAAATAGCATTATTCGATTTCTCTTTCTCATGCACTGAATTCCAATACAATTTATAAAATATCTAGTAATGTATACAAACATTTATGAGCTCATGGTTTAATGCAATTTTGTTGCATTGTATTTCAGGTGCATTAATATTTTCATTCTGTTTATGAAAACCCTCTCATAAAAAGAATTAAAGTGAAATAGTTAATTTCAGATATGCACATTTTGACTTGTAATAAATACTGGTACTTCCTGCATTGTAATAATTACTTCTTGCATTGTAAAGTACCGGTTATTTAACAAACCCTCAACACTGAATCAAGGATAAGAGGAAAAAAATTGATGCAGATAAAACAAAAATTCATACTTAAAAGAATCAAAGTTGAATACAACATCATGATTACAATTGACTAGCTTAAAAAACAAACTTCTAAAGCTATATTATAGTTCTGAAATCACTTAATCACAAATCACTCTCAATTCCATCAAAATATTACCCAAGAAGAGAAAAGACCAGGGCTTTGAGTCCTTAAAATCCCACCCACCCCTGAATCTCTCTCCCATACACTACTTTGCTACTATAAAAATAAAAATGATTTATATACAAATATGAGACCTTGGCATCCACACCCCCAAACTCTCCACCTCAAAACCTAGCCACCCACAAAGGAGATAACAACAAGATTCTTGAGTCACTTACCTCCTCCTCCCCCCCCCCCCACCCCCCCAACCAAACTTGCTTTAAATCAGAACCTAGCCACCCACAAAGGAGATAACAACAAAATTCTGATTTCTTTACATCCATACAATCTCTCACTTTGGACCTGAGTGGAACATGCTGTCCACAAAAAGAGACAACAAAATTTCCACAAAAAATTTCACCTAGGACCTCCCCCTACCCCAACCACCCCCAAGCTCTCTTTAAATCAGAACCTAGTCACCCACAAAGTAGATTACAACAAGATACTGATTTTCTCAAATCCATACTACATCCATACTTCCCCCATTCCCTAACTCTCTCCCAGTTTGGACCTTGTCATAGCCTTAGGGGGATAAAAAGATCGAGAATATGAGACGGCACCTCCAAATTCTTTCCAACTCCTTGCCTTCCAACAACATGATCCTGGCGTTAAATCAAAAGTGTATAAAGTTTCGTTAATATTTTGTAAAAATGAGAGCAATTAGTGACCCTAATAATTAATTTATGCAGTGTATACAAAGCATGCAAATATATAGGTTTTTGATCAATTTACACATATAACATATCTTGCAATGTAATCACTGTACCAGCAGTAATCTTTGAGAAAAACGTGTTTTAAAAAGATATATTTAGAAAACCTAGTTCTCTTCAGCAACAGGAATATGCATCTATATACAGTGTAAATATTCATTCACCATTCCTCTAAGCATTTATTCACTTGCAAAGGAGGTCGATATTCTACCAATTTTATGAACATCTATAAATAGAAATTATCTACTAGTATAACATCTGCTCACTAAAGAAAAATCTGCATTGAATTTACTCTGAACAAAAGTACATGAACTTGGTCCCATTTTATAAAGATATAGTGGGATGATCGAGAGTCTTTAACTGTTGAACTTGACACAAAAAATAATGACAATACATGTAAATAAAAAAGTATTTGCATGTAGCATTTTTTCGTCATATTTTTACATGGTGCCTAAAATACCAATTACTCCAAAAAAATCAACAATTTATGGGGGGTTTTCTTGCTTCTACCATATGTACCCATTAATTGTTGGGGAAATATTCATGCAGAATTTTGGCCTTCTGTAGTATACAATAAAAATCTAAGCATTCAGGTTCCATACATCCAAGAAGCAGATATAACGTGATCTTCATTTATCTCAACAACTTTCCCCCCAAAATTGTTTACCAAAATTCCTTAAAACACATATGTATATACATGTATTCATGTATATGTGCACATCAACAAACTCAATAACCAGTACATATAAAAACAATTAATTCATTCTTGGATTTCTTGTGAAGCATCTGGTTTTTACAATAGAACACTTTTTTAAATAGACAATAGCATACTTTGTCAACATCAACACTGAAAAAATCTTACAAACATCAGTCGCTTTCTTTTAAACTATTTTATAAACGACATCTTGGAGTTCACATGGTGCCCATTATTAAAATTTGATTTTATCATCTTATTTTTATGGTTTCTTGAACCTTCGGACACATGAAATTTTTATGATACAAAAAAATACCAGTAATACACCTAATTCACAAATTGACTACACTAATGTGTATAAATATGCAAAGGGGAAGAATTGGTTGTTGTTATGTTATTTCAAGTTGTACAATTTTAGACACATGTACACCGTGGCAATAGACAAGGAAAGGCATGGTGTAATAAAGGAATAATTCATCATCAATAAATAATACTTCTGGTAGTCAAGGAACACCAATGAATAAATACACAGTATGAAGCATACAGCATAAATTGCTGCTGCTGCTACATACTGTCTAATGAAATTTACATCCTGTGAAATTCACATGCTTTAAAAAAATATTTGCCGGCTCCAAATAAATTATAAACAGTTTCTCTAGTATGTTGTCCCCTTCTCATTTGTTTCTGTGAAAAGATAAAGAGCAATAAAATTATGTGAGATATTTCATACTGAACAGGAATGTGATAGGCAGAGGAAGACAAGAGGCCCAACACAACAAAACACATAATAAAATCAGCTTTATGGAGTACGTCATATACAAAATATCTGAACAATGTCATGTAATAGATCCTGTATAAAAAAAATTACCCTGCATATTCTTATGTTTATCATTGAGCCCCTTTGTAACAGGATGATTTTATTTTGCAGTTCTCGAGAAGATGATCAGACTTAAACAACTGTTTATATATGGATTATAAACCTACATCAAACTTTGAACCCCTTGTGAGGCCCAAGAATTGTCCAAGGGCCAGAGTCTAAACTATTTTAAAGAATCAACAATATGTAAAAATGCTTGCATATAAATAAAACCATATATGATAACATTTGAGTTTTTGTGAATAATTTAAATGTTTTCCTTTGTAAAATTGGATCCCCCCCCCCCCAAATGTGGCCCAACCCTACTCCTGAAGATTATGATTTTGACAAATTTTAATCTACACTGTCTGTCTCTGAACTGACTAAAGTTAGAGCTTTTCTAGACAAATTGTGTTTTAGAAAATGCTATGTAAAAATTCGACCCCTCATTGTGGCCCCATCCTACCCCTGGGGATCATGATTTGAACAAACTTGAATCTACCCTACCTGAGGATGCTTCCACAAGAGTAATAGCTTTTCTGGGTGATCAGTTTCTGAGAAGAAGATTTTTAAAGATTTTTCCTTATATATTCCTATGTAAAAATTCAACCCCCCTCCATTGTGGCCTCATCCTACCCCCAGGGATCATGATTTGAACAAACTTGAATTTACCCTACCTGATGATGCTTCCACATGGGTATTAGCTTTTTTGGACTATCGATTTATGAGAATAAGATTTTTAAAGATTTTTCCTTATATATTCCTATGTAACCCCCCCATTGTCCCCCCCCCCCCCCTCCCCCCATGATTTGAACCAACTTGAATCTACACTACCTGAGGATGCTTCCACACAAGTTTCGGCTTTTCTGGCTAAATGATTTTTGAGAAGATGATTTTTGAAAAAATACCTACAAATTTTCAATGATTTTTAATTATCTCCCCTTGAAAGAGGGCATGGACCTTCGTTTCAACAAACTTGAATCCCCTTTACCTAAGGATGCTTTGTGCCAAATTTGGTTGAAATCGGCCAAGTGGTTCTTGAGAAGAAGTCGAAAATGTAAAAAGTTTACAGACAGACAGACACTGGACAAAAAGTGATCAGAAAAGCTCACTTAAGCTTTCAGCTCAGGTGAGCTAAAAAAGGAGGAAACCAAATCAAGCAGGGGTTTGCTCGGTTCTAAGCAATGGCCATTTTAGATTTAAATCCTTAGAAACACAGATTTCTGCAGAAAAATCACATCCCTAATCATAAATACACTTATCTGTGTATAACTTGTACATGTATCAGAAAAAAGAAACTTGGAACAATATGTACATGTAGAGTAGATAATGAAGTTTTGTACCTAGACTGCTGCCCAGTGCGTGCTCTGTCACACTCAGACACAAGGAGTCCAGCTGAGCATAATTCTCCATATTGTCACCCGCTGTCTGCTCACAACCTGTAATGTCAGATGAAAAAATTGCTTTCTTCTCATACCATGATATAAACTTACTGAATTAGTTTTCCCAATATACCACAAATGGGATAGTTTTAACCCAATCCCTACTTGTTCATGTCGGAAAAAGTTACATTGAACTCTAAGATACAATTATATTACATCAGAAACAGTTTTGATGCCTTCCTGCAACAGTGAAATCATTCTTGCATGCAATGATGTTGCATATTTACATCTATAGGGTCAAAATTTAAAGAGCCAGTTAGTTTCATGATATTTATGATATGATATACAAAATTATACATGTACTTTGAAATACTGGTTTTTAATGAATTACTAAGCTTGAAAGAAGAATGTAACACTGCATTTAATGCATAGTATACTGGACAGGAATATTTTCTACTCTCCTTTGACAAAATGAACTTGTTAACATTTGAAGCATACAAAAGGATCCCCATTATAAAATCATTTTTTCTACACACTGATAAAAGGGACAAAATCAAAGTAATGGTGCTTCTGCATTTATAAATTATTTAAACATTAAAAATGTACAGGCCTACAAAACAGTACAGGTGAATCTCGATAACTCGAACTTCAGGGGACCTGGTGTAAACTTCGAGAGATCAAGAGTTCGAGAGATCGAAAGTTTAAAAAATTCCGGAAAATTTTGTTCCGATCATTTTGGTTCAATAATTATAGTAGCCGGAAGTTTACATTCACAACATGGTAGAATTGTCTAACATGATTTTATTCGTATTTTCAGCTACTTTCCTACATTTTAACAATACAGAACTTAGATTTGGGTAGATTAATGTGTGTTTTATTGTTAACAATGTTTTAAGTAGTTCACGTTTATTTGATCACATAAAATAATTCAATTAAAGAGCGGTTTAGTTTACCGGTAATTTCACAAGTTGTTGAAAAGATCATTTATAAATTAACTATCAACCATTTGAAAGAAGGAAAGGGGTAGTGTCACTTATGTAATCAAACAATTAACACCACCACGCTAGCCCCAGGCATTCACTGCTGCTGCCCAGGTAAGGTCCGCGTGGAGCTAATTATACGCTTGATTGATCGCATGTGTACACAGCCACCACTTCGAGTTATCAAGAGTGAAAACCAATGAAATATGTATAACGGGACCCAGTTTTAACTTCGAGAGATCAAGAACTTCGAGAGATCGGAGTTCGAGAGATCAAGAGTAAATTTGCTTGGTTATATAGAGAAAAAAATCGGGACCATGATTTCACTTCGAGAGATCAAGAACTTCGAGAGATCGAAGTTCGAGCCATCGAGTGTCACCTGTATATTATTAAGTACAGTAACAGTAATGTACACATACCAGTAGTTAAAAGTAGGTGACATTTAATAACTTTATATTCCTTACCTGTAACATTCAAACTAAAATGATTTGAGTGTTGCGCTCGCAATGGTGCGGACTGAGTTCTGGTCACCGGTGGTTTTTGAGTCTGCAAAGAATTGAATTCTTTTGTTTAAACAGTGTCATTTTTTGGGCATTATTTGAAGATAGGACGTTTATTGAATATTGAAAGCAATAAATCTTGTGATACACTGTAGATGTATAATAACATGAACTCTGACTAACCTGTAGAGGCTCTGGACGTGAGAATAATGACATGAACTCTGACTAACCTGTAGAGACTCTGGACGTGAGAATAATGACATGAACACTGACTAACCTGTAGAGGTTCTGGACGTGAGAATAATGACATGAACACTGACTAACCTGTAGAGACTCTGGACGTAAGAATAATGAGAATAATGACATGAACGCTGACTAACCTGTAGAGACTCTGGACGTGAGAATAATGACATGAACACTGACTAACCTGTAGAGGTTCTGGACGTGAGAATAATGACATGAACACTGACTAACCTGTAGAGACTCTGGACGTAAGAATAATGAGAATAATGACATGAACGCTGACTAACCTGTAGAGACTCTGGACGTGAGAATAATGACATGAACACTGACTAACCTGTAGAGGTTCTGGACGTGAGAATAATGACATGAACACTGACTAACCTGTAGAGACTCTGGACGTGAGAATAATGACATGAACACTGACTAACCTGTAGAGGTTCTGGACGTGAGAATAATGACATGAACACTGACTAACCTGTAGAGACTCTGGACGTGAGAATAATGACATGAACACTGACTAACCTGTAGAGACTCTGGACATGAGAATAATGACATGTACACTGACTAACCTGTAGAGGTTCTGGACGTGAGAATAATGACATGAACACTGACTAACCTGTAGAGACTCTGGACGTGAGAATAATAACATGAACACTGACTAACCTGTAGAGGTTCTGGATGTGAGAATAATGACATGTACACTGACTAACCTGTAGAGGCTCTGGACGTGAGAATAATGAGAATAATGACATGAACACTGACTAACCTGTAGAGACTCTGGACGTGAGAATAATGACATGAACACTGACAAACCTGTAGAGGTTCTGGACGTGAGAATAATGACATGTACACTGACTAACCTGTAGAGACTCTGGACGTGAGAATAATGAGAATAATGACATGAACACTGACTAACCTGTAGAGACTCTGGACGTGAGAATAATGACATGAACACTGACTAACCTGTAGAGGTTCTGGATGTGAGAATAATGACATGAACACTGACTAACCTGTAGAGACTCTGGATGTGAGAATAATGACATGAACTCTGACTAACCTGTAGAGGCTCTGGACGTGAGAATAATGACGGGTTGAGGGAACTGTTCCTGGTCAGGGGGGCATGTCCACTTGTGGTCCCTCCCACAATAGATCGCTTTGTCCCAAAGCTCCATTGTGGCCCAGGTTTCTGCAGACGTTGAGGTCTCATTCCCATTGTATTTTTCCAGTAATGATTTACTGGCAACCTACCAAGTAAAATAAGACGAAATAAACTACTGAGAAATCTTTTTAATTCGTTGGGGCCAATTTTCATGGACTGTGGGTTTTTGGTTATTCGTGGGGATGTAATTTCGAGGATGTGTTGGTTTTCAGTGTCAGTAAGAAAACTAACTCATTCAAAATTTGTATTCAGCGAGGATGTAAATTCATGAGGGAGGGCTACCCATGAATATCACAAAAATTGAGACACCACAAATTTTAATGATTCCACAGTAATTCATTACTTCATTTTGTACAAGTACCAAATTTATTAACAAACTGTTTTATAGAAAATTTTACTAAATGTTTGTTCTTAAAGTCTCTTTCAATTGCAATTTTAAAAAAAAAATCTATGTGTAAAAACATATTTTTAATATCAATGATGTAGAACATGTAAATAATCAACAAAATATTTTGATTAAAGATACTGTAAGCCAGAAATTGGTTACTTGAAATCATTAAAATTCGTGGTGTCTCAATTTTTGTGGTATTCATGGGTAGCCCTCCCCCACAAATTTACATCCTCAATGAATACAAATTTTGAATGAGTTAGTTTTCTTACTGAAACTGAAAACTGACACATCCACAAAATTACAGCCCAATGAAAAAGCAAAAAACCCTTAATCCACGAAAATTGGCCCCCATGAATTTAAATGATTCCACAGTACTTGAAAAGACAACCCCTTACGCCGCTTGTCTTCGCTTAGGTTGCCAGTTTCTTTGGGCCTCATGTTTCCATGAAGCCAACCTCTTCTTCTGACGGGGTGCAAAAGCCTGAGGAAAAATGAAATGAAATGATTGCTATGCCGATTGTCCTTAACCATTAATGGCAGATGCACCATGGAACTTGACAGCTTTTAACTGACCAAAATTGGCGATAAATTGATAGGAATAAATCAAAGTAATACCTCATGGTTTAAGCACTTGTCGACAACTTGGATGAACAGATTAAAGCACTCATCATCCGCAGGTGTGGTTACAAGTAACTGGGTACAAGCTTCATAAGATAATTAAATAACGCTAAAGTTAATTGATTAAGTTACCTTAACCTCAAAACAAGCAAATATTTGCCATTATCAACTTTAATTTAATTTAGATTTTGCATGGAGTAAGACACAATATGTTTTAAGTTTTCTCTATAACACCACTTATTCCCCCAATAAAAAAGGTAGACAAAAAAAATAATTTAAAGACAAGAGGCCAATAGGCCTTAACGGTCACCCGAGTACCATAGCCCGTACACAAACTTGTCGAGGAGTCTCATATATGTATTTAATTAAGTTTCATTCTGGAGTAGGAAAATTATAATATTGTAATGATGACCAGTTCCCTGCCTGAAATCTTTCAAAAAGAACTATGAAACCTATAATTTTAGCAAAAAACTTGAAGATCATAATAGAGTGCATGACCTGATACTGAAAAGGTGCAAGACTCTGATAGAAAATAATTTTCCCATATTTGTTAACTTGAAAGATAGGTTTTGTGTGTATATGTTTTCATAGATAAACTAAAACATGGTGGCTAGTATAAATGTTTTATTTAAAAAAAACCTCCAATCCCCCATCCCCAGGGGCAGAAAAACTCCCCCTGTGGGCATTTAAACAAAACAAAAAACAGCTTTGAGAGCTATAAAGTGTTTCTCACTTTTCCTGTTCCAGCTTTTAAATTTTCAACCTTCATTGACATTTAATCACCATCTGGCATTAATTATTTATTTATACCAAAATCATTTTACATGTACTACATATCAGTGATTTTGATTAGCAAACTATTACTTTACTTTTAACAAGTCTATTTGTTTATTTAGAAAGTCCAAAAACTGTATTTGTTTCAAATGATAAAAAAACTTGCATAACTCTTTTGATCATACAACTTCTTAATTACATTATATTCAATTATTAATTACTAAATATGAACAAGCAAAGGAAGATAACTCCATTATAAAGAAGCAAGGAAAGATAACTCCATAAACTGCCTGAACTCTTTCCAAATGCTTTCACAATATCTTAACTTTGATAAACAGCTTCATTCTTTCTCTTTTCTAAATATGTGAATTTACTCAAATGTTTCTTTCATTGAAATTCCTAAGCAGAGTAAAATAATAAGACAAATATAACTCCCGCCCCCCTCTCAGCCATAACCCTTGCCTTACATGTAGGTGACATGAAATATCATTAAAGATGACAGCTTAATGTTTCTAAATATGCAGTCAGTTTTCATTCTGTGTCAGTAGATGTCTTTTAAACATTATATAATTGAACACTAAATGGCCATTTTGGCCACACCCTGCATTAAGAACCCCTACCCCATACACTAAATGAGTGTTTGGGCACCGCCCTAGATTCAAATTGGGAGACATGAAATTTAAAATTTTGATATATTGCTTTATTTTCTTTCGTTATATGCAGTCAGTTTTTATTCAGTATCAGCAGAAGTAAAGAAAATATTTTTTAAAAACATTAAATGCATTAACACTATATGACTATTTTGGCCCCGCCCTAGAGTCAGAACCTTGGGGGACATGAAATTTATAGTTTTGGTAGAGGACTTCCTGGTCTACAAAATTATGAATTCTGTTTTCCTTACAGGTGTGTGGGAGTAGAGAAAAAAATTTTCAAACATTATATGCATTTACATTATACATCCATTTTGGCCCCGCTCTAGAGTCAGAATCCATACTCCAGGGGACATAAAATTTACAATTTCAGTAGAGGACTTCCTGGTTAACATAATTATGAAGTCAGTTTTTCTTACAGATGTGCGAGAGTAGAGAAGAAGATTTGTAAACATAATATATATGCATATTAAAACACTATATGGCCATATAGATTCATCTTACCATAGAGATGCTTCACACAAAAAATGATAACCATTGGTCTTGTGGTTTTCAAGAAGAAGATAAAAATGTAAAATTATTAACGCACAACAGACGACACATGACGACAGACGAAAACAGATAGCATCACCTGAGTTTACTCAGGTGACCTAAAAAATAAAACATTATTACGTCTCCTGCCCTCCTACCTTTTAAACTACATGTATAATTTTTGTGTAGAATACATATGACTGTTACCTTTCCACATGACCCTGGTGAACTGGCCTGGCACGTCTCCCTCGGGGATTGAGTACCCATCCTCAGAGACCGGGGATGGGGGTGGGGAGGAGGGAATCTGGGAGGAGTCCTCAGCAGAGAAGGCCTTTATTGGGGTGTTTAGCATGCCCTTCATCTCCGAGAGGACAGACTTGATAGTGGAGGTTGAGCCCCCTTCAACAATATCCTGTCATTGAGAAAAAAAGATGAATGATTATACAAGAAGAAAAATTCTGAACAAATTTAATTCCCCAGTCATTGGAAAAAAGATAAAATATTACACAATGAGATATACATGTACTGAACAAATCTACATTGATGTTTATAAAATATCTATTTATCAATAATATACCTTTTTGTTTTATGTGCTTCAAAATAGATTTTTACTAGTATACAAAATAGTATAGTTCAGAGCCTATCTAACAACTTGTTTCCTTGAATCTTTTTTATCCTTAAGTTTTACATGTCATTGAATGTCCTTGAATGTACTTGTGTATATACACTATCATCTGTATGCACTTAAACAAATTAAAACTATTCATTTTCAAAATTACAAGTGAAGTACAAAGCAAGTACATCAATCTGTCAAAATTAAAGTTCAGACTGAAGAGGTCTTTTTCTCTTATTCTTTACATGTACATGTACCAGTACATGTATTGTAGGTCCACACCTAATTCCTAACTATACATCCTCTATTATAGGTCAACACCTAATCCCTAACTATACATGTATGACAGGTCTTCACTAATTTTTAACTACTGGGTATACATGCATTACAAATCTGTATTGATTCTTTTACTATACACATGTTTTACAGGTCTATAACTATTCTCTAAATCTATATATATTATACGCTTATGTTGCAAGCTCTATTGGTTTCACTTTCTGTGTCTTCGGTTGCTATCAATTGACATGCGTCAATATAACCACATATTGACCATATATAATAATTGTTATATCATATAATCACTCCAGCACAGTAATGGCTGGAAAAAAGTCATTTTGACAAAATATTTATAAAAATGTACATTATGACATCAAAATAGTCTGCAATCCTTTAAAATAATTATTATGCATTTATTACCGAATTTAAGCTATATTTATTTAATGATAAATTGCAACAAATGCCATCATTTACAATGCCGTCATCAGTTAGATCCTACACACTGATATAAAAGCAAGAGGCCAATCTCGCTGCACCTCTTACTATGACATTACCTACCTCTTAATGACGCTCTAAGTGAAAAGATAGTAGGCTATTGATAGCAGGGTTTTTTTAAAGAACATAAAATAGAAATTATAGCTTAACAGAATATGAGTGAAGAATATTTTGCTCAATGTTATTTTCAGTATGATGCATTTTAAAAATACTGCCGAATAATGCGATATCAAATTCCGCATATGCACTTTCACATCGATATTGGAAAAAGACAAATGTTATGCACTTTTAGCCAATGTAAAAAACTAATATTATTGTCTTATATAATGTTTATATTATATGTATTAAAGGCCTATACCAGATTTCTAACTATACATGTACAGGTATTAGCATGCTATGTTTTACAGCACTGTTCCTGACAAGTCTCACCTTTTCCATGGACCTAAGTAAATCTTGCCTCTCCCTTAGTTTACTAAGACTTAAAACGATCTTGTGGCGAGCACCTTTAGTCACATTCTGAAACAAATGTTTATTGTTAATTTTTCTGAGTTCTCTTTAAACTCAAATATGCATATTTACATAAACATTAAGACAGAATTTATTTCTACAACAGATTTTGATTAAAATTTAATTATAACTGGGGTAGCAAATAAAACTGTTTTAACTTTTACATCAAATGTATAAGGTCTGTTAACCTTCAGTGATATCAATATTAACTGTCTTTATGCAGCATCAATTTGTCATTTCTGTATTTAAGAAATCACTGTCAAATAATACAAAGCATGGACATAGTGAAATATTTTAATTAATTATCCTTAAAATGACCCCAATATTCTGCCTATGTACAGCATTGCCCCCCACGGTGACACACCTACCTGTGTTTCTAACCATTCTTCAGAGACTGACAACATTTCCTCGTACGTCATCTGCTGGAACAGGTAGGCATACTTATGGAGCCTCAAACTTTTCAACCAAGTAGGTACATCTGAAACAAATGTAATGCATCATCGAATTCATTACTATATTATATCAACACATGCATACCATTGCCCCACCTTTACCACTCCTCACAGCCAATCATGTCTATAACTATAAGGTGCTTTTATTTAACAACCTTCAGACCTAACACCCTAGACTTAATTAAGTTTAACTTAAATACTGTCCGAAGGGCAGAAAATGATAACTTTGTTGATTGTCAAAGTTTTTACAAGACATTGATGTTTCAAACATTTCCAGATATATCGACAATGAATGCTCCTGATACATGGTGCATTGTATTGAAAACAATAAGCAGAAAAGCAAAATATATGTCATCATATATGGAAGAGTCTTGATAGATTATGTTTAATATTTGAAATAAATCTGAGCAAATGAAAACATCAACTCCCAGTAAGTTTTCTAAAGCAAATTTCGTCTGAAATTTGGCACTTTCCTCTTGTATATAATGTACTAAATTTTTTTTTTACTAATTAAAAACCTTTTTTATTACCCATAGAATAACTAAAAACAATCCAAGAAAATTGATGTTATTGTTTAAAGATTTTTAAAGTAAACATGTTTAAAGAGAACACTGAACATTGAAAATTATACCAAAATATACAAAAGATGAATTGGAACAAATTCATTTAACTTGCTGTATACTAGTTTGTCAAATTATACAACGATATTTTTACCAATTTAATTTATTGATCAAAACTTTGATGATTTTTCAAAATTCAAAAGCCAAATGCCCATTAAATAAACCCAGAAAAAATGAATCACAGACTATAGTGGCTTCACTAGTGTTGCAGGAAATATATCAAAATATTCCGAACAACTTGTTTATTAGGCACTGCCAAGGAGTACCGGTATTTGTTAAAATCTCTAATCAAACAAAACCTACCAGTTAAAAATTATACATGTATAGAATGTTAAAAAACCCAATTTCATCTTCTCAGGAATTCTGTCTTTAAACCTGTCAAATAATTAATAGGTTCTGACTGCAAATCAAATGAATGAAACATCTTCCCTTTTACAAAACTTTACTTCCTTAAAATGCTCAAATTGCACTTCATTCGATAATGTTAATTTTGTAACGCCATTGATGATCAATCTGATGGAGTATTCATCATGTTCATTCATAAAAAAAAAATACATTTCACAAAGTGATCAGAGTCCTGTCATTTATTAGCCTTTGCCACCATGATGGAGGTCAACCCGCTGATTTTTTTCTTTTTTGACTTATGTCTTTTCCAAATCTTAATAGATAATCATATGTAGATCAAGAATTTCTGATTTAAATATGAATCTAATATTAATTACGTTCTTTTGAACATTCAAAAAGATGTAAGCAACATTGCCAAGAAATGTAAAAATTCCCAAAAAACAAAGAACCACTTCCAGCTCTCTTTATTTTCCAGAAACTCATCACTTCAACTTGTAAGAATCTATTTACCTCTCATCCCACTTCCCTCCTCCAGAAATGTGTTTCTCAATGTTTCCATGTCCTGGTGAGTATCACTGCTCCCAGACGAAGTAATACTGCTCTGGGGGGAGAGAGGAGGGTGCCCTCCCTGCCCCTGCTCAAAGGTCAGAGAATGGGAGCGTGCGCGGTTGTAAGGCACTTCAGTTTCACTCCTGCTCAGCCAATCACTGACGTTGTTCATGGAATTCATGGGGTGGCCATGCTGGGGGTGTAACGAGGGTTTACGACAGAGTTGAGGGTGGTTTTTCACTGGGTTCACATTTTCTGTTTAAAATTAAATGCAAGTAAAATGTCATGATATTCCTATCATAGTACCAATATGTTTTCATTTTCCTAAATAAATGAATAAATTGATAATAGTTCTCAATAAATCTACAAAATATTATACTAATCATTTCATGGACTTGTGTTCAAAATTTAACTCTCTTGGTTGTGTGAATTGTATTACAGTGTAGGATTTAGAACGAATCCATTTAATAAATCATCATTTTCCAGGACAGCATAATTTTTTATTATATTTTTAAAAATATCTTGAAATGTTTTCACATGAATAATACCTTGATTGTTCTGTGTGTGGACGTGCTGAGAGGAAGAAACAATCACGTTAACCGTGGCAGGAGCAGACAGTGTGGCTTTCAATGGAAGGTGGACTTTCTGATGGTTATGGGTGGAGCTAATGGAGCTCTGGTTGGGGAAAAGGTTGGACAGGTTCTCCGTGGACAACATCAAGTTGTTCTGGGGCGTGTCCTCGACGAGACCCGAGTCTCTGTAGTACGAGTTTGAACCGTTCAAGCGGCCATTCCCCGCCTGCCTTGGGATGCACTGGGTAAAGTCGTTATGATCCCCTTTGGGGTTTGTGATGTATGGATGATGCTGAGGATGAGAGGGGTAGTTGGAAGTGAATCGTTCATTGAGATGAGATATCCACCAATTGAAGTGGGCATGTTCCTCACTGGTTAGAGCAGGGTGGATGACAGAAAAGGACAGCAACTGTCGACTCTCTTCCACATAAGCACCTTTTTCGTTTGAGTAAGTCAGTATTTGAGGAATAAGAGCTAAATACTCTGTTTTGGCTTTGACATTGCCCACTTTCAAAAGAGGAAAGTGGGCTAACAGTTTTTGAACAACAATCTCCTGTGGTTCTGCTCTTAGTTGATGAATGTATGCTGGAATAGAGGACAAACAGATCATGCATATATGTACATAGAGCAAATTGCATTTTAACAGTTTTAAAACTAAGAGAGAATATCCAAATACATTTACCCTCATCAGAACAATAGCAATTCCTAGGCTACTGATTATACACTGAGGAGGAAGCTAGCAAGGAGATTTTAATTATAATTTAAATTAAATTTCACTTCTAAAATAAGTTATTTTGCATGACTCACTGTCACAAATTTCCTGACATTATATTGATCTACAAATGTTACTAATGACTGAATGGGGAAAAAATGGAATTTTATTACATTTTCAAAAATACAGACATGATATAAAGTAATAAATACAATAAGCAAAAGTTTAGAATGTTACCTGGGTTATTAGCTTCAGCCTCTAGCCCCTGTGCCTCGGAGCAATCCTTCTGTTGCAACACTTGTGCCAAGAACTTGATCTGTGTGGCATTGAGATGTTTTAGCAGTCCATACACAACCACTGTCTTCTCACAGCCATTCCATTTCTCAAACCAACTGTTCAGAGAATTCACCTGGTCTCGAAACATGGTGTTGGATTTCATTGTGAAACTTTCTTTTCTTTTCAAGTGTTGCTTCTACCTGTCCATTTTATTCTTTAAATTCTACTACCTGCATTGAATTTCATAAAAAAAATAAAATTGCAAACAATCAAAACAAGAACTTTAATGCATTCATATGAATAGCCTTTTTATTTTGAATCAGAATATGGAATTTGTTAATTTAAAAAACAGGGTTTACTATATCAAACATAAGGGCAGCAAGTTCTTGGCACTCTAGTGTTTGATCTTTAATTGAAATACATATATTGCATAACAACATGTATTTATTAGATACTGAAAAATGTAATTAATCATTGAATAATTTGGTAAGTATTGTGTATAATACATGGTCATCAATTATATAACTTGCACAGGAATGCTATAACAATGTTGTCATTCAATCGATCTATGAACCATGGTGTAATACTGTACATGTATACATGATGACAGCCTCAGATGGTATAATACAAAGTAACAATCTTGTAAATTACAAAAATCTACAATCTAATTATCAACAGCTAATAATTACACTCAATTTGTGAATATAATCCGTTATCACTTGAAAAGAATCATCATCTAACTCAATTTGAAATCTGCATGCACTCAAAATTGTGCCAGGTACAAGAATACAAGGAAATTGAATTTCATTGTTATTTTTTTTCCTGTCCAGGAAACAAATGATAGAGTACAGGTATTCCAATAATAATGTTGGAAAAGGTTTTGGAATTCCCCTATCAGTCAGTTTTGAGAGTTTAATAATTAACTATTTATAAGTACAGTGATGTGGGTGGAAGGGGTCAATAAAAGTTCCACCCACTGCAAATGTGTTTTTCACCACTGGGTGAGTTCAAAACATGAAGGAGTTCTATATCGAGTGATATCATTTTTAACAATTGTCATGAGTTATATATTCACAATAGATGTTCATAATCAATATTTCCTAATTGCTTTAAGTAAATAATAATCAAGTTGTTGTTGGGATTCCTTATACCAAGGGCTGGTATGAATATGACCCACATACAGTCACTCGGAATAAAACAGTGCTAAAAATTGTCAATTTCACAGTCCATAACAACCATTCTGTCAAATTAGGCTCGATCATATACTAGCAGAAAAGTAAGATGTTGAATAAATTAATTATATGACATATCTACACTATAGACTGTGTAATGTTTATCACTGCATGGGTGAATTTTGATTGCACCAGTGAAGTGGTTACTGAGATACCCAAAGATGTAAACAATGACAAATATCTGTTGATCTTCTTATCTTCATATATTAAAGTGACTGAAATCGAAAAATCGCACATAAAACATTTTTACACTTTTGTACAAATATCAGTATATGTCAAAATAAATTTTAGGGTCGAGATCTTAGGTGTGTCTAAAAACCCCTTCGATGCGCAAAACATGACAACACAAGGATGGGAAATAGAAGTTCCAAAAGTCTTAAAGAATAAACAGTATCAAATCACTCATTTTTTACTCTGACGAGTGACATTAATTTTATAAATTCACAATGTATATTTTCAGTTAACAAACAAGTTGATTTGGGAACGGTTTGTGGTGTTACAAAGAAAAATATTCCCGTCAAACACGAAACACTGGTCTACATATTTCACATTTTGTGACACAAAACGTGAGTCTATTATCAATACCAAGGAAAAACAAAGATTATTGAGACTTACATTTGATGCTCTCCGAGACTTAACACGACAATACACTACATTCTTTTGGGAAATACTATTCTATTTTCGTACCACATGTTGAAAGGGATACTAATACAGTGACGTCACGATTGCGGAGTTTACAAATGGCGGCAAATGAGTCAAAACAAATGAACTTTTTGTCCGTAAATCATTTTCATGACAGGAAAAATGCAATATCTTGGGCTGTACACGTAATTTGTTGTACAAATAGCATATGATAAATACAGGGTATTTCAGGAAAACCTCAAAAAGCACATATAACGTGGGTTTCATGTTTTGACAGTTCTTGTGAACTTTAGCCGCAGCGCCCTCTGCCTCGTAGGTGCGGATCAACATTGGCGAGCTGGTGTTTCTTTTTTTTGGGGGGGGGGGGGTTAAATGTTTATCTAATATACATATGATATTGATGTAGAATATACTTGATCCAGCTCCACATTAGACTAGAGTCAATAGAGTTGTAGGTGATCAAATAAGTAATTGTAAAAATAAAAATTTCATTATAATGTCTACAAAAAGACTTCTAAAAAGAAACTTAATTGAGCATGACATTTTATGCCGGTATACATATAGTGAATAAACAATAAAGTTATGATGATTCCTTACGTTTTACATACAATATCACAAAAATATTTGAGATTGGTATTTAAATTAAAACATGATAGGATGCAAAAGGCAAGATTTCATACTACACTCAACTTGAATTAAAAGAAAAACAAATGAATATATGGGTCATTATCAAAATATACAGACTTTTGAAAAATGTAAAACATATATATAATAATGTCAATGGTGTAACACGTCTCATTTTCCAGATTTAAGAAAACACAATTGCAATTAAATAGCCAAGCTTTCTTTATTATGACAGTATCTAACTTGTAAAATTGATAAATAACAATTTTAAAAAATGCTCAAATTATAAATGAAATGGAAGAAAAAGTAAAATAAAGTAATTAAATAACGTCATGTGGTGTAACAATTTTGTCAGTGGTGTAACAACAATTTTTGGTTACACCACTGACCGTTATACCACTGATGTATCCATAGTAAATGTAGCAGTATGACCCAAGAGAACAGAAACTACACAAAGCTACATAGCCTATGTTATAATGTGATAAACATTCATCATTTATGTGAAGAACTTTTTTGTTCTTTCATTATAGAAAACCTTAAATAGCACATTATCCCACTGACACAGTTTACATTGTATTTTTCTGAGCATACTAACATTTCCTGACATATTTTCTCTCACAATGATGTCATCACCGATATGTTTATCTTTTTAGCAGCAGTGAATGATGTCACTATGATCTGGGGAATTCCAACTTTAGTACAACATCATTTACTTGATGTATTTTAAGATATTTTTAAATAATTTGCCTTGTTACACCAATGACAATTTTTTTTATACAATTATATATCTCATCAAATTCATTGTTTTTAAAAGATAACTTGTTAAGGAGCATAGCAGAAATTAAAATATGAATGTTGTTTTGACAATTAACGGTGATTTTTGGAATAAAACATCAATATTATTGAAGATATTGTAGGTTAACGGAAAAATTTAAAGACAACATAAATTCACTGATATCTCATAACAAATAATATTTTTTTTTATACTTTAAGCAGTAAAATTGTCAATTTATTTGTTCAACAATAAAGTTTTAAGTTTCTAAAATCCAATGGTACTGTATATATTCCCCAAAACATTATTTTTCCCCCTTTAAATTGACACTGACGCAAAAGACTGCATATTTGTATAATGACCCATATATGGTAGGTCAAATTCACAAAAATTAGCCAAATATAGTTTAACAGTTGACAAACTAAGTTTATCAACTGTTATAACTATAGTTTACGAAACGCAAACTAAAGTTATCGTAACTATACAGTTTTCATCTAACAAACCATATTTAACGGTAGTAAAGTATGTATATTTTACGAATGCTAATCTAAGTTTTTCTGTCTGTAAATAAACGTTAACCATAGATTTGCTGATAAATATAGATTCAAATCTGTAAACTATAACTTGATTTACATTCCGACGGTTACCTATAATTAAGAGCTGTTAATCATAGTTTCTCAAATCGTTAAACTATATTTATCAGATAAACTATGTTTTGCAATCGCAAATAATTAATAGTGTTTAGTGTTTATTATAGTTTACACTTCTGAAACATAGATTAACGTCATTAACTATAGCTTTACAGTTGATTAAACTAGCTGCACTTTCTTATAAGTATGAAAACTCATAGCATCTGCTATCCAACTGGTGTCATTCTGCCGGTTACAAATTTACAAGTTTATTGTTCAAATTCAGTGCTATTATTTAATGTCATTTTTTACAATGAACAAGGATCGAACAGCAGGGAAATAAAAAAACAAACCATAGCACTATTTATTTTCATCCACACTGAGTGAGTTGTCTCCCCAAAGTAAAGTACGAGAGTCAATAATATGAATTTCGCCAAATCTGAGAAATTTATTAACAAATTCTTCCCTAAGAGTAGCAACAAGTGAGTTAGGACAAGTGAAAAAAAAGGATGTGCGTCTTCAATCCTTCCACATGAACAGAGAGGGCTTGATATAACAATACATCTATGAAGATCTAAGATCTAAGCACGGTACAAATCTGTAAAATGTGGACCCAGTGGCCACATTTCCAACCCCTTTCAGTTTGGGGGTATTTCGAATCACGTGTGTACACAATGACCGCAGCCGTATTACTACACCCGTGTGTAGAATATTTTTTGGGGTGGGGGAGGGGGGGGGTTACTTGCTTTTGTTTATGCAATGTAATAGCTAATAAATTCGAACTTTGTATGTGTAGGTGGATTACCTAGACTGAGCCATTTTAACAAGAGCTTGGACTTGGAGCAGTACGTGAGAAACTTTGATAAGACGAAGGCGGGGGTCTACTCATGGTTAAATGTCCAGTCATTGACTAGTACACTGGACCAAAGTTCGTAGTGTTCACCCAATATAATGTATTGATCATATGAAATAAAACATATTCGTTTGTATTGCCGTCGGGGTGACTGATTTTCATCTCACTCTCAAGGGATCAAGAACGATGTAGCAATTTCGACCTCTGGTTTCGACCCAAGACCTGGGCCTTTGTTGGATATCATGAACACTTCCTGTTTGGTTGAATTTCTTCCAGAGGCTTTCGAATTTTGTCGGTTGTCGATGGAAATGAAGATATACTTAAAGCATTGAAAAATCATGTTAAAATGACCTTTTATACGGATTGCCAAATAGTTTTAACAATTCAGACACCAACAATCCAAGGTTCTGTTTTTTTTTCTTCCATGGTCTTTCGGCAAATTTTAAGTGTTTTTCGTTTGAGACTATTATTAAAGACTAAAATCAATCGCAAAAAGTTGGCATTGATATGAAGCAAGTGCTAAAAAACACTAATTTCTTTTTTTGAGATTTCGTCACGTGTAATTGATTTCAATTGACATTGTTTTATTTTATCTGTGCTATTGTTGAGAATACATATCGGTAAAGAAATGTTGAAAATTTCATATCATTTTATTTCATAATTTTCAAATTATTCTATTTTTCGGGGGAACACTTAGAAGATTTGTTAAATGTATATACGAACACATTGTATATATGAACACATTGTATATATGAACACATTGTATATATGTCCACATTTATTTGACAGCTTGTTTTGATGAACAAACTGGATAGTAGCATCCCACCGAAAGTCCAAACTCTTGTTAAAACGACTCTAAAACTAATTACTGCATGTGTCCTTCGTGAATTTACAGGTGGCGTGTGCAGGCGTGTGCAGGTAATGCATAGGAGTGTTATTAAATTTAAAACAGTCAAAATAATGGTTTCTTTACTCTATCAAGATTGTAGGAAAATGATATGAACTAAATTGATAATAATATTATTTTTGTCGGACTGTGTTTTGCAAGTTTAGCAGCTGATTCGAAATACATGTCATAAAAACCCCTTTCAAAGTCGTTTTTTTTTTCCAAAAAAAAAAAAAAGAAAGATATTTTATGACATACATATGTTTCCTGACAAAATCCTCTTTCTGTTGATCCCAAACAATCAATCAAAAACTTGTTAGAGCCGTTTTAACAAGAGCTTGGACTTTCGGTAGGATGTAACTATCTAGTTTGCTCATCAAAACAAGCTGTCAAAATATTGACCTTCCGTCTTTTAATTCGCTAAGAAAAGCTAAACAATTGTCGAAATCACCAATCGGTAAATTGTGTTTGTTTTCTTCCTCTTCCGAGATCTGATCTGTTTGTGAAATTGACGTTGATATGCAGCCCTGGATGAAGTCGGGCAAGTGCGCTTGCGTTCAATGTATCCCAATCTAGTAGCCAATACTCAGTAACTAGACAGTTAACCATGAGTAGACCCTGCCTTCATCAAATCGGAGTTTGACAAGAACTGCTCAAAATCCAAGCTTGTTAAAACGGCTCTATTTACATATTTTGTAACCAAGTTGTAAAAAGTGATCTGGAAACCTCAAATGACTGTAGTTTAGCCCAGATCAAAACAATTGTCCGCGGTAAATAGTATAATAGTCCACCAAATTGTGAAATGATAGTACTAAAGAAATTTAGATTCTTTAAAACTTCAACCAAACCTGTCTTATTATACATGTACGATTTTAAATTTTGATTTGAAGAAATCTAAATGTTCGTAAAGGAAAATAATCAGGCAGCTTCACCACCAGTATCGTCATTTGAAAAACCTATATACGATGTATCAAAATATTTTCTTTGAAATACAAACAAGCTATTTATAACTTTTGGCAAAAGATAACACGATGCATTGTAGTTGTGATAGGACGCTAGTAATTTACTAGTATATGCTGATCTTTATGTAGCCATCGTTTGCGTATATATATACTTTCATTTTGATACATTTGTGCTGTGTAGATCTCCAAAAAGGTTTTTTTTTATTTCTATAATCCAAAATCGGCTTTATCCAAAAAACATTGTATCTTTTTTAAATTGTAGAGGGAGAGGCAGGGGTGAAATTTATATGCATATTGCTTGTTGCACAATATCTTATGTGCATCATATATGTAGTAAAAATATTGTGTATGAGAGTGAACGACTCGTGTATGAGAGTGAACGATATGCATAATGTAATTTTCAAAAAAATATGGAATGTTAGAAACATACAAAGATATGTTCCTGAGCCTTTCAAATGAACCTTACAATTTATAAAAATAGACCCCCCCCTCCCCCCAACAACAGCAACCCCCCCTCCCCCAAGCAAACCCATCATGCTACATATATATGATAAATGATAGACTAATCTTACACATCGTACTTGCTGTCTTTCTGTGTCTTCGATCACTATTTATAAGATGCATCCATTAAGAATTCCCTCGACGTCAAAGATACATGTATGGAGATGTTTGACCTAATTTATTGATTCACTCATAATTGATTTTTTGGGTAGTTTGAAATATTATTACTTTGGATTTTTTGTATATTAGATTTCACTTACTTGTAGAAAATTGATACACGATCTTACTTTTCCTCATTGATATTATTTTGATATTAAGTATGTACTTAAAACGAGGTCGTCGCTTCTTGTGTATCATGCAAGACCTTAATCCAAGTCGCTTAATTTATTATGGTGCAATTGCAAACAAATATTCACTGTGTAAATTAATTGTAATTGAAGGCCAATATTTGCAAATGATTACAACATGAATTTCAGAAAAGTTTATGCTATCCACGTTTCATAACATACTAGTATAGGGAAGTATATATAAAATCATTTATTTGTATATAGATTATATATTTAGATTGCTTTATAATCATCTTGAACTAGCTTTGCCTTCGTATTCTTTGGATACACAAAGGCAATTTAAGTAAAAAGTAAACATCCACTCTTATTTTCGCGTGACATTCTGCCAGTTACAAATCAGTCTGACTAAAGCCGGCCCCTACTATTTTAGACTTTATTGACCCTTACGATAGTTCTTTAGATACTACAACAAAGTGAACAGTAGGGACTAGTGTCATGTTGTAAATTAGGAATTTACTGGGTGGGTGTAAATACAAAATTTACAACATGTCATGTTGTAAATTGTGTATTTACACCCACCCAGTAAATTCAAAATTTACAAAATGACACTAGCTTTAGTTGTTGTTGTTAGTTTAGTCAGACTGGTAAAAAATTAAAATTTTATTTATTTATTTAAAACAGTAAATATTTAAAATGATATTTTACGAAGTATTTTTATTTACAATATAAGTAAAGTGTATATAATGCAGAAAATAGCCTTTACATTGTATCATGGTGCGGATGTAAATTTTAAAAGTTTATAACTGTAGTTTTTCAAAGACCTAAATTCTCTCTAAACTATAATTTCAGAGAGCTCGATGGTCGTGGCCATTTTTTAGACTGTATTGATCTCCTTTATAAGGAGAGCTCTATATAAAAATATAGAAAAGTACCCAAATTCAAAAGGTGAAATATATGGACTTTTTCTTTACTAAATAATACTTCAAAGCTAATCAAATCATATCTCAAAATTTTAGGCAGACCTAATGGTTAATTTGTTGATCATCCAGCCTCCATAAACATATTTTATTGATAACTCCAATAGATTGGGTAACGCGCAATGCCAATACCAACAATATAATCTATAAAGTCATTACAGAATGCAAGCATGACGTTAAATTTAACATGTAAATAGAACGAAGAAAAAAATGGGGAAAAGGTTCATTATTAATGTGTACACTGATGCACTTTTAAGTTTCATACATAACACACTGCTTCTTAAATGTTAAATTAAACATTCTATAATATTTTTTTTTTAATTATGAAATTGGTTAAATTTCACTTGATCACTCATATTTTCTTCAAGGGATAAAGACTTTCAATAATATGCTTATCATTTTTCTTTACAAAAAATGTTTTAAAATTGTACAAGCATCTTTTATTTACGAAAAGGTTAAGGTATTTTTGTTTTATGCATTGTGTCCTATGTTTTATCATTCGGTTTAATTGTTTTTATTAATGTCATTAAAGCATAATATATATGTACCAAATATTTTGTTTTTCTTTTAAGCCCGGTATATATACCAAAAATTGTCTTTTTTTCTCAAATTAATTACATGCGGGTGACTGCCCTTTGCATATTGGTATTTGATATTTTCTGCACACACACACACACACACACACACACACACACACACACACACACACAGAGAGAGAGAGAGAGAGAGAGAGAGAGAGAGAGAGAGAGAGAGAGAGAGAGAGAGAGAGTTTGTTTTATATGAAAATTCCTGGTGTGCATCATATATGTATATACATGCAGTAAAACATTGTTTAAAAAAGATATTCCTAATTCAAGATAACACATGATAGCATAAGATTTCGATAATACATATATTATAATTATATTTTAAACTTTCTTTTACTATATCTGGCATATAAAAATTTAAATAGGGCCTAACTCATGAACAAGGGGCCATGAATTTCACAATTTAGTTAGAGGTCTTCATGGACATCATAACCATGCACCTAGTTTTTCTCAAATGTATATGAGAGTAAAATAGGAGACATATCCTTAGATTTAATGTGTTCAGTCCTAGGATCTATACATCTGACCCAGGGGCCCTAAATTTCACAATTTTGGTAGAGACATTCTTGCTTATCAGTATCATGTTCTTAGTTTCTCTGCTGAATGTCCAGTTGTAGAGAAGAGGTAGGGGTCATGAATTTCACAATTTATGTTCCCCTCCCTTTATGGATTCTACACACCAAATATAGTCAAGTTACCCCTTCTAGTATTACACAAGAAGGAAATGTTCAGATTTCAACGCATGACCTAATAAAAAAGAAAGCGATTGAATTGTTTTCGAAAATTTCATCTTGTATAATGATAGAAGATTGCAATTAAAATTCTAGGAAAATTCATACGAATAATAAACTGAATTGAACTTAAGTGCAATAAGTACATTTTACACGCTTTTCTTCTGCCATGACACAATAACTGGTTTTCAGATGTCTTTATTGGGCACATGAATTATATACGAAATGATATCAAAATCTCGTTATTGACCATTTTTAATCGACATTTGTTGAACATCTTTCATAATTTTTGGCGGTAAGTCGAATGCAATTTAACAACGAAAATGATTTTTTCATGTCTGTTCGGTACTTGTTTAAGATTTTATTTCTTTAATAATAAGCCAAACAGCCTTGACGATTACCTGAGTAGTACTCAGATGGATAGATGGAACTGTCAAGGAGTCTTATGTTTGTAATTTAAAACCTATTCCGAGACTCCTCTAGCAATAGGTTACGGTTACCCGAGTTGCTCAAATAAATACATGTTCACTATACGGCTAAATTTGTCAACCCCCTCCCCCTCCAACCCCTATCCCATGGGCAGTCAATTTCACACTACTAGAAAAGGACATTATGGACATAATAAAAATGCACTTGGTTTATCTTCCACGACAGAAGAAAATATTATAAACATTTTATACATTTTCTTTAAGGACCTGATTGCCTGACACAGGGGCCGTGAATTTCACAAAATAGGTAGAGGGCTTCATAGACATCAAATTAACAATGCATTCACATTATCCCCCCCCCCCCCCCCCTCTGCTATGGATGAAGAGAAGATTATCGAAGATTAAATACATTTCCACTACATGGCCCTATTGGCCCCACCCAATCTACTGAGCAAAGGGGCCATGGTTTTAACAATTTTGGAAGAAGGCTTCATGAACATTATTTTGATACGATAAACAGTTAATCGGTCGGAACAAATGCCGAATAATCGACTGGTAATTTTGCGATCGAATGCCATCCCAAACACAGATGACACTCGATGGCTCGAACTTCTATCTCTGGATGGTCTAGATCTCTTGAAGTGAAATCACGGAACGGTTTTTGTTTCTCTACATAAATGGATTGGTAGATTGGTTATTTTGCAATCGACTGCCATCCCACATACATGTACCTGTATGATATACATGTATATTTGTTTATCACAACGTGCATGGTGGTTATTATTTGATGTTTCTTGACTAATATATCACATACAATGGCGATTTGTTAGTTATCGCATCCATTTAACTAGCTAATACCAAAATACACAAAACTGTCCAATTTCAAGTCAATCAGCAACCATAATATAGACGTCTTAAACCAATGGTAAGTGTATTAGCGATTGGCGACGATGCATAATAAAAAAATTCCTTTCGTGTGTCAACATAATGAACTGGGGTTCGAGGCATAACATGCATCAAGATCTGACATATGCATCCATTAATAAATTCTGCATCATGTTAATATGGTTCCAAATATTAGACTGTTTCAAATAAAGTATGATACATCGCGCTCTCTCTTAAACATGCCGCGGAACTGCCTTAACAGATCTATCATCGATTGATTCCATACATGCTCTCGTGTTGCCATATCATATATTAAAATTTGATAACAGTTCACACCATAATGCATATTAATAAACTGTTATTTTTATTTATTTCATTCATCACAATGACAAAACATACATATATATATATATATATATATATATATATTATATCCTATTAAATAATACTTATTTTTCAAAATACAAAACACAAGCATCACAATTTCTCAACATGATTATAAATGTTTATTAAAACATACTAATGTACACTAACTATATTTCTATAGTTTGCCTGTCTTCGCGTTTATAAAACATCAAGATTTCAGCAAACTTAAAAATATTTAATCAAAAGTACTGATAAAAATAGGTATATAAAGATACACTTTGAGTTTGTAAAATAAACAATTCATAGTAAATAAATAAAAAAATTAATAATAAAAAGGTGATAAAATGTTTTTTTTTTTTTCGATGATCACATTTCAAAAGAGATTTAAAAAACACTGGCATATAATTCAGTCAATGATTTCATATAACATAGTATAATTATAAATATACATGTGTCTTTCAATTTTAATTCTCATCATCTTCAATTTTTTTATAGAAACTTTCTACTTTCTAGAGTATTCATATTAAATTAATCCAGTTAATCCAATGCACGAGACATTACCCGCCAGTGAACAATGAAGGGCAGTTACTTCTAATATTAAATAAAATTTTCTTTTAGAAAAATAGAATTAACGGGCTGGAAATAAATGTGAAATACAGATACATGTATTTCATTTGTTGGCGTATCAAAATTCCTGAAAACGAGAGTAAATAGGTCGACATAGTATTCAGTCAATGTAACATATATGAAGACGCCCATGCATATATATCTAATACAAACACTGCCAGTAACTACATGTAAACTATAAGTTTTTATCCTGTTCAAAAGTCACCACACTTCAGTCCTTGTCATAGTAAACGCATGATAATTTTTTTTATAACTATGAATAGAAGCATATTTTGAGAGGAAAAGAATCAATAAACTATTAAAAATGGCGATAAAAATGACAAAATGTGTATATGTAAGCATTTTAAGATATTTCAAAATTATCCAAACATCACGTCAAAGTATTATATACTTTGTATATAATAAAAGCTCAACGGTTTATAGATGTGTATGCAATACAGCTCAATGATGAACAAAAAAGGCCGCAGGAAATTCGTGCCTTGGCAAAAAAACTAGTATTGTGAAGATGCGATAGTAATATCCTCTTCAATCAATAATATATTGGAATGTATTGTACACATATTTTCAGAAATATTGTGTTGTTAATTAGGGGTCTTTCATCACCTGATGAGGGAAAGGAATTCCTCCCGCGTTTTCGGATCCTCTCGGAAGACACCCAGCATGGTACTTGTTACAGTTTTACTGTTGATCTTCTGAACCCCTCGCATCACCATACACATGTGCCTGAAATAAGTCAATACAATTATGTTGAAATTAAAAAAAGTCTTATATATATCTCTACATATCTAACCATGTGCATTATTGAAATAGGGATATTCAAATAAGAATACAACTACAGGTATTATTTTAAATAAATCTTATAAATTTATAGTAAGTTTGATAAGACTTTTTCAATTGTATAATTACTGTTTTGGATAAAATTACTTCCAAAAAGTGTCACCTTATCTTTATCATATTTTAAATTTAGAAAGTGTAATTACATTTGTAATACTATTAAAAATTTCCTTTAGTTTAACTACTAGCAATCTTCTCTTTGCTAAAAAAATATATATACAAAATAAACTCAGATTATTAATCCTTTTTCACCTAATTAAGTTTAATTTTTCATACACTACACTGAAAAATTGTTTTTTCATTCATAAATACATACGTAGCCTCAATAACGACTCCTACTCCCGCCGGCTGTATAGCTTCTGTAAGGGCAACTGCAATCTGCTTTGTCAACCTCTCTTGAACTAAATTAGTAATAAATACATTAAATTTTCAAAAAAGCAAAGGAACTCTTGGGACAATAAATAATTTATCAAAATTTCCATTGATAAAAATTCCATACATGAAAAATATTTTTGGAAAGAAAATTTTTTTCCATGAATAAAATTTTTAAAAAATCTCATGAAAGACGGCTTGAACAAAGTTTTGATGGAACTTTTGATTATTATAGGATGTCTTTTTGTCTATAGACAATACCAGAATTTCAAATAAAGATATGATATCACTTAAAAGGGAAGACATATTTTTTTGAGTATAACTTTTTGTTATGCAGATATAAAACCCAGAGCAATAAAAAGACCCCCCCCCCCCCCCCCCCCCCCAACTTCTTTCAATAGGACTCAGAAACAAACCATAAGCTTATAAAAATTTCAGTCTCTGCATGCGAGTTCAAAACTAATTTTAAATACAGTTGATAAATAATGTTTAATTTAATACATTAAGTCTGTAAGTAACTTACACATTTAACATCGATTCACAAAAGAGATGTAAACATACTAGTAAAAAGTTAAGGTGGTATGGGACAGCTGTCGATATTAATGTGGATTAAAGTACATTAAATCAATATATCTTCACCAGTTTAGAATTTTCAAATTTTACATTACTTGACCAACGTTTTAAATTTTTTTGGGAAGTTAAAAATTTAAAATCACCAGCTGGATTCGAACTCAGGACTTATAATTCCGTAGCGAACCATCTAACCCACTGCGCTACGCTGTTATAGATGACAATTTTGAGAAAGAAACTATTTATAAATTTACCCTCGATTTTATTGTTTATTTCGATAAATAGTCACAAGATGGTGTCCCAAACCACCTTAAATGCTTCCTTCGGTGCATCATGCTGCATGGGTCGGTAACATACGACATTTTGATATTACAACTTCCCCTTATGTTCCTTTAAAATGTTAGCGACGTAATATCAAAACAGCATGTTATACCGGTGCCATATATTGAGGACTCCCACCCCCGGGGAAAAAAAATAAAGAAAAAAAATAAAAAAATAAAAATAAAAATGGCTATATAGTGACTAGTGAGACTTTTTTCCCTAAGCCATAGTGAGGCTTTCCCCCTCCCTGATCGGTTGGGTTTAAGTTATCGCTCTTCGATAGATATGTGCATTAGAAATTGTTTAATATAAATTACAGTATTATATTAAACAATAGCGAGCTTAATATCATTACTGACCCAAATTGTTTCATAACAAATCAAAGTACAATGCATCAGACCGGACAAAGAAAAAGAGACGAGCTGCACTTTGCTTTGATTGATTTAATTCACCAGAAAGGTATTGAAATTAATACATCAAACTAAAAGTGCGAATTCAGAGTACGATTTTCATGATTTTATCGCCTTTGTGACATAACTTTTGGATCTACCCTCGATTCTTTTAAAATCGGACTATCGCACGTTAAAAGGATGTGATGATTTAATGACAATGTTCTAAATACAATACATGCCGATGTGTATTAAAATACCAGACAGTTTGAGTGTGATTTATGACATTTTTTCTTGTTTATATGCTATCTGTATATGTTAAAAACTTACTAAAAAAAAATAATATACGTACATGTTCATTTTTCCCCAATGATCTTATCTACATGTTTCAATCATTCCAAAATTATTTATGGCTTACTTCTTTTATCCTGAAATGCTAACCTTTAACACTGTTAACAAGAGGCCTACAGGCCTTGACATTCACCCGAATACCATAGCCCTTAGACTGACCTGTCAAGGGGTATCATTTTTGCATTTTAAACTTCATTTTGGAGTCTAAACCCTAACCCGAGACTCCTCTGACCGTTTCGCCTGCCTTTTAATAAAATGGGGTGAGGGGGAGGGGGCAAGAGTCGGAAAAATCTCGGATTATCTATAACCTAGCTCAGGTTCCAAAAATTGTAAACTTTTGGTAAAAAGTGAAACTGCAGGCCTTTAACGGTTACTCTTTCATAGCATTTAGATTAATTTATAATGCACACAACATGCATACAGTTTATTTCTACAAGAATAAAATGCACAAGATATTAAAGTAGATTTCCTTAAATAGAACACATATCTATTTTAATATTGCAAAGTGATAATTTACCTGCTGGTTTTCAAGATGAAGTTAAAAATGTAAAAGTGTTAACGGACGACAAACGGCAATAGGTTACCCGAGTGACCTTAAATAAACTACATACGACCATATTCGACCCCCCCCCCCCCCCCCCCCCCCTCCAATGGGCAGTGCATTTCACAATTTAAGAACGGTTACTCACAGTACATTATGTACACAATAACAATGCAGTTAGTTTATCTCCCATGATTAAAAAGTACAGAAGGAAATAATATAAAATTCAACAAATATTCACTATGTGGCAATACATGTATTGGCCCTACCCAAAGGTCCTGTATCCCTGAACAAGGGTCATCAATATCACAATTTAGGTAGAGAGCTTCATGAATGTCATAACCTTTCAGTTTATCTCCCCTGCTGTGGTTGTAGAGCAGACAATTCTTTAAGATTGAATACAATTCCATGATATGGCCATATTGGCCCTGCCCAAGGGCTTGAACCCCTGACCCAGAAGGAATGCATTTCACAACTTTGGTAGAGGGCACCATGGACTTCCCATGCATTTATTTTTTTCCCCAACATGTTTGGGAGTAGCGAAGATTTTTGAAAATTTGGCCTATTTTTGCTTTTTTGGCCCCGCCCATGAGGCCCCGGCAGTAATATGGTCATGAATTTCATAATTCATATTCCTCTTATCATAGAGATGCTTCAAACCAAAAATGGTAACAATTGGCCTTGTAGTTTTCAAGTTAAAAATGTAAAATTTTTAACGGAAGATGCACGATGATGAACATGATGAACGGACACCAATTGCAATAGGTCACCTGAATAGATAGGTCACCTAAGTCACTCAAGTGACCTGAGAACTTATTCAAATGCTATTATTAATTTGTATGAAAGAGAAATTTTCATTTACCGGTAAACACCAAAATCGCCAGTTTGCAGAAACACAATTTTATCATTACAATAATAAGACTATTCCGGAAACTATATTGATATTTAAGGGATCTCGCTATAAGGGAGAGATGGAGACTGGCTAAATAGTGAGGTAATGGGGGGAGTTACTATATAGCCAGGATTCTGGGGGGGGGGGGGGGGAAATTCACTATATAGCCACCCTTCCGGGGAGGGGGTGGGGTGGGAGAAGCTCTCTATACAGCACTGGCTCTTGTGGTTCAGTGGCTCATACATGCCAAGACTTAATTGATAGTGATCATCCACGAGCCTCAGTGTACTGTTTTAATGTCTACCATGCCATAACGACTCTCCTAGATAATATTTGCTGTATTACGCTTTACTTGTTCCTTAATAATAGTTAAAATAATGAGCACTAGTACATGTGTACATAATGTACAGTGTACATAATGTACAGTTTAAAAAATGTAACAAAAGTATGATAAATTTCCAATAATTCATTCAACAAAAAATAATGATAAATACATGCAAAAGAAAACTTTCTGATTATACATAACTATAGGGTAATGCATATCAGATTTAAAATAAAAATCATTATAACATTCTTTTAAAACTGGGAATTTAAGATACATAGAAATATATAATGAAGCAGTTAAATTATATATGACTGTACTTGAAATAGAGTGTATTAAAATCTATTCCAAGATTTTTTACAGGATATAAATATGAATATGGTAATTATGTAAAGTGTATCAGTATATTAAGAAATGTTTTATGGATAAAAGAAAGACTATGTGATTTGCTTGCAAGATATCATGCTTCTCATCTAAGACCTCTCCAATTCTAACTACTGTACTTTTCATGCTTGAACTATCTTGCACAATCATTGTAATTCCCCTGGAAATAACAGTAGAATCAAATGCCAAATCTTTTACTAGAATTCATCCATGAAATAGCATTTTATCTAAAATTTCTATTGCAAAATTGAGAGAAAAAGTGGAAAATGTTAGTAAAATGGAATTTTTTGGATGCATCTTATATTTACCATCCAACTCTGTTCAGATTCCTAAAATTTGATATACATGTAGAGAAAGGTTTTGACCATCACTTAACATTGCCAATTATAACATATATATAACAATTACATCTACTTTAAACCAGGCCTCAGGATCATGAAGCATTTTCAGACTTAAGTCAAAATTTCAATGAGTTATAAAATAATTGTTTATTTTAAAATGATAATTGAAGCATTGTTTAGCTGCTTGCACTTTGCATTCCTAATGAAATTCTAGTTCTTAATGTACAAAAACTGCAGTTAATGGATTTTAAATATTCCTTAAACATCAGTTTTAATTTCTAAATGTTTATTTGGATGCTATTTAAATCTGGATTGACAATATCTAATTGCCACCTACATACTTGGTGATTTCAGTTTTATTGGTAACCTTAGCTTAGTACTCTATGATTATAATCATAACTGATAACCAATAGATTTAAATTAAATCATCTGTACCACGCATATAAAAAATCTATCAAAGTCTGCAGGGATTAAACACAGCAAACCAAGTATTATAGCATGTATGCAATGAATATCTGCAAGATTTACTAGCAACCTCTGCATAAAGAAAGTAATTGTTGTGAACCTGTTGTTTGATGTATAATAATATCAAATAACATGTAAATAGAAGGTAGATGGAATGGTTACCTGCATTGCAAACTTGTTGCTTGATGTATGAAAATCAAAAAGATAGAAACATCTACTTGGTTGTGCAAATCTATTCAACTGTTGTTTAGTTTTCACCGGCTATTCATAAATACAAAGGGATGCCTATAATACTTGGTTTACAGTGTTTTACTCTATTCCCATAAGAATGATTCATCTTAGATTTTGCATCCAATCTTGCAATAAGCTTAATATTGAATATACCCCCTCCCCCCTTAAAAGAATATTAAAATAGAAAATAAACTAGATTCATTTTTAGAGATAACACCTAAGTTATATCAGAAAAACAGGATTAAATTACATGTATATCAGAAAAATGGGAGAAATATACACTTTGTTTGCTTGTAATTTACCTTGCAGTCTTCTACTGAATACTTCAACAATTCTAAGGAAAAAAAGAACAGTTAGTTTATTATATCATAAAATCTTAGATTTTTCACTCTATTCACTTTAATATCCCATTTTTTTAAATTTGACATGCATTTAACTAAATTATATAAAAAATCTAAACTGATTGTTAATAACCAAGTTAATATATATTATTTACCAATTAAACTGTTAAACCTTTTTTTCAAATATTTCACAAAAAAATTTAAATAATTTAAAATAAAAATATGGATCAATTGACTTCTAATAAAAATAATTACCTTGCTAGTTTACTTAAACCAAGAACACGTTTGTTTGGCAAATACCCAATAGATACCTGGGAGAGAATTAATAAAAACAAATTAATCACGGTATTAAAACAAATATTGTTAGAAGCATTCAGTTTTCAGCGCTCTTATAAAATAGGTTGATGCTGTAGAAATCAGAATTCAGAAGAAATACATGTACCAACCTTTCCCATAAAGGGTACCATGTGATGTTCACACAAAGAGAACATTTCAATATCCTTCACAATCACCATTTCATCATGGTCTTCATCGAATATAGCGTCATTTAGAATTTCTGAATAATAAAAAATAAACCCCAAAAATGTTGGTGCATGAAGAAAAAAAAATTCTGCACTGAATTTTTTTTATCATCATTTACAGAAATATGAAGTCATTATGAATAAAAATTAGGAATATAAAACAATGAAAGAATTTCCCATTTTGCAAAACTGCCTTAAAACAATTGAATCTTTTAATGAAAGATCAATATCTACATGTATACAATTTTCATTAAAAAAATGTTGATGTTGTTGCATAACTGGTAGACAAATCACTGAAATAAAATGGGGAAATAATCTGTCATCAACATCCTATTTATTTCCCTATTCTTTTTGTTAAAGCTTTACAGATTTAATGGAGACATGAGTATTTAAGAAATGTCTCCAAGTCACAAGAAATGCTTCCTAATCCTTCTTCATCTGCTCATACATATCTTTGCATTAATGAAAGTTTAATTTCAGCTATCAGTGCGTCTAGAGAAATTAGAGGAGAAATACTAATCTAATACTTGCTTCATGTGTACATTAGGCTTGATGTATCTCTTATTTTTGCAACCATAGAAACATCAAGTTAAAAATACTCAAGCTAAGCAATCAAGTGGGAGGGATTAATCTTTTGGATTCGGTTTTATTTTGTCAATAAATGCTAACACATCATGGTGCAGACAAATTCATCTGAAATTTCACACAAAAATGCTGCTTCCACAATTAGACATAAAATGCCTCAAAGCTAAATAAATACATCCTCCTCAAAAATCAATTGCTTATAGAGGCGGTGATCAGATGAAAGTACAGAAAATGATTGCCTTAAATCAAGACTGTCCAATTTCCCCAAGCCAGAAAAAAAGCCTCCATTAAATTTGAGACAGAATCAAAGCCCTCATGATTTTGCATATGACATCACAATTGGTCATTTACTGATGTCATATGGCAAACTAAACATCAGTTCCATCCTTTCCTCATTTATTTGAACAAATCTGGCCCAATATCCTGTTAGCAAACAAAAACTTACCAAGAGAAACCAACACCCTTGTTAACTGTATTGATGGAATCAATATGTCCATCTAAACCATCATGACTTCAATGTTGATTTTTGGCGTCTGACTAGCTGGCTCTCTTATACATCTCATGAATGGCTTTACATCAATGAATATTGATGTTCTCCCACTGATTTCCAAAACATTTTGTGTTTCGCAATTACATCCCCTATTTATTGCAAAAACTGCCACACTATAATAAAAGCTGGAACTCTCAGCAATTAGCACACTGGGCACTTGCGCTCTTTAATAGCAATTCCTTTTTTATTCAGAAATATACACGGTCTTTACATCTGATACTAAACCGACACTATCAAATACTAATGACACAATATTTTTACATTCTGGCTCTGTAAAAATTTTGTTTGTGCTAAATGTGTCCAAGAGATCTTATAATCAGGCTGTACTATCTATCATTTATAAACAGTACACAACCTTTGAGTGGAAAAAAATTGGATTACTGAGAAACGTTTGATTAGGCAAAGTCTAATAAGAAATGCATTAGTTTCACATTTATGTATTGCAAAGCATTTGATGAAGAATTTTATGGCACTTTTCACCTTAAATTAAATTAAAATAGACACATTCATCACTCATATTTATCGAATAAAAAAACACTCATGGCTAAATTAATCATCATTTATTAATATACTGTACCTGGTATTAAAAGATTTGAACATCACACATACTATATTCTAAAGTCGAGGAACTTTTTTTCTCTGACTTTATAACACTATATGTACATATTATCGACAAATCTTATAACTAGGTATTATTTAAACAATAAAATGCTTTCTTTGGTGATTCATGCAGGATACAAATGTAGCAAAACATTGCAGAAAAAAACATAACCTGCATTTGTATTATGTTAATTTTTTCTGCAATGATTGCTACCTTCATAGTCCATCAAAGATGGCATTTTATTGTTTATATTTACATCATTCTTCTAATAAATTATTGAATCAATTACAGATAGTAGGTAAAAGTAAGTAAATTATTGTTAATGTACATCAGTACATTAGATAAAAGAAAAGTCTTCATATATGGGAATTTGAGTCTGGCATCATCATGATTATTTTGTGCAGTCCGTGATTTTTCTTAAGCTGCTGAAGGTTTCAACCAATCGATAAACTGGTTAGATGTAGATTTCAACAATGAGTGTTTTTTCATTCCAATAATATGAATTTGCTTTTATGTTTGGTTTATTTTGTAGTTTTAATCCAATCTTAAAATACATACTTCTCTACTTTTAAAAAGAATGGAATAATAATTGAAGAACATGGAAATCAAACGTCAAATAACACAATTCACAATACTGATTCATGTATACTATTGTTTCAAACCAAGCAATCCAAATTAATTTGAAGCTTATCTGTTCAAGGTACATGTACCTTTTCAATGTTGCAAATTACATTGCATTACTATATGGTCAAATAAATATATATCATAACCAGAGTTTACATATACAATCAAACTTTGTTATCTCGAACTAGATGGGACTGTTTAAAAACTTCAAGATATCAGAGTATTTGAGATATCAAGGGTAAAATACTGAAAAAAAATAAGTGGTTGGGACTTACAAATCACTTCGACATATCCATTGTATTCGAGATATCAGTGTTCGAGATATCGAAGTTCAACTGTATGATTAAAAAAGATAAAAACATTTAAAAACTAAAAGAGAATTTTGCAAAATTTGTGCAATAGCTGGTAAAAATTATTCAAAAAATAGCAGGTGATCATTAAAAGACAAATGTTATAAGATGCACTAGCTGAGGATGATGCTTTTTCAATGAAAGCAATATAACGCTATCTTAATATGGGCAAGGAGTAGGTCGTCCATTTGGTTCTGAAATGATGACAGAGATGCAATCCTAAAGATCTAAAGATATTTCTTAATCCTCACAGAATAGCCAAACCAAATCATAAACTGTTTAAAAATATGTTTTACTGTGGATTGTTAGGGCAAGTGCAGCATGTAAATTAAATACACCCAGGTTTATATCAATATGATAATAAATTAAGATTTTAGCATGGCTAACCAAATAGATGCAGCAACAACAAATAATGAAATCAAAATAAAATAAATTTTTAGTCTGTTTTTTATAGAATCATTATTTATATAGTATATATTAGCAAAACCACAAGTTTGTGATTGAAGGGTTGGTAAATCATTATAGTTGCATCTCTCATGTCTCTGATGCAATGTAAAGTCTTTGAATGATATGCATCATAATAGATTTCGATTTAGAGTTCAATACAGATTTCTTCCCTTGTTTAAACCGATTGTGAGGTCAGAGTTCAGACTGGCATTTAAGGTTTAGTGTATTCTGCCTTTAAACCCCCCACCCCGAGAATTGGATATGAGCAGCTGTAGAATATTTTTATCTACCTTTAGATTTACTGTAAATTGTGGGTCCCGATTCTGACTACAGAAAATTCAATAGTTCAATGAAAAAAGTATTGTATATTCAAGATCATGATTCATTTTGGCCCATATTTGAAAAGTTACGACCCTTTTTTCTATAATCAAATGAAAACTCTTGTGATTTTAAACATTTTATATAAAAACTATAGAAAGAAATTTTCTCTCCTTAAAATTGCATCTATAATATTCATATTCAAGGATCAAGGACTGCCTCTTATTTGGTATGCTGTAAATTTGTAAAATGCCATTATCGATAACATATATACTGTAAGCATGCATGCAATGCCATGTAAAATTGTAAATTGAAAATAACGAAGGCAATTACCAGTATCATTTACAGTAGGTACATGCATAAAAATCAAAGAAAGCTTTGGTGTAATGCTTACCTATAAAATTTAATTTACTACCTACAATAAAACTGATGGTATTGAAGTTATGTAAGTGCAATCATGCATTTACCAGCATATAATGGACAGTGCATTTTCTTATCAATAGGCAGTGCATTTTCTTTAACTCCATTTTAAGAAGTGTAATGAAGTAATTTTAAAAATGTGCATTGATTGCATTTCCATGCCTGTTTTACATTGAGTGTTTACTAATATACTGAGCTGTGAAATTTTGAAATGTTTCTGAATCAATCAAGGCTGATGATGTTGTGATTTTTGCAACCTTGCATATAGTAAATTATAAAACACTAAACAAATTCTCCTGAAGCTTGGAATGAAAAAGTACATCTATCTCACAAAAAAATAATATCATGATGCATTATGTATTCCATGTACAGAGATTTTCTAGTACCCTGGGTTGAATTCCTTGGACTCTTAAGCCTTCAAACTCAGATTATACACCTTTGATGGACCTTGATATTAACTTTTAATACTGTGAAGTCATCATTATTCGTGGGGGACCACTATTCGTGGCTTTCATGGGTAACCCTTGCCCACAAATTTACATCCCCACAAACGTATATACAAGCATTTGTTTAATATTTATTTAAATTATCCCGCACTTGCTACCAACAAAATCACGTCCCCATGAACCAGGAAAATTTTGGCAGAATGTACAAACAGTTTAATTTTTAATTGTTTTGAGAGTTCAATATGAAAAAAAAATATAGTAATACTTATAACCTGTTTGAAAGACATTTTAGAAATAAGATGTCATTTCAAAAATGTTTATGCTTAAGGGGATATGATAAATTGGTATGGTCACAAGATAAAATCCCATAAATTTCAAAACTAGTGCACTATGTGTCCAATTCCTTAATGCATAATTTAATGTTTTCTGGCTTGTTAAAAGCCCCCTCCCCCCTCGAGCTACTATTTCTGCAGCTACAATGGTTAGTCATGTATCAAACGTTTTGGAGCTTGAGATGTGAATTTTCTAGGTAGTTAAGCACAATTAATGTAATGCATAATAAACTTGAGACAGAGTAGGTTGCTTACATTACATTATCAATGGAAAAGCCAGAGATGTCTGATCATGGATGGATCTAGAGGGGGGTCAACAGGGTCTAGACTCCCCACTCCCCATCTTCTGAAAAAGTTCGAACTAAATAAATTCACAATAAAGTTCCTAAAAATTGGCCTGGAACCCCCATGACAAAAATTATTTATTTAAAGAAACTATTTTACTATTTTTGTGTTTGATAGATTTTTTGTTGTTGAAATCTACGACTCAGTCTCTACAAAAAGTCATTAGTGTATATTATTTACCTACTTTAATGCTGGCAATGAGGATGATAGCAAGTTTATTGTCCCCCAAGACAGCAACTATTTTCCGAGGTAAAGCCAAGGGAAATAGTTTCTATCGAGGGGAACAATAATTTGCTATCTTCTGAACAGTCATTAAATAGGTATTTTATTATACCGAAGAAAACTTTATTTGTTGGCGATACATATTTTTTTTTATTGTAAACAAATTAGAGTTATCAGACTTTGAATTTAAATTTGTAGCAACTCAAATAACACCAGAAGTGTTCCGAGTTTAAAAACAGGGAAATCAAATGCAGCTTGTGAATAGTTTCACCATGGGCAGATATAGCATGAAAAGAATTTCATGGTAAGATATAATAGCATGTTTATTTGTTGTAATTTTACATAGGAAAATTCACAGAGGTATAATAAAGCTTTTTATCACATGTTTATCTCAATATGCGGTAGATATCACTCATGGGATAAATTTTTGATATTCCACTGTGTGTTCTTACGCCACTTGATGTCATAATTAAACATTACGTAGCTTCATGCGGATGGTTGAAGTAGAATGAAAAAGTAACAAAACAATTCACTTGAAAAGTGTAGAGTTCTAAATGTAATGCATTTAATGCTGTTTTGATTTTTTCTTTCATGAATTGATAAAAATATGCTCGAAAATGAACTGTTTGTTTGTTAATCTTTACGGAACTCTTTTTCCGTGCGTAAAGTTGTTGACGTCTCGTAGTATATGTGTTGTGCGGTTCACATATATAATTTTTATAGAAAAGATTGAGGTTTAACAAAATAAGTGGTAAAACATGTGATAAAAAGAATCTCTCATGATTTAACTGCGATGGTATATGATTTTTATCCAACTCGTTGTGTGTTTTCTATCCCCTCACCAAGGCTCGGGGATAGAAAACACACAACTCGTTGGATAAAAATCATATACCATTGCAAATCATGAGAGATCCTATATATATACCAGTATTTACATCTACCGAGTAATTTCTCTTACCTCATCATATCAGACTCAAATTCCCATAAAAGACGACTTGGCTATTTCTTTTATCATATGTACTCATGTAAATTAACAATAATTTAGTAAATTTTACATACTCTTTACAATCAACTAATTTGTTACAAGAAAAATGGAAAAATATTAATTTAAACAATAAAATGCTTTTTTTGATAATTCATGCAAGATATGAAGATACTAGTGAGTAGTGACATTGCTGAAAAAAATAACATAACCCGCGTTAGTGGGTTATATCTTTTTTTTTGCAATGTCAATATGTCACACGAATAAAAATAATTCCACAAAGTTCTTTTTCAAGCTGAATTTTCTATCTGATAACTCGTTTCAAGTATAAATAAACAGTACCTAGCTTTTGTCACATTCATTATAGGTCAAAAACTGGAATTTTTACTTTAACTTTCAAAATGTAAACAAAAACATGACCCCGAGCTTTACATAACAAAGAATTGTGATCTCCATTATATCTCGCTTATAACACAACGGCTGATACTAAAATTTTGGCTGACTATCAGAAATATTATGCCTTACTGAAGCTTTAACATTAAAAATGGAAAAGTAATTTTTGACCAAAATCATTACCATGCCCCTTTTAATGAGTGCAAAAGAGACCAAGATGAATTAAAATTATGGTTTAAATTAGGGTAGTTGGAAACCTGAAAGACTCTTAGCTATTTATTATCATGCAGAAATCCAGAAATTTTTTCCTAGGGGAATGTGGTTAATTTTGAGGATAATTTTGGTTTTTTTTCCAGGAGGTTCTAACTCCCACTCCCCGACAATATAACAATCAGGGGTGAGACTGAAATCCATCATATTGAAAAATAACTGATTATCATCATTTCTAATAACTACGTAATGTACCCATCTTTCTCATTTTTGTAAATATGACTTCTTTTCATCATATTTCCATTCCCGAGTTAATTCCTCCAACCCAGGATTTACAGATATAGTACACTATCCTGCCATGGTCCCAAGTGTAGAGAAACATCTTGATCCACAGTTGAAACCAAAATAAAGTAGTGCGCCCCGTAAAACAAAAGAGATACTTAATTAAGTGCCCAGACCTATACCAATTTGATAAAAAATGATGAAATACAGTCATTTTCAGAATTTACTCTATTTTAAAATAAACTCCAAATAGTTATGAATGTTTTTTAACATTTTAATAAATATGATGAATATCAGTCATTATTACTAAAAATCAGTTGTATGATTATAAATCATCATTTCTAAAAATGATGGAATTCAGTCTCTCCCTCCTGGCTGTATAATGGCATTTATTATTTCATAACAAGTTTGACATAGTAGTTTTAAAATTCAACAGAACACTGCAAAATAGATAGGGTCCATGCACAAATTATAATCCAATTTATAGATATATTGCAATTTGCCAAAGTATATAAAATCTCACCCCTCATGTTTTCCCTGTAACCTTTAGTGAAGAACATCAATGCTTTGGCTGCCCTCTGTGGAGTTTTAAGAAGTCCAGCCCGTGTTGGATCCTCTCCAAGTCCTTCCAATATATCCTTATAACTACTGGATAACTGTTCCTGCAAACTTGTCTCTACAACTCCATTTACTTGCTTTTGTTTTGTGTCTTTTTTCTCCTTCTGGAACTCGGTAGACTGTTCTTTCATATCGAAAGATTCTAGCATTGTGCGAGTTGCCAACGATTTAACAGGGTTTTCAGTTTCCACTGAAAAGTTTAAGCATTTAGTCTTACTTTCTTGACTTTCAGGCGCGGTTGCAAACAAGTGTGTGTCCCCCATCCCTATATATACGGTTCTGATGAAAGAGCTGATTTCAGAACAGCTGATCGATCTGAGTTATACGCGTCACTACTAACTGTTGAATAATAACAAACAAGAATGCGGGATTACTGATCAGAAAGCGAGTTATTGGGACGGTCTATTAACGCATCATTTGTCGAATTTCCGTGTTGACGTGAACTCCGTCACCAAGTACACGAGTGCCTTTCCTCCTCCAGAAACAGGATGGGGTAAAATTAGTTAAATATGCAGAAAAGGTTATCTTCTAAAAATTTTAGATTTTTACTGATTTTAATCTACCTGTAAAGTTTCGTGTTATCATAAATATCGAAAATAACAATGTTAATATTAATAACAAATACTATAGTTATGTTTCTGACGGGTTTAAGGTTGTCAGGAAATTTGTAGTCAATTCGTTACTTGACCAACTCGTACACAGGTCAATCTGCACTCAATACTAGTATGAGTATAAGATTATAAAGAACTTTTGATAAATTTAAGGCAACGTTTATGATTCACGCTACTTAATTATAATATACGTAAAGTAATTAGACTTGAAAAGGAAGATAGATGATTTCCTTAAACAAATTAAATAAAATTTCTCAAAAATAGATAAAAATACTTTAATTATAATCCTTAAATTGCCGACCGATGTAATGCAGAGGACAGATCCAGATTGTTTTTCCATGGTGTGGTTTTTGGGGATGGGGTTGGGACAGCCATAAATACAGCAATGATCAAGAGTAAACCAAGAAATAACTTTTCATTGTTTGCAACTGTCTCACCACTGCACCGCGTATACCAAATAAGATGGTTCGCGTACTAAATTTTCGCAGTCTCATGCAGATTTTACAACCAGGTACAACCACTGAAACCGCAATTTTTTCAAACAAAAATATTTTGAAGCAAATGATAACTTTAAGATCAAATGATACATATGTCACATGCGCGGATCTAGAGGGGGGGTCGGGGGGGTCCGGACCCCCCCTGGAATTTTCAAAGAAAAAAATACAATAAAACAATTTATAAGAAAAATGACTCGACTGTTATGTTATAGATATTTCTGAATTAACTTTTTTTTGTATTATAATCAAATCTTATTATTGCGTGATTAGAATCAAAATCACAAATGTTATTCGGGTTTCGAAACGAATTTAAAAAGGTACGATTTGTTTAATGTCCTATTACGAGTCATTGACGTCACAATCTTGTCATAATGCTAATGCATCGTCATTAACTAAGTCATCGGCTGTATTATAGCTCTGCTTCAGACTCAGTGTGACAGGCTGTCTCTCGAATTCTGTTATTCGGTAACTGATTCCAATTATTTGAATAATAGTTCTCTCAAAATAATCTTGATTATCATTTCCTTCCATGTTTAACGCTTGCTTGTAGTTTAGTTATAGATGAAAATATATCATGGGTGAAAGGGATTTTGATCTTTTGCAAGCCACCTTGCTGAAAGCAGCAGCAAAAGGCTGGCAAGCCTTGCAGTTCGATGTATCTTTGAGATACACAAGTTTGAAGAAAGACTACACCTATGATCTGAGTAAAATGAGGTCCGATGTATTGCCCAGAGACGGTAATGTGGACAACATTGCCGAAGCGATTTATCCAGCAGATGGCCCAGAAAATATTTGTCCTTTGAAAGTGTATGGGGATGGCAATTGCTTCTATAGGGCCCTCTCTAAAGCCATTTTTGGTTATGAAGGGAGACATACTGAACTTCGAGTCATGACTGTATTAGAACTGGTAAAAAATACGAGAAAATATGCGTCACAGGCAACTTACGACAAGATGTGTTCTAATCCTCCAAGTGTGCAATATGTTGTGGAGACGTCAGTATCGGACAGATCACTTGTTCCGGGGAATTTTCTCAAGTCTATTCAAAATGAAACTCTAAGTTCAATCAAATCAGGGGAATATTGTTCTTTAATTCATTTCTTCGCAGTGGCAAATGCTCTGAATCATCCAATATATAGCATCTACCCAACAATACAAAATGTTGCTGTAAACAGACATTATTTTCATCAAGAAATAAGGCCATTATCAGATGAAAAGGTACGTCAAGGTTCCCCCATCTACATCATGTGGTCACACACTGAAAATAGCAATCCAATCAATTGGTCACCAAATCATTTTGTTGTTTGTCTCTCAGTTTTACCTACAGATGTCCAAACCAATGAAATGAAGGAGCCTGCTCCTAAAAGTCAAAACTTTGTATTGACTTAGATGATACCCCGGAGATCACCTTGGGCTCACAAAATGATAAAGCAAATAAAAAATCTGATGACAATGAATTTATTCAGACAACAGAAGATGAAATTGATAAAGATAAAACATCTATTGACGATTCAGGTTTTTCTGATCTTGGTAAAATTGTCACAGGTGCAATAAAGTTGAACACAATGTCCTCAGCTGAAAAGATAAGTTATATTCAGAATCAGCCCTTGCCAGACGATATCGCCAAGTTAAAAACAGGTCGTGCTCAAACAACGAATACAGGTGAACTAAAGAAGACTTTATCATTTCAATCTTCTTGGATGAATCAGTTTCCATGGTTGACCTTTAGCAAACTGTTAAATGGCGGTCTATGCAAGTTTTGTGTCATGTTCCCTCAATCAGATGTCCAACATCAAAATGCGTTTGTTACGCAACCTTTTACTGCGTATAAAAAAGCCCTTGGAAAAACATCTGCCCTTTTAAAGCATCAAAATTCAGAACACCACAAGAATGCCAAATCTGTTTATCACACAACCAAGATGACATCCGAAGTGCCATCTTCGTCTCTTCCGTATAAACTAAATCAGCAAAATCAGACACAGTATCAGCACAACATTAGGTTGCTTGAGAAAATAGTAGATGCGGTCATTCTGTGTGGGAAACAAAATATTCCTCTGCGAGGACACAGAGATGATAGTACAAGTGATTCTTCAAATAAAGGTAATTTCCTGGCAATATTACAGCTGTTGGCAAAGCATGATGAGCAGCTCATGTCTCATCTACAAACAGCAAAAAAGAATGCCTTATACACCAGCAAAACCATTCAAAATGAGGTTATCCAACTCATAGGAAATCACATCACAGGTAAAATTTTGAAGGGTCTACAAGGGAGGGGTTTTTATTCCATCATAGCCGATGAGGTAACAGACAAATATGCTAACAAAGAAGTTTTAGTCTTGTGTCTCAGATTTCTAGATACTAGAGAAAACCCTGCCACCATTAAGGAGGAATTCCTTGACTTTTCAAATATAGGCAGAACTACAGGGGAAGCAATTGCTGATAAACTCATTGAAATCCTCCGCTCGCTTGCAATTCCAATTGAGAACATGCGAGGGCAAGCATACGATGGTGCAGCAGCAATGGCATCGGAAAAACGGGGGTGTCAGGGACGAATGAAGTCTCTAAACCAATTAGCTTTGTTTACACATTGTCGGAGTCATGTGTTGAATCTGAGCGTTGCTTCAGCCTGCAAATTACCTCTTGTAAGGAATATGATAGATGTCCTTAATTCAGTGTTTATTTTCTATGACAGTTCCCCCAAAAGACAAGGGTTTTTTGAGAATATTATAGAAAATGACGGGTCAGTAGATTTTTCCAAAAAGAAACTAGTAGGACTCTGTAAGACTAGGTGGGTTGAACGTCATATCTGCTTTGATGTGTTTTACACTATGTACAAGTTCGTCATCAAATGTCTTCAGCACATTATCAATCAAAACCTTGATGAAAGTACCAGTGAAGACTGGTCTTGGGATAGACAAACTAAAGTGACAGCACAGAGACTTTTGGCTTCGTTGACGTCCTTCTCTGTGTTGATAACATTTGTGTTTGTAAGGTACGTCCTAGACACAATAAAACCTTTAACTCTCAAACTTCAGAAGAGAGATATTGACATTTTCACTGCAAGTAAGCTAATCGAGGAACACGTTGATAGAATCAAAGAAATTCGTACAGCGGTAGATACGGAATTTGAGTCTTGCTTTGAAGACGCCAAACAAATTGCAGATGACCTTGATATAGTGATTAAAATTCCAAGGGTTTGCTCAAAGCAACAACACAGGGAAAATGTCTCCACAACTAATTCCAAAGATTATTATAGATCTGTCGTGGCCATTCCATTTCTGGACTTTCTTCTCAGTGAATTAAATTCAAGGTTTCAGAAAGAAGATCTGGTGGCATATTCAATATGCACTTTGTTGCCTATCAATATGACAAATCTCTCACAAGAGGAATTGTCCAAACTTGCCTCAGAACTTACATTTTGGGAGAGCGACCTACCTTGTCTTTCTGTAAAGGACTTGGAGAAGGAACTTGCAGATTGGAAAAGATATTGTGTTAACATGAGGAAAGAAACCTCAGAAAAGCTCTGTAATTTGATCTTTCTTTTCAACTTTGTCGATGGGGACGTTTTTCCGAACGTAAAAATTCTTCTGCACATTGGATGTGTGTTACCTATCACAACATGTGAGGCTGAAAGATCCTTTTCTGGATTAAGACGCATCAAAAGTTATATGCGCAGTACTATGCAAGAGGACAGATTAACTGGGCTAGCACTAATGCATCTTCATCATTCATTAGAGATTGACCAAAAGGAAATAGTACAATCATTTATCAGGCAAGGGAAACGAAGATTATTTCAGTCAAGTCTTTTTAGCTAAATGACGCTTACAACCAAAAAAAAAGTTCCGTACGTGATGGAGTGGTCATCTAGGGCGTTTCGTTCTTGAGTTGAAAAATAAAAGGGTGAACATTTTATATATTGGGTTTGGTTTTCTGAAAAGGTTCGACCCCCCCTGGAAAAAAATTCTGGATCCGCGCCTGTGTCACAAATTATATCATTTTTATTACATCATAATTATATTTCTTTTTTTCGATCTAATAAAAAGCATTGCTTAACGTATAATTTTTTTGACATGTAACAGTTACCTGTACTAAAATCTCTAGAAAATACCAATATTTTCGTTTTGTTTTGGAAATCACAGACAGTTTGGTTTTTGATTTCAATATTACTAAGATAGAACAAAATAAGCAATGTTATACTTGTACAAAAACAATTCATTTTCTATGGCGATAGTCCTGCTTTGAAAACCCACAATTTTTATCCACAAAAGAAGTTTCCACCTACAATAGAACAACTTATGATATTAGATGACATACCAATCATTCTGATCAAAGATGTATATTATTTCTTAGTGTACATATTTTAATGCAAACACATCATTTTAAAATCAGATCTTTATTGCATATACATGTACTAGACCCAAACATTTACAATTTAATGATATTTAACAATAAAAATCACAAATACCAGTTGGTATTATTTAATAACACAAACAACTCGCTCTTTAATTAGATCAACAGAAGCCAAATTAGCTAGTGTCATATTTTGTTTCTTTAAAATCTGATTAAATATGCAATCTAAAGCACAATACTTTTTTCGTAAAACTGTTTGGCTATTACATATAAAATGAAAGAAAAAGTGAGCAAGCTCACATACCCCACGCTACCCCAATCTTGACGATGCTACACATGTATGCATAAAATACTCAACATAATTTGATAAAAGGGCATCACTCTTACAAACATAAGCTCAAAACTTCCTGCAAATATGCACATCCATTCTTTTGTCTTTCACAACAACAACAAAAATTGTTAGTTCAAAATGGCCAAAATTCTCAGAAAAATAATGAAATGATAATTTCCTAGTAATATGCACATCTTAATATTGTGTACTAAATAATGTACCTACAAAAGTTTCACTAAATTCCATGCAGTGGATTAACAGGAGTTGCGCTTACAAACTTTCATTGGCTATATTCAATATGTGGCAAAATTTCTAAGCTCAAAAGGGCCGAAATTCCCCAAAAATAATAGAATCGGAATTTCCTGATTATATGCACATCTACATTGTTCCTAAATACCTACAAAGTTTAAGAAATTCCGTGTAGCGGTTTAAGAGGAGTTGAGCTTACAAAACAAAAGACAAAAAACCAAAAAAAAAAACAAAAAAAAAAATCAAAGGCCGGAACGGCCACAAAGGCGTCGAGCTGACATTTTTTTCTTTTATATAGAATGATACCAATAATTTGAATTTCTGTACTAATAGTCATATCAAATGATATTAGACTTAGAATAGAAAGTATATGAATTATGTTTTCTGCTGCTTTAAAAACAAAAATCAGCATATTTTCTTATAAAATAGGTAGTGGTGCTTTTTTAATACAATAACTCATCATATTGGCAAAAATCGAAGAAATTCCAAAGTTCAAAAATAATTTGTTTCTTTCTGCTTCAAACAGTCTTTGAACAACTTTCATAATTCAGGTTCATAATTTGAATACATTAACAGTGTGTCCCTAATTATAATAATAAAACATACATTTATTTATTTCAATTCCCGTTTGAAACAAGATTTCCTATGGTATGGTTGTTTACAAACAAATCCACAACACGTGCTATCTAAAATGCTCGACCAAACTAACTGCATTATCGAGTTTATTTTTTGCAACGAAATTACTAGATACGTTTATCGCTTACATTTATTTTGGAGACCGTGCCCGATAACAAATAAATTTACATCTAAAATGTTATTTCTATCGGGCACTGTCTCCAATTAAAATGTAAGCGATAAACTAAAATAATATCTAGTGAATCTTTACACTTAGGCCTGATTGTATTCATCCGCCATTTCTTGATTAAGCAAATTTATTCTTATGCAATGAGTTGTCAATCACCAGGGAGGCAAAGTTGGGTTTTTTGTACACAATTTAGTTGAATAAATGGAAAAAAATCTTGTAATACGTTTAATACTTTTAGGAACTTATTTCTTAATAATGCGCATTTAAAAGGCGGTGCAGCGCGTGAATTTTGGACGATTGCCAATCCAGACGATCGCTAGAAGGCTGCCGAGCATTAGCTCGACGCCTTAAAAACCAAAAAAAAAACAAAACAAAAGCAGGACTGATGGTCGACGGGTCAAAACATTGTACCCTCGCAAATTCGTATAACTGAATTGGTATCAAACCAAGTGCTTAATTATGCTCGTCAAGACAAATTCGATCAATGACTGATCCATCACCTTGTTAAACTCCTTCAATGGCGAACTCTCCACCTGCATATACCTGGCCCCGAGGTTATAAAACTTTTTTCATACTCCTACTCAAACTCGTACTCCGTACTCCGAGTATGTGCTCCACTGAGTACGACTCTAAAAACCGAGGTTATAAAAGTTTTGGAGTACGTTCTCCGCTGAGTACTATTTGGAGTATGCTCCAAAAGCCGGTGGAGGAAATTTTACGTCTCTGGAGTAAGATAAAGCATAGTAACTCATGTAAATAGTCCTGGCATGAAGGCAAACTGTACTTGTATTCAGATAAATTATTTATCAACAAATTGTAACACATTATTTACATGTACATATGCCCTTTTTTTTATCTGCAAGCATGGAGATGTGTCTGCATCTATAATTTTTGAACTTTTGAGCAACAAAGACGATAAATCCAGTGTTATTGGAAAACTTATCAACAAATTGTGATTATGTCAAATGTTTTTGGAAACCATCTCTCTCTCTCTCTCTCTCTCTCTCTCTCTCTCTCTCTCTCTCTAATAATTTCTATCTTCTATCTTGCGTGTTATAATTAATTAAAGTGTTATCAGTTTTTTACATAGACAAGCTTAATTTTAATTAAGTGTAAATTACCCGAAGACTCAAGCAGAATAAATACATAGATCATACTTAATGCCTTTCCATAAATGTTTATTTCAGAATAAAATTTGATGTCATAACACCAAATTTTATTTTTAAATAATAATTTGTGGAAAGACAATTATATAAGACTATGTGGTCACCGGAACCAACCGTCTTCGTATTCGAGCGTTTATAATCAAATATTAAACCAAATAATGCATTTCACTTTACGTATACTTAGACATGTCTATGCTCTCGATGTTTTAATTTGAAATAAATAAAAAAAGATCATGAGTTAGGTGATGTTCCGTGGTCAAAATGGCTTTGATATTTGGAAAATAAAAATCAAATACTGGTATAGATGGTTCGGAATGAAAACCCTACCTTCTGGCAGTAAAATTAAAATAAAAGATCCTGCCTATATTAGACAAGGAACACATATATATCTCTGCAGCTAGTATGTAAAGTCACATAGGAAGCCAAATATTTACGTCATAACTTAAAAATATTGCCAACATAAAATTTGAAAATTTGCAATCTTTTTATAGGAAAAAACAACTAAACTTTATAAATTTTACAAGTTCTACTACTTATATTAATATCTTTCGTTGGAACGGATGTTAGCGCGAGGGGGTCATTAATGTGGAAGGAAGCCGGAGTGCCCGTAGAAAACCCACTTGTCCAAGCGGGCGACCACCATATTCTTTCACGTACAACCTCTGCCGATCACAGGGATCGAAGTCGGGTCGCAGCGGTGAGAAGCGAGTTCACTGTCCACTACGCTACTTGGACACCCTACAATTTTTTTTATTTAAATTTATATCTAATGCCCTTTAACATGCGTGTTAATTACTTACTGCTGATTCTTGATTAGTTACATTTTTAAGTAAGATTGCTTTTTGTTAACTTTCAGAATATAAAAATTATTCTAAATTATCACATTTCGAGGCATTTTTGACACTATAGAGGAAACGTGATTTTTAAAAGCCAATATTTTCGACAGACAGTAGCTGCTCTATGAAAATTAAAAGAATATTTAAGAAAGAGGGTGTTGCAAAAAAGCGGGACTTGAATATAGACACATTACGTAGACGACTATATTTACATAGAGGGTATGTTCCGTATGTAGGCAAAATACACAAACAATTTACGCGCATTTCTATCGAACACGGCAACCAACATTTGATCTTCATAAATACAGATAGGAAGATGGCCATGCATTCATGCAGTATTTTGACGTTAATAACACATATCAATTTGATTTCTACTGTCCAGCGTGTTTAAAATATCATTCTTTGGAGCTACATAAATGAATCTGATTCTTGCTCTTCAAAACCGTCAGAGTTGTAATTATAATCATCGCATGTTTCTATAGTATCTAGATAAACGCCTAGTCTAGATAAAAAGGTGGAACAAATTAATCCGTGCATATTTTCATCTACCTATTGCTTCATCACTGATTCATACTTTTTAAAATGATTTTTTTTTGCTCTTAAAAACATGTGCATGTGTCTTTGAAAACGACATACCAGTTATATCCTAAAACATAAACCAAACAAACTTTCTACATTGATGTGCACATTGTTTTGAAAACCCTTGTTGAGCAGAAAATGTTTATAATTTAAATTTATAACATGGACTTCACACAGTAATTAATGTTGAAAAAAAAATAAAGCACGCATGCAAAATATTACATTGACAAGCGTTTAAATAACTTCATTCTGACATTTCCAAAATTATCTATGTGCATTACCTTTTCGTGCGATTAACAGAAATATATATATCAAACAATTCTATCTGTTCCGGGATTCGAACCCAATCAAAAAAGTCTGACTCGGTCAGAACGTATTCTATCTGCGTAACCGCTCGACTAACTCAGATATGTTTTACTCACAGAAAATTTAACATAGCGTTCTTAGATTTCGAAGGTATTTATGTTTTTTTTCCAAAAGTTTATTTTGAAAAAAATATGCCTCTTTGAAATAAAAATCGGAAATGGCAGTTTTCAAGAAATTTTCTGACTCTTAACGTACGTTAACATCAAATTAATTTTGTTTAAAGGAGGCAGTTTTTCACAACAATGAGGATTCCCCTTTTAAAAAGCGTGAAATCTGTCACATTTGTCTGGGTAACCATTTTCAAAATAATTTCACGGTCTTATAAAAGTTAGTACAAACTTTCCAGATAAAATTCCACACTGCTTCACGTACAACGTTGCATATAAAAAAGATTTACATCGAACATCGAACTTTGTAACTTTGATTTTTCCATTTTATCTACTACACCTTTAGGGAAAAATAGCATAGGAACTGCAACACCCTCTTTAAAAAAAATCATATAGATATACCACAGAAAGTAGGATTCGACCCCCCCCCCCCCCCCCCCACACACACACCCCAACTCCTCTTTGAAATATTTAGTACCAGGGGCGGATCCAGGATTTGAAGTTAGAATGGGGCGCCAGTGTAAGGCAGGGGGTCTGGGGGCCGCCTTGAGGCTCCCAATGGGTTCAGGGCAAAGCTCTTTTGGTGGCCCAGGGGGCGAAGCATTATAGAGATTTTGTAGGGTAAAAATGAAGTCTTCAAAGAACTAAAGCCAAATTCGCATGATTTTGGCCCTGTAAATCTGTGAAAATTAAACTTTATTCATTTTGAAGCAATTTTTTTGTAAACACTTCTTTACCAATTTGTTTTTACATTTCTGCCTCGAAAAATTTTCCGGGAAACATCACGGACGCTTTTATAAGTGCTAAAACCTGACGCGATATGGCAAAATCGGCCATTTTTTACAGATACATGTATGCTCGACTGTTTGTGTTGATTTCATATGGGCGCCAACCTTAAACCATAATAAGATTTAGCACACAGATAAACTGAGGAATACCGAATAATAATTAATCGGTTTTGTGTTGGTTCAAGTGTGGCGCCATACTTTTTATACTATTTTTAATATCTTACTTGTTAAGACAATATGATTAATCTTATAATCAATTTCAATATGATTAAACAGTTTATTATTGCAGTATTGTAGTGTTTTTTGCGTAAAAATTGAATCTTTCATTCGCGTTGATTCCGGCGAACGAGCCCCCAAAGTTATGCCATTTTTAACAAAACAGAGAAATCACATCACAAACATTTGACGTTATTTCATAACGTCGTCCGAAAAGTGGAATGCATAAAGAGCGTTATTTTCATAAGGTGTAGTATTTTTTACCTGATTTAAATTATTAATTCAACACGTTATTTTGGGTAAACTCTTTATTTTAGGTTATCTCTTGAAGATATATTGACAAACTCATTTTGTTTTTTCCCTCATTTTATGTTAGATTTATCGAAATATGCTCAAATATTGGCTATGGTTTGAAGAATTGTTGTGGAAATATTTTGTTATAACAGAGGTTTAGCAGACCAACGGGTACGCGTACTTGTACGTGTAGGTTACAAATTATAGAACTACACGTACCAGTTCAAATAACTTTTCTTGTTTAGCTGTTGTAACGTGTACCTGTACTTGTAAATGCTTTAAATGTAATTTTAGATATTTTCTCCTACTAATCTGAGAATTTTTAGTCACAATCGAAAATTGAGAATTGTATGTGTTAATTTTATTGAACATCATTTTTTATATATGTATATTTTTATTTATGACAGATGAATAAAATAACAGATTCATCGCATGTTCTGGAGGAAGAGATACGTATATTAACAACGTACACGTTGGTTTGGTAAACCTCTCAATTATAATTTTGGTGTACGTGTATAAATGTACGTGTTTCTTTCTGTTACATCATATCGATATTCATGAACAGCAAAGGCTACATTATTTAGATTATCTGACATTGCTTGATTTCAAATTAGGAAATTCGGGACCTTACAAATTTTATCAATCTTTAGCAATGACTGTTAATGTTATTGTTTTCAACAATGTACCAAGTATAAACTTAGAGGTATGTTGCACACTCTAAACAGTCACTTATTTTTAAAATCATTATTTGATGGATAACTGAACAATACAAGGGAATTGAAAAATATCTGGTTGAACGAGCTTAAAAGCATACATTCTTCACTCATATTTCCCTCTGTATGAATATAAAAGAGAATTTTGGAGACAATCTAAGTGTTGATTCAACTGCCTTATGTTTAGAAATACAGTGTTTATTTGCTTTCATTCTGAAGTTAAGTACAACAATCCCTTTATTTTGGTAGAGGGTATACGCGGAGCAATAAATCTGAGCTTCAATATTTTTGCGTAATTTGGTCATCGAAGTGGTCACGGTCCAGTAGCTATAGTCTGAAGGTTAAAGCTGACACCGCTTAAATAGGTATATATAAACCCTTCGATTTCGTTACACCCGATTGCACACCTGAAACTCGTGGCTGACGTGTAGTATTCCTTTCACAGTCTTTGGATTTTATGCATTTATTTCTTATTTTATGTGCATATTCTGTTTGAAATAATTACATTGACCTGTGTATTTGACCTAGCTTGAAAAAAGTGCGTAAAATTTGATAATTTCATCGCGACCGAGAAAAACAGCGAGACAAGATGTACGTCCACAAAGCTGAGACCTCTACAGCATTGTGTTTTACATAAATTTCAGAGAACACTTTTACTGCAATTCCCTGCACCAATTTAGATTGATTTACATGGGTTGTTACATTTAAAATTGATATTTCATGAAGAAAACACATTAATTTTTTTGTTTCTTAGTGTATAGGGAATTCTTTTATTGCAATCCCTGCATCAATTTTGATTGATTAACATAAATGGTACATTATAAATGAATATTTTATACAGAAAAACATATTGTGTTTTGCTTAAAATTCAGAGAACTCTTTCACTGCAATTCCCTGCACCAATTTAGAATGATTTACAAGGAATGGTACATTATGAAATGAATATTTTAAACGACTTCTTTCTTCGAAATCATCATCCTATATCGATTGTGGTTTATTTTGATCATTTTTACGCGGACTGGTACATTTTAAATATATTTTATATAGATGTTTACTGGCAATTTGTGCGTGCAATCAAACGTAGCTGTGCTATTCAGTTATCCCTAACATTGTCTGTCATTCCAGTTATCATTCAGTTAGATGGATAACACAGGCTAATCAGTATAAAAAATCAAGTTCAATGGGACGATGTAAATGAAGTTTAAAAATAGATAACCATGCCAGCTTGTATTATGATAAACATGGAAGAGTCGTTAAAAACACTAGCTAGTATAACCAATTACTTAAAGGTCGGTGACTGGTCACATTTGAAGCCGACGAGAGCGTAACTAAAATGGTTTTCTATGTACGTTACACCATTAAACCCACGGGTTTTCTTCATACTACACCATTGAAATCAGTCTAATGTAGAAAAATCCCATGAATTCCCCCCCCCCCCCCCAAAAAAAAGATTAAGACTCGCAAGTTGTACATTTTCTTTGCCAGAAGGAGTATGATTTAACTTTATTTTGACAATTTTTTTTTGGGGGGGGGGGGGGGCGGGTGCACCCCCCTTTGAATCCGCCACTGATTTACCGCTTATTCTATAAATTTTGTTCCCTTTTCAAGGTTTGTGGCATGTAACATAAATGATGAATGATTAATAAGTAAGTAATAGAAAGTGTTATACTTTTATGCATCCCCTATCCTTTGTAATATTTAGAACTAACCTACATTCTCACTAAAATCAATGAAGGGACCCCGCAAGTGCATCTGATTGATATTAATTAATAGCGATACATGTACATTGATTTCTTGATTTTAAATGATGGAGAATATGGGCCGTATTTGACTAAAAACAGAATTTTTAGAAAGTCCAGCTATTACATTGAAATTCATTTGAACGTACATTTACATGCATATGTACATTAATTAATGAAGCGAAATATATTAAAGTTATTTTGATAATTTTGGTTGCAGCTCTTCGTTACTCTTAAATTCACCTTGATTATATCTAGATATTTCATTGATAAAATGGTAAAAACTTTCCATTTTTTATTTTAATCTATAAATATACATGTAATTATGATTCAATTATAGCATATAATAAAGCCCCATTACAATGTGTAACAATATAATATGTTTACACTACATTTTATTTAGATTAAATGTTTTGAGTACGACTTTGAGAAAGCTCCATAGCTTACTCAGAAAATCGCCGTTTTGTACTCAGCCTGAGTACGAGTATGAGTATGAAAATGTTTTATAACCTCGATACTTTGAGTTCGAGTACGATCTGGAGCACGGAGTACGATTTGGAGTATGAGATCGTACTCAAAAAAGTTTTATAACCTCGGGGCCAGGTTTCAGACTGGTTCTTAGAAAAGGTTATTCTACTCTTGATAACTTTATAATAAATTTACAATTTCCCAATAAATTTTCAGTTTATTTTTACGGTATGTCACAAACTTATATAAATTGTTAAAATAAATTACATGTGTTTTGCGCCTTTATTGTTTTTAAACAGGTATTTGATACTAGTACTGTTAGCGGGAAGGTTTTTTTTTTTACCTGTAAAGTTCTTAATAGTGTTTGAAAAAACTTGCAAATGTGTCTTAACTTTATGAAAAAATATGTACAAAGGTATCAAGTCATGTTGAGCCTCACCCTTCCTCTTTTGAAACCTTAGAGTGCGGGTAGGGAAAAACAAGTGGTGGTAGTGGGGGTAATGGCTATATAGTGTCCGACGATGCATGTATTATATGTATTACAAATTGTTTTATGAAAATTATTACAGTATTAAATTAATTCTGTCAGTTCGACATAAATGAACACGATATCACAATTTCTGACCAACAAAATTATCGTCCAATTACTCTGTTGAGCTGTCTTGGAAATGTTTTTACTTCTGTATTGTGGAGAAGGTTATAATTAACTACTTATGCTGATAATGTTCCTCTTATCAGGGAAAATCGGAGTGGTTTTTAGGGAAAATTATTCTACTATTGACAATTTGTTTGATTGAACCGTCTTTACTTAAGAATAAAAACTTCCCTGTGTCTTTATTGATTTTAAAGCTGCATCTGACAAAGTGTGGATGATAGGGTTATGGAAAAACTAGTTTGAATATTTCCCTTGTCAGAATGGTGTCCGTCAGGGAGAAAACAGATCTTCGTTTCATTTTGCATTATATCTTAACGATCTCGAAGATTTTTTATTACATGAAAATGTTCCAGGACTGAAAAGTTGAACAAAACCTAAATTGCTATCTAAGAATCATGGTAATGCTGTATGTGGACGATACTGTGTTGATGTCCGAAACTGAAGATGATCTACAATACCAGCTTCATTGTTTTCAAATACACTGTGAAAAATGGAGAAAATGTTGAGAAAACACAATTTTGTAATTTATGTAAAAATAACATTGGCGATGAATATCACTATGTTATGATCTGTCCAGCCTCGAAAGAATATAGAAAAACCTACTTAACATCAATGTATTTTAGACGACCAAGTGTTTTCAAATTTTTTGAATTATTTTCATGTAAAAATAGATGTTATTAATAACTTGAGTAAATTTATCAATATGATAATTAAGAGAGCCAGCTCTCCATATCAAATTGGTTATGAACGTTTCATTTAATCTTACAAAAATGAATATACTCAAAACACGTGAAGACGTTTATATTTGTGCACATGGCGTATCAAAGTATATTTACATTTTCAACTGTCTTTGTCTGTGATAACATTACGAATCAATTTTGAAGTCTATAGCCCAATAATTTCATAAAAGATGAGCGACACAAAATGGGCGTGTCTTATAGCATAACCGAGATACGGTATTGGATGCGCCGCAAGTAATACAAAGCAGCATGTGCTACATGAAAAGATAGTGCTTTTAAAATGTTGTTTTTAAGTGTAGAAATTTGAAATAATATAAATATAAGTAATAAGGAATTATTGGTCAAATCTATCATAAAGCCCTTCGGGCTTTATTGGATTTGACCACGCCCCGACCAAAATTATCACCTCATAATACCCAAAGAATGATTCCTTATTCCTTAAGTATTCATAGAAAATTGAACGTCGCAGATATCCAATGCAAACATAAGGGGAAATATACACTGTATGTAAATATATTTAAATGAATTAATGATGTGTTGATTTGATGGCAATGTTTTAAATACAATACATTCTGATTATAGATCGGTATAAAGAAATACAAGGCAGTTTCAATAATAAATTACTACATGTATATCTTTCAAGAAGGTATCATGTAAATGAATAAATGATGTGTTAATTTAATGGCAGTGTTTTAAATACGATACCTTCAGATCACAGATAGGTATAAAGAAATACAAGACAGTTTGAATAATAAATAGATACCCAGAAATTACTGATTACACATTTGAAAGTTACAAAGTTTTTTCTAAGAATTTTGATACCAAATGAATATATTCAAGGATTGATAAAAAGTTATGGCACATATTCCATAACAATTCTCATGGGCACTGTGTCATAGAAAATGGGGTGTTAAAAATTTTTACAGTAATAATTTTGATTCGAACGGAAAATGTCATCAATTAAATTTCGTTGAATAATTAAAGTGATATAAATATTCAAAATGTTATACATATATGTGACATCGCCATGTCATTGTTAACGTCTAGGTTTTCATTTCTGAGTAAATTATACAGATAGTTGGAAATTTGAAAAAGAATAAAACTACAAAATATCTTAAAACAGATAAAGCATGAACTTTCTAGCTGTTGTAAAAAATAAATTAAAACGTATAATTGCTGTTTTTTTTTTAAATTATCTATACGCAGTGTTTTTTAAAATATCATTTACGAATAATAAGTTTAGTAGCCCATGTAGGACATGCGAAAAGAGATGTCATGTCTCTTTGCTTTGATTGATAGAAATCACCAGAAAGGTGTTGGCATAAGTATATCAAGTTAAGAGAGAGAGAGAGAGAGAGAGAGAGAGAGAGAGAGAGAGAGAGAGAGAGAGAGAGCATGGTCTCTTAACGATAGTATGAAAGTCTTTTGTTTTGCTTATAAATAAAGAAGAAACGGCCAGATGGAAAGTTAAAGCTTGCATGTTTCGTCATCAGCAAAGTTATAAGACTACGTTCACACAGAAAAAGAGAATTCAATATAAAACTACTCTATCATACAAAGAAAAAAGATGTGATAAATGATTAAAAAAGATGATTAATAACAAAGTGTGAAAAAGCTTCAGAATGAAATCTTTATGAAAAACTAAATTATAGACTTCAAACAAAACATCAACAATCCAGAGGTATCGCCATCGGTATTCGACAACTATCCCTACCTCATGCTCTGTACCATAATATGTTATCTTCAGACGCAATTATCAGAAATTTTCAAGTCTGAATTAAGATTGGTAGATAGTTAAAAGTGTGAAGCTCCCTTGCTTTAAGTTGACCTTGTTTTGATTTTTGTACATGGGTGTCCTTGCTTTTGGATCAGCCCTCGTATAAATTCTCCCATCAAATTATTTTAAAGCGCAGATCAATTGAATGGATTTTCCAAACGGCTTTTTGCCAAATGAACTTTATGTACAAATGTACTTTGCTCACGCCTTTCTAAATATCCATAGGTTTTTTTTTGTTATAAGGAAACAGTTTTCTAATAAAATCCTGTCTTTAATGATTTGTTTTAACAGACTGAAATTCAAATATAGATTATTTTGATTCATTATACCTCTACTTATTTTTCAAAATATAAGAGTAATTCGATATATTTCGCTGATTCCCTGAAAATCGCTGTAAAAAGACTGATTCCTGCAAAACAGACTGATTCCCTGCAAAAAGGTGCGTCAGTTCAACGAACTGATACTGACCTATTCGGAACACTTAGTAATTTCTGTCAACCAAACGAAAAGTTCCGATATATTCCGAATAAAATCATGAATATTCATAACCATATGATCCGTATAACATAACTTGCCTAAGTCACAGTACGATGCGCGTGGAATTTGATATTATTTATTTTGACGTTATAACTTGTTGGATACACGAAGAATTATATTAATCTGACCGTTTTCTGATTAATTGTTTGTTTCGGTATAATCAAGTAAGCCAATTTCCCTCGGCTTCGCCTCGGGATATAGACTTGCTCTCGGGGAACTGGAATCTTGCCGACTCCCTCAATTGTATACTTTAATTGTATAATATGCCCAGACTTATCAAACTGCAAAAGATGTCAGATTTTCCCATGGATGACGTGTCAATGAAAATATATTTGATTTAAAAAAAAAACAAACTTAACGTTATATATATTATGTTTCAATTGTCCTTCTTTGAAACTTCCGTTTATGTGTATTTTGATTAAAAATCGTCAAAGAGGCACGTCATATTAGTTTGGTACTACTATATTTGACAGCTCGATCTGTTTATATGTGCACGATTTGTTCATTGAAATAGTTAAGAGCGAGACTGTTAATGTTAATATTGAGGTGCATTCTAATCTTAGTTGGAGAAATGCTGACTCAAGCACGGATTCCGAAGTTAGTGAGACTTAAATACCAAGATGCAATAGGAACGTGAGTTTTTTCTGGCATTATTGTTTTTTCGCATGCCATAAAGGCCAAAGAAACTGCTATTGACCCCGCTGTTAATTATTGATGATGTTGAATTTTAAATATTTGAGACAGCCCACCTGGATGGTTATTTGCAATTTTATTGGTAAATATGGGTTCAATCGGTAGAAAAAAATTATTAACTAAAGACAGATTGTATCAAATTAGCATTAATTTTAATAAAAATGCCAAAGTATTGAAATGTAATATACAATGACCACACAGTAGAGTAAATATGTACTAAATCAGCTACATGATGAAAAGTAAGGGGAAACAAATTTATAGGTTACTACTTCTTCAAAGCCAAGCAATGTATAGCTACATACATGTATGAAGCATAAGGGAATTGATGGGGGTCTGAAAACGTATAAGATTGTTTTGTAGTATAAGAGGTCAACTAATAATAAGGATTGTTAGAAGGAGGATAAATAAACACATTCCTTAAAGAACTTCTTGTCCACAGACTAAAGTCCGTTGTCAGGGGTCTGAGATTGTTTACAGAAGCTGTAGAGTGCACGTGTTCCAGTCACTTATTTCTTCCGATTTACATGAAAAAAAGGTACCCGTTTCCAAAATACATACATGTATTTGTGTGTTGTCCACTTTTTTGAGATTTTTTAAAGAGGATGACTCGAATAAATTAATCATCAATTTAATGTTTTTGATTTTCTTTGTTGTTTTTAAAATCTTGCATATTTCACAATAAACTGAGGACTGCAGACATGCCTAATATTGAGAAATTTTCTTTGCTATATCTCGAATAACCAATTCACTAACTATTTATTATACAAAAAAGGAATGTTGTTTTGTTAATAAATTATCGAGAGGTTTATAATCATGGTGGCATACAGTACATTTATTCGCCTTAATTTTTCAGTGATGGGTAAGATCGTTTTAAATAAAGGGGGGGGACCTGACTTTACGAACTTGTGGGGCGATAACGATTTTTAATTTACAGTTGAAACAGCATACACTTTCTTGATTGTTAATATCCCTTAGTGTTTTGAGTGGCTGTGATGTACGTATATTTCCTTTGATTTGATAGCGTATTTCTTGCTCCGACTCCTGGATTTCATGTACATGACCCTAAAATAACACAAAAATAAACATTTACAATAGTGAATCATGTCCATCAATAAGTATAAAAAATTCACTTTTTTAAAATTTGAAGTGATTGCCAATAATCTTATTGTAATAAACAGTTTTATCTAGTTTTGGTACAATAGAACTATTTAATCATACTTACATTGACAATATCAAAGCGACAATAAGTAATGCAATGATGACCATAAGATAAATTCTTTTGTTGGTTTGGACAGTATTCTTGTAAATTGCATTGAAAACCATGGCTCCAAAATAAGTGAAAACGGTCTGTATTGCTGCCAAACCTCCGTAAAGTGCGCCTTCAGGAAAGATAAAATGTTTTAAAATAAGATATGGATGCTATCGTTACATATACATTAAAGAAATCCTATAAACATACGTCTGTTGATATCTACCTTGTTTGTTGGAAGGCGTCTCTACAGACATGATAGCTCTGACGGTGACAGGACCCAGAAACAATCCAAAACCAAACACGGGAGCTGTAAGCATGATACATGTACATAAAAGGGACAACTCAGGCATGGAATAAATTAAAATAATGATACGTTATATACGATCTATTTACAAGATATATGCACTTCTGACAGATATATACGTTTTCCACAACAATGCCTTTGCAATTTAACCTGTTCGCGACATAATTAGTGTTCTAGCCTGATTCTTTATACTTAATTAAGATGTAACAGCCTCAAGGTTTCAAGTTTTAACGATGGTCATGATCCATATTGCAACCATTTGCTTTGTACGATGTGAAACCTGTATTTCTGTAATTCTCTTGAATAATTAATATTTCTTTAACTAATCGGGACCATCGTGAAGAACAGTACGCGTATCTACAAACAAGATTAAAAGCTAAGCAGCCCTCGACACTTTATAATAAACTAAAGTATATACCCTTTCTATTATAAATGGGAAAAATGCTTATGGCTATTTCTAGACTATATATTGCCCTTAACTAATTTTCGATTTAAAGATATATAAAATTATTACATGACATTTGTTTTGTAATAATGTTTAACTTTAGATTGAAAATTAGTTAAGGACACTACTAATATCTCTTGAAAAAATGCTTTGTTTGATAGAACAATCTTAAAATTAAAAAACGGTTTAACATTTGTTGAATGATATTTTATCACTGAAATATTTTGAAATTATCTTATCGGCAATAATCGATTTTTTATTTTGGTAAATAAATATGTAAAAGTGCGCCCATCCACTATATTAGCCAATTTCTAGTAATTCCGATGAAAAGCATAACAATCAGTGGCAATCTTAGGCTCTTACACGACACTTCTTGCTGGTGATAACCCCTTCAAATTCAAGGGATCAAGATTGTCATTACCAAACTAGCAAAATTAGAAAGTTTTACCTAAAAACAGCATTAATGTTGAACGGGCTGCGGTCTCAATAACAAAATATGTTATTCCCGATAATGCTCCAAACATCGCTAAAAATTCATTGCTGAAAAACTTCAAGAATAGCCTTATCAGGATCATAGCAATTGCTTGTTGCATCACTGAGTTGGTAGCGTGAAACCATCCAACCAGAACCGGGGTAAAGCAGAATGGGGGACTTATAATGTATAATGTCTCCACACCATCTCTTCCAATTGTTGCCATGTTCACTATAATAAAGATAGCCAGGGACAAGTTGTATTTCCACCTTGTTCCGGCAAACTTGCTGGAGTAATAAAACTGAAATGATTCCTTCAGAGATCCGGCAGTTTCTCTAATACTCCATGGAGTTTTCGTAGGAGGGATAGTTGATGGAAGTAGAAGTATGTTAACAAGATTAGCACATTTTACAATGGTGGCTATGATCAAGGTCCATGTATATCCAACAGACTGAATCAAATATCCCGCAATTACTCCACCTAGTAGGGTCCCCATGCCAACAAAGACTTCAACGAGAGCTATCCCAACAGTTCTCCTCTCTGTACCTTCTGTGATATCGGACACGTAACTTAACGCTATCTGAAAGACTGCAAAAATATCCCCCATGACTGAAAGGAATATCGATGGTATCAGAAAGTAGTAAAGACTTACTTTTATGTACATGAACACAACTACGATTATTTGGGCAATCAGTAAACCAAAGGTTGGTACGAATAACAACTTTTTTCTTCCATAGCGATCGCTTATGCTTCCTATGAATATGTTGGATATTAGACAGGGAATTCCCATACATATAGATGCATATAAAAAATACTCAGCCACCACAGACTGAACAATTTCTTCGTTTGTCGAGCTTGAATTTGCATTGCTTTGACAAAGGGAACTTTCTTCGCTCGTCACTGATTCGTTTGGGAAAAGTTCCTTTCCAACGTGGTAAGGATAGTAAAGGTTGATAATGGTATTGAACATGGAAAAGGTGAACAAATGTAGAAAAACAATAGGACCGATCAAATATTTTCTTCCTGAGATTATTTCCTGCTTAGATGTTTCTTGTTCCATAGATGGTGTCTTGGACATCTCGGAACTTGAAAAAGAAAATAACCAAGATATTTGATTATGCAAAAGTTTGTCAAAGATAATTGTTAAACAATGAAATACGTCATTCTTGTATCTTTCAAAACGTTTTTATTCTGCTTTTATTTATCCAACCGCATTGAGCAAATTATTCAAGTTTGGCATTTTTTGCTCATGTGTCTAAGACTACGTGTTTGTTTGTTTGTTTGTTTGTCCCATACCCCCCCCCCCTCCTACTTTAATATCTTTATTTAAGGAATGAATTCAAAATTTATTAGTTTTATACGATATAAAATGGTTTGGGGCAGTTTACGCTTTATAAACCGCGAAGCGGTTTATAAAACAGCGTAAACTGTTCCAAACCACTTTATATCGTATAAGACTAATAAATTTTGAATTCATTGCTTATAATTTAATTTTTTGCATTTAATTGTTCATAAAAACGGTCATTTGACCTTTGAAATGACATCAAATTGTACAAAATTCAAACTTAGCGTCAGGCGGATTGATACGTTTTTGACCTTAGTCTTACTATGACGTAGGCAACACTCTTTATACGATATAAAATTTTTAGAAAACGCGTTACAACCAGAATTAAATTATTCACCGATAAAAATATTAACATTTTAACCATCACTTTTGATACACGCTTACAATAAAATATAAACCTTATCTCACGCGCAAAAGCTTTAAGAGTATTGTAGCAGCGCGTTATCTAGATGTTTTGAAGTGCATGAGTTTATAAGTATTGTCTTAATATGTTTTGACCTGCAAAAACACTTTTTAGTTAAAAAAAAGGAATAACCTTACCTTTTTATGCGTATCAAAATTGTACCTTAAAGATGTTTTAGATGAAATCAAGAGTTATCTTGAATACAGCACTGTATCGAAATTAAAATGGTACACCAGTCATCCAGTAGTCCAAACCTGTCAACAACTGTCTTATCTTGAACACATGTAGGGTTCGAGATCAAGTCTTAAACAAACATTGCCCATTCATTTTGGTCATTCATGTATGTCCATGGGTAGACCAAATGAAAAAGGGATACATTTGGTATTTTTTTCTTCGGAAAAACAGCATACAAACACAGAGATTAGTATATATTTAGTAGATCTTCCATGTTTTTAGTTTTAAGCAACTCTCATAAATTAAGAGAAATATTCTTTAGAAATTTAGAAATGTTAGAATCAGGTTAATTTGATATATACAATAAAAATTAAACTGCAAATTTAACATTGATTCATGTTGTAGTTTGAAAGTTGACCACACATCAGAAAGTAATGCCGTAACAGTTTGCTTGTGTAAAGCAGTTTTAGTGCTGTATTGAAGAAATTTTTCTATTGAATTGAAAGTTGTTTGTTTTGGGTTTGGTCTCAGTAGCCGTCTGTCCATACCTGACCATATCAAGATAAAGACCTCCTTTTTAGCCAGGTGATAGATCAATTTGAAGGCCATCGTTGATAAAATTTATCGAAAGGCTTAAAATGGACCTTTTGTCGCAGGATGCGATGTTTCACATACACGTAATCTTCTTTTAATCATAACTCAGTTATATAATCAACAGCAAAAATAAAATCCATCTTTGATAGTTTATTCTAAATGAAAATAAATGAATGAATATTTGTTCTACTTGATTGTTTTCTGGTCGATATGTTATTGTCATTCATATGATATAGACATTTTAAAAATTAGTGTTTATAGACTTTCATATCTGAAAATCATATTAAGCATTGTGGTCAACAAAAAAGGTACATGTAATGAGAACATAGGACAGCATGAAAACAACCACTATTATTTCGCAACTGACAGTGCTAAATATTTTCTAGTCTCTAAAGTTTTTACCTGTCAGCATATTAAAGGCTGTTCACTAATAGAGTGAATAAGTTCTTTGTTTTCATATATAAGTAGGTGATGACTCAACCTTATATTGTTGATTGTACAAACGGTTCAAATAATATTTTCTGGCTACCACTAATTCTGCGATTCCATACGATGATTGTAATTATTTTGTGAAAGTTTACCCAACATTATATAGTGAGCTACGATTACCCTTAGGTGTCCAATGGTTTCATGATATAGATATTGCTTTGATGAATTTTGTAGATGACTATTTATCATTTGGGAAGCTTAGGTATGACAATGTATACGTTTTATATGGTTTCATTCTTCTGTCCCACTCTTTATAACCATGTTTCAATATACATGTAGAACAAATAAAGGCAAACTTTCAATTTTTATCAATGACCCCTTATTTATTTCATATAGTTTAACAATGCGTATAATGTTGATATTAATGAATTTAAAATTTGGGTTTGAACAACCACCAATATGATAGAACGTGAGACAAAAGTTATAAAGATTTTTTGGGAATATTTTTGAGTAACTTGGAATATTTTTATTCCTTCTAGAGAATTCATCATTCGTAGCTTCATTTTGAATTAAAATCAGGAAACTATTGGATAAACCACTGTTTTATATTTTTTAAAGATGGTTTTCTGTTATATCTGCAATGCAATTATTTTAATCAATTTCCCACAGGTAATGATATACCTGTTGTCGAAATTGGTTGACACTATTTTAACTATATCATCGATATCAATGCATATAAACAAATTCATTACGTGCTTTCAGTCCACGTGGACTAACCGTTTTGCGTTCACAGAAATACCTATAGTTTCTAACTGTTTGTGTATATTTACACAACGCCTGTGTTCTCCCATCTATATAACAGAATGAATTATAATACTTTGGTCGGCGAGGACTAATCGCCGGAATGGCGACGGAATAGACGTAGTGACATGTATAAAAAGGTCGATAACTTGTGTAATATATCAGCTATCGCCATTCGGTTTTCAGTTTTTTCATCTATGGTTATAGGGCTATCGAAATATATAAAATCATATTTGATAATTAAATGTTTAATATGCAAAACCTTTGTCGGAATGAGCTATGATCGTAAAAATCAGGCGCCGGAATGAGGTAGTCATCTTCATAAAACACTTAATATCTCAAAAAGTATTTAACATTTTTTCATTCGGACACGATTTTTTTAATCATTACGACCATATTTTTGAAATATGTAAAACTTAAACCCATATGTTTTGATTTGATAGACAAAACCTTTGCCGGAATGAAAATTTTTCGTTAAAAACGAATGCCGTAATTGTGCAGTCATCCCCACATAATCACCTGTATCGTTAATACCATTGAATATATTTTTATTCGGTAAAGATTTTTTCCATCCTGAGATATATACCTATCAGAAAATATATAGTTTTATATAATAAGATAACTTTAAATGCTCAAAACCTTTGCCGGAATGAAAATTTTACACACAAAATTTACAAATTTTAATCGATTCACTCAGGTATCGCTCAGGTAAAGAAGCCATAATACAAAGAGGTGTGAACAACGCCTTTAATTAAAACACAAAGAGAGTTTATTAAAACAACTCATTCCAATAAAACAACACATTTCTCAAATTTATTCACGACAATGGTCATTACAAAGCCAATCTTTACAATCATTATTTACATCAGCATATTTTGAATGTTTCCAAACGTTACAAAGTTTTTTCCCTAATTTAAAATCACAACCTACCATTTCATCTACCCAATCTGGAAACCCACAAGAACATTAAGAACAATAATATCAGACTTTAGATAAACATTAAAATAATCGACAGCTGATTGTGACCATTTATCAGTAACATCTTTGATAACATTCTCTACATTTTCTTTATCACTCTGTAAAATACTAACTAAACCTTGTACATACACTGAAATTTCGTTACCCTGAGCACCATTTTTTTGTAACCAAAATTTAAAATCCCTCTTTAAATGATTCCAACAGAATAAATTCACACTATTCGGTAATAATTTACTAATAGCATTGGAAACCGCTTTTTCCCTATCTGTAACAATTGCGATTTTTTTAGAAACAAGTTTCGGTATTTTCTCTGCGACATAATCAAATAAACGTTCGTGACATTTTTGATATTTACGCTCGTGGATTAAAAAAGCTAAAGGTATACTTGGTCTATTCTCAAAAAGAATGTGTCTAAAAATCAATGGAGTTACATAAAAATCACCTAGATTAAATGTTGTGTCATAGCCTAAACAAATTGAAAATGTTGTGTCATCAATATCCAACAACTGAGAAAAACTGTCAAAAATCTCTGGTAAACCTAGAATTGCAACAAGATCAGGAAAAACTTTAATTTTCTTTATTCACTTTGATATAAACAATTAAATCATCATCACGGCTTACATGGATAAGCTACTTCTAATTTATTTTTAGCTTTGGTACTGTCTTCCTAACTTTAGCAAAGCAATTATAGATAATTATTTATAATGAATGATATTATGCCTTATAATTAATTTTAAATTTTTTTTTTACTAACCACCAACTATTTCGATATGTTAAATTTGCATATATTGTTTAATTTATGAATTTTTTTTTTTTTTAAAGTTGATGTTGTAGATGGTTTATGCTGACGAGTTCATATTGTATCTTTGTTTTTATTACAGGCGTTGTTCACACCTCTTTGTATTATGGCTTCTTTACCTGAGCGATACCTGAGTGAATCGATTAAAATTTGTAAATTTTGTGTGTAAAAATTTCATTCCGGCAAAGGTTTTGAGCATTTAAAGTTATCTTATTATATAAAACTATATATTTTCTGATAGGTATATATCTCAGGATGAAAAAATCTTTACCGAATAAAAATATATTCAATGGTATTAACGAAACAGGTGATTATGTGGGGATGACTGCACAATTACGGCATTCATTTTTAACGAAAAATTTTCATTCCGGCAAAGGTTTTGTCTATCAAATCAAAACATATGGGTTTAAGTTTTACATATTTCAAAGATATGGTCGTAATGATTAAAAAAAACGTGTCCGAATGAAAAAATGTTACATACTTTTTGAGATATTAAGTGTTTTATGAAGATGACTACCTCATTCCGGCGCCTGATTTTTACGATCATAGCTCATTCCGGCAAAGGTTTTGCATATTAAACATTTAATTATCAAATATGATTTTATATATTTCGATAGCCCTATATCCATAGATGAAAAAACCGAAAACCGAATGGCGATAGCACATACACAACACAAGTTATCGACCTTTTTATACATGTCACTACGTCTATTATATCGCCATTCCGGCGAATAGACCTGCCCACTTTGGTCACTTTCGTAAACAAACCGACTATATATCATTCAAAACGATTGATGTCAACGTAGATAAAAAACATTATAAGATGTTTTCTTTGATTGACTATCGCAGAAAAAAACAAACCACAAAAACCGTTTATGTAAATGTGAGTACAATCTATCTATCTTTATAACTATGCAGACTAAATGCAGATTGTCCTTAATGTTCTAAATTCGGAGGTGAATCGCTCAGACATGCTGTACTTTGAATGAAATATCGGATCGTCTGATGTTATCTATTTCCGAAAATCTAAGAAACCCTGAATATCCTAAAGGACAAACTGTAATGGTCCGCAAATCTGGAAGACAGCTACACTTGTATTTTTATTTTCATACTTTTCTGCAAGAAGAATTAAATGATGAGATAAAATAGATTCCTTTTTAGTTATTGGTTTCCTGCATTCTCTCAACACCACTTCCTTGACCTGTGTAACTAGGGAAGAATGGCATGGGTCTGGATAACCTGCTAAATTATGAGCCCATGAAATAGCACTTGCAACTTTGGCTACCGAGCAAACATTCTGTGCTCTTAACACACAGAAACGGTCATATCAGTTGTAGGTAAAAATTACTCGAACAATGAAAAGTACACCATTTACAAAAGTCATTTATTAAATACAATCATACTTATAATTCCTTTGGGTATTCTCTGCCTTTCCCTTTAAACAATAATCTGGTAGTAGGGAACAAAGTCTGTTCAGTTCTGGATTTTTGTACACTTTGGTTTCTGCCCACCTTCCCTTGCAGAATATATCCGTAAAACGTGTAAAATGAACAACATCAAAAACAATACATTCATATCAATAATCCTGACCTCTTTTGTGTTATTCATATAATTCAATATTATTTATATATTATTATATTATTCAAAATGCCTGTAAAATATCAGCACCCGATACCACTAGTAAGATTAAAACATCTCGAAATTAAACTCTCCAATGAAAACAAATCAAACAATATTTATTAAAACATCTGCAATACACCTACATGCACCAGGGCCAATAATAAAAATTAAAAAAAAAAACATCTGCAATACCCCTTGCACACCAGAACCCATTCCATTCCAGAACATTCTTGCATTTAACCTGCTTGCTAAGACTTTAGCGTGAATTTCTGGAGAAACAAAATTAGCATTGTTATTTTCTTCTTGTTTAAAAATTCTGTAAGTTTCGTGAAATTCTAAAACCTCCTTCACAAAAGACATGGTTTCATTAAGCTCTTCAAAAATCAAAGGCGAGAAATAAGAAGAGGGCCATTGAGGTACGATTAAAGTGCATCGCGATTAAATTTCAATCAAATGTAAAATGCATTTACCATTTAATGAAAAGGGGGCACTAGCCAATCATTATCCCTTTCCCATGAAACACTAATGTAATCTACACCCTCTGTACCAGGATTCCAAAACAACGTATAAAATCGTTCTAACTTAGTATTTTTGAAATTTGCAAATCGGTCAATGTCATATGGACCCCACATCCTACTCATTGAAAAAATTGAAAAAAACTCCTCTGTTATACCCCAGTCTTCGTAATTCAAAATTTTGCTCAAATAATCTGCTCTGATATTTTCATATCTGGGAAACCATTGAGCATCAATTTAAATACCGTTAGACCAAAAATTGAAAAATGCCCAATGAATTTCTTGTAAATCAGTTTATATACTCCCATTTTCAATGATTTTAACACAGTTTTGGTTATCAGTAAACCATTTCTAGTTTTTCCATGAAGACCATTTTGAAACGATAATAGACCAAGCTCAATAGCCTTTAATTCTCTCCTTGTAGAACTCTTTTCATTTTCAAACTCGCTCCATCCAAATGTAAATCTTTTCATCCAAATCTTCTGTATGCAGCTGCTGCAACATCACCAGCGTCTGAGAAAAAAAAATTATGACATGTTTTCTTGAATAATTTTGACGACTTGTACAGATCTGATGTTCTTATTTCCAAAATGAAGTCTCAGCTTATATTGAATCTAAGATAACATGATCTTACTTTTTATCCCAAGATACCTTACTCTCTTATCGCAATGTGACAATCACGACTCATTAGCCAAACAACATTTCCCATAACCGGTAACATTGAAATAATTTTCCCGTAAATTGTGCTGCAATCCTCGCAGACACATTAGGCAAAGCATTTAAAACTCTCCCGAAATTTATCTCTAGATCCACTATTCTCCGTTCTGGTACTCGTAAACTAAAATCTAAAGACCTCTATATCAATCCTAGCCATTCAATTCCTTGTACAGGGCAAAAAATGATTTCTTCTCATTTATGAAAAAACGTGCTGAAATGAAAAATTGTCTAACGAATCCTGTTGCTGAAATACATTGAGCTTTAGACGCAGCCAGAATAAGACCCTCATCTAGGTTTAGAACTACTTGTAAATTGTTTTTTCTCCAATATTTTACTAATGGCCTCCAGCACTTAGTAAAAACATATGGAGCTGAAGTTAGACCAAAAGGTTACTGGTAAAACAGTAAAACAGTAATAATTCCTCTTCCATGAAAAGCCTAAATATTGCTAAAAACAAGGTTCGATAACTATCCCGACAGCAAATCAAACTTTTTCTTTTGAAATATTGAATAGCAAGTTTCCAATCTTCAAATTTTACTTTTTCTTTCCGTATAAAACAATTCAAAAATCTAAGATCTAAAATATGTCTTTTCTTTTAGTGATTTTCTGCTACACTCAGTGGATTAATCATGTATGGTTTTCATTCAACTGAATTATTCTATGTGAGTCTATCAGATCCTGGACCGCTTCTGAATCAAAATCTTTAATCATGGTAGCCGATTTATTATTTTGAAATGCTTTGAAAGGGAGGGGGGGGGGGGGTACATAATAGATAACCCTTCATGCAAAATGAATCGTTGCATCTTCAAAGCAAACTTGAACAGCTAGACCATTCTGATTCACATTGCGATTATCTTCGTTCCGGCACTTCATCAAATCTAAACTAGAAAACGGACTCATAAATTATGATTGACTTAAAAGAACTTGAAGTTTTGATTCAGTGCTTCTAGATATCAAATATGAATTTGTCACCTTCAAGTACCAAATTTGTAATGTATCTTTTAAAAGAAAAAGATTAGGTCGAAGAAAGTGTCGACTAATCGATAAACGGGGCGTGTAGATTTCAGTCCTGTCAGTTTCTACAGAGCTTTGAATTGCAATAAATTTTCGTAAGAAATAGAGGGAATCGTGCTTCGTGGATGTAAATATAATTATTTTAAAGCGGTGATACAAAAATATTTCATACAAGAAATACGTAGAAATCATTGATTTATACCGGCATTACGAAATGTAAAAATATGTAAAGTACAATATAATACAAAATTCGCAAGTAAGCAATTTAAAATTTGTCACCTTAAATGTTATATTTAAATTTGAAAAAATTAATTATTAACAATCTTATGAAAATATTTTAAGTATCATAGAGTTATTTGTTGATATACATAGGAGCAATTTTTAACCAAAACTCGGTCAAATATGTTGTATTCACAGTGACCACTTGACATCATAAACCAAACATCGAGAAATTATTGTAGTGTCTAAATACAATTTTGTTTATGTGAAATAAATAAAATGATTCACACAGAATATCCTTCCCTAAGTAAACAAAATATACATATAAATCATTTAATTAATGTATAGTTTCTTCTGAATATAAAAGCATGAGTTCTATAAATTGACCAGTGACCGTTTATAATATGACATGATGCAAGATAAAATCACGAAACCCCTAACCACTTTTCATAAACCGAAACAAACAAGAGATCTTGTTTAACAATAACCGATTCTCAGTCTCAAAGTATTTAAAATAAAGTATTTAAATAAAAAATGTTATATGCCATTCAAACTTTATAAATGAAATGAAATGAAAAAAAATATTGATGGTATCCATGCATTTTACAACGTTATTGCAAATTTGCCCACAATTGATTTAATGGAATAAATATACAAGTTGTACCGGTGCATCGGTGGCTCGAACCCTCTACTTATATGTAGTAAATCTCCGTGGATCCACTAAGCCAAGCATTTCAATGAATAACTGATCGTAATATTAACGCTAGAAGGCTAATTAAATTTGTCTATTTAAACTGCAGATTTATGGTACGAATAAAAAAATCCGGATAATTTAGAGTTATCGAACATGGCTGAGGATCGGAGATCGTTAAAATGAGATCAATAATTTTGCTAAATGTTATATGCCAGTCACTGTTGAATTGTCTCTCTTTGATTAAAAAACTTGTAATTATATAAGAAATAAATCAATGAATATTGATCATAAATGTACACTTTTTTTTATAAACAATATTAGTAGTAAAGAAAATTACGTAAGTATCAACATATGCAAATGGAAAATAATGTAAATATCCTCGCAAAACTTCTTCCAATAATGGAATGTATCATAAGAATGAAGAAATTGGTTGTAAATAATGAATTACAGCAGATGATACAATTTTTCTTATTTTTGTCTGCTATATTTTTAACGGATTTCAAATACCCCCCAAAAACCAGCACGACAAATTAAAAGAGAACACCTATTTAAATACTAATAAACAGTACATGGATTTCTTTCTTGAAATGAATATCAATATCGTTTATGTGAAATAAGTTTCAATGACATTCGTAATTTTTAAAATCTGAGTGAATTTCAATGAAAAATGGGTCTGGTGTCATAGTCGTTTTCTATAATACAATAATGTAAAATTTCAAAATCAGCCTTTTTGTGATTTGTGTTCCTTGTTTTCCCCTTTAATTGTGGCATAAATCTTTATTGCATATTTCTACCGAGCATTCAAGTAACTTTTCTTCAGATTGCATCAACAATCTAAATAATGATCAGTATCTCTACATGCGACGTAGCTTTTTCATCATTTACCATATATAGTTAGATAGAATGTCCTACGAACCTGTGTTATCTAAGTGTAGCCTGGTTAAAGAGTAGTAATTCTACTTTAAAGCTATCATGAAAAATGGTTTAAATTGTAAAAGTAAATTTTTTTGGGCAAATCATAAAGTATTTCCCAAATCTGATACCAACTGACTGTTTGCAAAGGCATTCAATACGTCTTTTTATATAGACAAGGAACATATTATAGCATTGAATGATTTATTTTTGACGTCGTCGTGTCAATAACTGCCGTCAGGTGAACAGACAAATTGAATAACGCGCGTTATTTACGTGAATAAATCGATACAAATTGCAGATCACGGAGGGAGTCAATTAGTAACAGCAAGAACAACTGTTTTATTAAAACCGGTTTAAACTGGTTATCACATAGACTGTTGAGTAGAGATCGATAAGCATGAAAGTATAATCCATGAAAAACAATTCTTGAATTTTGCCTTCAACAATAAAATCCACTATTTTGTTGAATAATTGTAAAACATGGTGTTTTGACAACAGGTATGAAATATATTTTTAACCGATTACATAGAAATCAATGTTTGGGAACTACTTATGTAAATTACATGTAAATTCATACTCAGTGATTAGTTGTTGCATTTAGGCATTTAAAGATCACAGAATTTAATGGAAAAACACAGTAGAATGTAAATAGAGCCCAATAGATCACTCACCTCTGCTAGTTAATGTTTCAATACTTTCCCCCGAAAATAAAAGCATACCAATGTTAATGTCAACATGCAACTTACTTTATATATATATAATTTAACAATGTTGACATGTAAGTAATTTATGCTGACAATTTGCCAGAAGTATTGTAATTTTTATCAGAGAACTTGAAATATCTTAACAAAAAAAAAATGTTTGCATATATGTTTATTACGTCGCATGTCAACGTGAAAAATGTGGATGTGATGCACATTGTCGGCAATATTTATATATGGGTTTTTTTTTATCTTGCATTTCGACATAATCCGTATTCTTTTTGCTCATTGGTACATAATACATACAATAAACAGGAAATTGGCTAATGATTCTACTTAATTTATCAAAGGAGCTAACTATATACATGTATAGAGAATATATGTTATATAGTTAGCTATATATGTCTGGAGAATATGTGTGTATATATACAGTAGACAGATAACATGTCATACGGAATTAACAGATCAAATTCACTCTCAGATTCGAAGCTTTCAATAAATATTGACAAAAATTCTGAATAGATTTGAAGTTATCAGAACAAAACAACTGTATCAATTTGAAAAAGGAAGGTTTTGTTGTAGTAGAAAAGTTTTATGTATTTTTCTCGAATATTCGAAAATGTAGGACAAACCAGAACAAAATGAAATTCGTCTTCTTTCTCTTGAGAATTACACAAAGTACAATTTACGGACACTTCTAGGTAGGTTTTTACACCTTTCGTTTTCAATGTTAAAACAATCTGCAGATATTATATATTTATATAATAAAGACTTTTCTTTATGCGACAACCATTTGAAAAGATAAGTAAACAAAATTTATTAGCTCTTTTCCTATATACTATACATGTAACAATTCTGTATAAAAGCGTCCGTAAGGCGCTGTTCAATTAGAAAAAAATGTTTGACGTTACTACGTGTTATTCTTAAAAAATTCCAAGTCCCAAAACAAAAAAGTTCATTTCTAACTAAGCTGACTCTTACCTTAATCAGAATCACTTAAATCAAAAAGGCAGAGATATGCCACCAAAGTTTTGTCAAAATAAAAGGACTTAAGTCTATCAATTAGTCTACGTTTTAACTAATTGATATCCCACCCCTTTAAGTGCCTCTACGTCACAAACTAGAAATCTTAGTATTTTAGAGAAATTTGTTTTCCGATGTGCAATATTGTTCAGAGTAAAGAGACAAAAAATCCTTATATTTAGAAATGTGGTATTTTGGTCACGAAATATTTGGAGTGAAAATCAATTCTCAAAGTAATTATACAACGGGACTGGGGCAGCCAATAATACTTCATCTTGGACAAGTGTGTGTCTTTTGAGATCATCACCGTAAAATGGCTCGTCTTTTAATCTTCAGACTCTATACATCAGCAAAACAGCGTAATCAGGACTCCAAAATGATGACATGTTGATAAATAGTGGGGACAAACTTTACTGGATTTGATTAAAAAAGGTAAATCCCAAGAGTGATCTTTAAAGGAGATCATTTCAAGGGAGTGAATATTCGACTGCAAGTATCGCGCGGGAATTTTCTGTTAAATATTGTGTCAATTGAGAAATAAAACAATCTGTTTTCCAGGTGGAAACAGGTTAAATGGTATTTACGACAAATTTTGATTATGATAAAAGAAAAATTATTTCTTTTTTGTTCAATCAAATCGCAGCGAATTGTTATTTTACATCATATACTGCATGCCTCTTGCACGTACATGTACATGTAATATGAAAAGCTGCTCAAACCCTTTTTTCTTTTATATTTTCCATCTCCACAGTAATACAACATCAAATACACGAATAATATTTAGCAAAGGAATACTCGGAAACTTTCCAGATTTTTTTTTTCTAGCGGGAGAACCCCGCTTTATACTAACATATTTTTGTTATAATGCCATTTTCCAATTAATAAAGTCCGGCGTCTACAGAAATCTTTCCGAATCCGGTCTTTATTCTTGATTCATGTGACGAGTGTTTGATTTAAACTAATAAATGATATTATCTGCCGAGTTTCAATGAAGTCGGAATTAATAAGAGGGATAATACTGCTCTGGAGAAATTCCATTAGAAAATAATTATATTTAGTAAATGGGGATATCGTAACTGATTGGTAATTAGGACCAATGCTGGCAAACGACCACCTGAAGACGCGAAAACTCTGACCTTCCGTCCCTCAGAAGCAAACGACAAAATCTCATCCAATATAATAATCAGAACGGGGAAATAAAATGTCATTATCCGCCAATTTCAATGGCAAAATTATATCGAATCTGCACGTTATTTAGCTGGAATTTAACGACAAAAAATACCATTCAGGCTGCGTAATAAACTATCATATAATGTACATACTGAAATAATTCTGTGTCTATTACTTCTAATCTGAATATTTAATTTAAAGTTTTATGATAAGAGGAAAGTAAAATTTTAGTCCGTCTGGATTTATATAGTAAAGAATAAAAAAGAATCTTATTTACAAACGTTTGTTTTTTAAATTGATAATGTTTGGAAAATATATCATTATATACATGTATTAAATAATAATTATTTTGCAATATTTGTTATGTTTTTTGTCAGTAGTAGTTTGGTAATAAATATTTAAAAGAATTTCGAAAGTAAACCTGGCTAGTAAATGTGGTACTTTTAAAAAAGTTTATTTTACCTTTTTTATAATCTTTTTAACGTGCTTTCAATATTTTCAAAACGTTTCTACATGCATATCGAGTTAATTTATTTTAAAGATAATTAAATAAAAAGAAGTTTTTTTTATCGGCAGTACGTTTAAACTTAACTGTTCCCTTATCCTTACCACCAAGGATAGTGCCTTTTGATGAGAGAATATGTTTCAAATTGAAACACCAAAAATCAATTGAATTTAATTTGATGAAATCTCCAGCGCAAAAAACTCCTTCAAGTAAATTAAAGAAAGAACTTGTTTTTGTTTTTCTGTTTTAAGCCTTTTCTAATTAGATCTTTTTCAAGACGGATTTGCATTGAATGAGAAAAAGGCAAAAAAGCAATCTTTCATTGCGAACAACCACCTTAACTCGTTAAGGCTCCTAATTGAATTCCCTAGCGAAAACAGAGCTGAATCAGATGTAATCTAACCAACTACGATAGATAGTGACAAAAGATTTGTAGAGATTGTGGATGCATGTCTGTTTCTTTCCATGTATTGCTAGTCGCGTTTGAGGGCATTATCTATAAGAAATTAGTTTTATTAAAGATTACCGTTCGTGTTCTCTGGGTTCCAATTTTTCACGCCACTGTGTCGGAAAATAGGCTGGGAGAGAAAAGACATAATGTGTCTTAAACGGTTGGTTTCACGCCTCTGGGTCACATATCGAAGACAGATTGGATTCTTCATTCACGATTGGTATCAGGAGTTTTAAGATAGTACCGATTTCTTAGAAATAAAAATATGCTTGATCTTTAATCAACTAATTTCTTATTTCTTAAAATTCATCACATGCTGCATTAAAAAAGAGAAAGTGTTTTGTGTACATAGACATTAAAAGAATCATCGTGTCCTTAGAATTGAAAAAAAGTGCTTTGCTGAATTTGGAGTTTTGCTACTAGAAACTTACATAAATGATGATTACGTGATGATTTACGTGTGCATATAATACAAACTTAACAACTAGATTATTATCAAAATCCACAGATCTCCATCTGCAACATGCATTTGTAAAAGTATTGAAGGCAGTTCAACTTTCTTCTGGTCTCTTTCTGGCACAATAACTTAAAAGTTACTAGTATCCTTGTTTAAACAAGAATAATGTATACAAGGAAATATTCGGTCCCGTTTTATTTTCGCCCCTTTCACCCTCGTTGTCAGCGGGCGAATTTAAGACAGGATGAATTCAAAACAATTTTCAATAACTTTGTTAATTAGAAAGAACATCTAATTCTAACTGTATTTGGGCGAATTCAAGATGGGGCGAGCTCGTTTGCAAATGTAGATGGGCGAAAAGAAAAAACAGGGGCAAAAATAACCCTGTATACAGTATGTTATATTTATGCATTCATATGGAAGATATATACGGTCATTGTTATAAAGAATAGAATTATTTGAATTTTATATAATATGACGTCTAGGGTCTGGGATTGGCGTTTCGACACGGAAGTCGACAGAAGATTATTAATTTATAAAGACCAGTAGACGAAACGCTTTCCGATCGGAAATTCAACTTAGAATGCAGCACTTTGAACTGCCGGCAATTAATTTTACATCTTATTGATTCCCTATTCTATCTTATTTCCGATTCTGCAACAGAGCGATTTCTTTTTCAATACCTTATGTGTCTCCTGCTTGATCTTAGAACATCAGTGAAGATTGAAACGTTCCCCATTTCCGTCGCGTGCATTTAATACGAGGTCAAACCTATTGAATCTGTCATATGGTGATGAAGTTTAATTCCATTAAAGATATTGCAAGCCCAGTGTCCCCTGCTTTGTAATGTAGATATTTTTTGGTTAACATGCGATCTTTCCGTGTGGCAGTGATTGTAAATAATTAATGTTCCCAGAAAACTGTCTCTCCTTGTTCTCGTACAATGGCCATGCTGAACAACAGAGTTGCTCTTTTACATGAAATCTGTCGATTAAATACAAACGTTGTGTCGCAAAGGATTCTTGTGTTTTGTTCTTTGTGGCTCATATCTGTGTATATATCTTAATCCTTACATCAAAAGTAAAGAAACAAACTGATACTATAATTCTTAAAGGATCGTAAATCAATTTGGGATTTTCATGTTGCTAAAGACATTTACTTCATTTATTATCTAACGCTGAAATTGATTTTAAAGAATTATTTTTGTTGAAAGTAACTTGTTAACGTTTGAGTTTACGAATTATGATTCAAAACTAAATAAAATATTGTTGAACAAATAAATCTTACTATAATACTTGTTTTCCTAGTACATGAAATTGTACTCATGGGTATTTAATTTAGTGTTAGAATATATATACTTATAGAAAAACAAAATCATCAGTACTTCTATATTTTAATTTTTAAAAAACCTGTACAATAATGTATGCGATTCAAATTTTCATAATTTTTTTATTCGCAGGATAACTATCCAGATAGAGATTTACCTTATTTTTAAGTTTTACCTTGCAATCGTTGGAATTATAAAACTATCAAAGCCGAGATCACTTTTGATTTTAACTTACAAAAAATTCTTTTGTAAAAGTGAGACTAACATCAAAAGTGAGACTAACATCAAAAGTGAGTTCCTTTCAATTCTATGACCCTGAGACCTGTATGAAATACAGATACAATTGCTCTCTCCCCACCTCGCCAAAAAATGGTTTGAAGGTAGTTATAGTTTAAAAAAAATTTAGTGTCATCATCATAAACAATTGATTGCATATCATAACGGCATGAAAACCGTTGACCATCGCTTGCCTCGATTATGCTGCAGCAGTTCTATTTGATTGACCGCATTGTTCCCCCAGTACATGTATATGGTATGTTGTGGTGACAGTTGAAACTACAGAAATCCCCAGTCTTACCCTTAGGGACGAACTTCTTTGTTTTAGTATGGACGATGCATGGTCGCTTACTGATTGCTATTGCCTTGGACGACACATGGTTAAGTGTTTACTGTCAAAATGCTGATACCGTTAACAATGACGTTCAGCGTTATATTAACTTTTGATTAAATACTTGCAAAGACAAGATTATTTTATTTCAAAAAAAAAATAAAAGGTTTATAGAAATTTGCTTTTAATTCTATTCTTTAAATAGCTGCAACACAATAAAAGTTCTACTTTTTTTTGGTTCACTCTTGCGGTACATTTCTTTCAATAGTGCATGGAAAATATTCCAGATGTTTGTCACAATGTTGCTTCTGTTTATAGTGATCACAAATGGAGATCAGTGTACATAAATGTTCATAAAACAGGTTGATATTAATCCGCAAAGGTAATAGGTCTACTGATTAATAGAGTAATCGACTGTCAAGCAACGAAAAATATTACCCCCTAGTTCTGACATATCAAACGGTATTGTGTGTCGCCATGTTTTGATATATCCCTAGAAAATATGACAGACTTTAATGAGCTATTTTCTCGATTCATCACCGTTAATAGAAAAAGACTTTCGAATATCGAGGGAACCCGCAGATCACTCTAACAATGAGCGGGAACTCGAACAATGGCCAAGTGAAATTTGTGAGAAGTACCGGTGATTACAAGTCGTTATACGGAGTATCAATTTTCCTGATATGATTGATGTCGGGAGCATCCCTCATTTTATTAAGTTTCCTGTTGAACACATTACTATTAAACTCTTGTTATTATCCTGTTAATGCAACCGCCTTTCGTTTTGCTAAAAGGCAAATTCGCGTCATGCATATTAAATGACAAACACGCGCACTATTGATTTCTATTTTTTGTCACTTGCCTTCTTTTTGACTGCGAGTTTGCTAGATAGGCAAGCAAGGTAAATATAATCGTCCCTGACAAAATTACAAAGACTAACAGTACACTAACTAAAATTACTTGTAAAAACTTTAATATTCAACATGATGTACGAGGGTTGTCCGAAACCAAAAAGTTCGTGGACACATGCTATTTCACTCTAAATAACAACGTTATTTTGAGGAAAGTATTACGATATTTTAATATCGACTATAATAAAGAATATGTTTGAAAATCAGAGCAATGTATCTTCGTACATTGGAGTTATCATCATACATGTATAAACATTACCCATACAGGCCGCACGGCTCAGTCTGACGTTGAATTATAACGACATTTTTATAACGTCATAGTCCTTGGTATACCTGAGAGTAATATGCCGCAATCACCGTCTGGCCAGAGGGTACAATCGCACACCTCATCAGAAAATCGCTTGTGCCACTTGTAGATAAGTGATCTCAAAATATTTCAATGTTTTACTGTTTCCTCTATAATTAGTTTCGTTTTTATCGTTGTTTTGATTAAATCGACACAGAATTTTATGATGGCGTAGTGTTCCGTGCGGTCCGCCGACGTCACTTATTCTGGCGTTTTTAAAGACAAGTTCTTGCCGTAGAAATTCTAAGCTCATTTAAAAACAGCTTCAAATGACATACAAAAATGACGTACACAATACTTACTACTTCACAATTAAAGATCATGATGTTAATTTTGACATGTTTTATGAAAACTGTAAATATTCATATCTAAAACCTCAGTTTTTACACTGGGCCGTGCGTACTTTCCGCGGCCCTTTAATACAGTAAAGTTTTAGTTTAATTCTAGAGAAAACATCCAAAATCACTCTAATTTGATTTGGAATTTTATGACATTTCGGTATACAATATGTATATATAAACCCATTTAAAATGACAAAAACGCCATTGTCAACGAACTTTTTGGACAGCCCTTGTATTTCACGAAATAGGAAAATAGAAGATCTTAATCAAAAGTAACAATATTAGAAAAGCACGCCTAAATTTTCAAAGTATTTTATGTATAATCATACCCTTTATTCTTTACGTCGTAAACCTTTTATTTGGCTTATTGGTATATTAGCAAACAACAGTCTGGTATTTATATTACTGGTAGTATTGATATGATATATTTAGTGTAATACAACACTAGTGCTGTTTAAAACTGTTATTAATCAAAACTGGACTCTTACATCTACTGAAATACTAATGAATTAAACATGTTTAAGCATGATTTATGCAAAATATAGTTCTGTATGAAAAGAATGAATATTTGGCAATCCTTAACAATAAATGACTTCAGCATTTGATATATTTTTATTTTTATTTTGAGTTTATTCGGTATATGTATTTAATATTATTGATAAAAATGTAAACGAATTCTTCTTTTTAAACATATCTTTTCGAGAGAACAAAAGCCATCCCATAATAAAGGTTAATTATATATTGCTCCATTATCAATATAATTATTCATTAGTATACCCAAACATTATGTAAATAAATGATAAAAAGGAAATCCTAACATAATTTTAGCGATACAAGACTATAGGTAAACCAATATATTGTCATAATATAATTCTTAAGTTTCTAAGTATCATGTACATGTATATACAAAGGCGTATCGAATTTCAGTAATGATTGTCAAATTTTAAGGGTAGGCTTAGGGGTTTGATCGTACAAATGTTTTCAGAGAAATTCATTTCCACAGCTTCAATAATTTTGGATATAGACGAGACAAAAAATTGAAAACAATACAAATGCTTTGCCTTTTTAATAAAATTGGCAGAAAACCTGGAAATCATGATTTTGGGTGCCTGATTTTGGTAGGTTTTTATTTAACTTTTCAAAAATGTTTTAATATTACTTATTAGAGGTACTATGATGCCCTACCGAATTTTTTAAATTCTACCATTTGAAATCTAGAAAGCTCAAATGATGAATCATTTGTAGCTTTATGAAACCGATTCTTGGAGTAAATATAATCTGTTATGTGAATAAAACAATTGTTTCACGGAATCAAAATATGCCCAAATAAAAAACGCACTTATTTAAGCACTAAGGTGTACACATTTAATTTCTATATCTCCCAAGTCTTTAAACTACATGCATATAAGGGTTTTTTCTTTCCATTTTCACCTTGTAATTCGTAAAATTCGGTCTTATACACGTGACATAATATTTCAAAATTATTTCTTATAGGCTTAGCATTCCTATTCATCCAACTTGTTGACTCTTTGACAGGTGAAGCTCATAAAAGAAAGTAAAGACACGCGCCGGGATGAAGTCAAATGAAGCAGAGCGTGCGAGGGTAACTGATTCCAATGTCCTCAAGAGCCATTCATTGCACTTCGACAGCTGCGCAACCCATTGGTCACGTGTGTCGGAAATTCATTTCCCATCATTGCTGCCATTTTGTTTTACAAGTCTGTTTGTGCTTCGACACTTGAAGTGTCGGATTACTTTGAATGTTAAACCAATAGTTGATGAAAAAATAACAAAACAGAAAATTGTGTTGTTTAAGGTCTCCTTTTATTTGCGGTATTTAATTACCTGTCCTGAAATATTAACTTTCCTATTTGCAAAGGCGCACATAATAATGTTACAAGGATTGCTTCATATCAATAAGCATCATTTATAGGTCATTCTTTGCATAATGCTAATTTCAATAAAAAGAAGTAAGACACAGAAATAACAAGGTGCACTACTATTTATTATTAATTTTTATTGTTACAATTGGTCTTGAGTGAATTCAATAAAGAATTGAATTGAATCAAAATTGCAGTTTCAGTTCTCATTAGTTAAATACCAAGAAGAGAAAACGTATTTTATAATAAATAATTTTATCAAAATTAAAAATACGGTGGTTTGTATTTGTACTTTTAAAATGTACTGATAACTGTACTTTATAATAATAAGTTTTAACGTTACAGTTCAGCAAGCATTTGGACCACGCTGGTACAAAATTGATTAACATATTAATTTATTTTCTTCAGCTTCTTCTTTAACCGTAGAGGCTGGCCTTTTATCTCTTCCAGCCAATGGGATCCGGGACCATTCGTAATGGACATCATGCCTAGACATCACCAAATAAAACATGAAATAAAAACAGAATTATCGGTGTTTTCAAAGAATTTGTTGCACAGACTGATTGCGGACAACACTTTCCCCCCAAGTTTAGTAACGGTCTGAAGCAAAGAGAAATGGAACTTCATAGAACTGATGACAGCTCGCCAATTTCACGTGTTGGTAAGTTAGTAAATAACAAATGAATATCTAAATAGTTATTGCAAAACAATGGCAAATGTTGCAAAATTGATTAATCAAAATGCATGTACAACAATGCGTGACCTGAAACTTATATTTATTTTTTGCAATACTAGTTAATTCATTTCAGCGAATTTCAAATACAAAACTTGACAAACTACTTGTATACAGACACTGGGTTTTATTTTATAACTTTTATTAATATATTTTGGTAAAAAATGTATTTCGAAAAAGAGCAGAAATGACCATAAATTATAGTAAATCTTAAAGCAATGTTAAATCTTAACGTCATCAAGATTATTATCATTCAATATTACAGTAAGCATGTCATTATTAGCAGTTTACTGTAAATGGGTTTTTTTTTTCAATATTTCGGTACACATTATGTACATTTTTCTTGTTCTTATTTTTCGTTAGTTAATTATTTTTGTAATTGTAATAGATCTTGGCTATAATTATCATGTTATCATCGTCTGAATTAAATATCAATAATAAAAAAGTGGGTTACGATGACAACTCCGTTTATTTGATTTTATTGAATGGTCGCGATAATACATGTTTATAGCTGCAGATAAGAATCAATTTACATGCATTGTTTAAAGACATGTCTTATTTTTGTTATAATAGTTATTCGAATATTATTTTAATCTATCAGTAATGTTGCAATAGTGATGTTATCATATCGTTTGTTTGTTTATTTTTTGCTTTTTTGTAAGTATGTATGTTTTGTCTTTTTCTGCTTGGTTTGGTTTTTTTTCCTTTCTTTTACATGTATTTACAAATTTGAGAAAATTAAATGTAAAATCTATTTCTTGCAGCCCCCCCCCCCCCCTGGAAAAAATTATGAATGTAAATTAGGATTAGAAATTAAAGGTTAGAAATTGACATTAACTACCCCACTAGAAAACCCACTCACCATCACGTTTCGGGAGATGAAGGGGGAATGACTAACGGCAAGCAATCAAAGCATGATAGCCCCAACTTCTTTCTATCAGACATTATTGAATCAAACCAAACTGGTGATTTTTTTTCATTGAATTAAGTGGAAATAATGAAGGGAGCATTGAATAAAAATCTTATTATGAAGATCGGGAAAACTCCTTGCCATTCTCACTTCGGTCTGACGGATGATGAGGAGGCCAAGTTAGAGATCAGTGTGAAGAATTGGCCAAAGAGGCGCAGGGTTGAGAAATTAAATTAAGCTCAAAGTTCTTGCTCCGGTCAGATTAATTTTTTATTCAGTTTTTTTGGTAATATTAGACATATATTTAGAGTACGCTAATATCATTTTTACTGAAAAAAATGATGATAATTTCATCATAATTATCAGCGGCAGCAGTATCGGTATTCATAATATCCTTTTATTATTAAAAATATATATATATATTTTTAATTCTAGTGGATGAAATGAAAATCATAATGATTTCAAGTCTTAACCCTTTCATTAATCGATAATTTAAATTGAACTAATTATAAAGTAATACTAATTAACTATTTTAAATTTTCCGTCTTTCTTTTTTGTTACCTTTAAATAAAAAATATAACATTATAAGCAAAACTTTATGATATTGTTCATATAAAACTAATACAGGTAAACATGATAAAAGTGATTGATGTAACAAGCGCATTCCTTTGAAGCATCATTATTAATTGCCAAAACCACAGCTGTGGAAGGAAAATTCCAATGATACTCTTGTACGGTCAAATGTCAATTCTTGTTTTCTGTAAAAATAAATAATAAAATGAAGGGGGAAATGACAGCGTAATTGTGTTTAAAAATAATAAACCAATGTTTTATAAAATGTTACTTTATCTATACCCAGCACGTAACTACACATTATGGTAACTTCAGACCCGTTTATAATTATAGTTTCTCGGTGGCTAGAAAATATGTAGCTTTTTGTGACTTAAAACTACATGTATGGTTTATATCTAGTAGAAAAAATATTTGCCAACTCTTGATACTGTAAATAAGATTATAAAAATGTTTGTTTCAAAAAAACGTAGCAAAATTTTAATTAAAGAGCAAAAAACTACTGTTAAAAAATTAATTTGCACAAAGTAATTTACTATTCTTCAAAATTGGCTCGGACAATTCAAACTTTGAATTGTAGTTTTAAATGGGCTTCGTTGTTAACAATAAACTAGTAATGAACCAGATGATCCCCCATCTTTCTACTCCTTTTCACCCACACGTCCAGTAAACAGCATAAAATTATCTGTTAAAAGGTTAATCCCCACTTAAAATTACCTTGTCGGTAGTCGACGTCACCACCTGTGTCCAATTGTTGTTTGATTTCTCCCACCTGTGCTTCATCTTTATAAAATATTGTTCTTCTGTAATTGTGATCTTTGGAATCTGATTTAGTTCAGAAACCCGATATCTGTCTCCTCTTTGTTGTGGACCTCGGGTATTTATCATCTTTTTGCTTCATTTGTAAGCTCTCTAGTTTACCTAGTCAAATAAAAGCAGTTGAGGGTTCTTTGGAGATAATGAGATCTGCGTTCGTCGGGATAGAGACGTGTCCGAGCATCAGAACTGGCCACAATTTCATTATCGTCTCATTGTACATACATTATAAACACCAAATGTTGTGGTTCGAGGGCGAACATCGAAATCTGTATCTGTTCCCTCATGGGTCAATCACTTTCTCTCTTTCTTTAGACATGCTTTTCAATAGAGATACCTTTCGTAAATACATGAAAGAAACATGTATGCGCTATATTTTCAACGCTTGAGTTGAATATATATAGGATCTCTCATGATTTGCGATGGTATATGATTTTTATCCAACGAGTTGTGTGTTTTCTATCCCCGAGCCTTGGCGAGGGGATAGAAAACACACAACGAGTTGGATAAAAATCATATACCATCGCAAATCATGAGAGATTCTTTTTATCACATGTTTTACCACGTATTTTGTTAAACCTCAATCTTTTCTATAAAAATTATAATTGTGAACCGCACAACACATATACTACAAGACGTCAACAACTTTACGCACAGAAAAAGAGTTCCTTAAAGATTAACAAACAAACATTTCATTTTCGAGCATATTTTTAACAATTCATGAAAGAAAAAATTAAAAAACCATTAAATGCTTCACATTTACAACTCTACACTTTTCAACCGAATTGTTTTGTTACTTTTTCATTCTACGTCAATCATCCGCCTGAAGCTACGTAATGTTTAATTATGACGTCACGTGGCGTAAGAACACACAGTGGAATATCAAAAATTTATCGCATGAGTGATATCCACCGCATATTGAGATAAACATGTGATAAAAACTGTTAAATTATATAGAGGAACAAAAGTTACTGCAGAGAAGCTCAGTATGCAATTGCTTTAAAAGAGCAAGCCATTTCATAGTGGAAAATTAGTAATTTTTACACTGTATTATATACCTAAGATTTACAGAAAAGCAAATCTTTTGATTAAAATTTCAGCGGATTTTTCACCATGCAGTAAACACGTTAATATTGGAAAGGCATTATTATATATTATTTTATTCACACCGATACATGTATAAAACAATTTTAAATTAATAAAGCCATTTATTTTGTAGTTTCTTATAATCTACGTTTTGAATCAAAAATATATTAATTAGTTTGCACATTTATTGCAACAGTGCAAATGTAACCGTTTTTATTCGTGATTGTTTCCATCAAATATTGAAGATGTTTATGCAAATACCATTTCTTTAGTAGACATTGTGTTTTAGATAAAATAAAAAAAAGTAGCTTAAATTTTTTAAATGAAATATTTACAGTATTCTTTTCTTTCTCGAAAAAATTCGTCTCCAAAATATTTTGAGCAATATCGAAAAGGATTGTCCATTAAATTAGATTTTCCTATTTGTTGCTTGCTCATGATTCCATCTGAACATAATTTTGTCAATGATGATGTCAACAGAAGATAAGTGTAATTTATATGTTATTGGTCCAAGAATAAATTAAATGTAGTACTTATCCAAAAATATACTCCGTATTCATAGAAATATTTATAGAACACGTAGAGAACCATTGTCATGGTAGGGTTAATTTGTTGAGAAATATACAGTTGTGTATAATAAATGAATAGTAATTGGCGATTATTTAATTGTTCTGCTCCAATACAACTTTTAAAAAAATGAGGATATACCTCAGTTTAGACGACTTTACACATTAAATCCCTCGAAAAAATAACTTATCGCATGATCTTGCGTAATATTTCAGACATTCATCACCCCCATACTTCGGATGTTCCTTCACCGTCTTCGCTCTCCTCGGCCAGCCCCTCCGCTCCCCAACTTCCGGTATCATCTTCGACGACGAATCTGATGCACCCTCACCCTTCGGTCAGTCACTGTGGGCCCATGAAGCGGGGGTCCCCAGGGCTGACGTGTGTTGTGTGTGGGGATACATCCAGTGGAAAGCACTACGGGATTCTGGCCTGCAACGGGTGTAGCGGATTCTTTAAACGGAGCGTTCGAAGAAAACTGATTTACAGGTGAGAGCTGTAATGAAATAAGATGGGTTTGTTCTTCTAATAATGCCATGTCTACTACGTGTTTATAACGAAAGCCTTATGATACTAAGGGACTTTTATGAAAATAAAATATAGAACAGTGTATACAGTCGTAGGAAAAAGTTTTTTTTAATTTTGTTTTATAAAAAACTGTTGGATTAATCTGCCATTTGTGATTTAAAAAAAAAGATATTTTTCAGGTGTCAGGCCGGAACAGGCATGTGTTTGGTGGACAAGGCCCACAGAAACCAATGTCAAGCCTGCAGGCTGAAGAAGTGTCTACAAATGGGCATGAACAAAGATGGTAAATGCATGTAATTTGAGATTAAAAAAAAAAATAAATACATGTATTGAAATTGAAATTTCTAAAAGGCGGTGATTGTTGTTGTACAATTACAATATTTATACCTTGACATATGGTAAAAAGATCGATTATCACTGGGATTTTTCTGACATTGCAGCTGATTTAACTATTTAGTTCCGAATATTTGTATCAAGTAAATAAACAGCGTAGTCTTTTAGTTTTGAATAGGAAAAAGTAGTTACATGTAGCTAAAGTATTAATTGAAGAAATGCAGGCTATATATAAAACTCTATTTTTTCATATTTACTGGTGTGTTAGCTGTTCAGAATGAACGACAGCCCAGAAATACGGCACAGGTCCGCCACGACCAGATTCCAGCGGAGCTGGACAACCCCTTCATCCAGTCTCACGTAACCATTTCTGCCACCCACCCAGCATTCAGTCCCCCTAACAACAGTCGGATGTATCAGGGAATGTCTCACCCGGAACCCCATTCCAAACAGGAACAAGACGACACCATTACGCGTACGCACTACCTTCTGAATTGCCATTAAGAAATTTTACCAATAATATGTTACATTTGTTCGGATGAATTTATTTTCGGCGATAAAGTGAACAAAATTATACCTTATCCCTCTATGTTTATTTCCTTTTGCATTCCATGTTCGTTTTCTTTGATGTAGGCCGAGATGAAAATATTGACGTCACAAACATTGAGCCGGAGAGAAATATTGTGGTACATCCATATGCCTATACCGACACCCTCTTGTACTCACCTGGTCAAGAAACGATGTACGAATGCTCGGCGAGGCTGTTGTTTGTTGCCATTCGATGGGCCAAGAATTTGCCATCCTTCGCAAATTTGCCTTTTAGAGATCAGGTATAACAGCTTTTTTTGACAGTGATAAGGTGTGGATGATCGTGGCCATCTTCAGATTTCATAATCTCTATATTTACATTTGCAAATATTCATCCTTATATGAACCTATAGAATAACGAAAACGTTCAATTCTGTGTGAACTTTTTCATTACGTCACAATGATTATAACAAGCGCTTGACGGTTGCATTATTTTAAACGTAAAAACACGGTTATTTTAATGATTCTGAACAGTTTTCCTTTTTCAAACGTAAATATAAGTAATAAACAGCAATGTTAAAAAGTTCACCGGGATATGAAGTTGGTTGGTAAGGATAAAATCTTCTGAGAAGCCCTTTGGGCTTCACAGAATTTGATCACGTGACGAACCAACTTCATATCCCGGTGAACTTTATAAATTGCTGTTTATTTCTTAATTGAAACGAAGATCTCTATATATAAAAGATATAGGGAAAACTTCAAATTTACCTAAAATTTTTGGAACTTTTCTTTACTTTAATATATCATATTAAAAATGTTAAGATAGATCTGATGGTTACTATGTTAAGAGTCTCTCTAAAAGTGGTACGCAAAGCATAGAACAATGGTTGGCTTCCAGAGAATATGTAACATATGTCTATCAATCAACGTACTAGGTAATTCTGTTGGAGGAAGCTTGGAGTGAACTGTTTTTGCTGTGTGCCATACAGTGGTCAATGCCAATGGAGACTTCACCGCTTCTTATGACACACGAAGCTGCGCAGCCCCAGATGTCCAACATCAAAACAGGAAGTGAATACCCAGACAATCGTCTGCTTCAGGAAATATTTCGACGATTTAAGCACACCCAAGTGGACCCTGCAGAGTTCGCTTGCTTGAAAGCAATTGCTCTTTTTAAGCCAGGTATAACCGTATATCCAGAAAAAGAACACAATTGCTCTTTTATTTTACAAAATATATAGCATTAAACATTTAATATTTTCAACTGTATCTGAAGTTTGGTTGTATTCATTCACTCTGATAACATTTGCCAGAGACCAGAGGCCTGAAAGACCCCCTTCAAGTTGAAAACTTCCAAGACCAAGCCCAGCTGATGATGTCTCAACACGTGCGATCGAATTACCCAACGCAGCACATTAGGTTAACAAAATATACAAATGTATTTTTTAGAACATCTCATCTCTGCTTGTAGTATGTACATTATTAAATTTCACTTATGCAATTTCAATGCATAAGTGTAGGCCTAATGTCCTGTCGGTGAAACTGACTAAGCCTGTTTTTGAAAGAAAATATAGAAAAGGTTATAAACCATATTAATGGATTTCAGGTTTGGTCGCCTCCTTCTAATGATTCCATCTCTGAAGTTTGTTCCATCAGACCGAGTGGAGAAGATTTTCTTTGGCAGAACCATTGGAAGTGTACCCATGGAAAAACTATTGTGTGACATGTTCAAAGGCTGAATAATTTAAGTTAAATATCTATCTGGCCTCCAAATCAGATCCACTGTCCCACAGACAGTTAAAGCTGGATATAAACTCATCATCAGTATTAACAGATCATTTGACATTTATATCTGTATATCTGAAAACAAAAAACAGTTCTTTTCAGAAATCTTCATGCAGCAGAAAAGGTTGACATAGTGAATTCTACCTTAATTAGCCAAAGAGGATTTTTTTTTTCAATTCATCTTTTGACTGTTATACGTGTAATTCAGAAATCACTAAAACCTTTAATAATAAACATCTTTATGGGATATTGTCTTTTTCAATGTTATTTATCATTGAGACTACAAAATATTTTCACATGTAATGTAATTTTCATTGTTCTTAACCTCTACATGACACAATTTTGCTTAGTTATACATGTATCATACCTTTTTATAATTGTTAATTTCTACATAGACAGGTCAGATTATTTCAGGACACCCCCCCCCCCAAAAAAAAATGGAAAAAATCACTAGATCTGTATTTGTACAAGACAAGTTTTATTCTCTAATGTCATCTCTAAAGAAATAATGTATATACAAATTTGTGAGGTAAATACAACTATAATATTCACACATACTATGCTTCAAATGAAGACAAATGAATACCTTCATGGATACCTTCCTGTTTCATGTTTAAAATATAATGGTCATACAGAACACAAAAAAACTCCACTAAAAATATAAAATGAATTGTGTTATCGTGTTACAATGAAAAAATGTTATGAAAGAACAATAAATATGATTACCTTTAATAATTACTCATGGTTCAAAAGAAAAAGTTCAAAATATCCTAATATAAAACAATTTTTTATGTTTGTTGCATACAAAAATATAAGCTACATAAAAAATGCAACTTAAAATTCTTTAAATCTTTGCTTCTTACATTGTGAAAGCAAATTTTGTAATATATTTAAAAATATATTTCTTACTGACAACTTTACAATAATTCAGTTATATAATCTACTTCTGTTACTTTTGTACTGACTCTCTAACAAGTACATAAACTAAAATCAAAGCCTGTGATTATTAGGTTCTACAATTGCAGTTAGCAGAGTTTTGGGACTAAGCTGTAAAATTTGTACTACAAGGAGCTAAAATAAAATAAATGTTAATTGTAAATTTATCATATAAAATGTGATTTTGTGAAATGTGCATGTACTTAGTACATTTAATACAATATCTGCAATCACTTTTCAGTGAATGATCAGTAATTTCTGTGTAAAATTGAGCAAACAAGATGCATTTTTAATCCAACTTCTATCATTTGCTATCATACCAATGATATGCATGTTTAAAAAAACACCAAAAAACTCAAATATGACCAAAAATCAAAATTTATTGTAAAATTTATAATTTATCAAGATTTAAAATCTTAAAATAAAATTTATCAAAATCTAGTCATAATTTTTTTTTCTAAAAGTGAAATCACGCAACTTATTGGTTTTCAAATGAAAAAGCTACATGCAAATACAAAACATGTCATTTAGTCTGTTAGATCTTTGCGTACATTTCGGTTCCTTAAGTTGTAGCGGCCAGCAGAACTTGTGACCCCGCTGTCTGGTTTTCTGCCTGGTGTTTTAAGGGGGCTGTAGACACTGTTACCACTGCTGCCTCTCTTCCCGGCCTTTGTACTGGTCCAGCAGTAGTAGATGAGCAAGAGTTGTGGGACAATGAGGAGGTAGAGGTTCTGAGTCCAGAATGACCATTTTGCATCCGCAGTGTTGGGAAGACGGAACTTCTTCTCCGTCAAGTGATGAAGGGAAGCAAAAATGTATGGGATCTGGCCCTAAATCAAACAAATGGCAAATCTTCACAAAAAATCATGAAAAAAACTAATGATTTTTGAACTCAAGTTCTAGAAATATAACTTTTAATATACAGATGACTTTGTTCTTTACTTCCTGTTTTAATGATAAATTTTCAGAATAAAAAAAACCTGCCATAGCAAACCATATACTAAATTGTACATTTTCAGGTTCAATCTTTAAATTAACTTTCCAGAAAAATTCCTCTTATATGGTAATAATCGAAATCAGATGAGTTAGAATTGAACATGAATTCTTTACACTTTTAGTAAAACTTACATTCAATGTTGCTCCAGCATAGATAATCAGCCAGTCCAGAAACCATTGTTTAGCAGGACCATTAAACAAAGAATAGCTGGCAAAGGCACAAAACGGCACAAAGTAGAATAAATAGGTCACCATCTACAAAAGAGAAATCACTTACTGGAATTTGTTAAGCAGAAAATGAAAAACATAATTTGTATAGAATATTAAAAATGTCTGTGTTAATATATCCTCAACATGAAACAATTTATTTTTAATATTTGACTTGACTAGCGAGAATGACAGTGAACAATTTTGAAACATCAAAAAGGTAGGTAACAATACTAATACTCACACTTATTTAGATGCTTCAGATGTTATAATATTCAATTTAAGATGCATTTGTTTCATTGACAAATCTTTCAAAACAAAGATCAATAAACCAACCTGAATTTTTGGGAAGGCTATCGGGTCTGCAAGATATGGTTCAGATTTATTCACTAATTTCTGTGTGATAGTTGAGTTACATCCAAGCACTGCCTGTAAATAAATGTTGCATAATGCATAAGTAAATGTCATAATAATCTTTCATGTCATGTATGATGATTAACTAGACCTGAACAAACTACTTGCTTTATGAAAAGACTGCATTGCATTTAATGTGAAACCATTTCGTGATACTTACTAATCCTTTGAAGATATAGATGAACATTGTTGAAAGCAGTAATAAAATGGTGACAATATCAAATGGTCTTTTCAGTATGCTTTCATTTCCGGAGTTCCCCTGTATAAAAAATAATTCCACTTCATATGAAAGATAGATAACTCTTGCAAAACTGCAAATCATAGAATTCAACATTTCAAAATCAAGTCATTTTGCAGAACTTAAGTGATAATTTCAAAATATTTAATTGTTAAATCATGAAGCAAAACAAATAGTTTTACCTTCAAGTTGGATGGTTTATCCATTACTTTCTTTGTTATCCAAAGAGGTACCACCATGTATATCACATTTAACAGCATTGACCATTTTGCCCCATGTTTTCCTGAAACATTTCAAAAACGCTTTTTATATTCATAACATGTTTATTTTAGTGAAAACAAAATGAAATACTGTATACATGTATATTTTAATGAGATGCATTACACATGTAGCTGACATACACAATTTTCTTCTTTCAGCAATGTTTTAATGAACAGTGGTATATAAATCTGATGCCTAAACTTGATCTTACCTACAGCTCCTCCGATCATCAGCACAATGAGACTGTTGATGATGGAACCACCCCAGAACAGGCCAACCTCTCGGTAGTCCTTCCTATCAATGAAAATTCACAGTATCATACAATGTCACATGAATATTTTAAAATAATTAACACCACATATCTTTCCTGTGTCTGAGAGAGATTTATTGTACGTAATATGAATGAGATTCTTAAGTGACTATCTCTCTTCCAAATAGAAAATCAGTTACCAAATTGGTAAACTTCTCACACAAAAATTAATTCATTAAAATTTACATGTGGGAACAGGATACCTGGTATCTATAGTAATAAATCTAAAAACATGAAGTTTGAAGATTTGGAAAAAAAAAATCATTTCCAAAGTAAAAATTCATTTCATATTGATCAAGAAATAGTTGTACTTGTATATGTATCTTTGATCAATACAGTAATTACTAAACCTTCCATTGATGAGATTGATCCCCAAGAAGTTTTGGATCTACTAAGGGATCAATCTCCCAAACACGAGTGTTCTTTCAGAAAAACTCATTTAGGCCTAAAAAAAAATATTGTGTGTTTAGGGTAACCCAACCTAACCTACAAAAATGCCCTGATCCTACCCTTTTTAAATGTCTGATTTTATCCGATTATGATTTTCATATTATTTCCATTAAAAACCCGTTTTGGGATTTTATATTTGCATTTGTACCCTCATGCAGAAAAAAATATGATAAAATAAAAAAAATCCCTTCCTACTTAACCTAATTTTTTTTATCAGTGTTACCCTAAACAGTTTTTTTTCTTGGGCCTTACCAAAAGTTATTACATTTTATGTCTGGATTTACAAAATTTTATGCAAAATAAAAAGTTATATTTCTTGCACTGATTAGATATTATAAATGTGCTATTATAACCCATTTGGAAGATCAGTCCCAGCCTTTGCAATGCATTTTCATCCTTGTGATTTTTCAAGCAATTCATTAATTAATAGCACTGTTGTGCAAATTTAACAAACCTATTATCTATGGCAAGCAAAATGATGATGTAGCAAGCAAAATGAATGATTCCGTCGTGATAGTTGATGCCTGAACCATGACCACTCTTCAGATATGGTTCACCGCTTACAAAATAAAATGCCATAACACTGTGCACAAAGCCATCATTCTCCAAGGCAATGGTCAAATCAATAACAGCGGCAAATGTTAGTATGCTCATAGCTAAAAAGAACAAGAAATAAACATATAGAAATAAAAAACTAATCATGATGAATGAAAATAAAATATGCTAAAATCAATCTATTAAGTAAATTATCAAGGAATTCTACAGGAATTAAAATAAAAAATTAATTCCTTAATGCATTCATTTTTACTATATCTTACCATAGTACAGAGGATCGTCATTCTGTACCAACTTGAAATATTTAGCTAAAGCGGGTATGAGGAATGCTAGCAATAGACACGAAAGGCCTATTATAAATATTCCCGCCGGCTTCTCTGTGATTCCGGGTATCAAATTGACGACATATGCAATTGGAACACTCAATATGGATGCAAACAGCACGACAATAGTCCCTTTTGTCTCCATATTTGGCTGATTGGCTTCTATAACGATACACCTTCGGATCCTCCTCCTACCCACGCTAAAATGGTTTCGAATTTCCTCTATTTATTGTAAGAAATTAGACAGGTCAGATATAATATATTCGGATATAATATTAGACCCCTTTAATCATTCAAGATGGGTATATATTAGTTTATTTATACGTGCAATAAATAAAAGTCCAATGGTATATTCTAATATTTTATTACTTATTGTAAATTCTTATCAAACTCTTCTGCACGAATCAAGTATGCTTGAGGTGTCTTTGATTTTAATGTCAACTTCCGTTTCGAATGACGCTCATCTTGGCTTTTGGCAAAGTACTAGCGATTTAAATATTCATGCGTATGCTTTGAAGTCTGACAACAATAATGGACGTGTTTTAATGGATTAAATATGAGTGAAACACCACCAGGCGATTTGAGAGGTCTGTCTCCGGAATCTGGAATTGTTCTGGAGGGGACAGAATGTTCGGTAAATTCAAATGCAACTGAGAAAACGCTGGAAGAGTTGGCAGCGCAAGAGTCTGCAAGGAGCAATGGTCTTCCACCTAGTCATCTGTATAATTTCAACTTAGCTAATCCAGAGGAAATTACATCGATGCTTGAAAATGTTGACTTAACAGATGAGGATACCGATGTTTTGTTGCAGGAAGCATACAACATCAACCGAAAGCTGAAGGAAATTTTACGGAGACGCGAGGAGGGGCATGTGCTGAGTGCAGCAGATCAAGCAATTCTAAATCAAATGATCGTAGTGGTACCAGGATCAAACAAAGATGGTCGTGCCGCTACAGCCGAGGAGTCTCATCAATCAACAGGCGATACATTGGACATGCCCAGAAAGGAACCCTTGCCCCCGATAAAAACAGACAGTGAACAAAATCCACGTGTAGCTTCTGCAATATACAGTGCTAAGTTGAATAGAAGAGCGCATCAGGTGCCTTCATCTGGTCGTCCAGGTATGAGAAACTTAGGGGCGACAATGTCAGGGAATGTATACGGGAGAAAAGATAGAATGGGATCCGGAGTTTCCCGGAAGAGTGTTCAGAAACCGGGATCTTCAGTCAAGGTATATTGTATAATTTATGACATAGTAATATTCTTATTTTAACTTTAATTGTTTTGTAGTTTATTTCGCGACAAACTCTTTATCCAAATAGAAAAAAAGGAACATATATATGGTTGTTTTTTGGTGTCGCAATTACTTGATGTTACAGTTTTCTGTATTTTCCAACATAAAAAAGGAAGGTTTCTACACTTCTTTAAAGTTGTACATGTGTACTAAGTAATGTACAAAATCAGAATGTATCACAGAGCAGCAAGTTAATTTAAAAAAAAAATCTTTGCGCTTTGAATGGGAATTGATTTCGATTGGTAAATACATGTGCTTATATCTACAGTTCTTGGAAACAATAAATACAAACTGGATGTCAATGAATCATTTAGATCACAGGAGCTTATTTTTCCATTTTGTTAGCGGATTATGTGAATATCAAAGTAAATACTACACCTAATAAGTTTTCAAAGTTAATTCAGTACAAGCGCTAAGACAAATATTTAAACCCCTCTTTGAATGAGCCCTTAAACAAATATTTTAGAGACCACATGTTACATTTACAAAAGCACTCGACAATAAATTTAAACAGTCGTCGCTTCATAAATGTAAGATTCAATTCTATTCTTCTATCTGGTGATGCATCATAATCAAGAAATCGTTTGTTATCAAGGGATGGATATTTTGGAAAGATTGGATTGGATAACATATAGCGTTTAAAGATTTACGACTGTTTCTCTCTGACATCTGTAATCTGGTCTGAGTGGGACAGGTCTTGCGATGATAGGACACGACATGACTGTGATATCATAGCCAATCTTCCATTATCAACACACGCACAGAATAAGTACCCCCCCTCCCCTCTCCAATCCCATTTTTACCTTCAAAATATCTCAGCCAAATCAATGACAGTGATTTACCTCGCTAAATCTCCCGAACGAAGAATATTGTTTAGTATTGAGACGAGTGTATTAATGTCAATCATTTTTTTTTTACGTTGACATACACAGTTGACTAACAATTCCATTCCATTTATTTTTAATATAAAACTGTCAACGTTCTTAAAAGATCCTGAATGTTTTCCATAACCTTTTATTAACGCAATAAATGTAAATGGTTTGCGCTAGTACAAATGTTTTATCAAAAATGAAGTTTGTAACGGAAAGTGATTTCGATATATATAAAGAAATATGTTATGGGGACATTTTGATTTTTTTTTATACGTATAACAGTATTCAATGCATTGTATTCATATCACTCCCAATCTTTATTTGTTTAATACATCGTGAGGAAAATGTTTTCAATGACAGTGTACAACACTATACATGGTATATTGAGTAGGTCTATGTGGTTGCTAGAATCAATTAGATGAGCGTGATCCTGACGCATGCTTTGGCATAATTATGAATTAATTTATTTTACTGGTGTTATTTCGTATTGAAAAAAGATACATGGTCAAAGAAATGATAGGAATCATTCGTTTACCACACTGTCTGTAGTGGTTAAGGGGTTTAACATGGTTGGTTTAATATTGGTATTTTCACGTTATTGTATTTGTTTATTTGACAAGATCCGTTTTACAGCACATCCAGTGGATATTTAAACAATAAAATGCTTTCTTTTGGGGATTCATGCTAACTGCAGGTCTGTAGCTCCCGGTCTGAAAAAATTCGGATGGACGACCGGGAGCTACAGAGGTGCAGCTAGGATTCATGCGGGATATGAAGGTGGCGACATTGCAGAAAAAATACATAACCCGCATGAATCATCAAAGGAAGCATTTTATTGCTTACATTTACATATTTATTTTAACAAATTATTGGTTTAATCGTAAAAAGTTGGTAATATTAACTGAATATATTAATATACTTCAGTAGGTTAATTAAATAAAAGAAATAGTCAAGTCGTCTTATATGGGAATTTTGAGGCTGATGTCATCATGATTATTTCTTGCAGTCCGTGATTTTTCTAAGATTGCTGAAGGTTTTGACCGATCGATAAACTATCTATAACACGGTTTTCTTAAGAAATGGAGGAGAAAATACAGGGCAGATGTAAATATATTCCAATTACCCGGTACTTTTCAGTCAAGAAGCTGCCACCTCTTGCTCAGATCAGAGTGGTCCTATTTGAGTTATTAATATATATATATACTACATGTATAATAAACATAGTTAGGCACGTAGAATCAGGGGGGGGGGGGGCACTTTTTTGGGAGTATGTAAAAAAATGAAATGAAAATAAGGAAATAAGAGTGAAATTGAAGTTATAGGTAAATTACGCTACCCCCCCCCCCCCCCCCCGGATTAAGATTTTCAGACCCCCCCCCCTAACGGATTAGGATTTTAAGGAGTTTGTGGGGAAGTTGTCATTTTAGTTTGCTTGTATTTTGAGTGAATATACCCCCCCCCCCCCCACCTCCACTTTCAAAAACGATGCTACTTGCCTGCACAGTGAATATGTATCTACATGTATTGCAAAATTTTTAAGTATCTGAAAAAAAATGATGACATATATACTCGACAACAGTGTGGTCTTACCCACATGAAAATAATATTTTATCAAGAGTGATCAGTTCAGAAACAACATGTGCCACGACCACGATTCGAACCCCTTAAAACAAAAGCCCGAAAGTATCAAAGAAATGGGTGTGTTTGACGTATATTTGGCGAAAGTCTGGGCATGTTTATTTCGTTTTGGGGATAATTTAAAGCCAGTGCATAAGAAATGCACGGGTAAAATTATATATGCATGTAAACCTTGGAAACATTCTCACTCTGTGACGCTCGCATTGTGTCCACTCTTTCTGCTCAAAGTTAAGACATTTAAACTATTTTAAAAGATAAGACTGGTTGTCAAATTAAATTCAAAGCCGAATATAGTAATATACAGATGTATATGTATACAGAAAGCTATGGTGGGAAAAGAATATTGAAAAGTGAAAACTCAAAGTGAGAATTAGTTGATCTAGTATATTGAAGAAAAAAGCCCAAGAATCAATGAACGATATTTTGTGCTTATTCATGTGTTTATTTAATTTCGTGCGTGTTCACGCCTTTCTTGAGAACGTCTAAATTTCCAGGAATGAGACCATGCATTTCACTGTTTAAATCTCAGCAATATTTTTTAGATTAGATGAGAGCATCGAACGCCCTTTTTATTGCTTTGAATTCAAATCCACTATGTTTTTTTTCTTCCCTTATTTTTAAGAAAATCAATTGTAATTCATATAGACACTAACAAGACTGAAGTCTACACGATCCAGTTCCAACCAGTCCGCATATACGAATATAAAAATGTTTACATCGTTCATTGATATCTTTATGTACTTTCGATGTTGATTTTGCGTCATAGTCGGAAACTAACTAACTATATATATATATATATATATATATATATATATATATATATATATATATATATATATATATATATATATATATATATATATATATATATTCTTTTTCTAATTTGCATTTCATGATGGATGATAACTTATGATGCGTAAAACCTTCCATATGATGAAATTTAGTATATTTCTTCCTATTTCCGTCGTCATAATCAAAAAGTAAAACATCGTATTTTGAGTCACCGTGTCACTTTAATATGTTTCTTTAATTCTCTATTCTCTATATATAAGTCAGTAAAATGTCTATAACTTTAGAAATATACACTATTACTAATATATATATACCTGATCTCTAATGGTGAGAACTACTATAGGCTATTTTTGCCTGCTGTTCAATCCATATTCACCTATATGCTTATATGTATATTTTTGAATAAAATACTTCTTAAACTATGGTCGGAAACTCACGGTCGCATACGCTTACTGGCCGTTGGTCAACTCATGTAACTTTTCTTGTTTTCCGGAATATTTATTATTCTCAAGTCACCAAAGGAAAAGCAAAATCAATCGTTTAATCAATCGACAATAAAGCTACAATTAGAGCTCGGATTTTACGTAATTGTACGAGCTGCATAACCTCAGACTTCAAAGTAGTTATATATATTGTAACTTTGCACCTTCACACACATGGAAATACTGGCCTTTCTTCTGTGTAATAATTTTTTCCTTATGAAAAATGTTTATTATTATTAGGTACTAGGGGATATATTTTTTCATTTCAAGAAAAATAAATAACGTAGTGAATGTGCCTGTGGTTTCCCGTACCCTCTTAAGCTGTTTTTAAATATATATACGAAGGGAAACTTTATCTTTTGAGAAAATCCAAAGTTATTTTTAAAAGCTAAAGTTTTGTTCGAAAACGTTGAATATATTAATTATATTAATTCATTTTATCATAGTTTGTAATACACGTACATGTACGTAGACAACAATATCTTCATTTATTTTACCCAAAGTATGTACATGTAATAAAATTTTCCGTGTTTCTTCTTCTATCATATAAAAATAAGAAAAAATATCTACTTTTGAAAGGAAATGTTTCATCGTCAATTTCCTCAAGTTCGCATAACTATCTGCTGTCATTCCTTATTTACCAACTTGCGACGTTTTGACATTACCATGAAATATAAAATGTATTTGTATATATGTGGAAATAAAATTCACAATGTACAACTTTAATATTTCAGAAAGGCGCCTCTGGAGTCAAACGCGAGAAGCCACCGGTCCCTATAGCGGAACGACCCCCTTGGAATGACAGACTATAATCACGTGTCATGTCATAATAAAATAATTTTCTTATTTACATTCTTTGCTCATATTGTAGTTATCACAATTTTTCAGTATATCATAATGTGATATCATTAAAAAGTTTTGCATGTATTATTTTAAAAGTTGATGATATACCTTGATTGTTCACATAAATGCATTTACAATTCGTGCTTGAATTTATACATATATTTGATTTTAATTTTTATGCAAGCCACATGCAACGAACATTTTATTGATGATTTGTTTTGGGTCATTTTATGTTTATTGTTATAAATATTTCTTTAATGTCACACAAGAATTTTGCATTTTAATATACTTCATTGTGGAAAATGAAATAAACTGAATAAAAAATATCACTATGAAACCTCTCTCTCTCTCTCTCTCTCTCTCTCTCTCTCTCTCTCTCTCTCTCTCTCTCTCTCTCTCTCTCTCTCTCTCTCTCTCTCAATATGTAATACCCAAAGTATGATAACAATAGCGAATACAAACTTCATAAACAAAGTTCTCAATATTGTGTAAGTTGAAAGTTCTGTGTTTGCAATTGTCTATCATTTAAATCCTCAACATTAGATAAAGATTGAATCTCTCATGCTTTGTGATAAGAATTATTTTTATTATAGATGGTATGTGTTTCTATATATCCCCGAACCTTTGGAATACATGTATATAGAAAATGCACGACAAAAATAATAAAGTTTGAATGAATAATGTACAGTATACCGTATTAACTGTGATTTTTACATTTTCTTGTTTTTTTGTGATAACCCCAAATTTCATTATATTTACCTAAAATACGCTACGACGAAAAATCATCAATATCTGCATTCTATCGACAAAAAAAATCCTGCTGATTACTTTATTTTCCATATGCATGTACATTTAAGTCTTATGCTCCAACGGGACACGTATTTGTTCAATACACCAAAATTTGACAACATACGGATTTATTATACTATTTAAAGTTTTAAGCGAATACACTTTTCCACGTTGAAATGGACGTTAAGCAAAAATTATGGCGTTATTTAAAAATATGCTAAATTTCAATTTGCTAAAAGGAAAAGACAAGGAACACGTAACAAGGATAATAGAAATTCAGTGAATCCGATGAACTGATTTCAAAGAGTCAAATAAAAAGGTAAGTTAAAATATTAAAAGAAATATTTTAACTTACCTTTTCATTTGACTCTTTGAAATCCTATTCATTTTTTAAAATTTTGATAACATCAAAGCATGTAGATTAATATAAAAAGTTGATCAATAACAGTTACCACGAAATGAAAATGGTCATATAATTATGAAAGTATAAGATTTTTGCTGCCCCCCCCCCCCCCCCCCCCCCCCCCCCCCCCCCCCCCCGTTATCCGTATAAAGGAAGAGGAGTTATCTCTCTTGCTAGATGGCAGCAGCGTCGCGGAATTACATGGCCGACATCGGACTCTCTTCCTGTTTGTGATCTGCTATTACAATGAAACAGAAAGAAAGTAAGTGTTAGCATATTTCCATCGGTGTCGGTATTCACAGGAAATTGGGGATAGTTTAGATATTTTTTCATGTGGATGATAGTGCTTGTGATACGGAGGTTTTTTTTGTCATTTAAATCGCTGCGGTAAGCAGCAAGTTTGGTGAAACTTGAGGATTATTATGGCCTCATATTCCAGGAAGAAAAATTCACAAGTATTTGTATTGATCATGAATGAATATATATGATATATCAGTTTGATAACAGATTTTTTAACATATTGTCTGGAGATTTAGAAGACACATTTTCAGATAGGTTATGTTGTAGTTTCTCTTCCTTTCAAAATCTGTACAAGATACATTTGATGTGTATATTTTCGCCTGCAAAGACTTGTAATCATAAATCTTCAATGATTTTTAAATTGTTACTTGTGATCTATTTGTTATAATTATCAAATAACATCACTTATATTATACATAAAAGTATTAATTTAGTGCATATTGTACGTGAAAATCGGTGTGAGTAAAAATGCTCTTGTTTAAAAAAGAATTTGTCTATTTCAAGAACATCTGGTATAAAGGTAGGGTTTTTACCTCATTAAATTGCTATGTAGCTTACCTTGTTAATTCCTTACATGTACATGTAGGTAAAATGTATACGTTAAGGCTTGGTACGTAGCATCATTAGTCACCATTATAATATGTCATGTTTACAGTTTAGTCAATAGGTATGCTTAGGTATTCCTGGATCTATCTACCAGTTTACAAACATCTAATCATGTGTAGAATACTACAGATGAATTGATTATTTGTTTTTATTACATAGAAAAAATGCATCTACAACTGATTAAACAATGTGGTATTTCATGAACTTTCATCAAGATATTTGACAAGTAATTTGTTTCTGGATATACATAATAATAATAAATCATAATAATGCCCTTTATTTATACAGGATAGCATAATTAGCTTACAAAAACTAGTTCACATTGTGGTCCTGAAAACGTATGTAGAGACAGCAACTATATACATGAACATGATGTTTATAATGCTTAACAAACACATATATTGCCCTACAAAGACTGCTTTCAAAATGTTGAAGTTCTGGTTGTTGAGGTCGGGTATGATGTTATTGTGTGCTTTTTGGTACATAGATATACATGTATCATTATGTACCGTTACAGTATTTTCATCCAACCATTTGCACATTTCATTTGATCTACCAACCAGGTATTCTAAAAGGGATACTCATGCTAGCCATATATAGTTCAAGCATGTTTAAACTTCAAAGTTGTTTCTTGACATAGTCATTTGTACAAATTCATGTCTTCTGTAAGTTAACAACATGTACATGTATTTACAGTGCAAACTGTGCATTGTATAAGTACATGTACTAATATTCCATTCCTTAAGCAATGCATTGTTGAAATTCTGTATGCTTGAGAAAATCTGTCGAATAACTGTATAGTTGTTGAATTAATGGCTTTCCATTTTGTGGTTTATTGATAAGTGATAGTCTTGAATCTTATAAAATAAAATACGACAAAAGTATACATATTATAATCATCTTTTAGATATGCACTGGACTAGATAGTTTGTTTATCTGATTATATAAAGATATATTGTCAAGTGGTTGAAAATTACCCATGTTAGTACATGTATGTAAATCTGTTATCTCCTAGAGATCAGACAAGGAAGTACCCGTATTATTAGGTGTTTTGGAAGGATTAACACTTGATACAATTGTTTCCTGTAAGACTTCCTGGTATTTAAACCTGGTTATTTCTTCTTCTTTTTTTCTATCTTTCTCATGCATTTCTCATTCTCATGGGGGAAAAACCTTGCTTTCAAAATGAATGAAATCGCCAAATCTTTATTCCACTGTGTCTCAATGTACTAAGTAGTCTATAGTGTTGTGCTACTAGACATGAGCCTGATTTTGAAAGCTTGTGCTGAGATTCTAAAGTATGTAGTCACGAAAAATATAAATATAGTAACATGGAAAATATTGTCTTCTTGGTAAGCGCTTATTTAGCATGTCTGTAGTATTGCAATAAGAAATGTGAAACACTCGCTGTGTTCTAAATAATTTCTAAAGTAGGGAAATTGGGGGGGGGGGGGGGGGGGGGGGGGGGGGGGGGGGTTGGAGGAAAGGATCAGAGTTTGCTGATTTGTTGTCTATGTAAGAAGCATTTAGAGTTTATTTCTGTATTTTTGTGCTATAGTTACATGTATCACAATACATTTCCTATGCCATTGTCTTACAAGTCCAAAATATAAGATTGTGTACAAATCAACATGCATATACAACTCACTTATAGTGGTTAAGATGATGAACTTATTGTTCATCATTTTAATTATTGCTTTACCTTAAGTGTTAACTCATGTTTTAATGACACTGTAGGTTGTGTATGGAATGCATCATAAAACCGTGATTAACAGATGACAATGCCCATGGATCAGAATCATCAGGTAAGTTTTACATATTTACTATATCATAAATAATGTCAGTAAAAATGCTGATATGGAATAGGCAGGACACAAAAGAGCTTTAATATGAACAGGGTTTTACTGGCTTGTTTGTGAACTTTGTGGGGTTTTTTTTTGTAAATTTGTAGTTAAATTTCTGTAAAGATTGACATATCAAGAGAGAGAGAGAGATAGAGGGGGAAGGAGAGGGATGGTGGAGCAGGGTTGTCTCTAAAAATTGAAGTAGAAGGAAGAAATAAATAAGTAGAAGTCTAGCTTATACCGGTAGCTAGATTGTGCAATAATAGCCGGGTAATTGCGTCATTTTAGGCGGGGGGCATTCCCCCCGGGTCTTAGAGACAACCCTGTGGGAAGAGAGAGGAAGAGATAGATCAGCAGTTAATGACAACATCAAGATGGTAAAAAATGCTGAAACAGTCCATTTCAGAAATAAAGATGATGTATGAACTTTTACGAACTTGTGTTTTTACTCAGCAGCATCAAGAAGCATGGTCAAGAGGTACCCAGGTTGTGGCTAATTATAACTTTGGAGGATCCTCTCCAGATGATTTACCTTTCAAGAAAGGCGATGTTCTCACTATAGTACAGCCCACTAAGGTTGGTTTACTCAGCTTGTTTTGTGTGATTTTTTACCTAAACAGGTGAAATAAATATTTGCCTGTCAAAAGATTAGTCATCCAAAGTAAATGAGAAATACCTGTAAACAGGGAAAAGGAAAATGTACAAGTTTAAAATAACCATTTTTTTCGTATCAACGTTTTTTTTATTAAAGAAATGTTTCAGCTGTTAGTCTGTTTTGTGTACAGACATGAGTGTATCCAATGTTACATAATTAGATTGCTTTGCGACATGTTTGAAGAAAAACACTGAGTTGAAAAAGACTCTTTTAGAGGCTTGATATTTTTGCTGTGTAATGAAATTACCGGTAAATTGCTGTGCTTACTGACCGTGTGAAAAATAAACTTTACAAGTTATGAATACATTTTAAAAAAGAGAACAGCAAGGAAGTTTAATAAAATGATTTTTTGGAAGAATATCAATTGCTTGTAATTTGAGTAACTTTAAAGATGATATCTGTAATTTACTTTGTTAAGGACCCAAACTGGTATAAAGGTAAAAATGAAAGTGGAAAGGAAGGAATGGTACCTGCCACATATGTACAGAAAAGGAAAGAGGTTCATTTACAGGCCATGCCGTAAGTACATTTGTCTGTGTGACTGTATCTGTAGTCATAGAATATTAACAGGATAACAAATGGAAAAAAAAAATTGGTAAATATATAATGGATACTCATATAAACTTTTTGGATGATTTTGTCTCTAATGTTCCCGTGCTTCTACTGACAGAATTTAAATATAAGAAAAAGGCACAGTGTATCAATAAGAACTTAATAATTGAAAAATCTCACAAGAATGTGGTCATTTTTTTGAAAAGGAATTTTTGGGAGGAAGGGGGAGGCAATGGAAGAGAGGAATATTTGTTTTTAAGAAGATTTTTGGGGAAGATTTAATATTTGTCTGTTAAAAAAAAAACGTTATGCTGCTGTTGTTTTCAGTTGGTATCATGGTAAAATTTCGCGGGAGGAGGCGGAGGCCCTGTTAAATGATTTCCGCGAGGAGGGCGACTTCCTCGTGAGAGACAGTGTCCACTTCCAGGGGGACTACACTCTGTCCATTTATTTCGAGGGCATGGTGGATCACTATAGAATTATCGCTAAACACAACAAGTTAGAAGTGGATGGGGGTGACTGTCTGTTTGATAACCTAATTCAGCTCGTAGAGGTACTGCAGCTAAGTCTTGCCAGCTAGCACAGATCAGTAGAGAGGGAGGAAATAGGAAGTCCCATTTTTTTTTGTCCAATTATCTGTTTGGCATGTGTACAATTGCTAAGGTTCAGTTCCAGTTTTAAACGGAAAAATGCGATTATTATTATGTCACTGTGATAAGTAGATAACCCTCTGTGTATTGTAGAATTCAAACAATTTTTTATTTCTTCTACCCCCCAAAAATTTCTGAGATTGTTACTATTGAATGTTCCTCGGCCATCCCACCTTAAAGAACAATAGTTCTGTCCTGATTTTGAGTTTTTGTCACACATGCTTGCACCCAATTTTAAAGACGAAGCACATGGATCATACATACATGTTATAAGTTGGTTTTAAGTTTCCTGTTTTACAAAAAATGACTCAATATGGGCTGGCGACCTACTGCACAGACAGGGTTATGTGAGCTCAGCATTTATTATGTGAACCAGGAGTATGTGGTAATTGTGAACATATATCCTTGATATTCAAGATGTACATATTCCACACTCTGTGTATGTGTCTGTGTGTGTGTCTGTGCTCTCTTATCTCTCAAAATAAAAAAAAAGCTATATTTCAAATATGAAATTTAGAGAGAAACCATTATTTATTGCAACCTTTAATCCACAATCCAAGTTTATTGAATTGAATTTGTGAATTCAATCTTTTTAATAAGTAATAAGTGACTTATACATACAGACAGGATCTAGAAGGCATCGTAGGGATATTTTTCTTTTCTTTATCAAGTTGATTACCCAACAAAGCTTGTATACCATTTGGCATACAAGACATGTACCGGTAAAACATGTACTAGCTACTCTGTGTGTGTGTGTGTGTTCGTGTGTGAATGTATGAGGATATAGCCTGATACCTGTCAATCTGTTGTGTACAAATTTGACCAAACCATTGAACCATGCCCATAACATTTGATCTTCCATGAAATCACCATCATTTTATAAATTAATTGTAGTTTAAATTCCGGATCTAAATTACATACAAAAATAGAAAATGATCACGGATGTACACTTAGTATAGGAAAAATGTCATTTCAAGAACATGTAGATGTTAAATATATGACAAGGTTTAATTTAAAGGACACTTGAGGATGTATGTTTATGTATTGATTGAGATCAATGTGGTGTATGATAGTGGATAAATGTAAAGACAAGGAAGAGATTATAGAGATACAGAAATTGCTAGTCCCTGGGGGTGGATATTAAGTGATTGCCCGTTAGGCATGGGCTTGTGTAAGAGATGGTCAGGTTGTGTACGTGTATGTAGTATTGAGATAGTGGTTTACAGTACAGTACATACTTTATGATATGACTCAGCCTGTGGTGTAATACCTATTAAGCTTTCAGTGTTGTCTTTTAGTCAGAGCACTTGCTGTATATACACATAGTTAAATTATTAGTCCAATACACAGTGTTGTGATGTTAATGTTGTCATCCCCCAAACATCCCCTCATTTATATTTTAAATTTTGTTTTAAATTTAATCAGCTTAAAGCGCGATTTAAAAAATAGGTATGATGTCCCTGTGTTAAGTTATCAAAAGTGAAAATGATTATGTGACAATGAAACCTTCACTTAATTTAAGTGTTGCATAGTATATATTATGTCTGGAAGATCAATCATCATCCGGTAGTTTAAGAAAACATTTCATTTAGCACCCACTACGTTTCAATCCCAATGTTTATAGACTAAAAAAGTGACTATATTCACCGGCAAAAAAAAGGTGAAGTTTCCAATGCAATGTACAAGAAACAAACAAGAAATGAATTTGTTCCATGTACTTCTCAGAATTTTCACTTGAAATAGAAATTTGTGAATAAAGATATTAAGGTAAAGAAGTAGTTGTTCACTAGTAGAGTATAATTCCATGTGTTGTCATAGTGTTGGAGGTGCAAGAACCTACTCAAAAGTTCAAGGAGTATAAAATAGATTTTTTAGTGTTCTCCCACAATGGCATTTTAGGTTTAGATGTACTTGTGCGCTAAGTATTCATGGGCGAGCAAGAGGTTTTGTTATTAAAATCTAAGGGCTTTTAGTGAGGTATTGAAAAAGAAAACCATAACAAGTGTCAAGTACATAATATGCATCTATTGTATATCTCATTATACAATTAATAATGGCATTGTCAGGTTGTGGGTACACTATACTTACCCAAGATTATTATTTAATAGATAAAAGAAATATAAGTAAATGGAGATGATTAATTCTTGGTGTTGAGGTAGTTTGGTTTTCACATTATAATCCAAATATCAAAAAATTAATGGTATGTAAATCAAGTGATAAGTACTTAAACTTGTTCCTGATTGAGTGTTACAGTAGTTTTGTAGAATGGGCTTCTCAGTAGTGTTAGACTTGTGTGTGCTCTAAAAAACTATTTCACGTCAGTCACTCACCATCCACTAACAATCCAGTCGCCATTAACAGGAATCGTCAATGTTGGACCGTTCCTTATATACACAGCCATCAACATTTATATAGCAGTTCATTGGCGTTGTCTTCAGTGGTGTTTTGTGTTTAATCAGCCTTTAGCGATATTTGACTTGCATGTTGCATGACACTGCATATGTTTGGTTACATTGTAGATGGTACCATGGCAAAATCGAGAGGAAGATGGCAGAAGACTTGCTCCATCCACGCGAAGATGGACTTTTTCTTATTCGAGAAAGCGTAAACTACCCGGGAGATTATACGCTGAGTGTGTGCTACCAGAGAAAAGTGGAGCATTATCGGATTATTTATCATAAAAACCAGATGACTATTGATGAAGAAACTTATTTTGATAACCTTAATCAACTAGTAGAGGTATTTTTCTTCCTAATTTTCTTGAAAACTTCAAAATTGCTATATCTTACGGGAATGGATCTTTTCTCCCTCTTCGCTCTTGTGCTTTACTTAAAAGTAAAAGTATTTACACCTGAGAGAAACTTTGTTGCGATTTTATGGCCCTGGAGTTTGTCAGTGGGCAAGATGCAAGAAAAATACCATTGTTTAACTGGTAGGAGTGAATTCTAAATATTTCCTCATTTCCTGAAAGGTCTGAGCATATGGCACATCTTCCAATTATTATGCTTAACTTGTGGCAAGCAATTGCTCCTACACAAAAAAAATTAAGCTTGATGTTGCCTCAGTTCAAATGGACCTGAAAAAGCTTCAACAAATTGCTTTTATATTGAAACATGGAAACACTTTCTAAAGATTTTGAGTTTAATGTTTTGGACAAGTAAGAGAAGATTGAGGGCCATTTTGAATGTGAATGCTGCAAGTGCATTCTGCTTAACTAATAACACACAAGTGATTTCTGCACACATGCATTGCATTAATCAATTCAACACTCTTCACCTTTGAATTTTTCTTTAAGTGCATATTTGTATTGCTATATTGAAAATACAAGTAGTCTTGTTGCATGATTTCTAGTGTTAAATGTATATCTTGGTAATTGTTACTGAAGTATATCTATGAATGCATTATGTATTTTATTGGAACATCTCTGCATGGAATGTCAGTTAATCAAACAAGGTGATAACAGACAAACACAGAACTTACAGATATTTTCAACTTACACAATATTGAGAATGTTGTTTATAAAGTTTGTATTTGCTATTGTTATCATACTTTAGATATAGCATATTGAGAGAGAGAGAGAGAGAGAGAGAGAGAGAGAGAGAGAGAGAGATTTTGGGGGCAAGCAAAACAACAGCTTTCATTACAAAAACGTCTGTTAACTTTAGGGTTAAAAAAAATGTACATAGATCACACAGAAACTGTGTAGGAAAGAGCCTGATTGTGGTAGCTAGAGGAATTATATGATCTTATGCAACACATTAGGGTTTTGTTGTCCTGATAAGTATCACAGATAAAACAGAACTGTTCATCAATGCTATCTCTCTCTTCAAACAAACAGTGCCTCCAACATATAACAAGTATTATATAACTTCAGTTTATTTCTTCCTCTCTGCTGGCTGTGATCATATTTTTTTACTCTCTATATTTAGTTTTTTTTTAAAACGTTTTTTCTGTAAATGTATTTTAGTAAGTGAAATCCTGATGGATTAACATGATTATTTAATTCTAGGAACGAGAGATTTATTTTTGATTTAAAGAGGAAATTTGAAATTTAATTTGTGCTGAGAAAAAAAAAATCTCTAAAGAACTGTTCAATTTCTTATTTTTAAATAGGTCTCAGCATCAGTAAGCATATCAAATTGATAAGAAATGTTGATTTTCCTATGCCTTTTTATCAGGCTTTAACCTCTCTTCTTTATTATTAATAGCATTATCAGAATGATGCCGATGGACTATGTACAAAATTAATACGTGCATTACCCAAGAAAGGAGATAGTTTTGGAGCGGTTCGGATCCAGGACTTCGAGGCTGGAGGCTGGGTGATACAGAAGAAAGATCTGCAGGAAATCGAATTAATTGGCAGAGGAGAATTTGGAGGTGATAAAAATTAGGAAGCAGATTAGCTGCCAATAGATATACAGGTCTGATAAGATTAGAGGAGATACCCTTGATAGATAGTTTACACGGGGGCTCGTTATAAGTATCAGCTGGTTTAGGGCTTGCTTGGATTGAAATACTGGCTACTTGATTCTATCGTCAGTGAAGTCTTGATTTTATTCACAGCATTTAGCAATAGATATATACAACTGCAGGATTTGATCTTTTGACTTTGTTGTCATTTTTAAAGTTTTTGCTAGTATTAAAATATGAGTCGGTTAAATATATATGAATTGCTGTTTCAAGCTTACAGATAAGATTACAAATGTATTTTGAAGTTGATGGGACCAAATATTAAACTACTTTAAGTTATCTTCAGATTTTTCAACTGTTTTCAAGAACAAATACTTGTAGATCATATGTTATTTATTACACTTCACACAAAAAATTACTTCTGGTATAGACATAATGCATTTGATTGAAAAAAAATGAAGTGTATTTACAATTGAGTGAAACACTTTTCAGTAATATATTTAAAGAAAAAAAACTACTTTTCAGTAGCCAGCTTTTATGTCAATTCATGTTTTCTGTTAATTTGTTTAAAGGCCCATCAGAATAAGTTATGTAATCTAGCATTTTTAATGAACATGTACAAAGTACTCATTATAGAATAGAATATAATGTGAGGGGGAAAATTGATGGGTCAATTTTTTTTCCTTTTGAAGAGGAAGTCTTAAAGAAAGAAATAGTATTGCATGATCCTGATAGGGAAGTGCAATTCAACCTCCAGAATTGAAAAATTAGACATATGACTTTTTATATTTCATTTAATTATAGTTTAGATGCACATTGCAGTTAATTCAAGTACGAGCTCTAATACAAAGAATAACAAAGAATTTCCTGAAAAGGAGGGTCTTCCATTATATTCACCCTTATTAACCACATTCATATGGACAAAGTTACCTAATATTTATGATTATACTTCATCTTTTGTATAAAAAAGAATTCAGCATGAAATATGTGTGTGTCACCTAGTATCTGGTACATTTATCCTTAGTAACATTCACCATAAGCAAATGATTATTTTTGGATCAAGAAATTCAAGTTTCTTGAAAAATAAAATAGTTCATTGATATACCAATGTCAGTTAGAACCTAATGCATTTTCCCATAGTTACATGTACCTTTAGTAACCATTTTTTATGTGCATAGATATATTTAAGAGTCATATTTTGGAACTAGTGCAGTGATATATATACTTGTGTGTCATTTAGTACAAGGAACATTTACTAATTGAATAAGATTTATGAAACCTTGCCAGCAAGTACTAGGAAGAAGTCCATGTTTTACAAACTTTACTTAGAATTACCTTGTAGCATTTTGTTCCTGTTGATATTTACTAAGAAATTCAAAGCCATAGAGTCTGCTGAATTGGATTATCAAAAAAAATACTGTATAGAGGGTTATTTTTGCTCTGTGTTATTTTTGCCCTTTTTCACTTGCAAACAGTTTAGCCCCGTCTTGAATTCACCCACAGAAAGTTGAGTTTAAAAAAAGATAATTTGAGCCATTAGAATTCCCCCAGTCTTTTATTTGCCCTTTGAAAACGAGTGCCAAAAGGGTGAAAATAAAGTGGGGACGAATATTTCCCTGTATACAGTATACACATCTTTGTATTTAGATAATGCTATGAAATACATTTAGGAGACACTTGAAAGCAGGAGATATGATGTGATGTACTTGTGGTGATTTTATTTTATTTAGATGTTTTAAAAGTTTGTTGCATTTTATCATACCCCCAGAAGGGGCCCACAAAGGGGTTATGAACTATTGATTTTCAAATCTTGAACATTTGAAAGAAATGATTGTAGATTAACAGTGAAAGTTCAGACTATCATATGTACATTATTTATGAATATGTGATTTGGAATAATGTGAAACACAAATTTCTAAGGTTTTACTGTCATGGAGTCCAAATGATTTTTCTCTGTTCCAAAAGGACTGGTTGAAAATAATTAATGTAATTGAGATGATAGGTAACAAATAATTATTGTATTTAATTCATTTGCAGATGTATATAAAGGTCTATACAAAAATCAGTTTGTTGCTGTAAAACAGTTGAAAGACCAAGATCGAGCAGCTCAGGCCTTTCTTAAGGAAGCTTCAGTAATGACGTAAGGATATACTCTTACATTTAGAGAAAAAGAGTTTTCATTAATTTATTTCCTTGGTGCTATTTTGATGTAATTCAGTGTTTAGAATATGTGCAATTGATGAGGAAAAGAGGAAACTTTATGTAAAAATCTACATTTTTAAAAGATGAAAACGAGGTGCTTAAAAGAGAGAAAAATCTAAAATATGCCTCTTATATTTTGTAACTATATATGAATATATATAGCAATGCATTTTAAATATTTTTTAGGAACTTTAAGTGGTTTTAAGATTGATCTTATCAAATATGTATGCTACGTATAGATTTTTGTTTTGTGCTATTCTAAAAAAAAAAAACCTTTTATTTATAGATCATTACGGCATCCTAATCTCGTCCAGTTGATAGGTGTGGTTCTAGGAGACACGATAAGACTGGTCACGGAATTCATGGGGAAAGGAAACCTCGTGGAGTACCTCAGGTCGAGGGGACGTAGCGTCATACAGAAAAAAGACCAGATTGATTTCGCTACGTAAGTTACAGGGACGACAGTGTGTTCGAATAAAGTCAATGGATTATTGTGTAATAAATAAAATACAAGAAATTAATAATGAATTTAAAATTGTAGTGTCGTATAGGAATATGCAGATTCATTGAAATAAGTTCCACTAGTCTTGTGTATTAACTTGGTCACAGACAAGGCTTGTTTATATACCTACTGTTACTTTTTTCAAAATTTATCAGATTTTTGTACAATTTCAAATAAGTGTTTAATTACAAGTATAGAAATGTTAGGGACATTTTTTTTCTTATTTAAGATAGGGCATAAACAGTTACTAAAATATGTAATTATATAGGATGTAGAAAATTTAAAAAGAAACCTTGCCAGATTTTTTGGTCAAGTAAGTGACATATAAACACTGATAAAAAAAATTAGACAAATCTTTTTTGCTACAATAAACAATGTAATCATGCCAATTTGTGATGTGATTTTGTGGTTTGGACATTGTTCTGTGGGCACTAATTTTTGTGGATTTTGTTATTTAGTCAATTCTTCGAGAAAAAAATAATGTGTAAGGTCAATTTTTCGTAATCCAGGAAAATTGATGCCCTCAAATATCAATGAAACCAAAGTATCATAAAAAAATTGTGTCAGAATGTAAAGGCCTTTAATTTACTGCTCTTTTTGAATGTGTAGATAGTCGCAGATTAATTTGCAAAGAAATATCTCGAAGGTGTTCTTTGAATATTCATTGATGTTAAGTATGGAGTTTGAGATTGATGCATGCACATTTGCTTATTTTTTAAGTGTTCATAAAATTTCATTCACAGAGATACATGTGCTGCCATGGAATATTTAGAGAGTAAAAAATTAGTTCATCGAGATTTAGCAGCCAGGAACATACTCATTAATGAGAATAATACAGCCAAGGTAAGCATACAGAAAAAGTGCATGTGAGATTTACAATTTTCCTTCAAGTAGGAGCCTCATTTAAGAAGGCTGGGTGGTTGTGTCCTTTTTTAGACTATATTTAATCTTCTTAAAATGCAGAGCTCTGTACAACGATAAAGGAAATTGTAAATATTTTAGAATTTTTTTATAACTAAAAAAAGAAAAAAATCAAATTTAAAGATTTAAGGTGGATCTGATGGATACTTCGTTGAACACCCAAAATCCCTAATCTTCATATGCTCATATATAGTATTTACTAAGTCAAAAGTATCTCCCCTTGAACCTAAAGCAAGCTGGAAGAATTGCAACTGCTAAGATTATTTCATCATTCAATATTAATCTGCAAGTTTGACAAAATAGAAATGTACATAATGTACACACCAGTTTGTGCCATGGTAAAGAATGGATAATTTCTGTATAGAAATACAATGGATTATTGCATGTTTATTTTTTTTTTTGATTTTAGAGGAATTGATAGAAAAACCTTTACATTTATATTCTCGGATGAAAAAGATCTAGTTCTCATGTGTCTATTTCTGCAGGTGTCAGATTTTGGTTTAGCCAAATATGGAGATTACAGTACAGAAGGTGGCAAGTTCCCCATCAAGTGGACGGCTCCCGAGGCACTCAAAAACAATGTATGTATTAACTGTGATGTCTTCATTTAGATTAAGTAATGAATTATCTCTCTTTACACGAGATGTCCTCAATGTAAACTATCATCATATTTTATTCATGTATTTTTTTCCCACAGAACTTTAGTAATAAATCAGATATGTGGAGTTATGGCATACTACTCTGGGAACTGTATTCATTTGGAAGGGTTCCATATCCTAGAATTGTAAGTATAATATTATTTTCATGTACAAAGACTGTGCAAGTAAACATTTCAAACCTTGATTATAAACTAATGAGAGAATTTCCAAATTTCATTATCTTCTTTATTAAAGATTCATGTGTTGAAATTCTGAACAATGGTCATTGATGTTAGTTTTATGGGTTTTTTTGGTATAATATTACATTAAATGCCAATTTAAGACATGTTTGAAAAACGTGCTAGTTTAAATCAATATCTTTTGCAGCCCCTTGCTGATGTTGTGATGCATGTTGAGAAAGGTTACCGAATGGAGGCCCCTGAAGGGTGCCCGAAACAGATATACAGCTTGATGTTGAGAGCCTGGAATTTGAACCCCGCGGAGCGCCCCACCTTTAAAGAGGCCTTACAAGAGTTACAGAATTTGAGATCGACGACTGTCTAGTGTTTCTCTCCATGTACAGTGTATATATATATATTGACAATTCCTACTTTCAATAATAAGTGCTAAAACCTTAAATTCAACTTTTTGAAGTTTAAATTTTTTTCAGTAAATATGATATATATGATTCGGCATTATAAAAACCTTACTTTTAAATGATAACTGGAAGTAGTTTTTAATTCAAAGTAAAACAGCTGCAAGATAATTTTCATTGTTTAGGACTTTTAATTGAGAGATATATTATGTTTAGAAATATTTTTTCATAGCTCTTCCAGGAGATTTCTGTCAAATCTCTGTATGTTTTGAAGACATTGAATTGCTGTTTTAATGGTAGTGCATTCAAATTTCTGATATGTTAGTAGAACAAGTGTTGATGAGATTGGACAATATAGAGTGTCAGCTAGTACATGTATTTGGTATCCTTTTTAAAAAAAAAAAAAGTTTTTTAGTTTTGAAGTTGATCTTCAATTTTGTTCAAGTTTTGTATATTTTTTTATGATGTGTTTATATTTTGCACTAATTATGTCAACCCGCCAATTTTCTCCCCTTTATTTTTGATTAGTATTTCAATTAGTATTTCAAAGTCTCAGCTTGTAACATTTTTTTTGCATTATAATGATTTGATATCTCTTAGCTTTGAATTCCATGCCATTCCTCTACATCTAAATAAGGGTTTGAGGTGATAGACAACTGTTAAAACTTTTGAAACTTGATCATTTTAGAATATTTCAGTCATTTTGGGATGAAATCATTATCTGTTTTAGAGATATCCAGTATTGAAGTTATCATAAATTTTCCCACAGAAATCTTATTTCATAATTAAAACAACATGTATTTAACAACAGAGATTATCCAGATTTTAGACTTTGTAGATGAACCTTATTTATGTGATATTATAATTTTTTTTTCTTGTCACTTAATAGGACTCTGACTATGAAACCCTAGAAAATACATGTTATATTTTACTATATTACTTCAGAACTTGGACAATTCTATTATAAAACAAGTTTGAATGGAATGAAATAAGTTTTTCTCCCTCTCTTTTTCTCATTGTGTACATTGGTTCATTCAATCATTCTCTCTCCTTGTCTATTTTTGGGCTTGACAAATTGATCAATTTGTCTAGTGTTGCTGAAGAAATCATTCATAAAAGGGAGGAATTCAATGCCAAAGGTGATAGAAAAACCAACATAGTATTGATACATGTTGATTTACTTGAATAAACTAGTTTGTTTCAGAATGAAATGAAACAAGATTTTTCATAATTTTCATTAACTTCTGTAACAATAGGTATTTTTTAAAACTAATAGTAAACCAACAAGAATTAATTAATACATCAATAATTCATATTCCTTCTTGAAGTTTTTGCTCTCTTTCTTTTGTTTGGTGTGAATGATGATGTGCTACATGTAGATTTGAGTTAAAAATATGTTTGTTTCTTTCACCAGTATTTATATATATACCTTGATGGTAAAGTAAGAATAAGTGAAAGAGTCTTTCGTGGTTTTTATCGTTACCAGTTATCATAATGCTTTCATTCTATAATGAATTTCAATCATTCATAAAGAAGGTTCCATCATCTGTAATTCATTTTGTATGATTTAGCAAATGCATGCACAACATGGATGTCATAAACTGTGAATAAATTGATGAACTATTACACTTGTTGTCAATTGTGTGTGTGGGATCAAAGTTCGTGCATGTATACATGTGTTGGACCGAGTTCTTGGATATACAGGCGCTTTTGTCTGAGTTCTTGGATATACAGGCGATTTAGCCTGGGTAGTTTGATATACAGGCTGTGTATAATGGTCAAGGTTCTTAGATCCACAGTTTGTATGGGGTCAAGGAGTTTTGTATGCAGGTCATGTATATTCAAGGTTCTGACAGATCCAGTGTGTGTGTGTGTGATCAAAGTTCGTGCATGTATACATGTGTAGGACCCAGTTCTTGGATATACAGGCGATTTAGTCAGGGTAGTTTGATATACAGGTGTGTATAATGGTGAAGGTTCTTAGATCCACAGTTTGTATGGGGCCAAGGAGTTTTGTATGCAGGTCATGTATATTCAAGGTTCTGACAGATCCAGTGTGTGTGTGATCAAAGTTCGTGCATGTATACATGTGTAGGACCGATTTCTTGGATATACAGGCGCTTTAGCCTGGGTAGTTTGATATACAGGCTGTGTATAATGGTCAAGGTTCTTAAATTCACAGTTTGTATGGGACCAAGGAGTTGGGTATGCGGGCCATGTATATTCAAGGTTCTGACAGATCCAGTGTGTGTGTGATCAAAGTTCGTGCATGTATACATGTGTAGGACCGAGTTCTTGGACATACAGGCGCTTTAGCCTGGGTAGTTTGATATACAGGCTGTGTATAATGGTCAAGGTTCTTAGATCCACAGTTTGTATGGGACCAAGGAGTTGGGTATGCGGGTCATGTATATTCAAGGTTCTGAGAGATCCAGTGTGTGTGTGATCAAAGTTCGTGCATGTATACATGTGTAGGACCGAGTTCTTGGATATACAGGCGCTTTAACCTGGGTAGTTTGATATACAGGCTGTGTATAATGGTCAAGGTTCTTAGATCCACAGTTTGTTTGGGACCAAGGAGTTGGGTATGCGGGTCATGTATACTCAATGTTCTGACAGATCCAGTGTGTGTGTGATCAAAGTTCGTGCATGTATACATGTGACATATGTAGACAACTTGACCAATATACGCAGTCTGTATATCAAACTACCCAGACTAAAGCGCCTGTATATCCAAGAACTCGGTCCTACACATGTATACATGCACGAACTTTGATCACACACACACTGGATCTGTCAGAACCTTGAATATACATGACCCGCATACCCAACTCCTTGGTCCCATACAAACTGTGGATCTAAGAACCTTGACAATTATACACAGCCTGTATATCAAACTACCCAGACTAAAGCACCTGTATATCCAAGAACTCGGTCCAACACATGTATACATGCACGAACGTTGATCACACACACACTGGATCTGTCAGAACCTTGAATATGCATGAACTGCATACAAAACTCATTGGCCCCATACAAACTGTGGATCTAAGAACTTTGACCATTATACACAACCTGTATATCAAACTACCCAGACTAAATCGCCTGTATATCCAAGACCTGAGTCCAACACATGTATACATGCACGAACTTTGATCACACACACACTGGATCTGTCAGAACCTTGAATATACATGACCCGCATTCCCAACTCCTTGGTCCCATACAAACTGTGGATCTAAGAACCTTGACAATTATTCACAGCCTGTATATCAAACTACCCAGACTAAAGCGCCTGTATATCCAAGAACTCGGTCCTACACATGTATACATGAACGAACTTTGATCACACACACACTGGATCTGTCAGAACCTTGAATATACATGACCTGCATACCCAACTCCTTGGTCCCATACAAACTGTGGATCTAAGAACCTTGACCATTATACACAACCTATGTATCAAACTACCCAGTCCAAAGCGCATGTATATCCAAGAACTCGGTCCTACACATGTATACATGCACGAACTTTGATCACACACACACTGGATCTGTCAGAACCTTGAATATACATGACCTCCATACCCAACTCCTTGGTCCCATACAAACTGTGGATCTAAGAACCTTAACTATTATACACAGCCTGTATATCGAACTACCCAGGCTTAAGCGACTGTATATCCAAGAACTCGGTACTATACATGTATACATGCACGAACTTTGATCACACACACACTGGATCTGTCAGAACCTTGAATATACATGACATGCATACAAAACTCTTTGGTCCCATACAAACTGTGGATCTAGGAACCTTAACTATTATACACAGCCTGTATATCGAACTACCCAGGCTTAAGCGCCTGTATATCCAAGAACTCGGTACTACACATGTATACATGAACGAACTCTGATCACACACACACTGGATCTGTCAGAAACTTGAATATACATGACCTGCATACCACAACTCCTTGGCCCCATACAAACTGTGGATCTGAAAACCTTGACCATTATACACAGCCTGTATATCAAACTATCAAGACTAACGCGCCTGTATATGCTATACCTCGGTTCTACACATGTATACATGAACGAACTTTGATCACACACACACTGGATCTGTCAGAACCTTGAATATACATGACCAGCATACCCAACTCCTTGGCCCCATACAAACTGTGGATCTAAGAACCTTGACCATTATACACAGCCTGTATATCAAACTACCCAGACTAAAGCGCCTGTATCTCCAAAACCTGGGTCCATCACATGTATACATGCACGAACTTTGATCACACACACACTGGATCTGTCAGAACCTTGAATATACATGACCTCCATACCCAACTCCTTGGTCCCATACAAACTGTGGATCTAAGAACCTTAACTATTATACACAGCCTGTATATCGAACTACCCAGGCTTAAGCGACTGTATATCCAAGAACTCGGTACTATACATGTATACATGCACGAACTTTGATCACACACACACTGGATCTGTCAGAACCTTGAATATACATGACATGCATACAAAACTCTTTGGTCCCATACAAACTGTGGATCTTGGAACCTTAACTATTATACACAGCCTGTATATCGAACTACCCAGGCTTAAGCGCCTGTATATCCAAGAACTCGGTACTACACATGTATACATGAACGAACTTTGATCACACACACACTGGATCTGTCAGAAACGTGAATATACATGACCTCCATACCACAACTCCTTGGCCCCATACAAACTGTGGATCTGAAAACCTTGACCATTATACACAGCCTGTATATCAAACTATCCAGACTAACGCGCCTGTATATGCTATACCTCGGTTCTACACATGTATACATGAACGAACTTTGATCACACACACACTGGATCTGTCAGAAACGTGAATATACATGACCTCCATACCCAACTCCTTGGTCCCAATCAAACTCTGGATCTAAGGACCTTGACCATTATACACAGCCTGTATATCAAACTAACCAGGCTAAAGCGCCTGTATATCCATGAACTCGGTCCTACACATGTATACATGCACGAACTTTGATCACACACACACTGGATCTGTCAGAACCTTGAATATACATGACCTGCATACAAAACTCTTTGGCCCCATACAAACTGTGGATCAAAGAACCTTTACCATTATACACAGCCTGTATATCAAACTACCCAGACAAAAACGCATGTATATCCAAGAACACGGTCCTACACATGTATACATGCACGAACATTGATCACACACACACACTGGATCTGTCAGAACCTTGAATATACATGACCAGCATACCCAACTCCTTGGTCCCATACAAACTGTGGATCTAAGGACCTTGACCATTATACACAACCTGTATATCAAAAACTACACAGACTTAATCGCCGGTATATCCAAGAACTCGGTCCAACACATGTATACATGAACGAACATTGATCACACACACACACGATCTGTCAGAACATTGAATATACATGACCCGCATACCCAACTCCTTGGCCCCATACAAACTGTTGATCTAAGAACCTTGACCATTATACACAGCCTGTATATCAAACTACCAAGACTAAATCGCCTGTATATCCAAGAACTCGGTCCAACCCATGTATACATGAACGAACTTTGATCACACACACACTGGATCTGTCAGAACCTTGAATATACATGACCTCCATACCCAACTCCTTGGTCCCATACTAACTGTGGATCTAAGAACCTTGACAATTATACACAGTCTGTATATCAAACTACCCAGACTAAAGCGCCTGTATCTCCAAGAACTCGGTCCAACACATGTATACATGCACGAACTTTGATCACACACACACTGGATCTGTCAGAACCTTGAATATACATGACATGCATACAAAACTCCTTGGTCCCATACAAACTGTGGATCTAAGAACCTTAACTATTATACACAGCCTGTATATCGAACTACCCAGGCTTAAGCGCCTGTATATCCAAGAACTTGGTACTACACATGTATACATGAACGAACTTTGATCACACACACACTGGATCTGTCAGAACCTTGAATATACATGACCTGCATACCCAACTCCTTGGTCCCATACAAATTGTGGATCTAAGAACCTTAACTATTATACACAGCCTGTTTATCGAACTACCCAGGCTAAAGCGCCTGTATATCCAAGAACTCGGTACTACACATGTATACATGCACGAACTTTGATCACACACACACTGGATCTGTCAGAATCTTGAATATACATGACCTGCATACCCAACTCCTTGGCCCCATACAAACTGTGGATCTAAGAACCTTGACCATTATACACAGCCTGTATATCAAACTACCCAGACTAAAGCGCCTGTATCTCCAAGACTTGAGTCCAACACATGTATACATGCACGAACTTTGATCACACACACACTGGATCTGTCAGAACCTTGAATATACATGACCTCCATACTCAACTCCTTGTTCCCATACAAACTGTGGATATAAGAACCTTGACAATTATACACAGCCTGTATATCAAACGACCCAGACTAAAGCGCCTGTATCTCCAAGACCTGGGTCCAATACATTTATACATGCACGAACTTTTATCACACACACACTGGATCTGTCAGAACCTTGATTATACATGACCAGCATACCCAACTCCTTGGTCCCATACAAACTGTGGATCTAAGAACCTTGACCATTATACACAACCTATGTATCAAACTACCCAGTCCAAAGCGCCTGTGTATCCAAGAACTCGGTCCTACACATGTATACATGCACGAACTTTGATCACACACACACTGGATCTGTCAGAACCTTGAATATACATGACCTCCATACCCAACTCCTTGGTCCCATACAAACTGTGGATCTAAGAACCTTAACTATGATACACAGTCTGTATATCGAACTACCCAGGCTTAAGCGCCTGTATATCCAAGAACTCGGTACTACACATGTATATACGAACGAACATTGATCACACACACACTGGATCTGTCAGAACCTTGAATATACATGACATGCATACAAAACTCCTTGGCCCCATACAAACTGTGGATCTAAGAACCTTGACCATTATACACAGCCTGTATATCAAACTACCCAGACTAAAGCGCCTGTATATCCAAGAACTCGGTCCAACACATGTATACATGCACGAACTTTGATCACACACACACTGGATCTGTCAGAACCTTGAATATACATGACTCGCAAACCCAACTCCTTGGTCCCATACAAACTGTGATCTAAGAACCTTGACCATTATACACAACCTATATATCAAACTACCCAGTCCAAAGCGCCTGTATATCCAAGAACTCGGTCCTACACATTTATACATGCACGAACTTTGATCACACACACACTGGATCAGTCAGAACCTTGAATATACATGACCAGCATACCCAACTCCTTGGTCCCATACAAACTGTGGATCTAAGAACCTTGACCATTATACACAGCCTTTATATCAAACTATCCAGACTAAAGCGCCTGTATATGCTATACCTCGGTTCTACACATGTATACATGAACGAACTTTGATCACACACACACTGGATCTGTCAGAACCTTGAACATACATGACCAGCATACCCAACTCCTTGGCCCCATACAAACTGTGGATCTAAGAACCTTGACCATTATACACAGCCTGTATATCAAACTACCCAGATTAGAGCGCCTGTATCTCCAAAACCTGGGTCCAACACATGTATACATGCACAAACTTTGATCACACACACACACTGGATCTGTCAGAACCTTGAATATACATGACATGCATACAAAACTCCTCGGCCCCATACAAACTGTGGATCTAAGAACCTTGACCATTATACTCAACCTATGTATCAAACTACCCAGTCCAAAGCGCCTGTTTATCCAAGAACTCGGTCCTACACATGTATACATGAACGAACTTTGATCACACACACACTGGATCTGTCAGAACCTTGAATATACATGACCTCCATACCCAACTCCTTGGTCCCATACAAACTGTGGATCTAAGAACCTTAACTATTATACACAGCCTGTATATCGAACTACCCAGGCTTAAGCGACTGTATATCCAAGAACTCGGTACTATACATGTATACATGCACGAACTTTGATCACACACACACTGGATCTGTCAGAACCTTGAATATACATGACATGCATACAAAACTCTTTGGTCCCATACAAACTGTGGATCTAGGAACCTTAACTATTATACACAGCCTGTATATCGAACTACCCAGGCTTAAGCGCCTGTATATCCAAGAACTCGGTACTACACATGTATACATGAACGACCTCTGATCACACACACACTGGATCTGTCAGAAACTTGAAAATACATGACCTGCATACCACAACTCCTTGGCCCCATACAAACTGTGGATCTGAAAACCTTGACCATTATACACAGCCTGTATATCAAACTATCCAGACTAACGCGCCTGTATATGCTATACCTCGGTTCTACACATGTACACATGAACGAACTTTGATCACACACACACTGGATCTGTCAGAAACGTGAATATACATGACCTCCATACCCAACTCCTTGGTCCCAATCAAACTCTGGATCTAAGGACCTTGACCATTATACACAGCCTGTATATCAAACTAACCAGGCTAAAGCGCCTGTATATCCATGAACTCGGTCCTACACATGTATACATGCACGAACTTTGATCACACACACACTGGATCTGTCAGAACCTTGAATATACATGACCTGCATACAAAACTCTTTGGCCCCATACAAACTGTGGATCTAAGAACCTTGACCATTATACACAGCCTGTATATCAAACTACCCAGACAAAAACGCATGTATATCCAAGAACACGGTCCTACACATGTATACATGCACGAACATTGATCACACACACACACTGGATCTGTCAGAACCTTGAATATACATGAACAGCATACCCAACTCCTTGGTCCCATACAAACTGTGGATCTAAGGACCTTGACCATTATACACAACCTGTATATCAAAAACTACACAGACTGAATCGCCGGTATATCCAAGAACTCGGTCCAACACATGTATACATGAACGAACTTTGATCACACACACACTGGATCTGTCAGAACATTGAATATACATGACCCGCATACCCAACTCCTTGGTCCCATAAAAATTGTGGATCTAAGAACCCTGACCATTATAGACAATCTGTATATCAAACTACCCTGACTAAATCGCCTGCATATCAGAGAACTCGGTCAAACATGTGTATACATGCACGAACATTGATCACACACACACACTGGATCAGTCAGCACCTTGAATATACATGACCCGCATACCCAACTCCTTGGCCCCATACAAACTGTTGATCTAAGAACCTTGACCATTATACACAGCCTGTATATCAAACTACCAAGACTAAATCGCCTGTATATCCAAGAACTCGGTCCAACACATGTATACATGAACGAACTTTGATCACACACACACTGGATCTGTCAGAACCTTGAATATACATGACCTGCATACCCAACTCCTTGGTCCCATACAAATTGTGGATCTAAGAACCTTAACTATTATACACAGCCTGTATATCAAACTACCCAGGCTAAAGCGCCTGTATATCCAAGAACTCGGTACTACACATGTATACATGCACGAACTTTGATCACACACACACTGGATCTGTCAGAATCTTGAATATACATGACCTCCATACCCAACTCCTTGGCCCCATACAAACTGTGGATCTAAGGGCTTTGACCATTATACACAGCCTGTATATCAAACTACCCAGACTAAAGCGCCTGTATCTCCAAGACCTGAGTCCAACACATGTATACATGCACGAACATTGATCACACACACACTGGATCTGTCAGAACCTTGAATATACATGACCTCCATACCCAACTCCTTGGTCCCATACAAACTGTGGATCTAAGAACCTTAACTATTATACACAGCCTGTATATCGAACTACCCAGGCTTAAGCGACTGTATATCCAAGAACTCGGTACTATACATGTATACATGCACGAACTTTGATCACACACACACTGGATCTGTCAGAACCTTGAATATACATGACATGCATACAAAACTCTTTGGTCCCATACAAACTGTGGATCTAGGAACCTTAACTATTATACACAGCCTGTATATCGAACTACCCAGGCTTAAGCGCCTGTATATCCAAGAACTCGGTCCAACACATGTATACATGAACGAACTCTGATCACACACACACTGGATCTGTCAGAAACTTGAATATACATGACCTGCATACCACAACTCCTTGGCCCCATACAAACTGTGGATCTGAAAACCTTGACCATTATACACAGCCTTTATATCAAACTATCCAGACTAAAGCGCCTGTATATGCTATACCGCGGTTCTACACATGTATACATGAACGAACTTTGATCACACACACACTGGATCTGTCAGAACCTTGAATATACATGACCAGCATACCCAACTCCTTGGCCCCATACAAACTGTGGATCTAAGAACCTTGACCATTATACACAGCCTGTATATCAAACTACCCAGACTAAAGCGCCTGTATCTCCAAAACCTGGGTCCAACACATGTATACATGCACGAACTTTGATCACACACACACTGGATCTGTCAGAACCTTGAATATACATGACCTCCATACCCAACTCCTTGGTCCCATACAAACTGTGGATCTAAGAACCTTAACTATTATACACAGCCTGTATATCGAACTACCCAGGCTTAAGCGACTGTATATCCAAGAACTCGGTACTATACATGTATACATGCACGAACTTTGATCACACACACACTGGATCTGTCAGAACCTTGAATATACATGACATGCATACAAAACTCTTTGGTCCCATACAAACTGTGGATCTAGGAACCTTAACTATTATACACAGCCTGTATATCGAACTACCCAGGCTTAAGCGCCTGTATATCCAAGAACTCGGTACTACACATGTATACATGAACGACCTCTGATCACACACACACTGGATCTGTCAGAAACTTGAAAATACATGACCTGCATACCACAGCTCTTTGGCCCCATACAAACTGTGGATCTGAAAACCTTGACCATTATACACAGCCTGTATATCAAACTATCCAGACTAACGCGCCTGTATATGCTATACCTCGGTTCTACACATGTACATATGAACGAACTTTGATCACACACACACTGGATCTGTCAGAACCTTGAATATACATGACCAGCATACCCAACTCCTTGGTCCCAATCAAACTCTGGATCTAAGGACCTTGACCATTATACACAGCCTGTATATCAAACTAACCAGGCTAAAGCGCCTGTATATCCATGAACTCGGTCCTACACATGTATACATGCACGAACTTTGATCACACACACACTGGATCTGTCAGAACCTTGAATATACATGACCTGCATACAAAACTCTTTGGCCCCATACAAACTGTGGATCTAAGAACCTTGACCATTATACACAGCCTGTATATCAAACTACCCAGACAAAAACGCATGTATATCCAAGAACACGGTCCTACACATGTATACATACACGAACATTGATCACACACACACACTGGATCTGTCAGAACCTTGAATATACATGAACAGCATACCCAACTCCTTGGTCCCATACAAACTGTGGATCTAAGGACCTTGACCATTATACACAACCTGTATATCAAAAACTACACAGACTGAATCGCCGGTATATCCAAGAACTCGGTCCAACACATGTATACATGAACGAACTTTGATCACACACACACTGGATCTGTCAGAACATTGAATATACATGACCCGCATACCCAACTCCTTGGTCCCATAAAAATTGTGGATCTAAGAACCTTAACTATTATACACAGCCTGTATATCAAACTACCCAGGCTAAAGCGCCTGTATATCCAAGAACTCGGTACTACACATGTATACATGCACGAACTTTGATCACACACACACTGGATCTGTCAGAATCTTGAATATACATGACCTGCATACCCAACTCCTTGGCCCCATACAAACTGTGGATCTAAGGGCCTTGACCATTACACACAGCCTGTATATCAAACTACCCAGACTAAAGCGCCTGTATCTCCAAGACCTGAGTCCAACACATGTATACATGCACGAACTTTGATCACACACACACTGGATCTGTCAGAACCTTGAATATACATGACCTCCATACCCAACTCCTTGGTCCCATACAAACTGTGGATCTAAGAACCTAAACTATTATACACAGCCTGTATATCGAACTACCCAGGCTTAAGCGCCTGTATATCCAAGAACTCGGTACTACACATGTATACATGAACGAACTTTGATCACACACACACTGGATCTGTCAGAACCTTGAATATACATGACCTCCATACCCAACTCCTTGGTCCCATACAAACTGTGGATCTAAGAACCTTGACAATTATACACAGCCTGTATATCAAACTACCCAGACTAAAGCGCCTGTATCTCCAAGAACTCGGTCCAACACATGTATACATGCACGAACTTTGATCACACACACACTGGATCTGTCAGAACCTTGATTATACATGACCAGCATACCCAACTCCTTGGCCCCATACAAACTGTGGATCTGAAAACCTTGACCATTATACACAGCCTGTATATCAAACTATCCAGACTAACGCGCCTGTATATGCTATACCTCGGTTCTACACATGTACACATGAACGAACTTTGATCACACACACACTGGATCTGTCAGAAACGTGAATATACATGACCTCCATACCCAACTCCTTGGTCCCAATCAAACTCTGGATCTAAGGACCTTGACCATTATACACAGCCTGTATATCAAACTAACCAGGCTAAAGCGCCTGTATATCCATGAACTCGGTCCTACACATGTATACATGCACGAACTTTGATCACACACACACTGGATCTGTCAGAACCTTGAATATACATGACCTGCATACAAAACTCTTTGGCCCCATACAAACTGTGGATCTAAGAACCTTGACCATTATACACAGCCTGTATATCAAACTACCCAGACAAAAACGCATGTATATCCAAGAACACGGTCCTACACATGTATACATGCACGAACATTGATCACACACACACACTGGATCTGTCAGAACCTTGAATATACATGAACAGCATACCCAACTCCTTGGTCCCATACAAACTGTGGATCTAAGGACCTTGACCATTATACACAACCTGTATATCAAAAACTACACAGACTGAATCGCCGGTATATCCAAGAACTCGGTCCAACACATGTATACATGAACGAACTTTGATCACACACACACTGGATCTGTCAGAACATTGAATATACATGACCCGCATACCCAACTCCTTGGTCCCATAAAAATTGTGGATCTAAGAACCCTGACCATTATAGACAATCTGTATATCAAACTACCCTGACTAAATCGCCTGCATATCAGAGAACTCGGTCAAACATGTGTATACATGCACGAACATTGATCACACACACACACTGGATCAGTCAGCACCTTGAATATACATGACCCGCATACCCAACTCCTTGGCCCCATACAAACTGTTGATCTAAGAACCTTGACCATTATACACAGCCTGTATATCAAACTACCAAGACTAAATCGCCTGTATATCCAAGAACTCGGTCCAACACATGTATACATGAACGAACTTTGATCACACACACACTGGATCTGTCAGAACCTTGAATATACATGACCTGCATACCCAACTCCTTGGTCCCATACAAATTGTGGATCTAAGAACCTTAACTATTATACACAGCCTGTATATCAAACTACCCAGGCTAAAGCGCCTGTATATCCAAGAACTCGGTACTACACATGTATACATGCACGAACTTTGATCACACACACACTGGATCTGTCAGAATCTTGAATATACATGACCTCCATACCCAACTCCTTGGCCCCATACAAACTGTGGATCTAAGGGCTTTGACCATTATACACAGCCTGTATATCAAACTACCCAGACTAAAGCGCCTGTATCTCCAAGACCTGAGTCCAACACATGTATACATGCACGAACATTGATCACACACACACTGGATCTGTCAGAACCTTGAATATACATGACCTCCATACCCAACTCCTTGGTCCCATACAAACTGTGGATCTAAGAACCTTAACTATTATACACAGCCTGTATATCGAACTACCCAGGCTTAAGCGACTGTATATCCAAGAACTCGGTACTATACATGTATACATGCACGAACTTTGATCACACACACACTGGATCTGTCAGAACCTTGAATATACATGACATGCATACAAAACTCTTTGGTCCCATACAAACTGTGGATCTAGGAACCTTAACTATTATACACAGCCTGTATATCGAACTACCCAGGCTTAAGCGCCTGTATATCCAAGAACTCGGTCCAACACATGTATACATGAACGAACTCTGATCACACACACACTGGATCTGTCAGAAACTTGAATATACATGACCTGCATACCACAACTCCTTGGCCCCATACAAACTGTGGATCTGAAAACCTTGACCATTATACACAGCCTTTATATCAAACTATCCAGACTAAAGCGCCTGTATATGCTATACCGCGGTTCTACACATGTATACATGAACGAACTTTGATCACACACACACTGGATCTGTCAGAACCTTGAATATACATGACCAGCATACCCAACTCCTTGGCCCCATACAAACTGTGGATCTAAGAACCTTGACCATTATACACAGCCTGTATATCAAACTACCCAGACTAAAGCGCCTGTATCTCCAAAACCTGGGTCCAACACATGTATACATGCACGAACTTTGATCACACACACACTGGATCTGTCAGAACCTTGAATATACATGACCTCCATACCCAACTCCTTGGTCCCATACAAACTGTGGATCTAAGAACCTTAACTATTATACACAGCCTGTATATCGAACTACCCAGGCTTAAGCGACTGTATATCCAAGAACTCGGTACTATACATGTATACATGCACGAACTTTGATCACACACACACTGGATCTGTCAGAACCTTGAATATACATGACATGCATACAAAACTCTTTGGTCCCATACAAACTGTGGATCTAGGAACCTTAACTATTATACACAGCCTGTATATCGAACTACCCAGGCTTAAGCGCCTGTATATCCAAGAACTCGGTACTACACATGTATACATGAACGACCTCTGATCACACACACACTGGATCTGTCAGAAACTTGAAAATACATGACCTGCATACCACAGCTCTTTGGCCCCATACAAACTGTGGATCTGAAAACCTTGACCATTATACACAGCCTGTATATCAAACTATCCAGACTAACGCGCCTGTATATGCTATACCTCGGTTCTACACATGTACATATGAACGAACTTTGATCACACACACACTGGATCTGTCAGAACCTTGAATATACATGACCAGCATACCCAACTCCTTGGTCCCAATCAAACTCTGGATCTAAGGACCTTGACCATTATACACAGCCTGTATATCAAACTAACCAGGCTAAAGCGCCTGTATATCCATGAACTCGGTCCTACACATGTATACATGCACGAACTTTGATCACACACACACTGGATCTGTCAGAACCTTGAATATACATGACCTGCATACAAAACTCTTTGGCCCCATACAAACTGTGGATCTAAGAACCTTGACCATTATACACAGCCTGTATATCAAACTACCCAGACAAAAACGCATGTATATCCAAGAACACGGTCCTACACATGTATACATACACGAACATTGATCACACACACACACTGGATCTGTCAGAACCTTGAATATACATGAACAGCATACCCAACTCCTTGGTCCCATACAAACTGTGGATCTAAGGACCTTGACCATTATACACAACCTGTATATCAAAAACTACACAGACTGAATCGCCGGTATATCCAAGAACTCGGTCCAACACATGTATACATGAACGAACTTTGATCACACACACACTGGATCTGTCAGAACATTGAATATACATGACCCGCATACCCAACTCCTTGGTCCCATAAAAATTGTGGATCTAAGAACCTTAACTATTATACACAGCCTGTATATCAAACTACCCAGGCTAAAGCGCCTGTATATCCAAGAACTCGGTACTACACATGTATACATGCACGAACTTTGATCACACACACACTGGATCTGTCAGAATCTTGAATATACATGACCTGCATACCCAACTCCTTGGCCCCATACAAACTGTGGATCTAAGGGCCTTGACCATTACACACAGCCTGTATATCAAACTACCCAGACTAAAGCGCCTGTATCTCCAAGACCTGAGTCCAACACATGTATACATGCACGAACTTTGATCACACACACACTGGATCTGTCAGAACCTTGAATATACATGACCTCCATACCCAACTCCTTGGTCCCATACAAACTGTGGATCTAAGAACCTAAACTATTATACACAGCCTGTATATCGAACTACCCAGGCTTAAGCGCCTGTATATCCAAGAACTCGGTACTACACATGTATACATGAACGAACTTTGATCACACACACACTGGATCTGTCAGAACCTTGAATATACATGACCTCCATACCCAACTCCTTGGTCCCATACAAACTGTGGATCTAAGAACCTTGACAATTATACACAGCCTGTATATCAAACTACCCAGACTAAAGCGCCTGTATCTCCAAGAACTCGGTCCAACACATGTATACATGCACGAACTTTGATCACACACACACTGGATCTGTCAGAACCTTGATTATACATGACCAGCATACCCAACTCCTTGGTCCCATACAAACTGTGGATCTAAGAACCTTGACCATTATACACAACCTATGTATCAAACTACCAAGTCCAAAGCGCCTGTGTATCCAAGAACTCGGTCCTACACATGTATACATGCACGAACTTTGATCACACACACACTGGATCTGTCAGAACCTTGAATATACATGACCTCCATACCCAACTCCTTGGTCCCATACAAACTGTGGATCTAAGAACCTTAACTATGATACACAGTCTGTATATCGAACTACCCAGGCTTAAGCGCCTGTATATCCAAGAACTCGGTACTATACATGTATACATGCACGAACTTTGATCACACACACACTGGATCTGTCAGAACCTTGAATATACATGACATGCATACAAAACTCTTTCGTCCCATACAAACTGTGGATCTAAGAACCTTGACCATTATACACAGCCTGTATATCAAACTACCCAGACTAAAGCGCCTGTATCTCCAAAACCTGGGTCCAACACATGTATACATGCACGAACTTTGATCACACACACACTGGATCTGTCAGAACCTTGAATATACATGACCTCCATACCCAACTCCTTGGTCCCATACAAACTGTGGATCTAAGAACCTTAACTATTATACACAGCCTGTATATCGAACTACCCAGGCTTAAGCGACTGTATATCCAAGAACTCGGTACTATACATGTATACATGCACGAACTTTGATCACACACATACTGGATCTGTCAGAACCTTGAATATACATGACATGCATACAAAACTCTTTGGTCCCATACAAACTGTGGATCTAGGAACCTTAACTATTATACACAGCCTGTATATCGAACTACCCAGGCTTAAGCGCCTGTATATCCAAGAACTCGGTACTACACATGTATACATGAACGACCTCTGATCACACACACACTGGATCTGTCAGAAACTTGAAAATACATGACCTGCATACCACAACTCCTTGGCCCCATACAAACTGTGGATCTGAAAACCTTGACCATTATACACAGCCTGTATATCAAACTATCCAGACTAAAGCGCCTGTATATGCTATACCTCGGTTCTACACATGTACACATGAACGAACTTTGATCACACACACACTGGATCTGTCAGAAACGTGAATATACATGACCTCCATACCCAACTCCTTGGTCCCAATCAAACTCTGGATCTAAGGACCTTGACCATTATACACAGCCTGTATATCAAACTAACCAGGTTAAAGCGCCTGTATATCCATGAACTCGGTCCTACACATGTATACATGCACGAACTTTGATCACACACACACTGGATCTGTCAGAACCTTGAATATACATGACCTGCATACAAAACTCTTTGGCCCCATACAAACTGTGGATCTAAGAACCTTGACCATTATACACAGCCTGTATATCAAACAACCCAGACAAAAACGCATGTATATCCAAGAACACGGTCCTACACATGTATACATGCACGAACATTGATCACACACACACACTGGATCTGTCAGAACCTTGAATATACATGAACAGCATACCCAACTCCTTGGTCCCATACAAACTGTGGATCTAAGGACCTTGACCATTATACACAACCTTTATATCAAAAACTACACAGACTGAATCGCCGGTATATCCAAGAACTCGGTCCAACACATGTATACATGAACGAACTTTGATCACACACACACTGGATCTGTCAGAACATTGAATATACATGACGCGCATACCCAACTCCTTGGTCCCATAAAAATTGTGGATCTAAGAACCCTGACCATTATAGACAATCTGTATATCAAACTACCCTGACTAAATCGCCTGCATATCCAAGAACTCGGTCAAACATGTGTATACATGCACGAACATTGATCACACACACACACTGGATCAGTCAGCACCTTGAATATACATGACCCGCATACCCAACTCCTTGGCCCCATACAAACTGTTGATCTAAGAACCTTGACCATTATACACAGCCTGTATATCAAACTACCAAGACTAAATCGCCTGTATATCCAAGAACTCGGTCCAACACATGTATACATGAACGAACTTTGATCACACACACACTGGATCTGTCAGAACCTTGAATATACATGACCTCCATACCCAACTCCTTGGTCCCATACAAACTGTGGATCTAAGAACCTTGACAATTATACACAGCCTGTATATCAAACTACCCAGACTAAAGCGCCTGTATCTCCAAGAACTCGGTCCAACACATGTATACATGCACGAACTTTGATCACACACACACTGGATCTGTCAGAACCTTGAATATACATGGCCCGCATACCCAACTCCTTGGTCCCATGCAAACTGTGGATCTAATAACCTTAACTATTATACACAGCCTGTATATCGAACTACCCAGGCTTAAGCGCCTGTATATCCAAGAACTCAGTATTACACATGTATACATGAACGATCTTTGATCACACACACACTGGATCAGTCAGCACCTTGAATATACATGACCCGCATACCCAACTCCTTGGCCCCATACAAACTGTTGATCTAAGAACCTTGACCATTATACACAGCCTGTATATCAAACTACCCAGACTAAATCGCCTGTATATCCAAGAACTCGGTCCAACACATGTATACATGAACGAACTTTGATCACACACACACTGGATCTGTCAGAATCTTGAATATACATGACCTGCATACCCAACTCCTTGGCCCCATACAAACTGTGGATCTAAGAACCTTGACCATTATACACAACCTGTATATCAAACTACCCAGACTAAAGCGCCTGTATATCCAAGACCTGAGTCCAACACATGTATACATGCACGAACTTTGATCACACACACACTGGATCTGTCAGAACCTTGAATATACATGACCTCCATACCCAACTCCTTGGTCCCATACAAACTGTGGATCTAAGAACCTTGACAATTATACACAGCCTGTATATCAAACTACCCAGACTAAAGCGCCTGTATCTCCAAGAACTCGGTCCAACACATGTATACATGCACGAACTTTGATCACACACACACACTGGATCTGTCAGAACCTTGAATATACATGACATGCATACAAAACTCCTCGGCCCCATACAAACTGTGGATCTAAGAACCTTGACCATTATACTCAACCTATGTATCAAACTACCCAGTCCAAAGCGCCTGTTTATCCAAGAACTCGGTCCTACACATGTATACATGCACGAACTTTGATCACACACACACTGGATCTGTCAGAACCTTGAATATACATGACCTCCATACCCAACTCCTTGGTCCCATACAAACTGTGGATCTAAGAACCTTAACTATTATACACAGCCTGTATATCGAACTACCCAGGCTTAAGCGACTGTATATCCAAGAACTCGGTACTATACATGTATACATGCACGAACTTTGATCACACACACACTGGATCTGTCAGAACCTTGAATATACATGACATGCATACAAAACTCTTTGGTCCCATACAAACTGTGGATCTAGGAACCTTAACTATTATACACAGCCTGTATATCGAACCACCCAGGCTTAAGCGCCTGTATATCCAAGAACTCGGTCCAACACATGTATACATGAACGAACTCTGATCACACACACACTGGATCTGTCAGAAACTTGAATATACATGACCTGCATACCACAACTCCTTGGCCCCATACAAACTGTGGATCTGAAAACCTTGACCATTATACACAGCCTGTATATCAAACTATCCAGACTAAAGCGCCTGTATATGCTATACCTCGGTTCTACACATGTATACATGAACGAACTTTGATCACACACACACTGGATCTGTCAGAACCTTGAATATACATGACCAGCATACCCAACTCCTTGGCCCCATACAAACTGTGGATCTAAGAACCTTGACCATTATACACAGCCTGTATATCAAACTACCCAGACTAAAGCGCCTGTATCTCCAAAACCTGGGTCCAACACATGTATACATGCACGAACTTTGATCACACACACACTGGATCTGTCAGAACCTTGAATATACATGACCTCCATACCCAACTCCTTGGTCCCATACAAACTGTGGATCTAAGAACCTTAACTATTATACACAGCCTGTATATCGAACTACCCAGGCTTAAGCGACTGTATATCCAAGAACTCGGTACTATACATGTATACATGCACGAACTTTGATCACACACACACTGGATCTGTCAGAACCTTGAATATACATGACCCACATACCCAACTCCTTGGTCCCATAAAAATTGTGGATCTAAGAACCCTGACCATTATAGACAATCTGTATATCAAACTACCCTGACTAAAACGCCTGCATATCCAAGAACTCGGTCAAACATATGTATACATGCACGAACATTGATCACACACACACTGGATCAGTCAGCACCTTGAATATACATGACCCGCATACCCAACTCCTTGGCCCCATACAAACTGTTGATCTAAGAACCTTGACCATTATACACAGCCTGTATATCAAACTACCAAGACTAAATCGCCTGTATATCCAAGAACTCGGTCCAACACATGTATACATGAACGAACTTTGATCACACACACACTGGATCTGTCAGAACCTTGAATATACATGACCTCCATACCCAACTCCTTGGTCCCATACAAACTGTTGATCTAAGAACCTTGACCATTATACACAGCCTGTATATCAAACTACCAAGACTAAATCGCCTGTATATCCAATAACTCGGTCCAACACATGTATACATGAACGAACTTTGATCACACACACACTGGATCTGTCAGAACCTTGAATATACATGACCTCCATACCCAACTCCTTGGTCCCATACAAACTGTGGATCTAAGAACCTTGACAATTATACACAGCCTGTATATCGAACTACCCAGACTAAAGCGCCTGTATCTCCAAGAACTCGGTCCAACACATGTATACATGCACGAACTTTGATCACACACACACTGGATCTGTCAGAACCTTGAATATACATGACATGCATACAAAACTCCTTGGCCCCATACAAACTGTGGATCTACAAACCTTGACCATTATACACAACCTATGTTTCAAACTACCAAGTCCAAAGCGCCTGTATATCCAAGAACTCGGTCCTACACATGTATACATGCACGAACTTTGATCACACACACACACTGGATCTGTCAGAACCTTGAATATACATGACCTCCATACCCAACTCCTTGGTCCCATACAAACTGTGGATCTAATAACCTTAACTATTATACACAGCCTGTATATCGAACTACCCAGGCTTAAGCGCCTGTATATCCAAGAACTTGGTACTACACATGTATACATGAACGAACTTTGATCACACACACACTGGATCTGTCAGAACCTTGAATATACATGACATGCATACAAAACTCTTTGGTCCCATACAAACTGTGGATCTAGGAACCTTAACTATTATACACAGCCTGTATATCAAACTACCCAGACTAAAGCGCCTGTATCTCCAAAACCTGAGTCCAACACATGTATACATGCACGAACTTTGATCACACACACACTGGATCTGTCAGAACCTTGAATATACATGACCTCCATACCCAACTCCTTGGTCCTATACAAACTGTGGATCTAAGAACCTTAACTATTATACACAGCCTGTATATCGAACTACCCAGGCTTAAGCGCCTGTATATCCAAGAACTCGGTACTACACATGTATACATGAACGAACTTTGATCACACACACACTGGATCTGTCAGAACCTTGAATATACATGACGTCCATACCCAACTCCTTGGTCCCATACAAATTGTGGATCTAAGAACCTTAACTATTATACACAGCCTGTATATCGAACTACCCAGGCTAAAGCTTCTATATATCCAAGAACTCGGTCCAACACATGTATACATGCACGATCTTTGATCACACACACACTGGATCTGTCAGAATCTTGAATATACATGACCTGCATACCCAACTCCTTGGCCCCATACAAACTGTGGATCTAAGAACCTTGACCATTATACACAGCCTGTATATCAAACTACCCAGACTAAAGCGCCTGTATCTCCAAGACCTGAGTCCAACACATGTATACATGCACGAACTTTGATCACACAAACACTGGATCTGTCAGAACCTTGAATATACATGACCTCCATACCCAACTCCTTGGTCCCATACAAACTGTGGATCTAAGAACCTAAACTATTATACACAGCCTGTATATCAAACTACCCAGGCTTAAGCGCCTGTATATTCAAGAACTCGGTACTACACATGTATACATGAACGAACTTTGATCACACACACACTGGATCTGTCAGAACATTGAATATACATGACATGCATACAAAACTCCTTGGCCCCATACAAACTGTGGATCTAAGGACCTTGACCATTATACACAACCTGTATATCAAAAACTACACAGACTGAATCGCCGGTATATCCAAGAACTCGGTCCAACACATGTATACATGAACGAACTTTGATCACACACACACTGGATCTGTCAGAACATTGAATATACATGACCCGCATACCCAACTCCTTGGTCCCATAAAAATTGTGGATCTAAGAACCCTGACCATTATAGACAATCTGTATATCAAACTACCCTGACTAAATCGCCTGCATATCCAAGAACTCGGTCAAACATGTGTATTCATGCACGAACATTGATCACACACACACACTGGATCAGTCAGCACCTTGAATATACATGACCCGCATACCCAACTCCTTGGCCCCATACAAACTGTTGATCTAAGAACCTTGACCATTATACACAGCCTGTATATCAAACTACCAAGATTAAATCGCATGTATATCCAAGAACTCGGTCCAACACATGTATACATGAATGAACTTTGATCACACACACACTGGATCTGTCAGAACCTTGAATATACATGACCTGCATACCCAACTCCTTGGTCCCATAAAAATTGTGGATCTAAGAACCCTGACCATTATAGACAATCTGTATATCAAACTACCCTGACTAAATCGCCTGCATATCCAAGAACTCGGTCAAACATGTGTATTCATGCACGAACATTGATCACACACACACACTGGATCAGTCAGCACCTTGAATATACATGACCCGCATACCCAACTCCTTGGCCCCATACAAACTGTGGATCTAAGAACCTTAACTATTATACACAGCCTGTATATCGAACTACCCAGGCTTAAGCGCCTGTATATCCAAGAACTCGGTACTACACATGTATACATGAACGAACTTTGATCACACACACACTGGATCTGTCAGAACCTTGAATATACATGACCTCCATACCCAACTTCTTGGTCCCATACAAACTGTGGATCTAAGAACCTTGACAATTATACACAGCCTGTATATCAAACTACCCAGACTAAAGCGCCTGTATCTCCAAGAACTCGGTCCAACACATGTATACATGCACGAACTTTGATCACACACACACTGGATCTGTCAGAACCTTGAATATACATGGCCCGCATACCCAACTCCTTGGTCCCATGCAAACTGTGGATCTAATAACCTTAACTATTATACACAGCCTGTATATCAAACTACCCAGACTAAAGCGCCTGTATATCCAAGACCTGAGTCCAACACATGTATACATGCACGAACTTTGATCACACACACACTGGATCTGTCAGAACCTTGAATATACATGACCTCCATACCCAACTCCTTGGTCCCATACAAACTGTGGATCTAAGAACCTTGACAATTATACACAGCCTGTATATCAAACTACCCAGACTAAAGCGCCTGTATCTCCAAGAACTCGGTCCAACACATGTATACATGCACGAACTTTGATCACACACACACACTGGATCTGTCAGAACCTTGAATATACATGACATGCATACAAAACTCCTCGGCCCCATACAAACTGTGGATCTAAGAACCTTGACCATTATACTCAACCTATGTATCAAACTACCCAGTCCAAAGCGCCTGTTTATCCAAGAACTCGGTCCTACACATGTATACATGCACGAACTTTGATCACACACACACTGGATCTGTCAGAACCTTGAATATACATGACCTCCATACCCAACTCCTTGGTCCCATACAAACTGTGGATCTAAGAACCTTAACTATTATACACAGCCTGTATATCGAACTACCCAGGCTTAAGCGACTGTATATCCAAGAACTCGGTACTATACATGTATACATGCACGAACTTTGATCACACACACACTGGATCTGTCAGAACCTTGAATATACATGACATGCATACAAAACTCTTTGGTCCCATACAAACTGTGGATCTAGGAACCTTAACTATTATACACAGCCTGTATATCGAACTACCCAGGCTTAAGCGCCTGTATATCCAAGAACTCGGTACTACACATGTATACATGAACGAACTCTGATCACACACACACTGGATCTGTCAGAAACTTGAATATACATGACCTGCATACCACAACTCCTTGGCCCCATACAAACTGTGGATCTGAAAACCTTGACCATTATACACAGCCTTTATATCAAACTATCCAGACTAAAGCGCCTGTATATGCTATACCTCGGTTCTACACATGTATACATGAACGAACTTTGATCACACACACACTGGATCTGTCAGAACCTTGAATATACATGACCAGCATACCCAACTCCTTAGCCCCATACAAACTGTGGATCTAAGAACCTTGACCATTATACACAGCCTGTATATCAAACTACCCAGACTAAAGCGCCTGTATCTCCAAAACCTGGGTCCAACACATGTATACATGCACGAACTTTGATCACACACACACTGGATCTGTCAGAACCTTGAATATACATGACCTCCATACCCAACTCCTTGGTCCCATACAAACTGTTGATCTAAGAACCTTAACTATTATACACAGCCTGTATATCGAACTACCCAGGCTTAAGCGACTGTATATCCAAGAACTCGGTACTATACACGTATACATGCACGAACTTTGATCACACACACACTGGATCTGTCAGAACCTTGAATATACATGACATGCATACAAAACTCTTTGGTCCCATACAAACTGTGGATCTAGGAACCTTAACTATTATACACAGCCTGTATATCGAACTACCCAGGCTTAAGCGCCTGTATATCCAAGAACTCGGTACTACACATGTATACATGAACGACCTCTGATCACACACACACTGGATCTGTCAGAAACTTGAAAATACATGACCTGCATACCACAGCTCTTTGGCCCCATACAAACTGTGGATCTGAAAACCTTGACCATTATACACAGCCTGTATATCAAACTATCCAGACTAACGCGCCTGTATATGCTATACCTCGGTTCTACACATGTACACATGAACGAACATTGATCACACACACACTGGATCAGTCAGCACCTTGAATATACATGACCCGCATACCCAACTCCTTGGCCCCATACAAACTGTTGATCTAAGAACCTTGACCATTATACACAGCCTGTATATCAAACTACCAAGACTAAATCGCCTGTATATCCAAGAACTCGGTCCAACACATGTATACATGAACGAACTTTGATCACACACACACTGGATCTGTCAGAACCTTGAATATACATGACCTCCATACCCAACTCCTTGGTCCCATACAAACTGTGGATCTAAGAACCTTGACAATTATACACAGCCTGTATATCGAACTACCCAGACTAAAGCGCCTGTATCTCCAAGAACTCGGTCCAACACATGTATACATGCACGAACTTTGATCACACACACACTGGATCTGTCAGAACCTTGAATATACATGACATGCATACAAAACTCCTTGGCCCCATACAAACTGTGGATCTACGAACCTTGACCATTATACACAACCTATGTTTCAAACTACCAAGTCCAAAGCGCCTGTATATCCAAGAACTCGGTCCTACACATAACTTTGATCACACACACACACTGGATCTGTCAGAACCTTGAATATACATGACCTCCATACCCAACTCCTTGGTCCCATACAAACTGTGGATCTAATAACCTTAACTATTATACACAGCCTGTATATCGAACTACCCAGGCTTAAGCGCCTGTATATCCAAGAACTTGGTACTACACATGTATACATGAACGAACTTTGATCACACACACACTGGATCTGTCAGAACCTTGAATATACATGACATGCATACAAAACTCTTTGGTCCCATACAAACTGTGGATCTAGGAACCTTAACTATTATACACAGCCTGTATATCAAACTACCCAGACTAAAGCGCCTGTATCTCCAAAACCTGAGTCCAACACATGTATACATGCACGAACTTTGATCACACACACACTGGATCTGTCAGAACCTTGAATATACATGACCTCCATACCCAACTCCTTGGTCCTATACAAACTGTGGATCTAAGAACCTTAACTATTATACACAGCCTGTATATCGAACTACCCAGGCTTAAGCGCCTGTATATCCAAGAACTCGGTACTACACATGTATACATGAACGAACTTTGATCACACACACACTGGATCTGTCAGAACCTTGAATATACATGACGTCCATACCCAACTCCTTGGTCCCATACAAATTGTGGATCTAAGAACCTTAACTATTATACACAGCCTGTATATCGAACTACCCAGGCTAAAGCTTCTATATATCCAAGAACTCGGTCCAACACATGTATACATGCACGAACTTTGATCACACACACACTGGATCTGTCAGAATCTTGAATATACATGACCTGCATACCCAACTCCTTGGCCCCATACAAACTGTGGATCTAAGAACCTTGACCATTATACACAGCCTGTATATCAAACTACCCAGACTAAAGCGCCTGTATCTCCAAGACCTGAGTCCAACACATGTATACATGCACGAACTTTGATCACACAAACACTGGATCTGTCAGAACCTTGAATATACATGACCTCCATACCCAACTCCTTGGTCCCATACAAACTGTGGATCTAAGAACCTAAACTATTATACACAGCCTGTATATCAAACTACCCAGGCTTAAGCGCCTGTATATTCAAGAACTCGGTACTACACATGTATACATGAACGAACTTTGATCACACACACACTGGATCTGTCAGAACATTGAATATACATGACATGCATACAAAACTCCTTGGCCCCATACAAACTGTGGATCTAAGGACCTTGACCATTATACACAACCTGTATATCAAAAACTACACAGACTGAATCGCCGGTATATCCAAGAACTCGGTCCAACACATGTATACATGAACGAACTTTGATCACACACACACTGGATCTGTCAGAACATTGAATATACATGACCCGCATACCCAACTCCTTGGTCCCATAAAAATTGTGGATCTAAGAACCCTGACCATTATAGACAATCTGTATATCAAACTACCCTGACTAAATCGCCTGCATATCCAAGAACTCGGTCAAACATGTGTATTCATGCACGAACATTGATCACACACACACACTGGATCAGTCAGCACCTTGAATATACATGACCCGCATACCCAACTCCTTGGCCCCATACAAACTGTTGATCTAAGAACCTTGACCATTATACACAGCCTGTATATCAAACTACCAAGATTAAATCGCATGTATATCCAAGAACTCGGTCCAACACATGTATACATGAATGAACTTTGATCACACACACACTGGATCTGTCAGAACCTTGAATATACATGACCTGCATACCCAACTCCTTGGTCCCATAAAAATTGTGGATCTAAGAACCCTGACCATTATAGACAATCTGTATATCAAACTACCCTGACTAAATCGCCTGCATATCCAAGAACTCGGTCAAACATGTGTATTCATGCACGAACATTGATCACACACACACACTGGATCAGTCAGCACCTTGAATATACATGACCCGCATACCCAACTCCTTGGCCCCATACAAACTGTTGATCTAAGAACCTTGACCATTATACACAGCCTGTATATCAAACTACCAAGACTAAATCGCCTGTATATCCAAGAACTCGGTCCAACACATGTATACATGCACGAACTTTGATCACACACACACTGGATCTGTCAGAACCTTGAATATACATGACCTCCATACCCAACTCCTTGGTCCCATACAAACTGTTGATCTAAGAACCTTGACCATTATACACAGCCTGTATATCAAACTACCAAGACTAAATCGCCTGTATATCCAAGAACTCGGTCCAACACATGTATACATGAACGAACTTTGATCACACACACACTGGATCTGTCAGAACCTTGAATATACATGACCTCCATACCCAACTCCTTGGTCCCATACAAACTGTGGATCTAAGAACCTTGACAATTATACACAGCCTGTATATCGAACTACCCAGACTAAAGCGCCTGTATCTCCAAGAACTCGGTCCAACACATGTATACATGCACGAACTTTGATCACACACAGACTGGATCTGTCAGAACCTTGAATATACATGACATGCATACAAAACTCCTTGGCCCCATACAAACTGTGGATCTAAGAACCTTGACCATTATACACAACCTATGTTTCAAACTACCCAGTCCAAAGCGCCTGTATATCCAAGAACTCGGTCCTACACATGTATACATGCACGAACTTTGATCACACACACACTACCCCTGCGAAAACATGTTCTAGTGTTCTAGAACTGTTCTTGCTTGGCTAGAACAGTTCTTGAACTGTTCCTAACAGGTTGTTTGGAACTATAATCCTTGAAATACTTGAGGAAAAATTTCAGATTTTTTATGGAACTTTTGTGGGATGTTAAGAATCCGATTTTTAAACCAGAAATGTAACAGAATGTTTTTTGAACAGTTCTGACACTAAGAAATGGAACAATTGTTCCAAAACTGTTCTATATCAGACAAGTGAATTAATGTGGAACAAGTTTAGAACTAAAAAAATAGCAATATGTTCCAGAACTGTTCAACAAAATGTATGATTAGTAAATAAGGGTTTTTCATGAACTAATTAGCAGAATTGAAACCCCAAAATTGTTCCAAAAATATTTTAAAGAACAGAAGTGGAACTTTTCTAGAATTCAAACCCCAAAATTGTTCCAAAAATATAAAGAACAGAAGTGGAACTTTTCTAGAATCTCATCTAACAATCACTACATGTAAAACAATTTCAAAGATTTTGTTTTTAGCAGTGTTAAGTTGTTAAAATGATCAATGACTTTCAATAGCAAATGCACGCTATGACAATCTACACCGTGTAATTCTCAATATACATTTTTGAAATTTCACAGGTATAGATTTTGTGATAATAAGTTTTCTGTTAAATGAACATACAATAGAATTTTCAGTGCAAGCAATAAATTCTCTATTGCTTGATCCAAAATCACAGCTGATTCAAATACACGTATGAACAGTGACAGAACATTATAATGTTTAAATTTTATTTTGTCATCATATCACTATTCCGATGTATCATAAATGTTTCATTGCAGCATCAAAGTAAAAGTCCTTTGTCAAAAATTACCTTAACTGTTTAAGTCTGGTAATTTGAATTGGATCCTGATAAATGAGTATTTATTCTGTTTCAGTGGAAATTCAATACACTGCATTAAGTTTGCCTCTGTCCGTACTTTAATTAATAAGAAAATAGCATCACGCAATCACTTGAATATGGCATGGCCATAGCCATTGGGCATCTTTATCACATATTTCCTATTTACATCCTGTAAATCAAGATAAACTAAAACCTCTATCAGGTTTTCAACATTGGACACAACAATTTCTTGTGAGAATGTAACTGGTATGTAATGGTTTTCTTGTCCTTCTGGAATTCTTTCCAATTTTTGGAGAACAGCGTACACAGAATCAGTGTAATTACAGAACACGAAGTACTTGATTTTGCCAATTTCATTATTTCTGAAGAGAACAACTGTACAGATTCTTTTTTGCATACGTGTGTACTGCTCCGAGTAGAAACGCTTTTCATTAACAACAACTCTGTTCAGTTTCTTTAATTTATCCAGGAAGTTTTCCTGTAACAAATTAATCAGATTTGCTTTCACGGAATCTTCTAATTCATGTTGTTGAAGTACCTGCATAGCTCCTGCTACGGCACAATTTGATGCCATGTAATTTACCTTCCAGCCATTACATTTTTTTAACTGAAGTCCTTTCCTTCTGATGCACAGTTGGGCCTGACGGTATTTCATGGCCTGCTTTAACACAACTCCTGTACCATGAACAGAATTAAGCAGCATTGCATTTATGTCCTCAAAAGGAAAACAACTCCAACACCATATGGGACCCCAAAGTTTAACAAAGTCACACAAGTGTGATCCTGTATTGTGAATGTTGAGGCCACTAGATCCTTCCCCATACAATCTAGCAAATGATGCATAGAACTGCTGCAACAGGCCTTTTGCTTTAGTCAGAGACTCTTCTGATATTGCATTTCCTAGTAAAATGTGAATCCCCTCTGAAAGACACAAGAAATTCTCTAGATATTCATCTTTAAGAAAGTCCTGAAGACAAGGATATGCATAATACAACAGCCAAGTTTGCAACTCAGTGGCCTTAAAGTGTTGGTAGTTTTTTTCAAGATTTCTGGGAAGCCTCTCAATACTGTGTGGAGGTTTGAATTGTTGCATTCTTCGAGAAATTTCCTCTATGTGATTTCCTATAAAAAATTCATTTGTTTTCCCTTTTGATGAGAACCACTTACACATTAGAGTTTTGGTGACACCTAAGCAAACTCCATGCATATAGTCTGGTACAATTCCTGACACAAGATCAAAGTCTTTTAAATAAGAGATCCCTGATTTTCCTTTAAATCCTTTAGAACGACTCTTTGGGCTACCAGATCTCATATTTTCAATAACAACTTCATGTCTTCGTTCCATACTTCTGTCATCAGGAGATCTATAAGGTAAACATCTAGCTGTTCCTTTACCTTGTTTTACTGTCTTTCCTTCCTCCTCACATGTAATGCAAGGAAAGGGTCCATTGAAGTATGACATGTTGAGTAACTCCGCCTTTGCAGGTAAATCCATTATACCACATATGATCTTCAACTTCACATGAAAACTATCATCATCTATAAAAACTTCAACACCATTGGTATACAAGGCATTCAAATGACTGCTAAATTCTCTAAAATATTCATGAAAAGGTGGTTTACCTTTGCCCTGCCACATTGCTGCTAGAAGAATGTTTTCCCGTGAAAAACGCTTTGGGGGGCTAAGTTCATTTATAGCTAAAAATATTGGCCATAGCTCAATTTTTGAAGATGAATACAAGTTTACCCCATCTGTATTGAAAATTGCTGTCAAGTTTTCACTTTCTTTGAGAAATCCATCTTTCATTAATTTTCTGTATTCTTGCCCGTCTACAATATCTGTTAATATGCTAGATCCAGAATTAAGCCTTTCAAAGGCACTTTTTTTGGTCGCTTGAATATCTTCCCAAATTCCTACAAAGAAATAAAATGCAAATTAATGCAGAGTTTAAGTTTGCTCGTAACACACTTATCAAAATCTTTTGAGAAGATCTATAAAAATACAATTTGGATGATTAATGATTAACTTTAAACGTCACTTTAGGAATGATTATTTTCATTTGTCAATGTTTTGAAGATTGTTGATATCGGAAAGTTCAAAATGGTAACTGGGGAACTGAATTAAATGTCTGAGCAAAAATTACCAGGTGTTTGAAGTAGATCAGTTAATTGTTTGCCTACATCTGCAAAGACAAAGCTCTGTCTTGGCTGTCTTGACGTTTTGTTTTGGTTTCTCAAGGGTCCTTTGTAACGAAGTCCCTCACAATCTGTACTTTGACAATGAAAGACATTTTCGTTGTCAACAGGGAAAACTTTTGTGCAAAGTTCACAATAGTGAATTACCTTCACTGAAGTATTGTCAATATGTGATAACATTTCATCCCAGTTCAATGTGTTTATTTCTTTCAATTTAGGAAAAATTTCTCTAAGTGTTTCAACAATATCTTTACTGGCACTTGCTGAAAACTGATTTCTCAAAAAGCAAGATAGCAACGACAGTGCCTGGTATTCTTTTTCTGGCATGTCTATATGGCATTCTAAATCGTCCGCATCACTTTTGGAAGCTGTATCATGGTCACTGTCAGTATCAGAGTCAGAGGAACTGAAATCCAAGGATTTTGCATCATCAGTGTCAGGTAAATTGAAATCTAAGAATTCTGTGTCTTCAGAGTCGGACGATGTGAAATTTGGGGGCTCTGTTTGAAAGTCGTGCACACTATGGATTGAATCATCAGTGTCAGGTAAATTGAAATCTAAGAATTCTGTGTCTTCAGAGTCGGACGATGTGAAATTTGGGGGCACTGTTTCAAAGTCCTGCACACTGTTGATGGATGCATTACTACTTGATTTTTTTAAACCATATGTGTTTGAAAATTCACCATCCAATAACATTTTCTCTTCTGTTCCACAGGTGGTTTTAGAAGTGTCTGAACATAGCACTGGTAGTAGCTCAGAGAAGGAAAGATCTGTTATTTTTTCTTGGGCAACCACAAACTTTTCAGTTTTTGAATCATCCAATCTGGAACCTGAATCATTTCCAGGCAATTCTACAGGATCTACACTCAAGTCTTCATCTGAAAAATTCATTAAAGAAATAGTAAATAATTGCAACTGAACTAATTTTGATTTCAAGTCTGAATTTGTTCCACACTCAAATCTATTTTCTGCCAAGATTAAATGTTCCATTATGTTTTCAATTTAAGGGGCACATGATACCTGGATGTTTCCCTGAATCCAGTTTGTGTATTTTATAAACAAGAACTTAAACATCAATAACAGAAAAATTGTATGTACTGAGGTCATTTCACTTATTCAGGTTTCAATTCTTTTTTAATTAACCACCCGAAAAGGCTGGCAAAAGTACTGCTGAATACAAAACCTATTTTTATATTGACTCGTTATTATCTGTGCTGTGATTGGCTTAATCTGATTTTCCACAAAACTCTAATGTTATTAACTTTTAAAGTCTGAAAAGGTACATATAACATTTCAAACCAGTGAACACAGAGAGCTATTGTTTCTGAATAGCGCCACCTCACAAAACAGCCGACATTAACAAGCACAATGGTGCAAGTAAGTTAGATTATCTTTTACTGATAATTACTGGATATCATATAATGAGACAGTTTACTTTCTTGATGTGAATATGGTGGTTCAGCTATCTTTGATGAGTATCATTCTTCAAGAATAGCTTCTGGTTTGCTCAGTATCATTCATCCAAGGGTAGCTTAACCATTATATTCACCTCAAGAAAGTAAATATATATATATATATATATAATGAAATACAAAGTACGCACTTCCAGTTGTGGGACTGGGGTCTCGAAATAGAGTCCTTTTAGCTGATGTATTTGCACATTCCCCAGATTTCTTTCTTTCCCATCTGTATGCAGTAGACCGTGGAACAGATTCAGTCTTGTCATGTTTGTATTTCTTCTTTTCTCTCCTTACTGGGGCTAAAAGAGTAGGATCAACATTTTCATATTAGACATGTGTAAAATAACCAGGTTGGGCACACACCATCAAATGGTTTGGTGATTCAAGCACCCATATTTGAGTAGGTATCTACTGACCATATAGTAGTCTTTTCTCTTCAATTTAAAATTAAAATGTAAACAAAGCGAAGGCGCATTTGCACAAGTTTTGGGGAAATTTACTGAACATATACCTCCCACAATAAAGGCAGTGCGGTCTATTTTCCATTACTGCGGAACTTAGTAATAAAGATACCAGTACATGTAAGAAGCCGTTGAATTTCTTACTCATATGAAAAAAAAAAATATTTGTGTCTTGTTGAGCAAACTTTCTACCTTATCATGTGTTGTCACTTTTGAGAAGTTTATTTAAAAGCACTTTTTAAATCTTTTTGGTCATTTTATGCCATTATAATATCATTCTCTCGTTAGATATCATATTTTACAAAGAATAAAGCATTTATATACAAAATTAAACAAAGCAAAAACAAACACTATGTCTTTCCATTTATTTCCTAATAGAAAATTAGCACCAGTTCTCATCCATAGTAGATTATACTGTTCATCGGGTTCAAATTGCTTAAAAGGTTGCCCGGATGATCGAAATTGAAAGTAAGAAACATGATGAACCGGTGCAACAATGTTTGGAAAAGAGGAAAAAAGTTGCACTTGTTTACATTAATGACGGTTTTGTCAAATATTTGAACGACCTGGCGCAAAACATTTCACATTGAATATCCAATTTTTTTCCTTCTTAGGATTGAGTAATATCTGTATTTTAATCCTCACCAGTTAGAATTATGTGCCGTTCAAATCAGTGCAGGGGTATATTGAACAAATCATCATTTGACTCCCATACAGTCAGTAGATACTGATATGGGTGTTTAACCCACCAAATGGGTGTAAGACCACAGTTTGGTAGTGTGTGCCCAACCTGATAATTTGAGGAAGAATAAAATCTTCACAATTTAATCAGCATGGTAGTTGACTGCTGAAATAGTGTAACCTGTGTTAAAATACATGTATCTACATGTGAGAACCTGTTACAGTGGAATTTGAATTCCTTCAGAGAGGGAAAACTTTACTAAAAAGTATGGTTTGTACTCTTTTGTGATTAAACATCAATAAACTTACTCATTCTGTGCACCCCATGAAGATGCATCAACACTCTTTGTTTTGAGGCCAGTTTTTTCTTGCAGACAGAACACTCATATTTTCCATCATCTGACTTTTTCCAACAGTCCTGTTTTCTGTACTCTTTTATTGTGTAATTGCTCTCCGAGGCTGTTAAAACATAAACATGTTTTTACAACAAAATGTACATGTACAAGTAAAAGTTTTGTGTTTTCTTTGCAGGAGAAGGGTATAATTATATGCTCATCTACAGTTTTATTATTTCATGGTTTTCACATGGTGCAGTCTACGATGACAATTACGTACATATTTATTTTCTGTATACAAAAAAGGGGGGGGGGGGTGGTAAGTAAACATGGTAAATTTGGTTTGATGAATTTGAAATACAGTGGACATGGCTTAGTATAATAGTTATTTTGCCAGGCAAAATTGTTATATCAACCGGACTATAATAACCGAACCTAGCTAAATAAATTAAATGTGAGTATGACATGTGCCTATTTACGTTCTGTATTACTACTGTATACATTTTTAGAAAGGGTAATGTCCACTGCAATTGATGATCTGTTCTATTAATTAATCTTTAATGCTTCAAAAAAGTTAATTTCATTAAAAAAATTACTTTAACAAGCTTGGAAAATTGCACAGATCCACCAACATGCTTCCGATGGATTGACATGCTTTCATTTTTGTTTTCTTCCTGTACTTCCGGTTTTGACGAAATCTACTAAGGCATTCATCAGACAATTCGGTTTTTTTTTTTTAAACAAAATAAAGCACAAATCTATAACTAACATTTCAATATTTTTGGGGTTGATTTGGCACATTTTCCCTATGAAATAAAGGCATGTTTAAAAGAGTAAGTCTCTACTTATGTCAAATGCATGGCATCTAATGGGTGATAAGCCATGTAAAATTTATTCCATTAGCAAGAAAGTATTTTAAAATAGAAATTAAAGGATTTATATATTAAAACTCATAAGAACTTTAGTACCCACCACACAGCGATGTCACTTACCCAAGCCACGTGCAGTGAGGCGTAATTAATTTTGTCACGTCTGGTCAGGACTGTCGGTAAATTTTAAAGTGATTTTGGAAGCGAGAGTGTTTATAAAAGCTACTCGGGGGGGGGGGGGGGGGGGGGGGGGGGCTAGCATGTAAAATAGGTGTTAAACTCAATTATATAAAGCGGGATGCACTTTTTCAGCTATTATATTAATATTACTAATGTAATTTACTGTCTATATTGTGAACAATTTAAATACGTACATAACCGATGGACAGCCTTGAGGTGAAGGAAGACACGCTGCTTTGATGATAATTTTCTATTACATATGAGGCATTCAAAATCGTTCCTTCCTTTCTGGCACCATTTCAACTTTTCATTCGCTGCCATCTTTTCACAAATCAGGGTGGTTTAAATTCTTCTTCTTGAAGATAAACTTTTCTTGTGTCAAAACGTAAGTGCGACGTAGATTTGATGTATTCGTCACTGCCAAATGTATCTCGCAACGTGATTGGCTCAATTTATTGGCGGAAAAAGTTGTACGCGCGTTTTCATCGAACGCAGGAGACATGGCTAGATTTGCTATTGTTCACTGGGAAGACCATTTTGTTAGCCTAATTAACTTAGAGACAGTGAAAGAACCACGTAAACCTGTGCTGGAATACAGAGAAGGGGAATTCATTACTGCCACATATGGTAAAAAACCGTACAAGGCGAGGATTTCAGAAATCAGTAGTAAGTACATGCATTCATAAAAAATCTGCTCTGGAAATGTGAATATTGATTCAAACTCGTCAATTTCAAAACGCAGAAATGATCATCTCAATTATTTACAGACGTATCATATAATATCAAGTAGAAGTCACAAATTTGAAGGGGGGGGGGGGGGTCAGCTGAGTACGTCTCCGACTTTGGCGCCAAAAAAGTAAAAAAAAAAAATTAGTGAAGGTCATTGGGTGTAGTTACCAAAAACCAACCAAAAAGTGGGGAAGCACACTTTGGAAAGTGTCATCCAGTTCAATGTTGTTGATTGAAACCTTTTATGAGAAAAAACAGGCCATTTCATACAAATATTCTACATTTTCTGGACATACTCACTTTTCTGACCAAACATTTTAGGGTAAGAAAGATATCCCCCCCCCCTTCATATTTCTAAAGTATGGGAGGAGGAGCCCCCACCCCACCTGTGACTAATGCAAGTGAATATAGAATTTATATTTAATGAAATCATATTAAGATTTTCTGGGTTTTATGGATATTAGAGAGTTGTTTTAACTTAAGCATTTCAAGATCAGACAAACAATTTGTGTCAGAGGATTAGGTTACAAATTATAATTCTTAATTTAAGATTGCATTAACTTCAAGAAGAAATATCATGATTTAAGCAATTGGTTGAAGTAAGGAAAAGTATAGTGATGGAAAAGGAAATTAATATTCAAAGATACACTAACCATTTGCATCCAATTTCAGTTGCTATCTTTAAAATTTACTTGCCTTTGCAGTGGGCAAGTGGTTATTTGCAACCCTAAATTTTACTCTCTTTACTGTTTGCAGCAGATCGAGCATCATTACAGTCAAAGAGCAAGGACGGGAAGTTTCCACTTAAGTATACTTACAGTGATGATGTTCCTGTTGTAGAGGGAAACTTGGGTTTGTATTGCACTTAAGCTACATTATTAAATACCCAAAACTTTCGGTTTAATGTTAAAGGTTACTTTCAATATGATAAGTCTGCAATATTGGATATACTTATATAAAATATGTCAAACTAATGAACAACAAAAATTTTCAGACAAATCTACAGTAAGCACGTCTCGCCAAGATGAAGAAGAGGCAACAGATTCCTTAGAGCCAGAAGGTAAAGTGCTTGACTGTTATTTTTATATTTTAAAGAATGCAAGTTCCTAAAAATCTCCAGGACTACAAGATAATCAAATCAGTTATTCAAATTAATTCAAACCTAAAACAAGTAAAAATTCAGGCCATTAAGGATATTTTTTACTGACCATACTATATTAAAAAAAATCTAGATCTTTAAATCTAATTTAAAAATTAATTTAATCTTAAGTTTGAGGTATAATTTTTTTTCTTCAATTTATTATTTACAGTTGTTCAGCGGGATGTTCAGCGGAATTATGACAGTACTAGTGACTTATCAACTATCAATGAAGGTTTGCATTATTTCATACCATATAGGTCTACCAGGAATTTAATTTCTGTGTGTATCCATTTTCTTCGTTCGCAAGTATAATTGCATTGCAGAAATTTAATTTCTGCAAAGAAGTGAAAAATTGGATATCACATTTAAATGATACAGTATTCTAGATGCAAATTCCCAGGAAAAAGATGACACTAAAATAATCTGATATGTATATCTACATGTTACTTTAAAGCTTGTTGCCTACATGGTAAAGCAGGAGAAATATATTCACGTTTTGTCGCCAGTGTTTGTTTTTTTCTTTGAGATAAATGTAAGTGCCAATCATAATGAATTGTGGTATAAATTACTTGCAGAAATGCCACCAGTTGGAGAATCAACACCAGATACAGACACCACAGCAAGTGATGTTGTCGACACCACTGTAGAAATGCCTTTGCAAGTTACCCCTGAAGCAAAAAGACATTCAAGAAGTCCAACCCCACCTTCTTTATCTAGGTAAAGTATGAAATCATTTTCAGTATAGTAAGAGGAAAAAAAAGCAGTTGGGAAGGCCAGGGGATATTTGATTCTAAATTTATTTAAAGTATTAACTTTTACATACACTGTATTAACAGATGTGAAATTCCCACATGCACTCCTTCCTTAAATTATTATTGAAAATATCAAGGTCTAGAATTCCACAGTGTACTTCTTTGCTCTCATTAATAGAATTTTGGGGCGGTGTGGATTTGTTTAAATCGTGCTGACATTCTCTTACACTGAAGTTAATGGTCAATTTTTAAGTGTTTTATTTATTACAAATGAAAATACAGATATAATTATAAGTGCAGCTGTCACGGTTAACCGAAAAAGCTGGTTAACTGCGGTTCAAACACCCACAGTTTCGTTCGGTTTTTATTTTCCGGATTTCATTTTTTTTTTTTTTTTATGTTTTACAAATCAGAATTTGTTTGCTATGACTGGTTTTTATTTTTATTAATGATATTTTAACCACGTGATATTGATAATAGTGAATCATGTGGAAAGGAATAAAAAATGTGGGAATACTGTAGTTTTCTTAAAGAGAAATAATTCTTGAATTTATAAAGATATCTAGTTTCATCATATAAAATAAAACTAATGAAAAAAAACCAACAACCGAAGTTTTGTACCCTGAACCGAACATAAAAATGTCTCAACCATGACAGCCCTAATAATTATTTGTTAACATTTGTGTAAATATTTATTGAATTTGTTGACATACAAACATGCATTGTTGTTTACATTTTCTCTTCAGCAAAGTAAGAAAGTTGGAGAAAAAGTATGAAGCTCTGGAAAGAGAGGTAAGGCACCTCAAAAAAAAGCTACGGGCTTCCGTTGCAGATGTGGCCCCACACACAGTTCCTGGGCCAAGCAGCAGTCCTCAGGCAGCATCTGATGGCCCAAGTGTGGAGGAACTACCCAGTCCAAAGCGCCTGTATATCCAAGAACTCGGTCCTACACATTTATACATGCACGAACTTTGATCACACAAACACTGGATCTATCAGAACCTTGAATATACATGACCTCCATACCCAACTCCTTGGTCCCATGCAAACTGTGGATCTAATAACCTTAACTATTATACACAGCCTGTATATCGAACTACCCAGGCTTAAGCGCCTGTATATCCAAGAACTCAGTACTACACATGTATACATGAACGAACTTTGATCACACACACACTGGATCTGTCAGAACCTTGAATATACATGACCTCCATACCCAACTCCTTGGTCCCATACAAATTGTGGATCTAAGAACCTTAACTATTATACACAGCCTGTATATCGAACTACCCAGGCTAAAGCGCTTGTATATCCAAGAACTCGGTCCTACACATGTATACATGAACGAACTTTGATCACACACACACTGGATCTGTCAGAATCTTGAATATACATGACCTCCATACCCAACTCCTTGGCCCCATACAAACTGTGGATCTAAGAACCTTGACCATTATACACAGCTTGTATATCAAACTACCCAGACTAAAGCGCCTGTATATCCAAGACCTGAGTCCAACACATGTATACATGCACGAACTTTGATCACACACACACTGGATCTGTCAGAACCTTGAATATACATGACCTCCATACCCAACTCCTTGGTCCCATACAAACTGTGGATCTAAGAACCTTAACTATTATACACAGCCTGTATATCAAACTACCCAGGCTTAAGCGCCTGTATATCCAAGAACTCGGTACTACACATGTATACATGAACGAACTTTGATCACACACAAACTGGATCTGTCAGAACCTTGAATATACATGACCCGCAAACCAAACTCCTTGGTCCAATACAAACTGTGGATCTAAGAACCTTGACCATTATACACAGCCTATATATCAATCTACCAATTCCAAAGCGCCTGTATATCCAAGAACTCGGTCCTACACATTTATACATGCACGAACTTTGATCACACAAACACTGGATCTATCAGAACCTTGAATATACATGACCTCCATACCCAACTCCTTGGTCCCATGCAAACTGTGGATCTAAGAACCTTAACTATAATACACAGCCTGTATATCGAACTACCCAGGCTTAAGCGCCTGTATATCCAAGAACTCAGTACTACACATGTATACATGAACGAACTTTGATCACACACACACTGGATCTGTCAGAACCTTGAATATACATGACCTCCATACCCAACTCCTTGGCCCCATACAAACTGTGGATCTAAGAACCTTGATCATTATACACAGCCTATATATCAAAATACCCAGTCCAAAACGCCTGTGTATCCAAGAACTCGGTCCTACATATTGTATAAATGCACGAACTTTGATCACACACACACTGGATCTGTCAGAATCTTGAATATACATGACCTGCATACCCAACTCCTTGGCCCCATACAAACTGTGGATCTAAGAACCTTGACCATTATACACAGCCTGTATATCAAACTACCCAGACTAAAGCGCCTGTATATCCAAGACCTGAGTCCAACACATGTATACATGCACGAACTTTGATCACACACACACTGGATCTGTCAGAACCTTGAATATACATGACCTCCATACCCAACTCCTTGGTCCCATACAAACTGTGGATCTAAGAACCTTAACTATTATACACAGCCTGTATATCAAACTACCCAGGCTTAAGCGCCTGTATATCCAAGAACTCGGTACTACACATGTATACATGAACGAACTTTGATCACACACACACTGGATCTGTCAGAACCTTGAATATACATGACCCGCAAACCCAACTCCTTGGTCCAATACCAACTGTGGATCTAAGAACCTTGACCATTATACACAGCCTATATATCAATTTACCAAGTCCAAAGCGCCTGTATATCCAAGAACTCGGTCCTACACATTTATACATGCACGAACTTTGATCACACAAACACTGGATCTATCAGAACCTTGAATATACATGACCTCCATACCCAACTCCTTGGTCCCATGCAAACTGTGGATCTAAGAACCTTAACTATAATACACAGCCTGTATATCGAACTACCCAGGCTAAAGCGCCTGTATATCCAAGAACTCGGTACTACACATGTATACATGAACGAACTTTGATCACACACACACTGGATTTGTCAGAACCTTGAATATACATGACATGCATACAAAACTCCTTGGCCCCATACAAACTGTGGATCTAAGAACCTTGACCATTATACACAGCCTGTATATCAAACTACCCAGACTAAAGCGCCTGTATCTCCAAGAACTCGGTCCAACACATGTATACATGCACGAACTTTGATCACACACACACTGGATCTGTCAGAGCCTTGAATATACATGACCTGCATACAAAACTCCTTGGCCCCATACAAACTGTTGATCTAAGAACCTTAACTATTATACACAGCCTGTATATCAAACTACCCAGGCTGAAGCGACTGTATATCCAAGAACTCGGTACTACACATGTATACATGAACGAACTTTGATCACACAAACACTGGATCTGTCAGAACCTTGAATATACATGACCTCCATACCCAACTCCTTGGTCCCATAGAAACTGTGGATCTAAGAACCTTGACCATTATTCACAGCCTATATATCAAACTACCCAGTCCAAAGCGCCTGTGTATCCAAGAACTCGGTCCTACACATGTATAAATGCACGAACTTTGATCACACACACACTGGATCTGTCAGAACCTTGAATATACATGACCTCCATACCCAACTCATTGGCCCCATACAAATTGTGGATCTAAGATCCTTGACCATTATACACAGCCTGTATATCGAACTACCCAGACTAAAGCGCCTGTATCTCCAAGACCTCGGTCCAACACATGTATACATGCACGAACTTTGATCACACACACACTGGATCTGTCAGAACCTTGAATATACATGACCCGCATACCCAACTCCTTCATTCCATACAAACTTGGATCTAAGAACCTTGACAATTATTCACAGCCTGTATATCAAACTACCCAGACTAAAGCGCCTGTATATCCAAGAACTCAGTCCTACACATGTATACATGAACGAACTTTGATCACACACACACTGGATCTGTCAGAACCTTGAATATACATGACCTGCATACCCAACTCCTTGGCCCCATACAAACTGTGGATCTAAGAACCTTGACCATTATACACAGCCTGTATATCAAACTACCCAGACTAAAGCGCCTGTATCTCCAAGACCTGGGTCCAACACATGTATACATGCACGAACTTTGATCACACACACACTGGATCTGTCAGAACCTTGAATATACATGACATGCATACAAAACTCCTTGGCCCCATACAAACTGTGGATCTAAGAACCTTGACCATAATACACAGCCTGTATATCAAACTACCCAGACTAAAGCGCCTGTATATCCAAGAACTCGGTCCAACACATGTATGCATGCACGAACTTTGATCACACACACACTGGATCTGTCAGAACCTTGAATATACATGACCCGCATTCCCAACTCCTTGGTCCAATACAAACTGTGGATCTAAGAACCTTGACCATTATACACAACCTATGTATCAAACTAACCAGTCCAAAGCGCCTGTATATCCAAGAACTCGGTCCTACACATGTATACATGCACGAACTTTGATCACACACACACTGGATCTGTTAGAACCTTGAATATACATGACCTCCATACCCAACTCCTTGGTCCCATACAAACTGTGGATCTAAGAACCTTAACTATGATACACAGTCTGTATATCGAACTACCCAGGCTTAAGCGCCTGTATATCCAAGAACTCGGAACTACACATGTATACACGAACGAACATTGATCACACACACACTGGATCTGTCAGAACCTTGAATATACATGACATGCATACAAAACTCCTTGGCCCCATACAAACTGTGGATCTAAGAACCTTGACCATTATACACAGCCTGTATATCAAACTACCCAGACTAAAGCGCCTGTATATCCAAGAACTCGGTCCAACACATGTATACATGCACGAACTTTGATCACACACACACTGGATCTGTCAGAACCTTGAATATACATGACCTGCATACAAAACTCCTTGGCCCCATACAAACTGTGGATCTAAGAACCTTGACCATTATACACAACCTATGTTTCAAACTACCCAGTCCAAAGCGCCTGTATATCCAAGAACTCGGTCCTACACATGTATACATGAACGAACTTTGATCACACAAACACTGGATCTGTCAGAACCTTGAATATACATGACATGCATACCCAACTCCTTGGCTCCATACAAACTGTGGATCTAAGAACCTTGACCATTATACACAGCCTGTATATCAAACTACCCAGACTAAAGCGCCTGTGTATCCAAGAACTCGGTCCTACACATGTATAAATGCACGAACTTTGATCACACACACACTGGATCTGTCAGAACCTTGAATATACATGATCTCCATACCCAACTCCTTGGTCCCAAACAAACTGTGGATCTAAGAACCTTAACTATTATACACAGTCTGTATATCGAACTACCCAGGCTTAAGCGCCTGTATATCCAAGAACTCGGTACTACACATGTATACATGAACGAACTTTGATCACACAAACACTGGATCTGTCAGAACCTTGAATATACATGACCTGCATACCCAACTCCTTGGCCCCATACAAACTGTGGATCTAAGATCCTTGACCATTATACACAGCCTGTATATCAAACTACCCAGACTAAAGCGCCTGTATCTCCAAGAACTCGGTCCTACACATGTATACATGCACGAACTTTGATCACACACACACTGGATCTGTCAGAACCTTGAATATACATGATCTCCATACCCAACTCCTTGGTAAAATACAAACTGTGGATCTAAGAACCTTAACTATTATACACAGTCTGTATATCGAACTACCCAGGCTAAAGCGCCTGTATATCCAAGAACTCGGTACTACACATGTATACATGAACGAACTTTGATCACACACACACTGGATCTGTCAGAACTTTGAATATACATGACCTGCAAACCCAACTCCTTGGCCCCATACAAACTGTGGATCTAAGATCCTTGACCATTATACACAGCCTGTATATCAAAATACCCAGACTAAAGCGCCTGTATCTCCAAGAACTCGGTCCTACACATGTATACATGCACGAACTTTGATCACACACACACTGGATCTGTCAGAACCTTGAATATACATGACCCGCATTCCCAACTCCTTGGTCCCATACAAACTGTGGATCTAAGAACCTTGACCATTATACACAACCTATGTATCAAACTAACTAGTCCAAAGCGCCTGTATATCCAAGAACTCGGTCCTACACATGTATACATGCACGAACTTTGATCACACACACACTGGATCTGTTAGAACCTTGAATATACATGACCTCCATACCAAACTCCTTGGTCCCATACAAACTGTGGATCTAAGAACCTTAACTATGATACACAGTCTGTATATCGAACTACCCAGGCTTAAGCGCCTGTATATCCAAGAACTCGGAACTACACATGTATACACGAACGAACATTGATCACACACACACTGGATCTGTCAGAACCTTGAATATACATGACATGCATACAAAACTCCTTGGCCCCATACAAACTGTGGATCTAAGAACCTTGACCATTATACACAGCCTGTATATCGAACTACCCAGGCTTAAGCGCCTGTATATCCAAGAACTCGGTACTACACATGTATACATGAACGAACTTTGATCACACACACATTGGATCTGTCAGAACCTTGAATATACATGACATCCATACCCAACTCCTTGGTCCATTACAAACTGTGGATCTAAGAACCTTGACAATTATACACAGCCTGTATATCAAACTACCCAGACTAAAGCGCCTGTATCTCCAAGAACTCGGTCCAACACATGTATACATGCACGAACTTTGATCACACACACACTGGATCTGTCAGAACCTTGAATATATATGACATGCATACAAAACTCCTTGGCCCCATACAAACTGTGGATCTAAGAACCTTGACCATTATACACAACCTATGTTTCAAACTACCCAGTCCAAAGCGCCTGTATATCCAAGAACTCGGTCCTACACATGTATACATGCACGAACTTTGATCACACACACACTGGATCTGTCAGAACCTTGAATATACATGACCTCCATACCCAACTCCTTGGTCCCATACAAACTGTGGATCTAAGAACCTTAACTATTATACACAGCCTGTATATCGAACTACCCAGGCTTAAGCGCCTGTATATCCAAGAACTCGGTACTACACATGTATACATGAACGAACTTTGATCACACACACATTGGATCTGTCAGAACCTTGAATATACATGACCTCCATACCCAACTCCTTGGTCCATTACAAATTGTGGATCTAAGAACCTTGACAATTATACACAGCCTGTATATCAAACTACCCAGACTAAAGCGCCTGTATCTCCAAGAACTCGGTCCAACACATGTATACATGCACGAACTTTGATCACACACACACTGGATCTGTCAGAACCTTGAATATATATGACATGCATACAAAACTCCTTGGCCCCATACAAACTGTGGATCTAAGAACCTTGACCATTATACACAACCTATGTTTCAAACTACCCAGTCCAAAGCGCCTGTATATCCAAGAACTCGGTCCTACACATGTATACATGCACGAACTTTGATCACACACACACTGGATCTGTCAGAACCTTGAATATACATGACCTCCATACCCAACTCCTTGGCTCCATACAAACTGTGGATCTAAGAACCTTAACTATTATACACAGCCTGTATATCGAACTACCCAGGCTTAAGCGCCTGTATATCCAAGAACTTGGTACTACACATGTATACATGAACGAACTTTGATCACACACACACTGGATCTGTCAGAACCTTGAATATACATGACCTGCATACCCAACTCCTTGGTCCCATACAAATTGTGGATCTAAGAACCTTAACTATTATACACAGCCTGTATATCGAACTACCCAGTCCAAAGCGCCTGTATATCCAAGAACTCGATACTACACATGTATACATGCACGAACTTTGATCACACACACACTGGATCTGTCAGAATCTTGAATATACATGACCTGCATACCCAACTCCTTCGCCCCATACAAACTGTGGATCTAAGAACCTTGACCATTATACACAGCCTGTATATCAAACTACCCAGACTAAAGCGCCTGTATCTCCAAGACCTGAGTCCAACACATGTATACATGCACGAACTTTGATCACACACACACTGGATCTGTCAGAACCTTGAATATACATGACCTCCATACCCAACTCCTTGGTCCCATACAAACTGTGGATCTAAGAACCTTAACTATTATACACAGCCTGTATATCGAACTACCCAGGCTTAAGCGCCTGTATATCCAAGAACTCGGTACTACACATGTATACATGAACGAACTTTGATCACACACACATTGGATCTGTCAGAACCTTGAATATACATGACCTCCATACCCAACTCCTTGGTCCCATACAAACTGTGGATCTAAGAACCTTGACAATTATACACAGCCTGTATATCAAACTACCCAGACTAAAGCGCCTGTATCTCCAAGAACTCGGTCCAACACATGTATACATGCACGAACTTTGATCACACACACACTGGATCTGTCAGAACCTTGAATATACATGACCCACAAACCCAACTCCTTGGTCCAATACAAACTGTTGATCTAAGAACCTTGACCATTATACACAGCCTATATATCAAACTACCCAGTCCAAAGCGCCTGTATATCCAAGAACTCGGTCCTACACATTTATACATGCACGAACTTTGATCACACAAACACTGGATTAATCAGAACCTTGAATATACATGACCTCCATACCCAACTCCTTGGTCCCATGCAAACTGTGGATCTAATAACCTTAACTATTATACACAGCCTGTATATCGAACTACCCAGGCTTAAGCGCCTGTATATCCAAGAACTCAGTACTACACATGTATACATGAACGAACTTTGATCACACACACACTGGATCTGTCAGAACCTTGAATATACATGACCTCCATACCCAACTCCTTGGTCCCATACAAATTGTGGATCTAAGAACCTTGACCATTATACACAGCCTATATATCAAACTACCCAGTCCAAAGCGCCTGTATATCCAAGAACTCGGTCCTACACATTTATACATGCACGAACTTTGATCACACAAACACTGGATTAATCAGAACCTTGAATATACATGACCTCCATACCCAACTCCTTGGTCCCATGCAAACTGTGGATCTAATAACCTTAACTATTATACACAGCCTGTATATCGAACTACCCAGGCTTAAGCGCCTGTATATCCAAGAACTCAGTACTACACATGTATACATGAACGAACTTTGATCACACACACACTGGATCTGTCAGAACCTTGAATATACATGACCTCCATACCCAACTCCTTGGTCCCATACAAATTGTGGATCTAAGAACCTTAACTATTATACACAGCCTGTATATCGAACTACCCAGGCTAAAGCGCCTGTATATCCAAGAACTCGGTCCTACACATGTATACATGAACGAACTTTGATCACACACACACTGGATCTGTCAGAATCTTGAATATACATGACATCCATACCCAACTCCTTGGCCCCATACAAACTGTGGATCTAAGAACCTTGACCATTATACACAGCTTGTATATAAAATTACCCAGACTAAAGCGCCTGTATATCCAAGACCTGAGTCCAACACATGTATACATGCACGAACTTTGATCACACACACACTGGATCTGTCAGAACCTTGAATATACATGACCTCCATACCCAACTCCTTGGTCCCATACAAACTGTGGATCTAAGAACCTTAACTATTATACACAGCCTGTATATCAAACTACCCAGGCTTAAGCGCCTGTATATCCAAGAACTCGGTACTACACATGTATACATGAACGAACTTTGATCACACACAAACTGGATCTGTCAGAACCTTGAATATACATGACCCGCAAACCAAACTCCTTGGTCCAATACAAACTGTGGATCTAAGAACCTTGACCATTATACAAAGCCTATATATCAATCTACCAATTCCAAAGCGCCTGTATATCCAAGAACTCGGTCCTACACATTTATACATGCACGAACTTTGATCACACAAACACTGGATCTATCAGAACCTTGAATATACATGACCTCCATACCCAACTCCTTGGTCCCATGCAAACTGTGGATCTAAGAACCTTAACTATAATACACAGCCTGTATATCGAACTACCCAGGCTTAAGCGCCTGTATATCCAAGAACTCAGTACTACACATGTATACATGAACGAACTTTGATCACACACACACTGGATCTGTCAGAACCTTGAATATACATGACCTGCATACCCAACTCCTTGGCCCCATACAAACTGTGGATCTAAGAACCTTGATCATTATACACAGCCTATATATCAAAATACCCAGTCCAAAGCGCCTGTGTATCCAAGAACTCGGTCCTACATATTGTATAAATGCACGAACTTTGATCACACACACAATGGATCTGTCAGAATCTTGAATATACATGACCTGCATACCCAACTCCTTGGCCCCATACAAACTGTGGATCTAAGAACCTTAACCATTATACACAGCCTGTATATCAGACTACCCAGACTAAAGCGCCTGTATATCCAAGACCTGAGTCCAACACATGTATACATGCACGAACTTTGATCACACACACACTGGATCTGTCAGAACCTTGAATATACATGACCTCCATACCAAACTCCTTGGTCCCATACAAACTGTGGATCTAAGAACCTTAACTATTATACACAGCCTGTATATCGAACTACCCAGGCTTAAGCGCCTGTATATCCAAGAACTCGGTACTACACATGTATACATGAACGAACTTTGATCACACACACATTGGATCTGTCAGAACCTTGAATATACATGACCTCCATACCCAACTCCTTGGTCCCATACAAACTGTGGATCTAAGAACCTTGACAATTATACACAGCCTGTATATCAAACTACCCAGACTAAAGCGCCTGTATCTCCAAGAACTCGGTCCAACACATGTATACATGCACGAACTTTGATCACACACACACTGGATCTGTCAGAACCTTGAATATATATGACATGCATACAAAACTCCTTGGCCCCATACAAACTGTGGATCTAAGAACCTTGACCATTATACACAACCTATGTTTCAAACTACCCAGTCCAAAGCGCCTGTATATCCAAGAACTCGGTCCTACACATTTATACATGCACGAAATTTGATCACACAAACACTGGATCTATCAGAACCTTGAATATACATGACCTCCATACCCAACTCCTTGGTCCCATGCAAACTGTTGATCTAAGAACCTTAACTATTATACACAGCCTGTATATCGAACTACCCAGGCTTAAGCGCCAGTATATCCAAGAACTCAGTACTACACATGTATACATGAACGAACTTTGATCACACACACACTGGATCTGTCAGAACCTTGAATATACATGACCTGCAAACCCAACTCCTTGGCCCCATACAAACTGTGGATCTAAGATCCTTGACCATTATACAAAGCCTGTATATCAAACTACCCAGACTAAAGCGCCTGTATCTCCAAGACCTGAGTCCAACACATGTATACATGCACGAACTTTGATCACACACACACTGGATCTGTCAGAACCTTGAATATACATGACCTCCATATCCAACTCCTTGGTCCCATACAAACTGTGGATCTAAGAACCTTAACTATTATACACAGCCTGTATATCGAACTACCCAGGCTTAAGCGCCTGTATATCCAAGAACTCGGTACTACACATGTATACATGAACGAACTTTGATCACACACACATTGGATCTGTCAGAACCTTGAATATACATGACCTCCATACCCAACTCCTTGGTCCATTACAAACTGTGGATCTAAGAACCTTGACAATTATACACAGCCTGTATATCAAACTACCCAGACTAAAGCGCCTGTATCTCCAAGAACTCGGTCCAACACATGTATACATGCACGAACTTTGATCACACACACACTGGATCTGTCAGAACCTTGAATATACATGACCCACAAACCCAACTCCTTGGTCCAATACAAACTGTGGATCTAAGAACCTTGACCATTATACACAGCCTATATATCAAACTACCCAGTCCAAAGCGCCTGTATATCCAAGAACTCGGTCCTACACATGTATACATGCACGAACTTTGATCACACAAACACTGGATCTATCAGAACCTTGAATATACATGACCTCCATACCCAACTCCTTGGTCCCATGCAAACTGTGGATCTAATAACCTTAACTATTATACACAGCCTGTATATCGAACTACCCAGGCTTAAGCGCCTGTATATCCAAGAACTCAGTACTACACATGTATACATGAACGAACTTTGATCACACACACACTGGATCTGTCAGAACCTTGAATATACATGACCTCCATACGCAACTCCTTGGTCCCATACAAACTGTGGATCTAAGAACCTTGACCATTATTCACAGCCTGTATATCAAACTACCCAGACTAAAGCGCCTGTATCTCCAAGAACTCGGTCCAACACATGTATACATGCACGAACTTTGATCACACACACACTGGATCTGTCAGAACCTTGAATATACATGACATGCATACAAAACTCCTTGGCCCCATACAAACTGTGGATCTAAGAACTTGACCATTATACACAGCCTGTATATCAAACTACCCAGACTAAAGCGCCTGTATCTCCAAGAACTCGGTCCAACACATGTATACATGCACGAACTTTGATCACACACACACTGGATCTGTCAGAACCTTTAATATACATGATCCGCAAACCCAACTCCTTGGTAAAATACAAACTGTGGATCTAAGAACCTTAACCATTATACACAGCCTATATATCAAACTACCCAGTCCAAAGCGCCTGTATATCCAAGAACTCGGTCCTAAACATTTATACATGCACGAAATTTGATCACACAAACACTGGATCTATCAGAACCTTGAATATACATGACCTCCATACCCAACTCCTTGGTCCCATGCAAACTGTGGATCTAAGAACCTTAACTATTATACACAGCCTGTATATCGAACTACCCAGGCTTAAGCGCCAGTATATCCAAGAACTCAGTACTACACATGTATACATGAACGAACTTTGATCACACAAACACTGGATCTGTCAGAACCTTGAATATACATGACCCGTAAACCCAACTCCTTGGTCCAATACCAACTGTGGATCTAAGAACCTTGACCATTATACACAGCCTATATATCAATTTACCAAGTCCAAAGCGCCTGTATATCCAAGAACTCGGTCCTACACATTTATACGTGCACGAACTTTGATCACACAAACACTGGATCTATCAGAACCTTGAATATACATGACCTCCATACCCAACTCCTTGGTCCCATGCAAACTGTGGATCTAAGAACCTTAACTATAATACACAGCCTGTATATCGAACTACCCAGGCTTAAGCGCCTGTATATCCAAGAACTCAGTACTACACATGTATACATGAACGAACTTTGATCACACACACACTGGATCTGTCAGAACCTTGAATATACACGACCTGCATACCCAACTCCTTGGTCCCATACAAACTGTGGATCTAAGAACCTTGACAATTATTCACAGCCTGTATATCGAACTACCCAGACTAAAGCGCCTGTATATCCAAGAACTCGGTCCTACACATGTAAACATGAACGAACTTTGATCACACACACACTGGATCTGTCAGAACCTTGAATATACATGACATGCATACCCAACTCCTTGGCCCCATACAAACTGTGGATCTAAGAACCTTGACCATTATACACAGCCTGTATATCAAACTACCCAGACAAAAGCGCCTGTATCTCCAAGAACTCGGTCCAACACATGTATACATGCACGAACTTTGATCACACACACACTGGATCTGTCAGAGCCTTGAATATACATGACCTGCATACAAAACTCCTTGGCCCCATACAAACTGTTGATCTAAGAACCTTAACTATTATACACAGCCTGTATATCAAACTACCCAGGCTGAAGCGACTGTATATCCAAGAACTCGGTACTACACATGTATATATGAACGAACTTTGATCACACAAACACTGGATCTGTCAGAACCTTGAATATACATGACCTCCATACCCAACTCCTTGGTCCCATAGAAACTGTGGATCTAAGAACCTTGACCATTATACACAGCCTATATATCAAACTACCCAGTCCAAAGCGCCTGTGTATCCAAGAACTCGGTCCTACACATGTATAAATGGACGAACTTTGATCACACACACACTGGATCTGTCAGAACCTTGAATATACATGACCTCCATACCCAACTCCTTGGCCCCATACAAATTGTGGATCTAAGATCCTTGACCATTATACACAGCCTGTATATCTAACTACCCAGACTAAAGAGCCTGTATCTCCAAGAACTCGGTCCAACACATGTATACATGCACGAACTTTGATCACACACACACTGGATCTGTCAGAACCTTGAATATACATGACCCGCATACCCAACTCCTTCATCCCATACAAACTTGGATCTAAGAACCTTGACAATTATTCACAGCCTGTATATCGAACTACCCAGACTAAAGCGCCTGTATATCCAGGAACTCGGTCCTACACATGTATACATGCACGAACTTTGATCACACACACACTGGATCTGTCAGAACCTTGAATATACATGACCTCCATACCCAACTCCTTGGCCCCATACAAACTGTGGATCTAAGAACCTTGACCATTATACACAGCCTGTATATCAAACTACCCAGACTAAAGCGCCTGTATCTCCAAGACCTGGGTCCAACACATGTATACATGCACGAACTTTGATCACACACACACTGGATCTGTCAGAACCTTGAATATACACGACCTCCATACCCAACTACTTGGTCCCATACAAACTGTGGATCTAAGAACCTTAACTATTATACACAGCCTGTATATCGAACTACCCAGGCTTAAGCGACTGTATATCCAAGAACTCGATACTACACATGTATACATGAACGAACTTTGATCACACACACACTGGATCTGTCAGAACCTTGAATATACATGACCTCCATACCCAACTCCTTGGTCCCATACAAATTGTGGATATAAGAACCTTGACAATTATACACTGCCTATATATCAATCTACCCAGACTAAAGCGCCTGTATCTCCAAGACCTGGGTCCAATACATGTATACATGCACGAACTTTGATCACACACACACTGGATCTGTCAGAACCTTGAATATACATGACCCACAAACCCAACTCCTTGGTCCCATACAAACTGTGGATCTAAGAACCTTGACCATTATACACAACCTATGTATCAAACTAACCAGTCCAAAGCGCCTGTATATCCAAGAACTCGGTACTAGACATGTATACATGAACGAACTTTGATCACACACACACTGGATCTGTCAGAGCCTTGAATATACATGACCCGCATACCCAACTCCTTCGACCCATAGAAACTGTGGATCTAAGAACCTTGACAATTATTCACAGCCTGTATATCAAACTACCCAGACTAAAGCGCCTGTATATCCAAGAACTCGATCCAACACATGTATACATGCACGAACTTTGATCACACACACACTGGATCTGTCAGAACCTTGAATATACACGACCGCCATACCCAACTCCTTGGTCCCATACAAACTGTGGATCTAAGAACCTTAACTATTATACACAGCCTGTATATCGAACTACCCAGGCTTAAGCGCCTGTATATCCAAGAACTCGGTACTACACATGTATACATGAACGAACTTTGATCACACACACACTGGATCTGTCAGAACCTTGAATATACATGACCTCCATACCCAACTCCTTGGTCCCATACAAACTGTGGATCTAAGAACCTTGACCATTATACACAGCCTGTATATCAAACTACCCAGACTAAAGCGCCTGTATCTCCAAGAACTCGGTCCAACACATGTATACATGCACGAACTTTGATCACACACACACTGGATCTGTCAGAACCTTGAATATACATGACCTGCATACAAAACTCCTTGGCCCCATACAAACTGTGGATCTAAGAACCTTGACCATTATACACAACCTATGTTTCAAACTACCCAGTCCAAAGCGCCTGTATATCCAAGAACTCGGTCCTACACATGTATACATGAACGAACTTTGATCACACAAACACTGGATCTGTCAGAACCTTGAATATACATGACATGCATACCCAACTCCTTGGCTCCATACAAACTGTGGATCTAAGAACCTTGACCATTATACACAGCCTGTATATCAAACTACCCAGACTAAAGCGCCTGTGTATCCAAGAACTCGGTCCTACACATGTATAAATGCACGAACTTTGATCACACACACACTGGATCTGTCAGAACCTTGAATATACATGATCTCCATACCCAACTCCTTGGTCCCATACAAACTGTGGATCTAAGAACCTTAACTATTATACACAGTCTGTATATCGAACTACCCAGGCTTAAGCGCCTGTATATCCAAGAACTCGGTACTACACATGTATACATGAACGAACTTTGATCACACACACACTGGATCTGTCAGAACCTTGAATATACATGACCTGCAAACCCAACTCCTTGGCCCCATACAAACTGTGGATCTAAGATCCTTGACCATTATACACAGCCTGTATATCAAACTACCCAGACTAAAGCGCCTGTATCTCCAAGAACTCGGTCCTACACATGTATACATGCACGAACTTTGATCACACACACACTGGATCTGTCAGAACCTTGAATATACATGACCCGCATACCCAACTCCTTCGACCCATACAAACTGTGGATCTAAGAACCTTGACAATTATTCACAGCCTGTATATCAAACAACCCAGACTAAAGCGACTGTATATCCAAGAACTCGATCCAACACATGTATACATGCACGAACTTTGATCACACACACACTGGATCTGTCAGAACCTTGAATATACATGACCCGCATTCCCAACTCCTTGGTCCCATACAAACTGTGGATCTAAGAACCTTGACCATTATACACAGCCTGATATCAAACTACCCAGACTAAAGCGCCTGTATCTCCAAGAACTCGGTCCAACACATGTATACATGCACGAACTTTGATCACACACACACTGGATCTGTCAGAACCTTGAATATACATGACCTGCATACAAAACTCCTTGGCCCCATACAAACTGTGGATCTAAGAACCTTGACCATTATACACAACCTATGTTTCAAACTACCCAGTCCAAAGCGCCTGTATATCCAAGAACTCGGTCCTACACATGTATACATGAACGAACTTTGATCACACAAACACTGGATCTGTCAGAACCTTGAATATACATGACATGCATACCCAACTCCTTGGCTCCATACAAACTGTGGATCTAAGAACCTTGACAATTATTCACAGCCTGTATATCAAACTACCCAGACTAAAGCGACTGTATATCCAAGAACTCGATCCAACACATGTATACATGCACGAACTTTGATCACACACACACTGGATCTGTCAGAACCTTGAATATACATGACCCGCATTCCCAACTCCTTGGTCCCATACAAACTGTGGATCTAAGAACCTTGACCATTATACACAACCTATGTATCAAACTACCCAGACTAAAGCGCCTGTATATCCAAGAACTCGATCCAACACATGTATACATGCACGAACTTTGATCACACACACACTGGATCTGTCAGAACCTTGAATATACACGACCGCCATACCCAACTCCTTGGTCCCATACAAACTGTGGATCTAAGAACCTTAACTATTATACACAGCCTGTATATCGAACTACCCAGGCTTAAGCGCCTGTATATCCAAGAACTCGGTACTACACATGTATACATGAACGAACTTTGATCACACACACACTGGATCTGTCAGAACCTTGAATATACATGACCTCCATACCCAACTCCTTGGTCCCATACAAACTGTGGATCTAAGAACCTTGACCATTATACACAGCCTGTATATCAAACTACCCAGACTAAAGCGCCTGTATCTCCAAGAACTCGGTCCAACACATGTATACATGCACGAACTTTGATCACACACACACTGGATCTGTCAGAACCTTGAATATACATGACCTGCATACAAAACTCCTTGGCCCCATACAAACTGTGGATCTAAGAACCTTGACCATTATACACAACCTATGTTTCAAACTACCCAGTCCAAAGCGCCTGTATATCCAAGAACTCGGTCCTACACATGTATACATGAACGAACTTTGATCACACAAACACTGGATCTGTCAGAACCTTGAATATACATGACATGCATACCCAACTCCTTGGCTCCATACAAACTGTGGATCTAAGAACCTTGACCATTATACACAGCCTGTATATCAAACTACCCAGACTAAAGCGCCTGTGTATCCAAGAACTCGGTCCTACACATGTATAAATGCACGAACTTTGATCACACACACACTGGATCTGTCAGAACCTTGAATATACATGATCTCCATACCCAACTCCTTGGTCCCATACAAACTGTGGATCTAAGAACCTTAACTATTATACACAGTCTGTATATCGAACTACCCAGGCTTAAGCGCCTGTATATCCAAGAACTCGGTACTACACATGTATACATGAACGAACTTTGATCACACACACACTGGATCTGTCAGAACCTTGAATATACATGACCTGCAAACCCAACTCCTTGGCCCCATACAAACTGTGGATCTAAGATCCTTGACCATTATACACAGCCTGTATATCAAACTACCCAGACTAAAGCGCCTGTATCTCCAAGAACTCGGTCCTACACATGTATACATGCACGAACTTTGATCACACACACACTGGATCTGTCAGAACCTTGAATATACATGACCCGCATACCCAACTCCTTCGACCCATACAAACTGTGGATCTAAGAACCTTGACAATTATTCACAGCCTGTATATCAAACAACCCAGACTAAAGCGACTGTATATCCAAGAACTCGATCCAACACATGTATACATGCACGAACTTTGATCACACACACACTGGATCTGTCAGAACCTTGAATATACATGACCCGCATTCCCAACTCCTTGGTCCCATACAAACTGTGGATCTAAGAACCTTGACCATTATACACAGCCTGATATCAAACTACCCAGACTAAAGCGCCTGTATCTCCAAGAACTCGGTCCAACACATGTATACATGCACGAACTTTGATCACACACACACTGGATCTGTCAGAACCTTGAATATACATGACCTGCATACAAAACTCCTTGGCCCCATACAAACTGTGGATCTAAGAACCTTGACCATTATACACAACCTATGTTTCAAACTACCCAGTCCAAAGCGCCTGTATATCCAAGAACTCGGTCCTACACATGTATACATGAACGAACTTTGATCACACAAACACTGGATCTGTCAGAACCTTGAATATACATGACATGCATACCCAACTCCTTGGCTCCATACAAACTGTGGATCTAAGAACCTTGACAATTATTCACAGCCTGTATATCAAACTACCCAGACTAAAGCGACTGTATATCCAAGAACTCGATCCAACACATGTATACATGCACGAACTTTGATCACACACACACTGGATCTGTCAGAACCTTGAATATACATGACCCGCATTCCCAACTCCTTGGTCCCATACAAACTGTGGATCTAAGAACCTTGACCATTATACACAACCTATGTATCAAACTAACCAGTCCAAAGCGCCTGTATATCCAAGAACTCGGTCCTACACATGTATAAATGCACGAACTTTGATCACACACACACTGGATCTGTCAGAACCTTGAATATACATGATCTCCATACCCAACTCCTTGGTCCCATACAAACTGTGGATCTAAGAACCTTAACTATTATACACAGTCTGTATATCGAACTACCCAGGCTTAAGCGCCTGTATATCCAAGAACTCGGTACTAGACATGTATACATGAACGAACTTTGATCACACACACACTGGATCTGTCAGAGCCTTGAATATACATGACCCGCATACCCAACTCCTTCGACCCATACAAACTTGGATCTAAGAACCTTGACAATTATTCACAGCCTGTATATCAAACTACCCAGACTAAAGCGCCTGTATATCCAAGAACTCGATCCAACACATGTATACATGCACGAACTTTGATCACACACACACTGGATCTGTCAGAACCTTGAATATACACGACCTCCATACCCAACTCCTTGGTCCCATACAAACTGTGGATCTAAGAACCTTAACTATTATACACAGCCTGTATATCGAACTACCCAGGCTTAAGCGCCTGTATATCCAAGAACTCGGTACTACACATGTATACATGAACGAACTTTGATCACACACACACTGGATCTGTCAGAACCTTGAATATACATGACCTCCATACCCAACTCCTTGGTCCCATACAAACTGTGGATCTAAGAACCTTGACCATTATACACAGCCTGTATATCAAACTACCCAGACTAAAGCGCCTGTATCTCCAAGAACTCGGTCCAACACATGTATACATGCACGAACTTTGATCACACACACACTGGATCTGTCAGAACCTTGAATATACATGACCTGCATACAAAACTCCTTGGCCCCATACAAACTGTGGATCTAAGAACCTTGACCATTATACACAACCTATGTTTCAAACTACCCAGTCCAAAGCGCCTGTATATCCAAGAACTCGGTCCTACACATGTATACATGAACGAACTTTGATCACACAAACACTGGATCTGTCAGAACCTTGAATATACATGACATGCATACCCAACTCCTTGGCTCCATACAAACTGTGGATCTAAGAACCTTGACCATTATACACAGCCTGTATATCAAACTACCCAGACTAAAGCGCCTGTGTATCCAAGAACTCGGTCCTACACATGTATAAATGCACGAACTTTGATCACACACACACTGGATCTGTCAGAACCTTGAATATACATGATCTCCATACCCAACTCCTTGGTCCCATACAAACTGTGGATCTAAGAACCTTAACTATTATACACAGTCTGTATATCGAACTACCCAGGCTTAAGCGCCTGTATATCCAAGAACTCGGTACTACACATGTATACATGAACGAACTTTGATCACACACACACTGGATCTGTCAGAACCTTGAATATACATGACCTGCAAACCCAACTCCTTGGCCCCATACAAACTGTGGATCTAAGATCCTTGACCATTATACACAGCCTGTATATCAAACTACCCAGACTAAAGCGCCTGTATCTCCAAGAACTCGGTCCTACACATGTATACATGCACGAACTTTGATCACACACACACTGGATCTGTCAGAACCTTGAATATACATGACCCGCATACCCAACTCCTTCGACCCATACAAACTGTGGATCTAAGAACCTTGACAATTATTCACAGCCTGTATATCAAACTACCCAGACTAAAGCGACTGTATATCCAAGAACTCGATCCAACACATGTATACATGCACGAACTTTGATCACACACACACTGGATCTGTCAGAACCTTGAATATACATGACCAGCATTCCCAACTCCTTGGTCCCATACAAACTGTGGATCTAAGAACCTTGACCATTATACACAACCTATGTATCAAACTAACCAGTCCAAAGCGCCTGTATATCCAAGAACTCGGTCCTACACATGTATACATGCACGAACTTTGATCACACACACACTGGATCTGTTAGAACCTTGAATATACATGACCTCCATACCCAACTCCTTGGTCCCATACAAACTGTGGATCTAAGAACCTTAACTATGATACACAGTCTGTATATCGAACTACCCAGGCTTAAACGCCTGTATATCCAAGAACTCGGAACTACACATGTATACACGAACGAACATTGATCACACACACACTGGATCTGTCAGAACCTTGAATATACATGACATGCATACAAAACTCCTTGGCCCCATACAAACTGTGGATCTAAGAACCTTGACCATTATACACAGCCTGTATATCAAACTACCCAGACTAAAGCGCCTGTATATCCAAGAACTCGGTCCAACACATGTATACATGCACGAACTTTGATCACACACACACTGGATCTGTCAGAACCTTGAATATACATGACCTGCATACAAAACTCCTTGGCCCCATACAAACTGTGGATCTAAGAACCTTGACCATTATACACAACCTATGTTTCAAACTACCCAGTCCAAAGCGCCTGTATATCCAAGAACTCGGTCCTACACATGTATACATGAACGAACTTTGATCACACAAACACTGGATCTGTCAGAACCTTGAATATACATGACCTCCATACCCAACTCCTTGGTCCCATACAAACTGTGGATCTAAGAACCTTGACCATTATACACAGCCTGTATATCAAACTACCCAGACTAAAGCGCCTGTATCTCCAAGAACTCGGTCCAACACATGTATACATGCACGAACTTTGATCACACACACACTGGATCTGTCAGAACCTTGAATATACATGACCTGCATACAAAACTCCTTGGCCCCATACAAACTGTGGATCTAAGAACCTTGACCATTATACACAACCTATGTTTCAAACTACCCAGTCCAAAGCGCCTGTATATCCAAGAACTCGGTCCTACACATGTATACATGAACGAACTTTGATCACACAAACACTGGATCTGTCAGAACCTTGAATATACATGACATGCATACCCAACTCCTTGGCTCCATACAAACTGTGGATCTAAGAACCTTGACCATTATACACAGCCTGTATATCAAACTACCCAGACTAAAGCGCCTGTGTATCCAAGAACTCGGTCCTACACATGTATAAATGCACGAACTTTGATCACACACACACTGGATCTGTCAGAACCTTGAATATACATGATCTCCATACCCAACTCCTTGGTCCCATACAAACTGTGGATCTAAGAACCTTAACTATTATACACAGTCTGTATATCGAACTACCCAGGCTTAAGCGCCTGTATATCCAAGAACTCGGTACTACACATGTATACATGAACGAACTTTGATCACACACACACTGGATCTGTCAGAACCTTGAATATACATGACCTGCAAACCCAACTCCTTGGCCCCATACAAACTGTGGATCTAAGATCCTTGACCATTATACACAGCCTGTATATCAAACTACCCAGACTAAAGCGCCTGTATCTCCAAGAACTCGGTCCTACACATGTATACATGCACGAACTTTGATCACACACACACTGGATCTGTCAGAACCTTGAATATACATGACCCGCATACCCAACTCCTTCGACCCATACAAACTGTGGATCTAAGAACCTTGACAATTATTCACAGCCTGTATATCAAACTACCCAGACTAAAGCGACTGTATATCCAAGAACTCGATCCAACACATGTATACATGCACGAACTTTGATCACACACACACTGGATCTGTCAGAACCTTGAATATACATGACCAGCATTCCCAACTCCTTGGTCCCATACAAACTGTGGATCTAAGAACCTTGACCATTATACACAACCTATGTATCAAACTAACCAGTCCAAAGCGCCTGTATATCCAAGAACTCGGTCCTACACATGTATACATGCACGAACTTTGATCACACACACACTGGATCTGTTAGAACCTTGAATATACATGACCTCCATACCCAACTCCTTGGTCCCATACAAACTGTGGATCTAAGAACCTTAACTATGATACACAGTCTGTATATCGAACTACCCAGGCTTAAACGCCTGTATATCCAAGAACTCGGAACTACACATGTATACACGAACGAACATTGATCACACACACACTGGATCTGTCAGAACCTTGAATATACATGACATGCATACAAAACTCCTTGGCCCCATACAAACTGTGGATCTAAGAACCTTGACCATTATACACAGCCTGTATATCAAACTACCCAGACTAAAGCGCCTGTATATCCAAGAACTCGGTCCAACACATGTATACATGCACGAACTTTGATCACACACACACTGGATCTGTCAGAACCTTGAATATACATGACCTGCATACAAAACTCCTTGGCCCCATACAAACTGTGGATCTAAGAACCTTGACCATTATACACAACCTATGTTTCAAACTACCCAGTCCAAAGCGCCTGTATATCCAAGAACTCGGTCCTACACATGTATACATGAACGAACTTTGATCACACAAACACTGGATCTGTCAGAACCTTGAATATACATGACCTCCATACCCAACTCCTTGGTCCCATACAAACTGTGGATCTAAGAACCTTGACCATTATACACAGCCTGTATATCAAACTACCCAGACTAAAGCGCCTGTATCTCCAAGAACTCGGTCCAACACATGTATACATGCACGAACTTTGATCACACACACACTGGATCTGTCAGAACCTTGAATATACATGACCTGCATACAAAACTCCTTGGCCCCATACAAACTGTGGATCTAAGAACCTTGACCATTATACACAACCTATGTTTCAAACTACCCAGTCCAAAGCGCCTGTATATCCAAGAACTCGGTCCTACACATGTATACATGAACGAACTTTGATCACACAAACACTGGATCTGTCAGAACCTTGAATATACATGACATGCATACCCAACTCCTTGGCTCCATACAAACTGTGGATCTAAGAACCTTGACCATTATACACAGCCTGTATATCAAACTACCCAGACTAAAGCGCCTGTGTATCCAAGAACTCGGTCCTACACATGTATAAATGCACGAACTTTGATCACACACACACTGGATCTGTCAGAACCTTGAATATACATGATCTCCATACCCAACTCCTTGGTCCCATACAAACTGTGGATCTAAGAACCTTAACTATTATACACAGTCTGTATATCGAACTACCCAGGCTTAAGCGCCTGTATATCCAAGAACTCGGTACTACACATGTATACATGAACGAACTTTGATCACACACACACTGGATCTGTCAGAACCTTGAATATACATGACCTGCAAACCCAACTCCTTGGCCCCATACAAACTGTGGATCTAAGATCCTTGACCATTATACACAGCCTGTATATCAAACTACCCAGACTAAAGCGCCTGTATCTCCAAGAACTCGGTCCTACACATGTATACATGCACGAACTTTGATCACACACACACTGGATCTGTCAGAACCTTGAATATACATGACCCGCATACCCAACTCCTTCGACCCATACAAACTGTGGATCTAAGAACCTTGACAATTATTCACAGCCTGTATATCAAACTACCCAGACTAAAGCGACTGTATATCCAAGAACTCGATCCAACACATGTATACATGCACGAACTTTGATCACACACACACTGGATCTGTCAGAACCTTGAATATACATGACCAGCATTCCCAACTCCTTGGTCCCATACAAACTGTGGATCTAAGAACCTTGACCATTATACACAACCTATGTATCAAACTAACCAGTCCAAAGCGCCTGTATATCCAAGAACTCGGTCCTACACATGTATACATGCACGAACTTTGATCACACACACACTGGATCTGTTAGAACCTTGAATATACATGACCTCCATACCCAACTCCTTGGTCCCATACAAACTGTGGATCTAAGAACCTTAACTATGATACACAGTCTGTATATCGAACTACCCAGGCTTAAACGCCTGTATATCCAAGAACTCGGAACTACACATGTATACACGAACGAACATTGATCACACACACACTGGATCTGTCAGAACCTTGAATATACATGACATGCATACAAAACTCCTTGGCCCCATACAAACTGTGGATCTAAGAACCTTGACCATTATACACAGCCTGTATATCAAACTACCCAGACTAAAGCGCCTGTATATCCAAGAACTCGGTCCAACACATGTATACATGCACGAACTTTGATCACACACACACTGGATCTGTCAGAACCTTGAATATACATGACCTGCATACAAAACTCCTTGGCCCCATACAAACTGTGGATCTAAGAACCTTGACCATTATACACAACCTATGTTTCAAACTACCCAGTCCAAAGCGCCTGTATATCCAAGAACTCGGTCCTACACATGTATACATGAACGAACTTTGATCACACAAACACTGGATCTGTCAGAACCTTGAATATACATGACATGCATACCCAACTCCTTGGCTCCATACAAACTGTGGATCTAAGAACCTTGACCATTATACACAGCCTGATATCAAACTACCCAGACTAAAGCGCCTGTGTATCCAAGAACTCGGTCCTACACATGTATAAATGCACGAACTTTGATCACACACACACTGGATCTGTCAGAACCTTGAATATACATGATCTCCATACCCAACTCCTTGGTCCCATACAAACTGTGGATCTAAGAACCTTAACTATTATACACAGTCTGTATATCGAACTACCCAGGCTTAAGCGCCTGTATATCCAAGAACTCGGTACTAGACATGTATACATGAACGAACTTTGATCACACACACACTGGATCTGTCAGAGCCTTGAATATACATGACCCGCATACCCAACTCCTTCGACCCATACAAACTTGGATCTAAGAACCTTGACAATTATTCACAGCCTGTATATCAAACTACCCAGACTAAAGCGCCTGTATATCCAAGAACTCGATCCAACACATGTATACATGCACGAACTTTGATCACACACACACTGGATCTGTCAGAACCTTGAATATACACGACCTCCATACCCAACTCCTTGGTCCCATACAAACTGTGGATCTAAGAACCTTAACTATTATACACAGCCTGTATATCGAACTACCCAGGCTTAAGCGCCTGTATATCCAAGAACTCGGTACTACACATGTATACATGAACGAACTTTGATCACACACACACTGGATCTGTCAGAACCTTGAATATACATGACCTCCATACCCAACTCCTTGGTCCCATACAAACTGTGGATCTAAGAACCTTGACCATTATACACAGCCTGTATATCAAACTACCCAGACTAAAGCGCCTGTATCTCCAAGAACTCGGTCCAACACATGTATACATGCACGAACTTTGATCACACACACACTGGATATGTCAGAACCTTGAATATACATGACATGCATACAAAACTCCTTGGCCCCATACAAACTGTGGATCTAAGAACCTTGACCATTATACACAGCCTGTATATCAAATTACCCAGACTAAAGCGCCTGTATATCCAAGAACTCGGTCCAACACATGTATACATGCACGAACTTTGATCACACACACACTGGATCTGTCAGAACCTTGAATATACATGACCCGCAAACCCAACTCCTTGGTAAAATACAAACTGTGGATCTAAGAACCTTAACCATTATACACAGCCTATATATCAAACTACCCAGTCCAAAGCGCCTGTATATCCAAGAACTCGGTCCTGCACGAAATTTGATCACACAAACACTGGATCTATCAGAACCTTGAATATACATGACCTCCATACCCAACTCCTTGGTCCCATGCAAACTGTGGATCTAAGAACCTTAACTATTATACACAGCCTGTATATCGAACTACCCAGGCTTAAGCACCAGTATATCCAAGAACTCAGTACTACACATGTATACATGAACGAACTTTGATCACACAAACACTGGATCTGTCAGAACCTTGAATATACATGATCTCCATACCCAACTCCTTGGTCCCATACAAACTGTGGATCTAAGAACCTTAACTATTATACACAGTCTGTATATCGAAATACCCAGGCTTAAGCGCCTGTATATCCAAGAACTCGGTACTACACATGTATACATGAACGAACTTTGATCACACACACACTGGATCTGTCAGAACCTTGAATATACATGACCTGCAAACCCAACTCCTTGGCCCCATACAAACTGTGGATCTAAGAACCTTGACCATTATACACAACCTATGTTTCAAACTACCCAGTCCAAAGCGCCTGTATATCCAAGAACTCGGTCCTACACATGTATACATGAACGAACTTTGATCACACAAACACTGGATCTGTCAGAACCTTGAATATACATGACATGCATACCCAACTCCTTGGCTCCATACAAACTGTGGATCTAAGAACCTTGACCATTATACACAGCCTGTATATCAAACTACCCAGACTAAAGCGCCTGTGTATCCAAGAACTCGGTCCTACACATGTATAAATGCACGAACTTTGATCACACACACACTGGATCTGTCAGAACCTTGAATATACATGATCTCCATACCCAACTCCTTGGTCCCATACAAACTGTGGATCTAAGAACCTTAACCATTATACACAGTCTGTATATCGAACTACCCAGGCTTAAGCGCCTGTATATCCAAGAACTCGGTACTACACATGTATACATGAACGAACTTTGATCACACACACACTGGATCTGTCAGAACCTTGAATATACATGACCTGCAAACCCAACTCCTTGGCCCCATACAAACTGTGGATCTAAGATCCTTGACCATTATACACAGCCTGTATATCAAACTACCCAGACTAAAGCGCCTGTATCTCCAAGAACTCGGTCCTACACATGTATACATGCACGAACTTTGATCACACACACACTGGATCTGTCAGAACCTTTAATATACATGACCCGCATACCCAACTCCTTCGACCCATACAAACTTGGATCTAAGAACCTTGACAATTATTCACAGCCTGTATATCAAACTACCCAGACTAAAGCGCCTGTATATCCAAGAACTCGATCCAACACATGTATACATGCACGAACTTTGATCACACACACACTGGATCTGTCAGAACCTTGAATATACATGACCCGCATTCCCAACTCCTTGGTCCCATACAAACTGTGGATCTAAGAACCTTGACCATTATACACAACCTATGTATCAAACTAACCAGTCCAAAGCGCCTGTATATCCAAGAACTCGGTCCTACACATGTATACATGCACGAACTTTGATCACACACACACTGGATCTGTTAGAACCTTGAATATACATGACCTCCATACCCAACTCCTTGGTCCCATACAAACTGTGGATCTAAGAACCTTAACTATGATACACAGTCTGTATATCGAAATACCCAGGCTTAAGCACCTGTATATCCAAGAACTCGGAACTACACATGTATACACGAACGAACATTGATCACACACACACTGGATCTGTCAGAACCTTGAATATATATGACATGCATACAAAACTCCTTGGCCCCATACAAACTGTGGATCTAAGAACCTTGACCATTATACACAGCCTGTATATCAAACTACCCAGACTAAAGCGCCTGTATATCCAAGAACTCGGTCCAACACATGTATACATGCACCAACTTTGATCACACACACACTGGATCTGTCAGAACCTTGAATATACATGACATGCATACAAAACTCCTTGGCCCCATACAAACTGTGGATCTAAGAACCTTGACCATTATACACAGCCTATATATCAAACTACCCAGTCCAAAGCGCCTGTATATCCAAGAACTCGGTCCTACACATTTATACATGCACGAACTTTGATCACACAAACACTGGATCTATCAGAACCTTGAATATACATGACCTCCATACCCAACTCCTTGGTCCCATGCAAACTGTGGATCTAAGAACCTTAACTATTATACACAGCCTGTATATCGAACTACCCAGACTAAAGCGCCTGTATATCCAAGAACTCGGTCCTACACATGTATACATGAACGAACTTTGATCACACAAACACTGGATCTGTCAGAACCTTGAATATACATGACATGCATACAAAACTCCTTGGCCCCATACAAACTGTGGATCTAAGAACCTTGACCATTATACACAGCCTGTATATCAAACTACCCAGACTAAAGCGCCTGTATATCCAAGAACTCGGTCCAACACATGTATACATGCACGAACTTTGATCACACACACACTGGATCTGTCAGAACCTTGAATATACATGACCTGCATACAAAACTCCTTGGCCCCATACAAACTGTGGATCTAAGAACCTTGACCATTATACACAGCCTGTATATCAAACTACCCAGACTAAAGCGCCTGTATATCCAAGAACTCGGTCCAACACATGTATACATGCACCAACTTTGATCACACACACACTGGATCTGTCAGAACCTTGAATATACATGACATGCATACAAAACTCCTTGGCCCCATACAAACTGTGGATCTAAGAACCTTGACCATTATACACAGCCTATATATCAAACTACCCAGTCCAAAGCGCCTGTATATCCAAGAACTCGGTCCTACACATTTATACATGCACGAACTTTGATCACACAAAAACTGGATCTATCAGAACCTTGAATATACATGACCTCCATACCCAACTCCTTGGTCCCATGCAAACTGTGGATCTAAGAACCTTAACTATTATACACAGCCTGTATATCGAACTACCCAGACTAAAGCGCCTGTATATCCAAGAACTCGGTCCTACACATGTATACATGAACGAACTTTGATCACACAAACACTGGATCTGTCAGAACCTTGAATATACATGACATGCATACAAAACTCCTTGGCCCCATACAAACTGTGGATCTAAGAACCTTGACCATTATACACAGCCTGTATATCAAACTACCCAGACTAAAGCGCCTGTATATCCAAGAACTCGGTCCTACACATGTATACATGAACGAACTTTGATCACACAAACACTGGATCTGTCAGAACCTTGAATATACATGACATGCATACCCAACTCCTTGGCCCCATACAAACTGTGGATCTAAGATCCTTGACCATTATACACAGCCTGTATATCAAACTACCCAGACTAAAGCGCCTGTATCTCCAAGAACTCGGTCCTACACATGTATACATGCACGAACTTTGATCACACACACACTGGATCTGTCAGAACCTTGAATATACATGACCCGCATACCCAACACCTTGGTCCCATACAAACTGTGGATCTAAGAACCTTAACTATTATACACAGCCTGTATATCGAACTACCCAGTCCAAAGCGCCTGTATATCCAAGAACTCGGTCCAACACATGTATACATGAACGAACTTTGATCACACACACACTGGATCTGTCAGAACCTTGAATATACATGACCTGCATACCCAACTCCTTGGCCCCATACAAACTGTGGATCTAAGATCTTTGACCATTATACACAGCCTGTATATCAAACTACCCAGACTAAAGCGCCTGTATCTCCAAGAACTCGGTCCAACACATGTATACATGCACGAACTTTGATCACACACACACACTGGATCTGTCAGAGCCTTGAATATACATGACCTGTATACAAAACTCCTTGGCCCAATACAAACTGTGGATCTAAGAACCTTAACTATTATACACAGCCTGTATATCAAACTACCCAGGCTGAAGCGACTGTACATCCAAGAACTCGGTACTACACATGTATACATGAACGAACTTTGATCACACAAACACTGGATCTGTGAGAACCTTGAATATACATGACCAGCATACCCAACTCCTTGGTCCCATAGAAACTGTGGATCTAAGAACCTTGACCATTATACACAGCCTATATATCAAACTACCCAGTCCAAAGCGCCTGTGTATCCAAGAACTCGGTCCTACACATGTATAAATGCACGAACTTTGATCACACACACACTGGATCTGTCAGAACCTTGAATATACATGATCTCCATACCCAACTCCTTGGTCCCATACAAACTGTGGATCTAAGAACCTTAACTATTATTCACAGTCTGTATATCGAACTACCCAGGCTTAAGCGCCTGTATATCCAAGAACTCGGTACTACACATGTATACATGAACGAACTTTGATCACACACACACTGGATCTGTCAGAGCCTTGAATATACATGACCCGCATACCCAACTCCTTCGACCCATACAAACTTGGATCTAAGAACCTTGACAATTATTCACAGCCTGTATATCAAACTACCCAGACTAAAGCGCCTGTATATCCAAGAACTCGATCCAACACATGTATACATGCACGAACTTTGATCACACACACACTGGATCTGTCAGAACCTTGAATATACACGACCTCCATACCCAACTCCTTGGTCTCATACAAACTGTGGATCTAAGAACCTTAACTATTATACACAGCCTGTATATCGAACTACCCAGGCTTAAGCGCCTGTATATCCAAGAACTCGGTACTACACATGTATACATGAACGAACTTTGATCACACACACACTGGATCTGTCAGAACCTTGAATATACATGACCTCCATACCCAACTCCTTGGTCCCATACAAACTGTGGATCTAAGAACCTTAACCATTATACACAGCCTGTATATCAAACTACCCAGACTAAAGCGCCTGTATCTCCAAGATCTCGGTCCAACACATGTATACATGCACCAACTTTGATCACACACACACTGGATCTGTCAGAACCTTGAATATACATGACCCGCATACCCAACTCCTTCGTCCCATACAAACTTGGATCTAAGAACCTTGACAATTATTCACAGCCTGTATATCAAACTACCCAGACTAAAGCGCCTGTATATCCAAGAACTCGGTCCAACAAATGTATACATGAACGAACTTTGATCACACACACACTGGATCTGTCAGAACCTTGAATATACACGACCTCCATACCCAACTCCTTGGTCCCATACAAACTGTGGATCTAAGAATCTTAACTATTATACACAGCCTGTATATCGAACTACCCAGGCTTAAGCGCCTGTATATCCAAGAAGTCGGTACTACACATTTATACATGAACGAACTTTGATCACACACACACTGGATCTGTCAGAACCTTGAATATACATGACCTCCATACCCAACTCCTTGGTCCCATACAAACTGTGGATCTAAGAACCTTGACAATTATACACAGCCTGTATATCAAACGACCCAGACTAAAGCGCCTGTATCTCCAAGAACTCGGTCCAACACATGTATACATGCACGAACTTTGATCACACACACACTGGATCTGTCAGAACCTTGAATATACATGACATTCATACAAAACTCCTTGGCCCCATACAAACTGTGGATCTAAGAACCTTGACCATTATACTCAGCCTGTATATCAAACTACCCAGACTAAAGCGCCTGTATATCCAAGAACTCGGTCCAACACATGTATACATGCACGAACTTTGATCACACACACACTGGATCTGTCAGAACCTTTAATATACATGACCCGCAAACCCAACTCATTGGTAAAATACAAACTGTGGATCTAAGAACCTTAACCATTATACACAGCCTATATATCAAACTACCCAGTCCAAAGCGCCTGTATATCCAAGAACTCGGTCCTACACATTTATACATGCACGAAATTTGATCACACAAACACTGGATCTATCAGAACCTTGAATATACATGACCTCCATACCCAACTCCTTGGTCCCATGCAAACTGTGGATCTAAGAACCTTAACTATTATACACAGCCTGTATATCGAACTACCCAGGCTTAAGCGCCAGTATATCCAAGAACTCAGTACTACACATGTATACATGAACGAACTTTGATCACACAAACACTGGATCTGTCAGAACCTTGAATATACATGATCTCCATACCCAACTCCTTGGTCCCATACAAACTGTGGATCTAAGAACCTTAACTATTATACACAGTCTGTATATCGAAATACCCAGGCTTAAGCGCCTGTATATCCAAGAACTCGGTACTACACATGTATACATGAACGAACTTTGATCACACACACACTGGATCTGTCAGAACCTTGAATATACATGACCTGCAAACCCAACTCCTTGGCCCCATACAAACTGTGGATCTAAGAACCTTGACCATTATACACAACCTATGTTTCAAACTACCCAGTCCAAAGCGCCTGTATATCCAAGAACTCGGTCCTACACATGTATACATGAACGAACTTTGATCACACAAACACTGGATCTGTCAGAACCTTGAATATACATGACATGCATACCCAACTCCTTGGCTCCATACAAACTGTGGATCTAAGAACCTTGACAATAATACACAGCCTGTATATCAAACTACCCAGACTAAAGCGCCTGTGTATCCAAGAACTCGGTCCTACACATGTATAAATGCACGAACTTTGATCACACACACACTGGATCTGTCAGAACCTTGAATATACATGATCTCCATACCCAACTCCTTGGTCCCATACAAACTGTGGATCTAAGAACCTTAACCATTATACACAGTCTGTATATCGAACTACCCAGGCTTAAGCGCCTGTATATCCAAGAACTCGGTACTACACATGTATACATGAACGAACTTTGATCACACACACACTGGATCTGTCAGAACCTTGAATATACATGACCTGCAAACCCAACTCCTTGGCCCCATACAAACTGTGGATCTAAGATCCTTGACCATTATACACAGCCTGTATATCAGACTACCCAGACTAAAGCGCCTGTATCTCCAAGAACTCGGTCCTACACATGTATACATGCACGAACTTTGATCACACACACACTGGATCTGTCAGAACCTTGAATATACATGACCCGCATACCCAACTCCTTCGACCCATACAAACTTGGATCTAAGAACCTTGACAATTATTCACAGCCTGTATATCAAACTACCCAGACTAAAGCGCCTGTATATCCAAGAACTCGATCCAACACATGTATACATGCACGAACTTTGATCACACACACACTGGATCTGTCAGAACCTTGAATATACATGACCCGCATTCCCAACTCCTTGGTCCCATACAAACTGTGGATCTAAGAACCTTGACCATTATACACAACCTATGTATCAAACTAACCAGTCCAAAGCGCCTGTATATCCAAGAACTCGGTCCTACACATGTATAAATGCACGAACTTTGATCACACACACACTGGATCTGTTAGAACCTTGAATATACATGACCTCCATACCCAACTCCTTGGTCCCATACAAACTGTGGATCTAAGAACCTTAACTATGATACACAGTCTGTATATCGAAATACCCAGGCTTAAGCGCCTGTATATCCAAGAACTCGGAACTACACATGTATACACGAACGAACATTGATCACACACACACTGGATCTGTCAGAACCTTGAATATATATGACATGCATACAAAACTCCTTGGCCCCATACAAACTGTGGATCTAAGAACCTTGACCATTATACACAGCCTGTATATCAAACTACCCAGAATAAAGCGCCTGTATATCCAAGAACTCGGTCCAACACATGTATACATGCACGAACTTTGATCACACACACACTGGATCTGTCAGAACCTTGAATATACATGACCTGCATACAAAACTCCTTGGCCCCATACAAACTGTGGATCTAAGAACCTTGACCATTATACACAGCCTATATATCAAACTACCCAGTCCAAAGCGCCTGTATATCCAAGAACTCGGTCCTACACATTTATACATGCACGAACTTTGATCACACAAACACTGGATCTATCAGAACCTTGGATATACATGACCTCCATACCCAACTCCTTGGTCCCATGCAAACTGTGGATCTAAGAACCTTAACTATTATACACAGCCTGTATATCGAACTACCCAGACTAAAGCGCCTGTATATCCAAGAACTCGGTCCTACACATGTATACATGAACGAACTTTGATCACACAAACACTGGATCTGTCAGAACCTTGAATATACATGACATGCATACAAAACTCCTTGGCCCCATACAAACTGTGGATCTAAGAACCTTGACCATTATACACAGCCTGTATATCAAACTACCCAGACTAAAGCGCCTGTATATCCAAGAACTCGGTCCAACATTTGTATACATGCACGAACTTTGATCACACACACACTGGATCTGTCAGAACCTTGAATATACATGACCTGCATACAAAACTCCTTGGCCCCATACAAACTGTGGATCTAAGAACCTTGACCATTATACACAACCTATGTTTCAAACTACCCAGTCCAAAGCGCCTGTATATCCAAGAACTCGGTCCTACACATGTATACATGAACGAACTTTGATCACACAAACACTGGATCTGTCAGAACCTTGAATATACATGACATGCATACCCAACTCCTTGGCTCCATACAAACTGTGGATCTAAGAACCTTGACCATTATACACAGCCTGTATATCAAACTACCCAGACTAAAGCGCCTGTGTATCCAAGAACTCGGTCCTACACATGTATAAATGCACGAACTTTGATCACACACACACTGGATCTGTCAGAACCTTGAATATACATGATCTCCATACCCAACTCCTTGGTCCCATACAAACTGTGGATCTAAGAACCTTAACTATTATACACAGTCTGTATATCGAACTACCCAGGCTTAAGCGCCTGTATATCCAAGAACTCGGTACTACACATGTATACATGAACGAACTTTGATCACACACACACTGGATCTGTCAGAACCTTGAATATACATGACCTGCAAACCCAACTCCTTGGCCCCATACAAACTGTGGATCTAAGATCCTTGACCATTATACACAGCCTGTATATCAAACTACCCAGACTAAAGCGCCTGTATCTCCAAGAACTCGGTCCTACACATGTATACATGCACGAACTTTGATCACACACACACTGGATCTGTCAGAACCTTGAATATTCATGACCCGCATACCCAACTCCTTGGTCCCATACAAACTGTGGATCTAAGAACCTTAACTATTATACACAGCCTGTATATCGAACTACCCAGTCCAAAGCGCCTGTATATCCAAGAACTCGGTCCTACACATGTATACATGAACGAACTTTGATCACACACACACTGGATCTGTCAGAACCTTGAATATACATGATCTCCATACCCAACTCCTTGGTCCCATACAAACTGTGGATCTAAGAACCTTAACCATTATACACAGTCTGTATATCGAACTACCCAGGCTTAAGCGCCTGTATATCCAAGAACTCGGTACTACACATGTATACATGAACGAACTTTGATCACACACACACTGGATCTGTCAGAACCTTGAATATACATGACCTGCAAACCCAACTCCTTGGCCCCATACAAACTGTGGATCTAAGATCCTTGACCATTATACACAGCCTGTATATCAGACTACCCAGACTAAAGCGCCTGTATCTCCAAGAACTCGGTCCTACACATGTATACATGCACGAACTTTGATCACACACACACTGGATCTGTCAGAACCTTGAATATACATGACCCGCATACCCAACTCCTTCGACCCATACAAACTTGGATCTAAGAACCTTGACAATTATTCACAGCCTGTATATCAAACTACCCAGACTAAAGCGCCTGTATATCCAAGAACTCGATCCAACACATGTATACATGCACGAACTTTGATCACACACACACTGGATCTGTCAGAACCTTGAATATACATGACCCGCATTCCCAACTCCTTGGTCCCATACAAACTGTGGATCTAAGAACCTTGACCATTATACACAACCTATGTATCAAACTAACCAGTCCAAAGCGCCTGTATATCCAAGAACTCGGTCCTACACATGTATAAATGCACGAACTTTGATCACACACACACTGGATCTGTTAGAACCTTGAATATACATGACCTCCATACCCAACTCCTTGGTCCCATACAAACTGTGGATCTAAGAACCTTAACTATGATACACAGTCTGTATATCGAAATACCCAGGCTTAAGCGCCTGTATATCCAAGAACTCGGAACTACACATGTATACACGAACGAACATTGATCACACACACACTGGATCTGTCAGAACCTTGAATATATATGACATGCATACAAAACTCCTTGGCCCCATACAAACTGTGGATCTAAGAACCTTGACCATTATACACAGCCTGTATATCAAACTACCCAGAATAAAGCGCCTGTATATCCAAGAACTCGGTCCAACACATGTATACATGCACGAACTTTGATCACACACACACTGGATCTGTCAGAACCTTGAATATACATGACCTGCATACAAAACTCCTTGGCCCCATACAAACTGTGGATCTAAGAACCTTGACCATTATACACAGCCTATATATCAAACTACCCAGTCCAAAGCGCCTGTATATCCAAGAACTCGGTCCTACACATTTATACATGCACGAACTTTGATCACACAAACACTGGATCTATCAGAACCTTGGATATACATGACCTCCATACCCAACTCCTTGGTCCCATGCAAACTGTGGATCTAAGAACCTTAACTATTATACACAGCCTGTATATCGAACTACCCAGACTAAAGCGCCTGTATATCCAAGAACTCGGCCCTACACATGTATACATGAACGAACTTTGATCACACAAACACTGGATCTGTCAGAACCTTGAATATACATGACCTGCATACAAAACTCCTTGGCCCCATACAAACTGTGGATCTAAGAACCTTGACCATTATACACAACCTATGTTTCAAACTACCCAGTCCAAAGCGCCTGTATATCCAAGAACTCGGTCCTACACATGTATACATGAACGAACTTTGATCACACAAACACTGGATCTGTCAGAACCTTGAATATACATGACATGCATACCCAACTCCTTGGCTCCATACAAACTGTGGATCTAAGAACCTTGACCATTATACACAGCCTGTATATCAAACTACCCAGACTAAAGCGCCTGTGTATCCAAGAACTCGGTCCTACACATGTATAAATGCACGAACTTTGATCACACACACACTGGATCTGTCAGAACCTTGAATATACATGATCTCCATACCCAACTCCTTGGTCCCATACAAACTGTGGATCTAAGAACCTTAACTATTATACACAGTCTGTATATCGAACTACCCAGGCTTAAGCGCCTGTATATCCAAGAACTCGGTACTACACATGTATACATGAACGAACTTTGATCACACACACACTGGATCTGTCAGAACCTTGAATATACATGACCTGCAAACCCAACTCCTTGGCCCCATACAAACTGTGGATCTAAGATCCTTGACCATTATACACAGCCTGTATATCAAACTACCCAGACTAAAGCGCCTGTATCTCCAAGAACTCGGTTCTACACATGTATACATGCACGAACTTTGATCACACACACACTGGATCTGTCAGAACCTTGAATATTCATGACCCGCATACCCAACTCCTTGGTCCCATACAAACTGTGGATCTAAGAACCTTAACTATTATACACAGCCTGTATATCGAACTACCCAGTCCAAAGCGCCTGTATATCCAAGAACTCGGTCCTACACATGTATACATGAACGAACTTTGATCACACACACACTGGATCTGTCAGAACCTTGAATATACATGACCTGCATACCCAACTCCTTGGCCCCATACAAACTGTGGATCTAAGAACCTTGACCATTATACACAGCCTGTATATCAAACTACCCAGACTAAAGCGCCTGTATCTCCAAGAACTCGGTCCAACACATGTATACATGCACGAACTTTGATCACACACACACTGGATCTGTCAGAGCCTTGAATATACATGACCTGTATACAAAACTCCTTGGCCCAATACAAACTGTGGATCTAAGAACCTTAACTATTATACACAGCCTGTATATCGAACTACCCAGTCCAAAGCGCCTGTACATCCAAGAACTCGGTACTACACATGTATACATGAACGAACTTTGATCACACAAACACTGGATCTGTGAGAACCTTGAATATACATGACCAGCATACCCAACTCCTTGGCTCCATACAAACTGTGGATCTAAGAACCTTGACCATTATACACAGCCTGTATATCAAACTACCCAGACTAAAGCGCCTGTATCTCCAAGAACTCGATCCAACACATGTATACATGCACGAACTTTGATCACACACACACTGGATCTGTCAGAACCTTGAATATACATGACCCGCATTCCCAACTCCTTGGTCCCATACAAACTGTGGATCTAAGAACCTTGACCATTATACACAACCTATGTATCAAACTAACCAGTCCAAAGCGCCTGTATATCCAAGAACTCGGTCCTACACATGTATAAATGCACGAACTTTGATCACACACACACTGGATCTGTTAGAACCTTGAATATACATGACCTCCATACCCAACTCCTTGGTCCCATACAAACTGTGGATCTAAGAACCTTAACTATGATACACAGTCTGTATATCGAAATACCCAGGCTTAAGCGCCTGTATATCCAAGAACTCGGAACTACACATGTATACACGAACGAACATTGATCACACACACACTGGATCTGTCAGAACCTTGAATATATATGACATGCATACAAAACTCCTTGGCCCCATACAAACTGTGGATCTAAGAACCTTGACCATTATACACAGCCTGTATATCAAACTACCCAGAATAAAGCGCCTGTATATCCAAGAACTCGGTCCAACACATGTATACATGCACGAACTTTGATCACACACACACTGGATCTGTCAGAACCTTGAATATACATGACCTGCATACAAAACTCCTTGGCCCCATACAAACTGTGGATCTAAGAACCTTGACCATTATACACAGCCTATATATCAAACTACCCAGTCCAAAGCGCCTGTATATCCAAGAACTCGGTCCTACACATTTATACATGCACGAACTTTGATCACACAAACACTGGATCTATCAGAACCTTGGATATACATGACCTCCATACCCAACTCCTTGGTCCCATGCAAACTGTGGATCTAAGAACCTTAACTATTATACACAGCCTGTATATCGAACTACCCAGACTAAAGCGCCTGTATATCCAAGAACTCGGTCCTACACATGTATACATGAACGAACTTTGATCACACAAACACTGGATCTGTCAGAACCTTGAATATACATGACATGCATACAAAACTCCTTGGCCCCATACAAACTGTGGATCTAAGAACCTTGACCATTATACACAGCCTGTATATCAAACTACCCAGACTAAAGCGCCTGTATATCCAAGAACTCGGTCCAACACATGTATACATGCACGAACTTTGATCACACACACACTGGATCTGTCAGAACCTTGAATATACATGACCTGCATACAAAACTCCTTGGCCCCATACAAACTGTGGATCTAAGAACCTTGACCATTATACACAACCTATGTTTCAAACTACCCAGTCCAAAGCGCCTGTATATCCAAGAACTCGGTCCTACACATGTATACATGAACGAACTTTGATCACACAAACACTGGATCTGTCAGAACCTTGAATATACATGACATGCATACCCAACTCCTTGGCTCCATACAAACTGTGGATCTAAGAACCTTGACCATTATACACAGCCTGTATATCAAACTACCCAGACTAAAGCGCCTGTGTATCCAAGAACTCGGTCCTACACATGTATAAATGCACGAACTTTGATCACACACACACTGGATCTGTCAGAACCTTGAATATACATGATCTCCATACCCAACTCCTTGGTCCCATACAAACTGTGGATCTAAGAACCTTAACTATTATACACAGTCTGTATATCGAACTACCCAGGCTTAAGCGCCTGTATATCCAAGAACTCGGTACTACACATGTATACATGAACGAACTTTGATCACACACACACTGGATCTGTCAGAACCTTGAATATACATGACCTGCAAACCCAACTCCTTGGCCCCATACAAACTGTGGATCTAAGATCCTTGACCATTATACACAGCCTGTATATCAAACTACCCAGACTAAAGCGCCTGTATCTCCAAGAACTCGGTCCTACACATGTATACATGCACGAACTTTGATCACACACACACTGGATCTGTCAGAACCTTGAATATTCATGACCCGCATACCCAACTCCTTGGTCCCATACAAACTGTGGATCTAAGAACCTTAACTATTATACACAGCCTGTATATCGAACTACCCAGTCCAAAGCGCCTGTATATCCAAGAACTCGGTCCTACACATGTATACATGAACGAACTTTGATCACACACACACTGGATCTGTCAGAACCTTGAATATACATGATCTCCATACCCAACTCCTTGGTCCCATACAAACTGTGGATCTAAGAACCTTAACCATTATACACAGTCTGTATATCGAACTACCCAGGCTTAAGCGCCTGTATATCCAAGAACTCGGTACTACACATGTATACATGAACGAACTTTGATCACACACACACTGGATCTGTCAGAACCTTGAATATACATGACCTGCAAACCCAACTCCTTGGCCCCATACAAACTGTGGATCTAAGATCCTTGACCATTATACACAGCCTGTATATCAGACTACCCAGACTAAAGCGCCTGTATCTCCAAGAACTCGGTCCTACACATGTATACATGCACGAACTTTGATCACACACACACTGGATCTGTCAGAACCTTGAATATACATGACCCGCATACCCAACTCCTTCGACCCATACAAACTTGGATCTAAGAACCTTGACAATTATTCACAGCCTGTATATCAAACTACCCAGACTAAAGCGCCTGTATATCCAAGAACTCGATCCAACACATGTATACATGCACGAACTTTGATCACACACACACTGGATCTGTCAGAACCTTGAATATACATGACCCGCATTCCCAACTCCTTGGTCCCATACAAACTGTGGATCTAAGAACCTTGACCATTATACACAACCTATGTATCAAACTAACCAGTCCAAAGCGCCTGTATATCCAAGAACTCGGTCCTACACATGTATAAATGCACGAACTTTGATCACACACACACTGGATCTGTTAGAACCTTGAATATACATGACCTCCATACCCAACTCCTTGGTCCCATACAAACTGTGGATCTAAGAACCTTAACTATGATACACAGTCTGTATATCGAAATACCCAGGCTTAAGCGCCTGTATATCCAAGAACTCGGAACTACACATGTATACACGAACGAACATTGATCACACACACACTGGATCTGTCAGAACCTTGAATATATATGACATGCATACAAAACTCCTTGGCCCCATACAAACTGTGGATCTAAGAACCTTGACCATTATACACAGCCTGTATATCAAACTACCCAGAATAAAGCGCCTGTATATCCAAGAACTCGGTCCAACACATGTATACATGCACGAACTTTGATCACACACACACTGGATCTGTCAGAACCTTGAATATACATGACCTGCATACAAAACTCCTTGGCCCCATACAAACTGTGGATCTAAGAACCTTGACCATTATACACAGCCTATATATCAAACTACCCAGTCCAAAGCGCCTGTATATCCAAGAACTCGGTCCTACACATTTATACATGCACGAACTTTGATCACACAAACACTGGATCTATCAGAACCTTGGATATACATGACCTCCATACCCAACTCCTTGGTCCCATGCAAACTGTGGATCTAAGAACCTTAACTATTATACACAGCCTGTATATCGAACTACCCAGACTAAAGCGCCTGTATATCCAAGAACTCGGCCCTACACATGTATACATGAACGAACTTTGATCACACAAACACTGGATCTGTCAGAACCTTGAATATACATGACCTGCATACAAAACTCCTTGGCCCCATACAAACTGTGGATCTAAGAACCTTGACCATTATACACAACCTATGTTTCAAACTACCCAGTCCAAAGCGCCTGTATATCCAAGAACTCGGTCCTACACATGTATACATGAACGAACTTTGATCACACAAACACTGGATCTGTCAGAACCTTGAATATACATGACATGCATACCCAACTCCTTGGCTCCATACAAACTGTGGATCTAAGAACCTTGACCATTATACACAGCCTGTATATCAAACTACCCAGACTAAAGCGCCTGTGTATCCAAGAACTCGGTCCTACACATGTATAAATGCACGAACTTTGATCACACACACACTGGATCTGTCAGAACCTTGAATATACATGATCTCCATACCCAACTCCTTGGTCCCATACAAACTGTGGATCTAAGAACCTTAACTATTATACACAGTCTGTATATCGAACTACCCAGGCTTAAGCGCCTGTATATCCAAGAACTCGGTACTACACATGTATACATGAACGAACTTTGATCACACACACACTGGATCTGTCAGAACCTTGAATATACATGACCTGCAAACCCAACTCCTTGGCCCCATACAAACTGTGGATCTAAGATCCTTGACCATTATACACAGCCTGTATATCAAACTACCCAGACTAAAGCGCCTGTATCTCCAAGAACTCGGTCCTACACATGTATACATGCACGAACTTTGATCACACACACACTGGATCTGTCAGAACCTTGAATATTCATGACCCGCATACCCAACTCCTTGGTCCCATACAAACTGTGGATCTAAGAACCTTAACTATTATACACAGCCTGTATATCGAACTACCCAGTCCAAAGCGCCTGTATATCCAAGAACTCGGTCCTACACATGTATACATGAACGAACTTTGATCACACACACACTGGATCTGTCAGAACCTTGAATATACATGACCTGCATACCCAACTCCTTGGCCCCATACAAACTGTGGATCTAAGAACCTTGACCATTATACACAGCCTGTATATCAAACTACCCAGACTAAAGCGCCTGTATCTCCAAGAACTCGGTCCAACACATGTATACATGCACGAACTTTGATCACACACACACTGGATCTGTCAGAGCCTTGAATATACATGACCTGTATACAAAACTCCTTGGCCCAATACAAACTGTGGATCTAAGAACCTTAACTATTATACACAGCCTGTATATCGAACTACCCAGTCCAAAGCGCCTGTACATCCAAGAACTCGGTACTACACATGTATACATGAACGAACTTTGATCACACAAACACTGGATCTGTGAGAACCTTGAATATACATGACCAGCATACCCAACTCCTTGGCTCCATACAAACTGTGGATCTAAGAACCTTGACCATTATACACAGCCTGTATATCAAACTACCCAGACTAAAGCGCCTGTATCTCCAAGAACTCGGTCCAACACATGTATACATGCACGAACTTTGATCACACACACACTGGATCTGTCAGAGCCTTGAATATACATGACCTGTATACAAAACTCCTTGGCCCAATACAAACTGTGGATCTAAGAACCTTAACTATTATACACAGCCTGTATATCGAACTACCCAGTCCAAAGCGCCTGTACATCCAAGAACTCGGTACTACACATGTATACATGAACGAACTTTGATCACACAAACACTGGATCTGTGAGAACCTTGAATATACATGACCAGCATACCCAACTCCTTGGCTCCATACAAACTGTGGATCTAAGAACCTTGACCATTATACACAGCCTGTATATCAAACTACCCAGACTAAAGCGCCTGTGTATCCAAGAACTCGGTCCTACACATGTATAAATGCACGAACTTTGATCACACACACACACTGGATCTGTCAGAACCTTGAATATACATGATCTCCATACCCAACTCCTTGGTCCCATACAAACTGTGGATCTAAGAACCTTAACTATTATACACAGTCTGTATATCGAACTACCCAGGCTTAAGCGCCTGTATATCCAAGAACTCGGTACTACACATGTATACATGAACGAACTTTGATCACACACACACTGGATCTGTCAGAGCCTTGAATATACATGACCCGCATACCCAACTCCTTCGACCCATACAAACTTGGATCTAAGAACCTTGACAATTATTCACAGCCTGTATATCAAACTACCCAGACTAAAGCGCCTGTATATCCAAGAACTCGATCCAACACATGTATACATGCACGAACTTTGATCACACACACACTGGATCTGTCAGAACCTTGAATATACACGACCTCCATACCCAACTCCTTGGTCCCATACAAACTGTGGATCTAAGAACCTTAACTATTATACACAGCCTGTATATCGAACTACCCAGGCTTAAGCGCCTGTATATCCAAGAACTCGGTACTACACATGTATACATGAACGAACTTTGATCACACACACACTGGATCTGTCAGAGCCTTGAATATACATGACCTGTATACAAAACTCCTTGGCCCCATACAAACTGTGGATCTAAGAACCTTGACCATTATACACAGCCTGTATATCAAACTACCCAGACTAAAGCGCCTGTATCTCCAAGAACTCGGTCCAACACATGTATACATGCACCAACTTTGATCACACACACACTGGATCTGTCAGAACCTTGAATATACATGACCCGCATACCCAACTCCTTCGTCCCATACAAACTTGGATCTAAGAACCTTGACAATTATTCACAGCCTGTATATCAAACTACCCAGACTAAAGCGCCTGTATATCCAAGAACTCGGTCCAACAAATGTATACATGAACGAACTTTGATCACACACACACTGGATCTGTCAGAACCTTGAATATACACGACCTCCATACCCAACTCCTTGGTCCCATACAAACTGTGGATCTAAGAATCTTAACTATTATACACAGCCTGTATATCGAACTACCCAGGCTTAAGCGCCTGTATATCCAAGAAGTCGGTACTACACATTTATACATGAACGAACTTTGATCACACACACACTGGATCTGTCAGAACCTTGAATATACATGACCTCCATACCCAACTCCTTGGTCCCATACAAACTGTGGATCTAAGAACCTTGACAATTATACACAGCCTGTATATCACACGACCCAGACTAAAGCGCCTGTATCTCCAAGAACTCGGTCCAACACATGTATACATGCACGAACTTTGATCACACACACACTGGATCTGTCAGAACCTTGAATATACATGACATTCATACAAAACTCCTTGGCCCCATACAAACTGTGGATCTAAGAACCTTGACCATTATACTCAGCCTGTATATCAAACTACCCAGACTAAAGCGCCTGTATCTCCAAGAACTCGGTCCAACACATGTATACATGCACGAACTTTGATCACACACACACTGGATCTGTCAGAACCTTGAATATACATGACCCGCAAACCCAACTCCTTGGTCCAATACAAACTGTGGATCTAAGAACCTTGACCATTATACACAGCCTATATATCAAACTACCCAGTCCAAAGCGCCTGTATATCCAAGAACTCGGTCCTACACATTTATACATGCACGAACTTTAATCACACAAACACTGGATCTATCAGAACCTTGAATATACATGACCTCCATACCCAACTCCTTGGTCCCATGCAAACTGTGGATCTAAGAACCTTAACTATTATACACAGCCTGTATATCGAACTACCCAGACTAAAGCGCCTGTATATCCAAGAACTCGGTCCTACACATGTATACATGAACGAACTTTGATCACACACACACTGGATCTGTCAGAACCTTGAATATACATGACCTGCATACCCAACTCCTTGGCCCCATACAAACTGTGGATCTAAGAACCTTGACCATTATACACAGCCTGTATATCAAACTACCCAGACTAAAGCGCCTGTATCTCCAAGAACTCGGTCCAACACATGTATACATGCACGAACTTTGATCACACACACACTGGATCTGTCAGAGCCTTGAATATACATGACCTGTATACAAAACTCCTTGGCCCAATACAAACTGTGGATCTAAGAACCTTAACTATTATACACAGCCTGTATATCAAACTACCCAGGCTGAAGCGACTGTACATCCAAGAACTCGATACTACACATGTATACATGAACGAACTTTGATCACACAAACACTGGATCTGTCAGAACCTTGAATATACATGACCAGCATACCCATCTCCTTGGTCCCATAGAAACTGTGGATCTAAGAACTTTGACCATTATACACAGCCTATATATCAAACTACCCAGTCCAAAGCTCCTGTGTATCCAAGAACTCGGTCCTACACATGTATAAATGCACGAACTTTGATCACACACACACTGGATCTGTCAGAACCTTGAATATACATGACCTCCATACCCAACTCCTTGGTCCCATACAAACTGTGGATCTAAGAACCTTAACTATTATACACAGTCTGTATATCGAACTACCAAGGCTTAAGCGCCTGTATATCCAAGAACTCGGTACTACACATGTATACATGAACGAACTTTGATCACACACACACTGGATCTGTCAGAACCTTGAATATACATGACCTGCATACCCAACTCCTTGGCCCCATACAAACTGTGGATCTAAGATCCTTGACCATTATACACAGCCTCTATATCAAACTACCCAGACTAAAGCACCTGTATCTCCAAGAACTCGGTCCAACACATGTATACATGCACGAACTTTGATCACACACACACTGGATCTGTCAGAACATTGAATATACATGACCCGCATACCCAACTCCTTCGTCCAATACAAACTTGGATCTAAGAACCTTGACAATTATTCACAGCCTGTATATCAAACTACCCAGACTAAAGCGCCTGTATATCCAAGAACTCGGTACTACACATGTATACATGAACGAACTTTGATCACACACACACTGGATCTGTCAGAACATTGAATATACATGACCTCCATACCCAACTCCTTGGTCCCATACAAATTGTGGATATAAGAACCTTGACAATTATACGGAGCCTGTATATCAAACTACCCAGACTAAAGCGCCTGTATCTCCAAGACCTGGGTCCAACACATGTATACATGCACGAACTTTGATCACACACACACTGGATCTGTCAGAACCTTGAATATACATGACATGCATACAAAACTCCTTGGCCCCATACAAACTGTGGATCTAAGAACCTTGACCATTATACACAGCCTGTATATCAAACTACCCAGACTAAAGCGCCTGTATATCCAAGAACTCGGTCCAACACATGTATACATGCACGAACTTTGATCACACACACACTGGATCTGTCAGGACCTTGAATATACATGATATGCATACAAAACTCCTTGGCCCCATACAAACTGTGGATCTAAGAACCTTAACTATTATACACAGCCTGTATATCGAACTACCCAGGCTTAAGCGACTGTATATCCAAGAACTCGGTACTATACATGTATACATGCACGAACTTTGATCACACACACACTGGATCTGTCAGAACCTTGAATATACATGACATGCATACAAAAATCTTTGGTCCCATACAAACTGTGGATCTAGGAACCTTAACAATTATACACAGCCATTATATCAAAATATCCAGACTAACGCGCCTGTATATGCTATACCTCGGTTCTACACATTTATACATGAACGAACTTTGATCACTCACACACTGGATCTGTCAAAAACGTGAATATACATGACCCGCATACCCAACTCCTTGGTCCCAATCAAACTGTGGATCTAAGGACCTTGACCATTATACACAGCCTGTATATCAAACTAACCAGGCTAAAGCGCCTGTATATCCATGAACTCGGTCCTACACATGTATACATGCACGAACTTTGATCACACACACACACTGGATCTGTCAGAACCTTGAATATACATGACCTGCATACAAAACTCTTTGGCCCCATACAAACTGTGGATCTAAGAACCTTGACCATTATACACAGCCTGTATATCAAACTACCCAGACAAAAACGCATGTATATCCAAGAACACGGTCCTACACATGTATACATGCACGAACTTTGATCACACACACACACACTGGATCTGTCAGAACCTTGAATATACATGAACAGCATACCCAACTCCTTGGTCCCATACAAACTGTGGATCTAAGAACCCTGACCATTATAGACAATCTGTATATCAAACTACCCTGACTAAATCGCCTGCATATCCAAGAACTCGGTCAAACATATGTATACATGCACGAACATTGATCACACACACACTGGATCAGTCAGCACCTTGAATATACATGACCCGCATACCCAACTCCTTGGCCCCATACAAAATGTTGATCTAAGAACCTTGACAATTATTCACAGCCTGTATATCAAACTACCCAGACTAAAGCGCCTCTATATCCAAGAACTCGGTCCAACAAATGTATACATGCACGAACTTTGATCACACACACACTGGATCTGTCAGAACCTTGAATATACACGACCTCCATACCCAACTCCTTGGTCCCATACAAACTGTGGATCTAAGAATCTTAACTATTATACACAGCCTGTATATCGAACTACCCAGGCTTAAGCGCCTGTATATCCAAGAAGTCGGTACTACACATGTATACATGAACGAACTTTGATCACACACACACTGGATCTGTCAGAACCTTGAATATACATGACCTGCATACCCAACTCCTTGGCCCCATACAAACTGTGGATCTAAGAAACTTGACCATTATACACAGCCTGTATATCAAACTACCCAGACTAAAGCGCCTGTATCTCCAAGAACTCGGTCCAACACATGTATACATGCACGAACTTTGATCACACACACACTGGATCTGTCAGAGCCTTGAATATACATGACCTGTATACAAAACTCCTTGGCCCAATACAAACTGTGGATCTAAGAACCTTAACTATTATACACAGCCTGTATATCAAACTACCCAGGCTGAAGCGACTGTACATCCAAGAACTCGGTACTGCACATGTATACATGAACGAACTTTGATCACACAAACACTGGATCTGTCAGAACCTTGAATATACATGACCAGCATACCCAACTCCTTGGTCCCATAGAAACTGTGGATCTAAGAACTTTGACCATTATACACAGCCTATATATCAAACTACCCAGTCCAAAGCTCCTGTGTATCCAAGAACTCGGTCCTACACATGTATAAATGCACGAACTTTGATCACACACACACTGGATCTGTCAGAGCCTTGAATATACATGACCTGTATACAAAACTCCTTGGCCCAATACAAACTGTGGATCTAAGAACCTTAACTATTATACACAGCCTGTATATCAAACTACCCAGGCTGAAGCGACTGTACATCCAAGAACTCGGTACTACACATGTATACATGAACGAACTTTGATCACACACACACTGGATCTGTCAGAACCTTGAATATACATGACATGCATACAAAACTCCTTGGCCCCATACAAACTGTGGATCTAAGAACCTTGACCATTATACACAGCCTGTATATCAAACTACCCAGACTAAAGCGCCTGTATTTCCAAGAACTCGGTCCAACACATGTATACATGCACGAACTTTGATCACACACACACTGGATCTGTCAGAACCTTGAATATACATGACATGCATACAAAACTCCTTGGCCCAATACAAACTGTGGATCTAAGAACCTTAACTATTATACACAGCCTGTATATCGAACTACCCAGGCTTAAGCGACTGTATATCCAAGAACTCGGTACTATACATGTATACATGCACGAACTTTGATCACACACACACTGGATCTGTCAGAACCTTGAATATACATGACATGCATACAAAAATCTTTGGTCCCATACAAACTGTGGATCTAGGAACCTTAACAATTATACACAGCCATTATATCGAACTACCCAGGCTTAAGCGCCTGTATATCCAAGAACTCGGTACTACACATGTATACATGAACGAACTCTGATCACACACACACTGGATCTGTCAGAAACTTGAATATACATGACCTGCATACCACAACTCCTTGGCCCCATACAAACTGTGGATCTGAAAACCTTGACCATTATACACAGCCTGTATATCAAAATATCCAGACTAACGCGCCTGTATATGCTATACCTCGGTTCTACACATTTATACATGAACGAACTTTGATCACTCACACACTGGATCTGTCAAAAACGTGAATATACATGACCCGCATACCCAACTCCTTGGTCCCAATCAAACTGTGGATCTAAGGACCTTGACCATTATACACAGCCTGTATATCAAACTAACCAGGCTAAAGCGCCTGTATATCCATGAACTCGGTCCTACACATGTATACATGCACGAACTTTGATCACACACACACACTGGATCTGTCAGAACCTTGAATATACATGACCTGCATACAAAACTCTTTGGCCCCATACAAACTGTGGATCTAAGAACCTTGACCATTATACACAGCCTGTATATCAAACTACCCAGACAAAAACGCATGTATATCCAAGAACACGGTCCTACACATGTATACATGCACGAACTTTGATCACACACACACACACTGGATCTGTCAGAACCTTGAATATACATGAACAGCATACCCAACTCCTTGGTCCCATACAAACTGTGGATCTAAGAACCCTGACCATTATAGACAATCTGTATATCAAACTACCCTGACTAAATCGCCTGCATATCCAAGAACTCGGTCAAACATATGTATACATGCACGAACATTGATCACACACACACTGGATCAGTCAGCACCTTGAATATACATGACCCGCATACCCAACTCCTTGGCCCCATACAAAATGTTGATCTAAGAACCTTGACAATTATTCACAGCCTGTATATCAAACTACCCAGACTAAAGCGCCTCTATATCCAAGAACTCGGTCCAACAAATGTATACATGCACGAACTTTGATCACACACACACTGGATCTGTCAGAACCTTGAATATACACGACCTCCATACCCAACTCCTTGGGCCCATACAAACTGTGGATCTAAGAATCTTAACTATTATACACAGCCTGTATATCGAACTACCCAGGCTTAAGCGCCTGTATATCCAAGAAGTCGGTACTACACATGTATACATGAACGAACTTTGATCACACACACACTGGATCTGTCAGAACCTTGAATATACATGACCTGCATACCCAACTCCTTGGCCCCATACAAACTGTGGATCTAAGAAACTTGACCATTATACACAGCCTGTATATCAAACTACCCAGACTAAAGCGCCTGTATCTCCAAGAACTCGGTCCAACACATGTATACATGCACGAACTTTGATCACACACACACTGGATCTGTCAGAGCCTTGAATATACATGACCTGTATACAAAACTCCTTGGCCCCATACAAACTGTGGATCTAAGAACCTTAACTATTATACACAGTCTGTATATCGAACTACCCAGGCTTAAGCGCCTGTATATCCAAGAACTCGGTACTACACATGTATACATGAACGAACATTGATCACACACACACTGGATCTGTCAGAACCTTGAATTCACATGACCTGCATACCCAACTCCTTGGCCCCATACAAACTGTGGATCTAAGAACCTTGACCATTATACACAGCCTGTATATCAAACTACCCAGACTAAAGCGCCTGTATATCCAAGAACTCGGTCCTACACATGTATACATGAACGAACTTTGATCACACACACACTGGATCTGTCAGAACCTTGAATATACATGACCTGCATACAAAACTCCTTGGCCCCATACAAACTGTGGATCTAAGAACCTTGACCATTATACACAGCCTGTATATCAAACTACCCAGACTAAAGCGCCTGTATCTCCAAGACCTGGGTCCAACACATGTATACATGCACGAACGTTGATCACACACACACTGGATCTGTCAGAGCCTTGAATATACACGACCTCCATACCCAACTCCTTGGTCCCATACAAACTGTGGATCTAAGAACCTTAACTATTATACACAGCCTGTATATCGAACTACCCAGGCTTAAGCGACTGTATATCCAAGAACTCGGTACTACACATGTATACATGAACGAACTTTGATCACACACACACTGGATCTGTCAGAACCTTGAATATACATGACCCGCAAACCCAACTCCTTGGTCCAATACAAACTGTGGATCTAAGAACCTTGACAATTATACGGAGCCTGTATATCAAACTACCCAGACTAAAGCGCCTGTATCTCCAAGACCTGGGTCCAACACATGTATACATGCACGAACTTTGATCACACACACACTGGATCTGTCAGAACCTTGAATATACATGACATGCATACAAAACTCCTTGGCCCCATACAAACTGTGGATCTAAGAACCTTGACCATTATACACAGCCTGTATATCAAACTACCCAGACTAAAGCGCCTGTATATCCAAGAACTCGGTCCAACACATGTATACATGCACGAACTTTGATCACACACACACTGGATCTGTCAGAACCTTGAATATACATGACATGCATACAAAACTCCTTGGCCCCATACAAACTGTGGATCTAAGAACCTTAACTATTATACACAGCCTGTATATCGAACTACCCAGGCTTAAGCGACTGTATATCCAAGAACTCGGTACTATACATGTATACATGCACGAACTTTGATCACACACACACTGGATCTGTCAGAACCTTGAATATACATGACCTGCATACCACAACTCCTTGGCCCCATACAAACTGTGGATCTGAAAACCTTGACCATTATACACAGCCTGTATATCAAAATATCCAGACTAACGCGCCTGTATATGCTATACCTCGGTTCTACACATTTATACATGAACGAACTTTGATCACACACACACTGGATCTGTCAAAAACGTGAATATACATGACCCGCATACCCAACTCCTTGGTCCCAATCAAACTGTGGATCTAAGGACCTTGACCATTATACACAGCCTGTATATCAAACTAACCAGGCTAAAGCGCCTGTATATCCATGAACTCGGTCCTACACATGTATACATGTACGAACTTTGATCACACACACACACTGGATCTGTCAGAACCTTGAATATACATGACCTGCATACAAAACTCTTTGGCCCCATACAAACTGTGGATCTAAGAACCTTGACCATTATACACAGCCTGTATATCAAACTACCCAGACAAAAACGCATGTATATCCAAGAACACGGTCCAACACATGTATACATGCACGAACTTTGATCACACACACACACACTGGATCTGTCAGAACCTTGAATATACATGAACAGCATACCCAACTCCTTGGTCCCATACAAACTGTGGATCTAAGAACCCTGACCATTATAGACAATCTGTACATCAAACTACCCTGACTAAATCGCCTGCATATCCAAGAACTCGGTCAAACATATGTATACATGCACGAACATTGATCACACACACACTGGATCAGTCAGCACCTTGAATATACATGACCCGCATACCCAACTCCTTGGCCCCATACAAAATGTTGATCTAAGAACCTTGACCATTATACACAGCCTGTATATCAAACTACCCAGACTAAATCGACTGTATATCCAAGAACTCGGTCCTACACATGTATACATGAACGAATATTGATCACACACACACTTGATCTGTCAGAACCTTGAATATACATGACCTGCATACAAAACTCCTTGGCCCCATACAAACTGTGGATCTAAGAACCTTGACCATTATACACAGCCTGTATATCAAACTACCCAGGCTTAAGCGCCTGTATATCCAAGAACTCGGTACTACACATGTATACATGAACGAACTTTGATCACACACACACTGGATCTGTCAGAACCTTGAATATACATGACCTCCATACCCAACTCCTTGGTCCCATACAAATTGTGGATCTAAGAACCTTAACTATTATACACAGCCTGTATATCGAACTACCCAGGCTTAAGCGCCTGTATATCCAAGAACTCGGTCCTACACATGTATACATGAACGAACTTTGATCACACACACACTGGATCTGTCAGAACCTTGAATATACATGACCCGCATACCCAACTTCTTCGTCCCATACAAACTTGGATCTAAGAACCTTGACAATTATTCACAGCCTGTATATCAAACTACCCAGACTAAAGCGCCTGTATATCCAAGAACTCGGTCCAACACATGTATACATGAACGAACTTTGATCACACACACACTGGATCTGTCAGAACCTTGAATATACATGACCTGCATACCCAACTCCTTGGTCCCATACAAACTGTGGATCTAAGAACCTTGACCATTATACACAGCCTGTATATCAAACTACCCAGACTAAAGCGCCTGTATCTCCAAGACCTGGGTCCAACACATGTATACATGCACGAACTTTGATCACACAAACACTGGATCTGTCAGAACCTTGAATATACATGACCTGCATACCCAACTCCTTGGCCCCATACAAACTGTGGATCTAAGATCCTTGACCATTATACACAGCCTCTATATCAAACTACCCAGACTAAAGCGCCTGTATCTCCAAGAACTCGGTCCAACACATGTATACATGCACGAACTTTGATCACACACACACTGGATCTGTCAGAACCTTGAATATACATGACCCGCATACCCAACTCCTTCGTCCCATACAAACTTGGATCTAAGAACCTTGACAATTATTCACAGCCTGTATATCAAACTACCCAGACTAAAGCGCCTGTATATCCAAGAACTCGGTCCAACAAATGTATACATGAACGAACTTTGATCACACACACACTGGATCTGTCAGAACCTTGAATATACACGACCTCCATACCCAACTCCTTGGTCCCATACAAACTGTGGATCTAAGAATCTTAACTATTATACACAGCCTGTATATCGAACTACCCAGGCTTAAGCGCCTGTATATCCAAGAAGTCGGTACTACACATGTATACATGAACGAACTTTGATCACACACACACTGGATCTGTCAGAACCTTGAATATACATGACCTGCATACCCAACTCCTTGGTCCCATACAAACTGTCGATCTAAGAACCTTGACAATTATACACAGCCTGTATATCAAACGACCCAGACTAAAGCGCCAGTATCTCCAAGAACTCGGTCCAACACATGTATACATGCACGAACTTTGATCACACACACACTGGATCTGTCAGAACCTTGAATATACATGACATGCATACAAAACTCCTTGGCCCCATACAAACTGTGGATCTAAGAACCTTGACCATTATACTCAGCCTGTATATCAAACTACCCAGACTAAAGCGCCTGTATATCCAAGAACTCGGTCCAACACATGTATACATGCACGAACTTTGATCACACACACACTGGATCTGTCAGAACCTTGAATATACATGACCTGGAAACCCAACTCCTTGGTCCAATACAAACTGTGGATCTAAGAACCTTGACCATTATACACAGCCTATATATCAAACTACCCAGGCTTAAGCGCCTGTATATCCAAGAACTCGGTCCTACACATTTATACATGCACGAACTTTGATCACACAAACACTGGATCTATCAGAACCTTGAATATACATGACCTCCATACCCAACTCCTTGGTCCCATGCAAACTGTGGATCTAAGAACCTTAACTATTATACACAGCCTGTATATCGAACTACCCAGTCCAAAGCGCCTGTATATCCAAGAACTCGGTCCTACACATGTATACATGAACGAACTTTGATCACACAAACACTGGATCTGTCAGAACCTTGAATATACATGACCAGCATACCCAACTCCTTGGTCCCATAGAAACTGTGGATCTAAGAACCTTGACCATTATACACAGCCTATATATCAAACTACCCAGTCCAAAGCGCCTGTGTATCCAAGAACTCGGTCCTACACATGTATAAATGCACGAACTTTGATCACACACACACTGGATCTGTCAGAACCTTGAATATACATGACCTCCATACCCAACTCCTTGGTCCCATACAAACTGTGGATCTAAGAACCTTAACTATTATACACAGTCTGTATATCGAACTACCCAGGCTTAAGCGCCTGTATATCCAAGAACTCGGTACTACACATGTATACATGAACGAACTTTGATCACACACACACTGGATCTGTCAGAACCTTGAATATACATGACCTGCATACCCAACTCCTTGGCCCCATACAAACTGTGGATCTAAGATCCTTGACCATTATACACAGCCTCTATATCAAACTACCCAGACTAAAGCACCTGTATCTCCAAGAACTCGGTCCAACACATGTATACATGAACGAACTTTGATCACACACACACTGGATCTGTCAGAACATTGAATATACATGACCCGCATACCAAACTCCTTGGTCCCATAAAAATTGTGGATCTAAGAACCCTGACCATTATAGACAATCTGTATATCAAACTACCCTGAGTAAATCGCCTGCATATCCAAGAACTCGGTCAAACATATGTATACATGCACGAACATTGATCACACACACACTGGATCAGTCAGAACCTTGAATATACATGACCCGCATACCCAACTCCTTGGCCCCATACAAACTGTTGATCTAAGAACCTTGACCATTATACACAGCCTGTATATCAAACTACCAAGACTAAATCGCCAGTATATCCAAGAACTCGGTCCAACACATGTATACATGAACGAACTTTGATCACACACACACTTGATCTGTCAGAACCTTGAATATACATGACCTGCATACAAATCTCCTTGGCCCCATACAAACTATGGATCTAAGAACCTTGACTATGATACACAGCCTGTATATCGAACTACCCAGGCTTAAGTACCTGTATATCCAAGAACTCGGTACTGCACATTTATACATGCTCAAACTTTGATCACACACACACTGGATCTGTCAGAACCTTGAATATACATGACCTCCATACCCAACTCCTTGGTCCCATACAAACTGTGGATCTAAGAACCTTGACCATTATACACAGCCTGTATATCGAACTACCCAGGCTTAAGCGCCTGTATATCCAAGAACTCGGTACTATACATGTATACATGAACGAACTTTGATCACACACACACTGGATCTGTCAGAACCTTGAATATACATGACCTGCATACCCAACTCCTTGGTCCCATACAAACTGTGGATTTAAAAACCTTTACCATTATACACAGCCTGTATATCAAACGACCCAGACTAAAGCGCCTGTATCTCCAAGAACTCGGTCCTACACATTATACATGCACGAACTTTGATCACACAGACACTGGATCTGTCAGAACCTTGAGTATACATGACATGCATACAAAACTCCTTGGCCCCATAAAAACTGTGGATCTAAGAACCTTGACCATTATACACAGCCTGTATATCAAACTACCCAGACTAAAGCTCCTGTATATCCAAGAACTCGGTCCAACACATGTATACATGCACTAACTTTGATCACATGCACACTGGATCGGTCAGAACCTTGAATATACATGACCCGCATACCCAACTCCTTGGTCCCATACAAACTGTGGATCTAAGAACCTTGACCATGATACACAACCTGTATATCAAACTACCCAGACAAAATCGCCTGTATATCTAAGAACTCGGTCCAACAGATGTATACATGCACGAACATTGATCACACAGACACTGAATCTGTCAGAACCTTGAATATACATGACCTGCATACCCTAATACTTGGCCCCATACAAACTGTGGATCTAAGAACCTTGACCATTATACACAGCCTGAATATCAAACTACCCAGACTAAAGCGCCTGTAACTCCAAGAACTCGGTCCTACACATGTATACATGCACGAACTTTGATCACACACACACACACTGGATCTGTCAGAACCTTGAATATACATGACCTGCATACAAAACTCCTTGGCCCCATACAAACTGTGGATCTAAGAACCTTGACCATTATACACAGCCTGTATATTAAATTACCCAGACTAAATCGATGGTATATCCAAGAACAGGGTCCAACACATGTATACATGCACGAACATTGATCACACACACACTGGATCTGTCAGAACATTGAATATACATGACCCGCATACCCATCTCCTTGGTCCCATACAAACTGTCGATCTAAGAACCTTGATCATTATACACAGCCTGTATATCAAACTACCCAGACTAAAGCTCCCTTATATCCAAGAACTCAGTCCAGCACATGTATACATGCACGAACTTTGATCACACACACACTGGATCGGTGAGAACCTTGCATATACATGACCCGCATACCCAACTCCTTGGTCCCATACAAACTGTGGATCTAAGAACCTTGACCATAATACACAGCCTGTATATCAAACTACCCAGACTAAAGCGCCTTTTTATCCAAGAACTCGGTTCTACACATGTATACATGGACGATCTTTGATCACATGCACACTGGATCTGTCAGAACCTTGAATATACATGATCCGCATACCCAACTCCTTGGTCTCATACAAACTGTGGATCTAAGAACTTTGACCATGATACACAACCTGTATATCAAATTACCCAGACTAAAGCGCCTGTATATCCAAGGTCATATATATTCAAGGTTCTGACAGATCCAGTGTGTGTGTGATCAAAGTTCATGCATGTATACATGTGTAAGACCGAGTTCTTGGATATACAGGCTCATTAGTCTGGGTAATTTTTAACAGGCTATGTATAATGGTCAAGGTTCTTAGATCCACAGTTTGTATGGGACCAAGGTGTTTTGTATGCAGGTCATGTTTATTCAAGGTTCTGACATATACGGTGTGTGTGTGATCAAAGTTCGTGCATGTGTACATGTGTAGGTCCGAGTTGTTGGATATACAGGCGCTTTAGTCTGGGTAATTTTAAATACAGGCTGTGTATAATGGTCAAGGTTCTTAGATCGACAGTTTGTATGGGACCAAGGTGTTTTGTATGCAGGTGACGTATATTTAAGGTTCTGACAGATCCAGTGTTTCTGTGATTAAAGTTTGTGCATATATACATGTGTAGGTCCGAGTTTTTAAATATACAGGTGCTTTAGTCTGGGTAGTTTGATATACAGGCTGTGTATAATGGTCAAGGTTCTTAGATCCTCAGTTTGTATGGGATCAAGGGGTTTTGTATGCAGGTCATGTATATTCAAGGTTCTGACAGATCCAGTGTCTGTGTTATCAAAGTTCGTGCATGTATACATGTGTAGGACCGAGTTCTTGGATATTCATGCACTTTAGCTTTGGTAGTTTGATATACAGGCTGTGTATAATGATCAAGGTTATTAGATCCACAGTTTGTATGGGACCAAGGAGTTTTGTATGCGGGTCATGTAAATTCAAGGTTCTGACAGATCCAGTGTGTGTGTGTGTGTGTGTTTGTGATCAAAGTTCGTGCATGTATACATGTGTAGGACCGAGTTCTTGGATATACAGACGCTTTAATCTGGGTAGTTTGATATACAGGCTGTGTATAATGATCAAGGATTTTAGATCCACAGTTTGTATGGGACCAAGGAGTTTTGTATGCGGGTCATGTATATTCAAGGTTCTGACAGATCCAGTGTGTGTGTGATCAAAGTTCGTGCATCTATACATGTGTAGGACCGAGTTTTTGGATATACAGGCGCTTTAGTCTGGATAGTTTGATATACAGGCTGTGTTTAATGGTAAAGGTTCTTAGATATACCGTTTGTATGGGACCAAGGAGTTTTGTATGCACGTCATGTATATCAAAGGTTCTGAAAGATCCAGTGCGTGTGTGATCAATGTTCGTGCATGTATACATGTGATGGACCGAGTTGTGGGATATACATGCGATTTAGTCTGGGTAGTTTGATATACAGGCTGTGTATAATGGTCAAGGTTCTTAGATCTACAGTTTGAATGGGACCAAGTAGTTTTGTACGCAGGTCATGTATATTCAAGGTTCTGACAGATCCAGTGTGTGTGTGATCAAAGTTCGTGCATGTATACATGTGTAGGACCGAGTTCTTTGATATACAGGCGCTATAGACTGGGTAGTTTGATATACAGGCTGTGTATAATGGTCAAGGTTCTTAGATCCACAGTTTGTATGGGACCAAGGAGTTTTGTATGCATGTCATGTATATTTAAGGTTATGACAGATCCAGTGTGTGAGTGATCAAAGTTCGTTCATGTGTACATGTGTAGGACCGGGTTCATGGATATACAGGTGCTTAATTTGAGTAGTTTGATATACAGGCTGTGTATAATGATCAAGGTTCTTAGATCCACAGTTTGTATGGGACCAAGGAGTTTTGTATGCAGGTCATGTATGTTCAAGGTTCTGACAGATCCAGTGTGTGTGTGATCAATGTTTGTGCATGTATACATGTGTAGGACCGAGTTCTTTGATATACAGGCGCTATAGACTGGGTAGTTTGATATACAGGCTGTGTATAATGGTCAAGGTTCTTAGATCCACAGTTTGTATGGGACCAAGGAGTTTTGTATGCATGTCATGTATATTTAAGGTTATGACAGATCCAGTGTGTGAGTGATCAAAGTTCGTTCATGTGTACATGTGTAGGACCGGGTTCATGGATATACAGGTGCTTAATTTGAGTAGTTTGATATACAGACTGTGTATAATGATCAAGGTTCTTAGATCCACAGTTTGTATGGGACCAAGGAGTTTTGTATGCAGGTCATGTATGTTCAAGGTTCTGACAGATCCAGTGTGTGTGTGATCAATGTTTGTGCATGTATACATGTGTAGGACCGAGTGTTTGGATATACAGGCGCTTTAGTTTTGGTAGTTTGATATACAGGCTGTGTATATTGGTCAAGGTTCTTAGATCCACAGTTTGTATGGGACCAAGGAGTTTTGTATGCAGGTCATGTATATTCAAAGTTCTGACAGATCCAGTTGTGTGTGATCAATGTTCGTGCATGTATACATGTGAACGATCGAATTTTCTTACATACAGGCGGTTTAGTCTCTGTAGCTTGATATAAAGGCTGTGTATAATGGTCAAGGTTCTTAGATCCACAGTTTGTATGGGACCAGGGAGTTTTGTATGCAGGTCATGTAAATTCAAGGTTCTGAGATATCCAGTGGGTGTGTGTGTGTGTGTGTGTGTGTGTGTGTGTGTGTGTGTGTGTGTGTGTGTGTGTGTGTGTGTGTGTGTGTGTGTGTGTGTGTGTGTGTGTGTGTGTGTGTGTGTGTGTGTGTGTGTGTGTGTGTGTGTGTGTGTGTGTGTGTGTGTGTGTGTGTGTGTGTGTGTGTGTGTGTGTGATCAATGTACTTGCATGTATACATGTGTAGGACAGTGTTCTTGGATATACAGGCACTTTACACTGGGTAGTTTGATATACAGGCTGTGTATAATGGTCAAGGTTTTTAGATCCACAGTTTGCATGGGACCAAGGAGTTTGGTATGCAGGTCATGTATATTCAATGTTCTGACAGATCCAGTGTGTGTGTGATCAAAGTTCGTGCATGTGTACATGTGTAGGACCGAGTTCTTGAATATACAGGGGCGTTAGTATGTGTAGTTTGATATACAGGCTGTGTATAATGATCAAGGTTCTAAGATTCACAGTTTGTATGGGACCAAGGAGTTTTGTATGCAGATCATGTATATTCAATGTTCAGACAGATCCAGTGTGTGTGATCAATGTTCGTGCATGTATACATGTGAAAGACCGAGTTTTTCTATATAAAGGCGCTTTAGTCTGGGTAGTTTGATATACAGGCTGTGTATAATGATCAAGGTTCTTAGATCCACAGTTTGTATGGGACCAAGGAGTTTTGTATGCAGGTCATGTATATTTAAGGTTCTGACAGATCCAGTGTGTGTATGATCAATATTTGTGCATGAATACATGTGTAGGACCGAGTTCTAGGTTATACAGGCGCTTTAGTCTGGGTAGTTTGATATACAGGCTGTGTATAATGGTCAAGGTTCTTAGATCCACAGTTTGTATGGGACCAGGGTGTTTTGTATGCAGGTCATGTATACTCAAGGTTCTGACAGATCCAGTGTGTGTGTGATCAAAGTTCCCGCATGTATACATGTGTAGGACCGAGTTCTTGGATATACAGGCGCTTCAGTCTGGGTAGTTTGATATACAGGCTGTGTATAATGGTCAAGGTTCTTAGATCCATAGTTTGTATTGGACCAAGGAGTTTTGTATGCAGGTTATGTATATTCAAGGTTTTGACGTATCCGGTGTGTGTGTGTGATCAAAGTTCGTGCATGTATACATGTATAGGACCGAGTTCTTTGATATACAGGCGCTTTAGACTGGGTAGTTTGATATACAGGCTGTGTATAATGGTCAAGGTTCTTACATCCACTGTTGGTATGGCACCAAGGAGTTTTGCATGCAGGTCATGTATGTTCTAGGTTCTGACAGATCCAGTGTGTGTGTGATCAAATTTCGTGCATGTATACATGTGTTGGACCGAGTTCCTGGATGTACGGGCGCTTTTGTCTGGGTTCTTTGGAATACGGGCTGTGTATAATGGTCAAGGTTCTTACATCCACTGTTGGTATGGCACCAAGGAGTTTTGCATGCAGGTCATGTATGTTCTAGGTTCTGACAGATCCAGTGTGTGTGTGATCAAATTTCGTGCATGTATACATGTGTTGGACCGAGTTCCTGGATGTACGGGCGCTTTTGTCTGGGTTCTTTGGAATACGGGCTGTTCATAGTGGTCAAGGTTCTTAGATCCACAGTTTGTATGGCACCAAGGAGTTTTGCATGCAGGTCATGTATGTTCTAGGTTCTGACAGATCCAGTTTGTGTGTGATGAATGTTTGCGCATGTATACATGTGTTGGACCGAGTTCTTGGATATAAAGGCGCTTTTGTCTTGGTTCTTTGGAATACAGACAGTGTATAGTGGTCAAGGTTCTTAGATCCACAGTTATTTGGCACCAAGCAGTTTTGCATGCAGGTCATGTATGTTCTAGGTTCTAACAGATCCAGTGTGTGTGTGATCAAAGTTCGCGCATGTATACTTAAATCACCAGGCTGACTTCAGCTTTGCCATTAAAAATGATATGGAATTATTCCTACTTATAGGAATATATTTTGTTATTTCTACAAGTGATTGCAATCGGTTTATATTTCCCTTTTTGTTAGATATAATATGAAATATCAACCGCGATTTTTTCTCTCTATAAAAGTTGATTTCAGTCAATACGATTATAGCCCGTGTACATTTATTCAAATGCAAATAAGATTAAAATATTTAATTCAATAATATTAACCCTTTTCAAAAAAATATCAGTGATGACAAACAATGATGAATGATATTAATAATGATAAAAATGATAAATAAAAATTATATTGCTTATCAATCTCAGAAAGTATTTCTATATCATAAAGCAGATGTTTTGGCATTAAAATACGTTTAAGAATGACTCTATGATTAAACATTTTCAGGACGATTATTTGGAGTTAAAACAAATTGAAAATTTCTATTAGCCTTTCAACATTGTTAACATCGCTAAATTACGCCTTGCTAACATCGTTAAATTACGACTGTAATACGTATTCTATGATAATAATCAATGATAAGTTATAGAATATCAAAGTTCACAATGTAACATACAGATGTGGTAAAATCGTCGGATAGATCTATTGCATTATACCATGGGTCAGAAATATATGTCCATACCAATATTGATTTTGATTATAGTTGGAATGGGAACATTTGCACTTGAGGATCATGGTAAGTTTTTATCATATGACTGTCTTAAAGATTTGCCTCTTAAGGCTGAAGCTAGCAGTCACCAACGCTCATAAAACTAGCAACGAGATTATATGAAATTCTAAGGGTTTGCAGACGAAAGAGCATTTTGAAAAAAAAAGTAACTTCCACGATGAGTTACAAGCAGATAAAAATCGCTCGCCTGAATTCGAAAACACTTGAAAGTGATTCTCATCACCAGCGCGTGATCGTTGCCAAAAAGATACATAATATCAGTACTAAGATTCGGATTGTGATTTTCAATATCTCGTTGACATCACCTCTCCATCTTTGAAGTGGGTTTGATTACCACTGCAGGTTAGAGACCCATACAGCTTTTTTCCCACCCAAACCAGGGGTGTAGGATCCAACCAGGTGGTGTTTCAGGTCTGAGGCAAAACTCAACGAATAAAATATTCCATCATATTTGGCCATCGGATCAAACCAACAAAAAACATGCAAGAGGATAGTGACGATAGGGAGAATATTGTCTATATCTTTTTGAAAAAAAGATTGAAGTACTAGATGAAACTTCTTTTTACTTAAATACGGATGTCATTTTTTGAACATTAATATAGCGTGTATTTGAAGGATGTTCACCCCGTATCCGGGCGATGTGCGCATAAAACGAGGATCATAAAGCCATCGAAAAAAGACTGTAGGAATTCTCAATCAAAACTTTTTTTTATTTTATTAAAGGCCGAACATTTTACAAACGCCCCCTTTTTTACCTGTACAGACTTCAAAACGATGCCGCCTGTTAATCAAGTTTGTAACAATAGCACCCAGTTTGATTGACTTGACCGTCCGAGCGTGATCTGGCCAGGTCCGTGGAATTCTGTTGACTAGCAAATAACATCATTATCTTTGATATCTTCCGCCACGTATTTTAAGGGGAAAATAAAAATTGTATTTTTAACATTTTTGAAATTGATTATGAAAATCAATCAGTTAGTAATTGAAGTTACACAATTTATATATATTTGAATTTGCATGACCTAAAAAAATCCACAAAGATGACCAGCTCCAAAACATATAAAAACCCCCAAACAACTAAGTGCTTTAAAGTATCAAAATTTAAAGGGTGCAAGTAAAAACAACCTGATTAATTTGATCAGGTACTTAAGCGAGCCTTAAATGTTTCGAGGCTCGGGGATGTAGCGATGTCAGTGGGCAGAGCACTCCAGTCCCTGATGGTACGAGGGTAGAATGATTCCTTCATTACTTCTGTATTACTCGATGGTATTTGGAAAGAATGTACTCCCATGTTTCGGCCAAGTCTTGATGGTGTCACTAGTTTGTCAGATGTTTCGATTTTCCCTAGTCCGTTTTTGATCTTGTACATGAGAGTCAGCCTGGCTCGCTTTCTCCTCTCCTCCAGAGTTTGCCAGTCTAGGGAATGAATCATGTCTGTTACCGATAAGGTGTTGTGATATCGGTTGGTCACGTAACATGGCTGTCTTCACATTGATTTCCAGATTCTCATTGATCGCATGCTTGTCTTATACAATAATTTGTTAAAGTTAACTTCATTAAACAATATCAAGTGACAAACACAATGTACTGAGGTATATTTTTAAAACAGAATTAATTTAATGCATTTATTCATTTGTGCTTTACACACGTGTGTTTAGAGAAAATTCGGACGACACAGACATCGATGTAGAACGTACAGTTCAACTGTTAGAATGGATTCATTTCTGTATAAAATCGCTTCATATAGACATTAAGAATAATAAGATATTCCGACTGAGATAAATTCTGACTTAAGTTTTATTTCCTGTGTATTAATTTGCTTCCTGTGTATAGAGATTAGCAGCGTTCACGACCGCAGGTAGACTGCAGGCCCCGGGGGCTTTCACACCTCTAAAAGTTAAGCCCCGCCCTCACCTGAGATTTACCACCCTTTAAAAATGTTCGGCTTTTAGAGATAAAAAGTGTAAATGTCAACAATCCCATACCCTTAACACGAATTTTATACAATCATATTCTTTTTGATAAAGATAATAAGAATTTTTAAATTAATTATAAAAAATTGTAAAAGAGGTACAACCATATATTATATTCACCATATCTCACTATATCATTTGAAAAAAAGGAATACATTTCAGTTGAATTAATTATCTGCCTTATGAAGCGCCTCAGACTTTTCCAAGCTGCTTTTTATAAGATACCAACCAAACGCTATATACCATTTGATTGTACCAAAGATTACAATGATTCATGACTGCATTTTGGTAAAGTACATTGTATATAACCGTCTTGTCTGGTTTTTATCAATGCATACAATTTGATTATGACGCATAGTACATGTATTTCAAATTTCAAATTGGTTGATCAGACCACAGTATTTGTAAATACTTTTTGTATTCTTAATTGCTTTGCAAGATCATACATATCCGTATCCATAAGACCTTTACTGATCTCGAGGGTTTCAATCATCCCGCTGGTTATAATTTGTCTGTGTTTGTCTTAAAAATCATGAAACATCAATTAAATTTCCATTCAAGTATTTCCGTACTTTAAATTTTCCCAATTTAGTCAGGGGTTTCTAAGGATTAAGCGATTGTTATAAATGGATGATAATGTAGCGTGTACGGGTTACTGTTATATCATAAATAGATGTAGTAGCTATCAGCTATTAGCTTAAGCCATCTTAAAACAAAATAAACATTCTCATGACTTTTCCAGAGCTATGCTAAATAAAGAATGGAGAAGAAAATCTTTTCAACAGTCCATTACTTTAATTAGACATTATAGGTCTTTAATATTCTGATTAAACAGTCACTACCATCTAAAAGTTTCAATATTATGATCACTGTTCAAGTATTTTACAAATTTTACTTTTAAATGCCTGCGGTTGCATATTTTGTTCTGTTGTTTTTCAAAAGATTGTTCCAATCTGACAGTCTGCGCTCCCAAATACTTATATTTTGCTGGAGATCATTGCATGTAAGTTTTGAACAATTTGTAACATGCAACTAAATCTAAGTAAAATGCATGCATTATGATATTGATCAAGAATTGTAGTAGTAAATGTTTAAATTTTAATTATTGATCATGTATGCATGTTTTTATCTTTCAGCTACTTCACAGCATGGAAAGGGTGCATGGATGTCGTTATACATTGGTGTAAGAATGTTCAACAACTTGAGAAAATGTTTGCTATTGTACAGGAACGCAAAGCTGCTGCTTGTAAAAAAAATAATTGACACAAACTTGGATCGTTAACTATAGCGAGTGTAACTTGAATAGTAATTGATATTTCAGTATATGTGAAATTAAAAGGTCGTAGAAAAAAGACATTTTGAATTATTTTTTATTTAAAAAAAGAAAAAAACACCAAAATCCAATTTGTGTACAAGCAATACTTATAAAAAGATTTACATCTTACTCCCGAATAAAACAATTATATTAGAGTGAAAAATATTTTATTTTTAACATTACTTTCACAAGGATGAATTTTTCTAACAAATGAAAGAAAAACACGAAATAAATACTCTTTTCTAGGCAATAGGTATTCTATAAAAATTTACGGTTAAATGAGAAAATATGCTAACAAATAAGCAAATCCAGATGAAATAAACCGAATATATTTTTAAATCTTGTTGCTGAATATCCAAAAGTCATTGAGTACTATCCGTACTTGTTGGTGAATTTGTTCAAGGTTGATGACATTTTCCAAATTACGCCAATTGTTTATTCATTATAATGGTTTTCAGCTTCAAGACTTGTAATTTAGTCATGTTCTTTTTAAAATCAATTACATAAATGTATCTTAATTATATCAAAAAAAACATTCTCCATTGTAAATCTACAGTGTCAAAAGAAATGAAATCCACAAACAACAATATACTGTTGTACTAGACAAAACCATACATAAAATCATCATTTAAAAATAATGAACAAACACATAATGTCATATAATAAAGGCATTAGAATGATTGGGTGCAGGAATAATCGCGATCGGTTGCTTTCATATCACGTTATTTTTATAGACGTATAATTTTATTTAACCCATCAAAACAAATACATATCATACATCTAAAAATAAGAGTCCCCTGTTTAAAGATAAACACGATCTTGAACTGGATGTGATCACCTTAGTCAAAATAAACATAATCATATTTTTGGAGAAAATTTGTTGTGAGACATGAACCTAGCTAAACGTTAGGTATCAGTTTTTTCATAGATATAACGGAATGAAGATTATTTTGAAAATCACTGCAAGAAAAAAATTGCTACAGTCAGCAATGCCATGGTATAATAAAAGGTGATGATTGAATAAAACAAATGTTGGTCGAGAATTAATGTGTATCTAGCACAACAGGAAAGAAAGGAAGCATTTAAATGAAAATTAATGTTGCTTTGCAATAGCAATTTTTATTAAATTCCTAACAATAAACAGTGGATTTAGACTTTAGATAGTACTACTTTAATTTTATATTGGCAAATTTTCATATATTCCTGTCATTCTAAGATAAAAATTGGAGTAAAACAAACAGTACTTCGTTCTAAAGGCTAACAATATGGGTTAATAGACGTAATAAAATATTCTACAAAAACTTCAATGCAATGTCATCAAAGTGATCATATTCATCACACTTGTACCGATTGTTTTCAGCGTTTGTGTTCCATTTTTCTTCATCTTTGAATCTTCTATCACTAGTTTCAATGGATTCACATTTCCTCGTTTCCATGTATTTTTCACCATTTCTCTAAAATTATAAAAGTATATACGTACACATATTTATCTGAAAATAAAGTTATGTGAAAACTCCCCTATAGTTGCCTTAAAATTTGAGAAATAATTGAATGCAAAAGACAAGCGAGATGTTAATGTCCCTTTTCTGAAAAATGATCAGTTATTCGAAAATTTGCTTATATTGGTTATACATTAATATACTCTCAAATGAAACGTCCGTCGATAAAAGAGTCATGTAGTTTTATATGTACTGAATACAAAGTGGTATGATGATTTATTATGAACCCATCAATTTTCGTTTCTTGATATTGTTAGTTCAACAGAGTGTGATCCGATTTTCCGCATCACAACACTGTGGATTTCCTAATCCACATAACCCCCCCCTAATAAAACCGGTGAAGTAGTACACAATAAACAACCTTTGTTGTTAGGTGTGGTTTAAAACATATTTTTTAAAGATAGTTTAATTCTAAAGGTAAACGTAATACAACTGATTTCAATGGAAGGTTGATTTATCATTATAGTAACTTTATCAACCCCTTTGGATCAAGTAACTGTCATGATAATAACAGGATTATATATATATATATATATATATATATATATATATATATATATATATATATATATATATTATATGCGTGTGTGATTTTAAAAGAGTAAATATCCAGAATAAAATCACAATTCGACTGAATTGTTATTTTATTCTGGATATTTACTCTTTTAAAATCATTCTAAAATTGTACCGGTTTTTTTTATTGGAAAATTATATAAATACATATGGCTTACGACACGAACAATTGATATTGTCAAATTTTCGGGACAAGCAGTCCCTTCTTCAGGACAGAAGAAAAAAATTACATGGGTAGAAACAAAGAAAACAAAATACAGCACTACAATTAACACTACTAAAGAAACTATAAACAGAACATCGACTACATTTTAAACAATTTTAAACAGTTTTGATTCACAGTGTTCTAGAAGGTGTTGGCAAAATGGCTGATCGCCATATATATATATATATATATATATATATATATATATATATATATATATATATATATATTACCTCATCAGTCCTACCCATGGCACCATGTATAGTTTGGCTCAATAGTTGTATGGTGTTAAATATTTCATCGTCGGTGGTCATCAAATTATTCCGCATGCTTCCTTCAGAAAAAAGAGGTTTTGGATGACGTCTTGACAAACTCTTATAACGGTAATCAACAAATAAATAATTACAACATATTATAGCGATTATAACAAGAAAATAGAAACTTTGACAATTTTTACATTACCTTTCGTTAAGTAAGGATTTTCCGCCTTCGTTCGAAATATCATCCCAAAAAAGTCTTTTATCGTTTTACTAATGTAAAACTTTATACCAATTTTGTTGAATTCATCACTGAGAGTGGCTTTGACGTGAGAAATGCTGTTATTTAAAATGGCTGCAAATATTGTTATTAAAGTCATGATAACACAAAACATGTACATAATATAAAAGAATTCGGCAAAAGTCGGAACTGCAGAGACCATAGACCTAAGGTTGTTCTTTCCTATAAAACTGTTGGCCAATGTTCCACATGTACTGAGAAGGTCTCGATAGTCCCGAAGTTGAACTCCAAACAGAAGCGTTCCAAGTATCGCAAACATTACATAGATAATGAGAAAAATTAATCCAAATCCGCCTATGTCGCTACCTGCATTGACTACGACCGATATAATCTGGGTAAATCTTTTATTGTATCCAAGGATGTTCAGAAGTTGAAGTGTTGAGAGAAAAACAAGAGTTGCAAATACGGCATTGAAAATGTTGTCCCAGATTATGATGTGGTTAAAATTGATAAACTTATCTTCTTGTGTTAATAATTTCTCGTAAAATAATTGCATCGCTTTCTTTGCGAACGTTGTTCTGACAATATACACAGCTACACAGATGTAGCCTAGGAAAACATTCAATATAATTACCCAACTCCATGGTTGCAAAAAGAAAGAACCACCTCGGATCTTAATTCTGAAAATAACTTGTACAGTTGTCACCAGCATGTATAAAATTGAAGTCGTATAGCAAAAAATCATAAAATTACCAACCCTGTCTGAGTTGAGAATTGGCCGAAATGCCTGTATTTCAGTCCATTTCGTTATACCACCTGTCTCCAAAAACTCCGTTAAATAAATGGCGTGAACAAACAGATTGCTATTTGCATTAAACAAGGTAAACTCTAGAAAAATGGCGCGAGTGTGCCGATCTATCCAATTTTGATCAATTATATCCTTGATAAGTAGTTGTCCTTTGTCTTTATCTTTTGTGAAGCGTATGATGTACCCTCCCCCATCATATGTTCCGTACTCTCCCGTTTTCGGAGTTCCCCATATGATATCTGCATTTGTGTATTTCCAAGCGCCTGCAGTAAATCGATTTTCTTGGTTTGTAAAAACTGCACATTTTGAATCATAGGGTTTCCATTTTTCACAATATTTAGCCGTATCTGCATATTCATTTTCATATCCATGTATACATGGGTATGGCCATGTTATTTTCTTTACAGAACAGTATTCTACAATAGAAATACGTTTGTTTAACAAAATGGGTATACACACAACAGATGCATTTTACACCTTTTACGGAAATGGCATATCTTTACATGCAAGTAACATTTGCATAATTTAAATGTTGACATGATCCACCTTAATTGAATTTTCTGTGAATTTTAGGTTTTATTAGATATGCATACCTGAAGGTACAGTTCGTAACTGCCGTAGTTGGGCAGGTCCAACCCGGACACTCGCGTCGTCTCTAAACATCTGCTTATCTTTTTCGCTTAAGGTTCGGTTTGCATAGTTAGTTTCCGGATACATTGTAGGAACAAAAGTGTTGTTCAGCCAGGCAATGAAATCCTCAATTTTATTTATCTGTAAAAGAAATTGACAAAATGTTTAACAAATTTCAAAGTGGAGTCTAAGCAGAATTTTAAAATTCACCATCAATAAATAGTTTTAAAAAAAAGACCTTTACCGATGAAAATCCTTCTTTTCTATAGCCACTAGAATCAAGATAGTTCTCGATATTGGATTTATAGTTAAACGATCTAACATCCCTCTCCAGATAACTTATGGAGTACAGCGCAGAGAGATATATGGCAAATATGACTAATTTTGTTAGTGCCTTCTTAGCTCTTTTTTCTTGTTGCCTCTTCGCTCTCTTTCTGTCAATATCCTCTTGAGTCAATTGGATTGTATTTTTAAGAATGCTGCTTGCAAATGCTAAAACATAAAATGTACTAGTAATAAGCAATTAAAAAAAATACTTGAACTGTCTTCAAAATATAGATACAAATAGTTTATATACTTAACCAAATAATTTTATTAAGAAGATTCGTTTTAAATATTTACCTGAAAATTGTTGTGTCAATGAATGTTTAAAGTTCTGTGAAAGTTCTTTTAGATGGTCTAAATCAATATCTGCAGACATGTCGTATATTATGGATTTGAAAACCGTTGCAAACAAAACTGCTACGAAACAGACCTGTCAAAGTAGATCATAAGTACAGTAACATTTCTTTTTACACTTTCCGCCTTTCTGAAGGATACTGCATGGAAACTGAATTAAAATAGTACAAGGTGTTAGTTAAAATATGAATAAAATTATAAAAATAACTAGACAGGATCTCGTTGCGAGCAACGAGTGGGTCTTCCGTTTGATTATGAATTAATGACAGAGTTAAATTAATATGTTGACATTATTTTAAATCTTAAATTCAATAGATTCATCTAATTAGCTAAAACCATTTCAAATACAACGATTTTATAATAATCCAAAAATCTAATGAAACGCCTTAACTAAAAGCCCGAATGATTTTATGTACGACTTAACAAAACCCGGAAATGTAAAGGACGACCTAATTATAAGGTACGAATTAACAATTTTCCGAATCAGATTTAGTACGAATTGGTATATTAATTTTCTTTTAGGCTGATTTTAAGACCTGCATTGCAAAATTAAGATTTCCGGAAAAGGTCATTTTTAAACTGCAAAATCTCTGCAATGCATAGTCCGATTTTAAAACGGTTTTCAGTTTTGTATTTAGCACATAAATGTCTACAGAATGAATGTGTTTCAAAATTCCAAAAATCGAAATTTTGGAATCACTTCCGGTGACGACCGGAAGTGACGGACGACCTGTTCATATTAAAATTGGATACGTTTAAATTATATTTTGATGAAAAAAAATCCCAATCTTTTAATTTGAAAAATTTTTAAAACGCAATTTTTCGAAAAATGCCGTTTGCGTGGACCGGAAGTGACGGACGATCATGTTTGTACCTGATGGCATCTAAGAATTCAAAAATCTATCATTCCTGAAATTTTCAATGTTCTATCCTTAATCATTTTTGAGAAAAAGGTAGGACAAAATCACTTTTTAAAAAAAGATAAACGAATATATCGGCCGACCGGAAGTGATTTCATCAACGAAAATGTACTTGTTAAAAGATCTTGATATTCTTTATTACCTGTCAAAATTTCATAAAAATCCGTTGTACCATGTCTGAGATATTTGAGTTTAAAGAAAAATGTTAAGAAAAAAAAGAATAATAATAATAGTGAAAAATAGAGAAAAAGAAACCTAACGAAAACAATAGGGTCTTCCGTTGAAACGGAAGACCCTAAATATGAAACTTCAGATTAAAATTATGAAAGATAGTAGAGTTATGTAGATGAAAATCAGGTAAGCTAAATTACTTCACCCTAGATTTAATGATAGATGGATATCATATTGATATGTTCTTACCTTTATTGGATCAACAAGTGTAACTGACTCTAAAAACGATAAGATAAAGGAGGACATCCACTCTTCAGACTCGGAACTCCCCCATTCCATGCTATAGAGCAAGAGGAAAAATGCAGAGACAAAAACAATGATCGTTAACATTGCCCATGCCACATAAACAATCCAAAACGGAAGTAATGTTTTATGTTCCTTGATATATGTTTCAGGAATAGCAAATACATCTTCATCATTTTTCTCTTTTTTATCAAGTTGACTTTTAACATTTAAAGATGTTTTCCTCAATTGTCTGTTTCGAAAAAGAACTGTGATAAATGATATTGGAAAAGTAGTTATTACGATTCCAGTTATGGAAACAAATAAGGTCGTGGGAGATATTCTAAAGACTCCAATTTGAGCAAAAGTGTTAGCAGCCTCTTCGTTTGATTTGTAGAACATAGCATTGGAAATCATACTCAAATAGAGCAAGGCCATCAAACATGACAGTCGTTGTACCCTCGTAAATCTACTTCTCTGGGGTCGTAAGAGGAGAGACAACCAAAGATGGTGCTCAGTAACATTTATCTGTGCTTGTTGGGCAAGTAGCGTTTTAAAGGTTGTCAACGATTCAATTGTTGACACTGGGAGTAGGCGTTCTATCTGTCCATCCTCTTGGGTTAAGGATAGCCAAGTGTTACACAAAAACACAACCCTAGTAAAGGTAGTTCGAGTTTAAATTCAATAAATATCATAAATAAATATGGAATTTCAAAACAACAGTAATTTTCGATTAGTTTACAATAATCAAAGCTGATATATCATGATGGGATTTAATCATATCATACCGTGTATTTGTTTTGATGTCAGTTATTTCTATTTTATTGAGATACCAGTCTTGTAGAGATCCTTCTCCTGAACTGTCATGCCATATTCTGATGTACTCAAGGTCACCTAAACTATGTTGTGTGCCGAACACAAACGTTACAATACTGCCAGAAGACAACCCCTGGAAGTGTAATTATCAAATCAGTGATTTGGAAGCAAGGATTTGATTCAAACTCTAATTGTTCTTTGTTAAATTACGCTGAAATATAAATGTTATCTTCGCTTTACAACAAAAGCATCACCCTACCTTTCGAACACCCCCATGCAAAGAGCGTGTCCGAGAATCATCTTCTGAACCACTCAATACAAAATAAATGTTAGAAGTTGTTCCTGCGTGTCGTCGAAGCCCCGTGAAAACGGTAATTTTGTAAAAGTAATTGTCATCTCCGTCATGATCAGACAGAAAAGAGATTGACCACTACAAAACAGTTGATGAATTGTTAACGTGAAATTATATGAAATACAGCAACATACATTTTCTGTTTCTGTGGTTACACAGAGTTACATCGTTTCAAAACAATCCCTTCTTATATCTACCATTTGAAATACAGGTAAGGGGAAAAATAAGAATAAATATTTTTAAAAATTCACTTCTTGGCAGAAACAAAGATATATAACCACTTGCATGAATGTTGAATATTATTACTACATTCACCTATAATACGTCCAATGTTTTTGTTTCTACCACATTTTGCTCAGTTTTTCGATAATCATCAATACATTAGTGTCAAAACTACATTTATTCACTAGAACGAAAAAAATGTTCAGTTTTTCTGTTTTAAAAAGTCAATGAGGATTTTGCATGATAAGTACCCTGCTGATAATGTTAAAATTGTGCGAGAAGCTCCGAAAATTTCTGAACGAATAAAATATGTCAGAATTTTTTAAATTATAAATCCTCGTAAGAAATTCATTTTTATTTATGAATTTCTTTGGGTGTAATGAAGAAACCCCTGAAAGAAGAAATCTTTGAATTTTTGTAATTTTTTGATTTCAATGTTTTTGCTGACACACTTACAGGTATGGGTATTTATAAAGAAAATCAACAAAAAGTTATGGAAACAATAACCAGGGACACGTTATAGAAAGTCAATGCAATTGATAATAACATTTTCTGATTCTTGTTAAGATAATACATTAATAAAAACACGTTATATACTAGCTTTTTGTAATATCTGGCGTAATAAAACGAATTGTTCTACTTACATGTGCATTAGAGACTTAGTTATTAATGTTATTGTTAACTCGATAATATTTTTCAAGAACGTAAAAATAGAATATTAATTGCCAATTTAGCTGTTTAATTTATAACATATATATTCTTATCTTACCCTGTCTATATCTTTCCTATCTTCTCGACGCAAGAGCACAACTAACACAATGTAAATGACGAATAACGCAATTAGGACTCCATACACGGAGGCATTTTTCACATCAAATTTGCCCCAAACATGATACAGATCTATTAAATTTGGTGAAATGTTAAAAGTTGCTGAAAAAATGTGTCCTGTGCAACGACAGATTGTGTCATCAATTGTGGTCATTGGTAAGACCTAAAATATTAATCAAAACAGTTAAACAAAGATATACAATATTTTTAATGCCACAAGTTGACTGCATACAGTTTATTTATCAGTCTTAGATGTTAAAAAACGTTTTTTGTGTATTATTTCTGGTGAGATCTCATGAACATGTGTTATGCGAAATGTCAACAAATCATAATTAGTAAAATATTTTTTTGATTCAATAATCAAATGACCTATAACACATTTCTTAAATGTTTCGATTTTAAAGTAATGGAATGCTCGTAAAAATTTTATACAACAATATATTAATTAACAATGGATGCCCTGACAATGTCAATTATTTATTCTATACGAAAGGCTGCTGGAGCGGTGAACACAAAGTAACGAAAGTAACAAATACATGCAGCTGTCAGATATCAAGTTTTGTTAAATGAACCGCTCAATATAACACTGAGCCACAGATAAATAATACTCAGTATACCACAGATGACGTCCATTATGTACTAAACTTAATATGCTATGTCATATAATTTTACATGTATATTCATTACACTTGACATCCCAAATGAATCTAATATTCAAATGAGAAAACGGCAATTCTTCTTACATATTATGAATGGGTTCGCACGTCGTTTAAGATATATGCATTACGTATCTATTCATAGTTGTTTTGATCTTAAACGCAGAAAAACGGTTTATGAATCGGTTTTTGCTGTTGCCCACTCCCTCCCCTCCCATGAAAATAGAAACCAAACAAATAAAGACGTTCAAAATCGCTCGATTTGATTAAAAACTTGCATTTTGGGGTTTTAAGAATATCTTACTTGACAGTTTTCTGAATCCCACGTGTTCGAATCCTGAATCCATGATCTACATGCTGTGGTTATGATCTGTAGTGTGAAATTGGCTCCAACTGGGTCAAAATATGGTATACTTTTGTTGTCAGATGCACATTGAGATTCGTTGTATCGATGTTTATTTGGAAGCATAAATGGTGTCATCTTTTTCGTCAAGTCAACTTTACAAAGATAGTAAAAGAACTGTTAGTACATTTTTTTCAAAATTATTTTGAATAACCGTTCTTAAACTATATAATCTAAGTGTAATCAAATCATAATTTCGCTAAAGGCCATACACGACTGATACCTTCGATGGGTTTGATGCCAAGGTAACATATTCCACTGGGACACACGTCAGCCGGAACAAACATTTTGTATCCGAGTTCAGAGTCCCAGTTTCTGACAGAGGTTTCCAATCTATAATGAACTTTTTTCTTCACTGATGATGTTGTTGGAAAAGATTCCGGCGATACGTATATCCAGTACATTGTTCTGTTTTCAATATTGTTGATATCCAAATCCTCAGGTTTTAAATAAATTAAAATTGCATCATCGTCGTTTTGGACGTCAAAATAAAAGTGCGTTATCTTTTCGTCCAAATACTGGCTATACAAAGGAGTGAATTTATAAGGTATTCTAATTCCTTTGTTTGTCAGTTTCACATCTACAAGGGTTCCATTTCCAAAATTTGACACGATTACGTCAGTGGTCAGGCTACTAGCATTGTTACTGTATATCAACGGATTCTTTCCAAACACAGTGATCTGAAACATTTATTTTACATTACTAGTACTATTAATGTATATTGTATGCATTCTTTAACAACATTTACATTGCTGTATGATGTTTTTATTTTCTTACATTCATTTATAACTATTTCACGTTTTATAAAATGATTTTTATTTGCATAACTAAAGAATAACCATAAACTCCTCATATAATTCAAATTTCATTATTTATCCTCTTTCAAACAGTTTGTAATAACATCCATATCTATCACAGATTACTTTTGATATTGTAAAATTTAACGAATTTGGATTATTGGATTAGGCTGTTAGTTTTCTACGTGTAAATCTTTTCGCTTTTGGGTATGCGAAAACATAAAATCATTCAAAAGTTTGAATTCTTAGTTTATTTCATTAGGCAAACATTTATCGATTCAATTTCCATCGGCAGATCTAAGTAAATCTACATGTATGCAACATCAATTGTTTGAGGTTTAATACATTCCATTGAAATTAAGTGAGTCAAATTCAACAATGTTTGATTAAAGGCCTTATCATAATTCAACATTCGATGCTTGACCAAGAAGATAGAAAGACTGACTAATACGTTTGGCTACATTAAACATTCTTTTTCTAGGAAAACAATACCTTGACGTCGATAACGGAGTTAGGAGAAGTGCTATTTATATCTACAACAAATCCTTGATAATTCATCTTTCCCGCTTTCTCTGCGTTGAAAATTTCGATTGTAATCTTTTTCATTAAGACTTTGAGATATTGCTGATGAAACTCCATTTGTTCTCCTAATACCATCGTGGACATAACAACCGACTGAACCCTCATTATCAGGTACTGCAGTCTAAGGAAGTATATTTCTGCCTGTGAAACCGAAAACATGAATTATAGAAATATTGAAACTATATTTCATTTTTAAAATTTCTTTCATAGGTTTACATTCTCAAAGAATATCAACAATACCTCAATGAACATACCAATTTGATACTTCTAAATGTAAAGAAATATGGGGATTATTCTAAGTGTATCAAATATTATCTTTTTACGATAACTTATTTCTTCTCATGTCGAATGGTACAAATTTGTAAAACGCTGAAAGTATGACACTTATGTTTCATGTATTCTCAAAACTCTTCTTGCAAATGGCGTGGATTGTTAATGTAATGTATGGAAAACAAGATGAAATATTAAATTACATGTTCTTCCAAGTTCTAAAGTAAATGACATATACATGTTAGCTCATTTATTCATACCAGCATCCCCTGGGTTTCGTCGCAGTAAAACTTAACTACAAGCAAAGTAATTAACTTTTTATATATCCCTCAGAATGGTATAGGACACCTGTCGATAATAACGTGGATAACAGTCCTTCTACTGGGTTTTTTGTCTTTCCCTCTTTCTTTTGCTTTCTAGATGATACATTATTGACAGTTTTCGGAAAATGTATTTTGCTTCTAACTGATGTTCTTAATGAATTCATATATCCATAAATAACTGAATTTTCTATGCATTAAATCAGCGTTCCGCATATTGTTAAGCCAACGTATTAGGACATTTTTACACATTTACACTTTTATTATAAATAATATAGCATTATAACTTACAATTTTCTTCTGTTTTTCTTGTGTTTTATTCTCATGCTCATACAATTCCAAGAGACGTTGACTCTTTTCTTTTATTTCGCTGAGGTCCTGGTCTGTTAAAATCCTTTGTATCAAATTATGCTGCTGATCGGATCGAAATTTTTTAGTTCTAAGTTCAGCCTCTATTGTCTCCAAACATACATAACTGTAATCCTTCGGTTTTATTGGAAGCATCACATCCACAATCACATTTACAATTCGCATAATATCTGCATAGAAAACTGCATTTAATTGTAATAAAACAAAATGAGTAGCTTACATATGTATAAATACCTGTGTGTATGTGTTGCAATGACAGGTAAAAAAGGTATCTAACATGTCTTGGGCCATGGTAAATTATATGTATGTTTAATGTTACTTAATTCTTCACAGGGTTACATTCCTTTTGACAAAAATAATCCCATCCTGTAAAGACTTGAAACAATTACCAGATTTTTGGTTTTATAAATGAGATAAAGAGGAGTTATGTGTTGTCTTCCCGATGACTTAAAAATTAATTCATAAAAAAATAAATTTTCAGTATTGACGTCATACAACTCCTTCAAACTGTTTATGTTAAAATATTTACAGATAACGTACAACTTACTGAATAGATATAACATCAAGTTGATTTTGGTTTTTAAGTTTTTGGGTTTTTGTTTTGTTTTGCAAAGTAAACTATCAATATATTTCAATGATATTATAACAGTATCCCTTGAAGTGTAACATTAATGTATGGATTTATTGATGGCCTTAACATGTTTCAAATGAAATTTTGCTAATAAAAAATAAACAAATAGTCAATATGTATATCCTTACGTTTCATAATTTCTTCAATTGGCTCGATGTAGTCGTTTGGTAATGGCTTCATGGTTTCATCCACTCGGATTGTAAAGCACTCGGTCATACTCTCAACAAGTTCTATCAAATTGTTTTCCTTCAATTTCAAGCATCATTATTAAAAATCAGATCACGGTACACAATACGATAGTTGAAATGTGCATATATTCATTGTACATGTATCTAAAAAAAATGGAATACTCACCAACATATCCAGGGAAATATAGGATGGCTCTCTAACCAGTGCACCAATGGAGCTAAATATCTGTTGTATATCTATCAGACTAAATTTTATGTAGTTTTCCTTCGTACAACTTCCACTATCTTCAGTTAAGACTTCAATCATATGAGAAATTATCTAATAAAACAACATACATGTTTTTTTTAATTTACATTATCATAAAATGATTTCTTGAATTTATTGATCAGAATTATTATGAAATGATTTCTTTAATTCATTGCACATGGCTCCTTTGAAGTTGAGCTTTTATTCTAAACAAATTTTAAGAATAAATCAAGGCAAAATTTTTTGCACAGTAATTTTACTATGCTATCCGTCATTCATGCTTTCCTTTCCGATTAAATGAACCATATATTTGTAAAATGTAACAACTGTATTGCGGTTATACAATACCCCTAAAACCAGAACGACCGATTTTGTGATAAAAGATCAACTGGTAGATTCGTTTAATGTTTCTTATACTCGTAGATATCACGTATTTTGCTATTTTGTAGATACAAATTTATACCATGTTATAACAGTTGTATGTTTTGTATAGTTTTTCTATTTTAATGGTGAAGACCTCGTAAGTTATTAGAACTTGTGTCCTAAACATTTGTATATGCATGTTATATATTACAATAAAATATGTTCAAATCAAAAGAAATAATCTGAGAAGTGTTGAACCGCTATTCATAGCAAATGGTATTATTATTTCATAACGTACTTCTAATACTTCATTTTTGAATACACTTTATAAAGTGAACATTGTGATTGCTTTAGTAACGTTTAAGCATCATAGCGAATATCATTTTAGACAAAAACTTTCATCGAAGCAAATGTAATTCAGTACAAAAAGAATACAATACTATCAACAGTCTCGTTTGAAGTAATCTTTTCTTAAGTTCTATGGTCGATACAACGACCTTTTCAGCAAATACAATCTTCGATTGGGTCGCATGCTGACTAACGTTTTTCTTACTAATTGTTAGACCATAATTAATCACCAAATTGTCCACGGACTTTTCCATTTTTCCCGATTACGACAAAGAGCACACGGCGGGTGTGACCGGTCAGCAGAGGATACTCACTCTTCCATGGCACCTGATCCTACCTCTATCTTTTTTATGAGGTCCGTGTTTGCTCTCCTCCTGTTTTGTAATTTTTCTCTGGACTTTTGAATTTGAACACTGTTCGTCATCACCATATGTTATACTTAACATGACAGACTGATCTGAAAATCTATTTCATTATTAGCTAACCTGAGCCGAAGGCTAACTGAGCTTTTCTGATTAAAAATTGTCCGTTGTTTGTCGTTTGCCTCGTCGTTGTCGTCGTGGTTGTTGTAAACTTTTCACATTCTCTTCTTCTTCTCTAGAACCTCTGGGCCATTTGCACAAAGATTTATTGTGTGAAGGTAATTCAAGTTTGTCCAAATGAAGGGTCACACCCTCTTCAAATCATTATACCAAGGGGTAAGGGGCCACAATGGGGTGAATTTTCACATAGGAATAGATAGAGAAAAATATTAAAAATCTTATGCTCAAAAACTTAAACAACAAAAGGAAGTAAATTTTTAACGTAAGAATATTTGCTGAGAAAAATTAAAAATCTTTGAAAATCAAGATATATACTCTAATAAGTTGTCTAGATATTTTGTATTTGACACTCTAAAGACAGTCTTTTGTTGGCTATTGTTGTTCAGGTGTGTGATTGGCCCCTAGTTGGGCCTCATATTTAATGGTTTTTCTAATAACCTTAACATTTAGTGTTGAATGACAGTAACACGAAATAGCTGCTTACATCAGTTTTTAAACTTAGCCTCTTACCTCTTTATACTTCTTTTCTGTTGGAGACTCTTTGTAAAATTGGACAATTTTTGCTCCTTTTAAAATATCATCCTCTGTGGTAACGGAATCACTCTATATTTTTCAAGGAATAAAAATTTTTGATGAGTAGACAACATTTTTCTTCTTTTTATATAATTTAACATTTATTTGACATCAGCTGTACCTATACATAGGTTATAAATGTTTCATCATTTTTGTACTTAAAGGAACCATTTTACTTCAAATATGATATGTATAAAAATGAGAAGAAAAGTCAAAACAGTTACCATTTCGTGTCTTGCAAACATAGATGCAACTGATCCAACGTAGCGTATGGTTCTCATCGTATCACCCCCTGCTCGAATGTAGCTTACGTTTTTAATAAAATCCTTGAAAAGATTTTCAGGCTTCTTCACATCTTCCACTCCAATAGGAGAATATTGAGAAGGGGTTCCAACATTCTGGGTTATAAAAAAGGATCGCTATTATATTGAACGTGTTTTATCTAAAGTTTATTTTTTAGAAAGTGGCTAATGTTTGAAACGTACCTGAAAAACCGTCATGAATGTCCAAAAATCGCCATTTTCATTGAATATTCTGATGCGTAATGTCACATTATTTTCAAACCTATCATCTCCTATTTGAATTGGGATCTCATAAATAGAGCCTTCGTCTACAAAAGAATATTTGCATTGAAATACTATACATTTAACCACATTCCGACTGCATGTAAGATGAGATGAGTTTGAACTAAATAGGACTTCGAACATTATTGACAAATGAAAATTCTTACATCCTTTGTATAGATAGTTTATGACTTCTTCTGTTTCCCCATATGCTGTCCATCGCCTTGTGATTGTTTCAAAAAGATAACTAAAAATCACATTACTGTTTGTCTGCGATTCTGTACACATAGCACTAACTGCAGTTTTTTCTGTAATATATTTAAAACATTTGCCAAAAAAATATATTAAGTGGTTGCGATTCGTAAACATTGATAAAAATCGCTAAACAAGGTTTACCATATGTAAATTAATGTAGTTTATTTTAAATGATTATCACAATATCACAAAGCAAGAAGTTTACATTATTTGGTTTACCAGGTATAAATGTAGCGTTACAAAATCCATTGAAAGTATCTTGTCCTGCCTTGCTGGTTTTTAAAACCATCGTTAAATTGTACGGTGTGAAATAGTTTTCTTTACCAACGGTCAGTACAATTTTGTAGCCTTTTTCTGGCTTCAAAGTACCCTCCTTTAGAGAGAAATCTGGTCCATTTATACCTATGATATAGCATAGGATATGTATAATTAAAAATCTATAGATACATCTTTTAGGGACGGACAATGCATATATAATTGCCAATTGGTTTATCTCACTTCGTTTCGACCCACCAAACATCAATTGTATCAAAATAAATATTCTTACGAAATATTACCTGTTATCATTTTGACAATTTCGCACAGTTCTTATATTCTTAAATCTTTATTGAATACATATAATGCAGTAATTAAATGCATGTGGGTAATTTATAAATATTCGCATAAAATCCATCATCAAAATAATAAATTTTAACAGTCATATGTTAATTTTCTTTTAAATATCCGAATATCTAGTAAATGTAACTTCTTAAGTGACATGTGGTGATAACGAACAGTGTTCAAATTCAAAAGTCCAAAGCAAAATTACAAAACAGAAGCAGAGCAAACACGGACCTCTTCAGGTCTCACCTGTCAAAGTTTTGTTGGTTAGATCAAAAGGTTGATTCTCCTCAAACACTGACCAATGATAGTGTACCGTTAATTCTTTTTGTGAACAATTTGTACATTCGCTTGCAAGTGCCAATTTGATTTGTGTTGGTATGCTGTTCAAGATGACACAATTCACAATACACCTAGAATGATAAGTTAATTGACATAACAGAAGGTTTTCTTTTTTTTCAAAGAATTATTGAGTAATTGTATGAAAGTTGACTTAGGACGTAACGTTGTCACACTTTAAGGTTAACGTAAGTATACATACTTTACAGAACAACGTCTGACGTAATTCACGCGTTATTACGTCCTTCCTGTGACCTATCTAATTGAGGCATAAACGATGTATTTAACAAAGAAACTATGCTAACTAAGAAATTGATTTATAATTAATCTAAAATTACTAATGATGTCAACGAGTACTCAACTATCCCTCGGCCATTACAATTATCGACTTAAATGTTCTTAAGTGAATACATGTTATAAAGTAAAAAAAAAATGAAACATTTTATTTTTTTTAACGCAGTTTTTGGGCTACAGATTTATTTTCTCCGTATTTTGATCAATAGGTTAAAGTCTGTTTCATCAGAGCCCCTGGTGTGTTTTTCAAGAGGCTAATACATGTATATTTGTCTGATTTTGTAGAATGATGAAATTATCATTTTGAGTAAAAATACAAAGGCATACATGTACTTAAGGAGACCACATTTATGTTTCTTTTGATGCTTAATATCCATTCAAATAGTTATTAGATTAGATGTTTGAATAATTATCAAATCATATTAATAATTAACCCAAGGCGTTTGTTTCTATATTCATTCAACTTTAATTGTTGATTATGTACGGAACAATGACTGAACATGGAACAAGACACGTTTGATTTGCAATTCAATTCAATTCGTTTTTTACTTAAACCATTTATATACAATGGTATATGGGGTACAAAATTGTATACTTGCGTTCGATAGAAATGTCAAGGGTCTAATTATACAATATGATACAAGTGTCAATAAGCATAAGTAAAACAAAGCGAAAAAATGGATGATAAGGTGGCATAACGAATGCAGAGTTTGGTATCTAATACGTAATGGAAAAATAATAAATATTAATAAGTTTAGGCTGGACAGCAGACTTGCTCTGTATTTTCAAAATAAAAATGCTTATCTTTTTTTATTTTAATTTACCGTATATGATATGTAGCTCAATTTTCTGTAAGCTTCACAAAATAAAGGACATTTGCTAACGGATATTTAGAAAAATTACTTTTCAATTCATTTTAAATAAAATACATAAATTACATATAATTATGTTATGTAATTATGTTTTGAGTTAAAAATACATGCACGTTGTATGTGACAGTAGCATTATTTTGTTTGAAAAGGACATACAGTCTCAAAAACAAACAATATGTACTCGACTATCACTCGACTAAATTATCATATTAACCCACTAGTCTCTACCAGTAAAATTTACATCACTAAAAAATACTGACCACTGCAATCATATAACCCCGAAGGAATAAAAATAAGACCGGGCTGATTGCATTTACATGTATTTTAAAGATTTATAATATTTATACTGTACTCTTTTATTTTATTAAGAGTGAGAAAAAACAAACCTATGCAACATTTTAGTTTCACGGAACTTTTTTAAAAAATGCATATTTCAATGATTTTACCAAAAATTCGCCAAATGATTATGTGACCCTGAAAAGACCGGTACTTTTTGTAATTTTATTTTCAATTGATAAAACCTTAAGTGGTAAATAATAACAATATTCCCGAAAAACTTTTAACACTCTTAAAATTTCAAGAGCTTAAATTCTATTCGAAAATTATTTGTTTTATCGCATGTGGAAGCAAACTTATCAATTTATTATTAGATAAGAGAGTGTAACATCGAATCACTAGTCTAAAAAAAAATAAGTTCGTTAATTTTACATAAGATATCTGTCAACATATGATTTTTTTTCTGGAAGTCAAATTTCAGGCTTTCACTGATATTTGTGCTGTATGAAAAACAGACCATTTCTAGCAATCTTTTCTGATTTTAGCAACACTCCTAGGTTTTTATCAAACTGATTGAGCAGCAAACAAGTTAAATTTGATAAGGACATATCCTCAGTTTCATGTTTGAGAAAAATGACAAAAAAAATCTTTCTTATTTTATTCATATGGTGTGGTATGTCATTACCTTAAGTGTGTTACAGGGATGACGGCAGTCCTGTTGAGGACTCTGACTCTCTGCATAAATGTGGTACCTCCTCTTGCTCTTAGGGTAACATTAAAGTCACGGATGGTGTTGAACTGGTATGATAATATCGAATTGTTTTCGCCTATTGGTTTACTGCAAAATTTGTTAACATCTTATACTTAAAATACTGTAAACCAAGTATTATAGGCTTGCGATAAATAATTGCAAAATTTGCGATTAATTATCGAGGACCTAATTTTCATATAAAACATAGGGCATGTAATACTTCATGTGCAGTTTGACTAAAGTAATGATATAGAATTTATGTATGTTTAGCTCTATTAAACATCAATGTTGATGAATGTGAAGGAGATATTTTACCTGTCTATTGCCCATTCGTAGTTTGAATTTCTATTGTTCTTTGTAATCATGCCTTGGAAGGCAATGTTATCATTTATATGAACATATTTCAATTCGCCTCCAATAATGTAAGCAACAGGGGTGGAAGGAAGGACGTCGATGAACATTGGCTCAGATATGTAGGATTTCCTCTCGTCTTTCATAGCAACAGAGACATTTAAAACTACCTTAATTTCCCGAGACAACGTTCCATTTGCATTAAATAAACAGACTCCTCTCCTTGTTGGTAATGAATCGCAGTTTTTCCAATCAAAAGAGACACTTAAGTTAGTACAGAAAACACTCATTCTGTTAACAATGTATACTTCACTTGTATCGGTGATTTTCATTTTTACATTCTGCATAGAAAATTTGCGCTCAAATATCCCTTCGCCTCCAAAGCATTTGTTGATAACGTCCACGTTTTTTCTTAGGTTGACCCTCGATATATAATTGATACATGTAGCGTAGATCGTTTGATTTCCAAGATCTTTATATGTAAAGCTTTTGGTTAAGGGGCTATATAATGTGATGTTTTTTGAAGCATTGTATTTAAAGCGATTCACTTCATCTCCTGAATAAAAAGTACAGAAAACGAACGGTAATGGTTTGTAAAAAACTGAACGAATTATGAAGGTAATATTTCCAGGCGGCAGGTCTATTATATCATTATTTGCTTCAGCAGTAGTGTGAAGCTCAATCTTGTTCTGCAGATCATAATCAGCAATTAAAGGATCATCGAGGTATATCTCCTCAATAAAATTAATTCCTCGTCCAGTAAACTTTGGCATATAAAACCCAAATTCTGTATAATTTAATGTAATATTTGGCAATTTAAATTCTTTACTTTGAGTTTCTCCTGGTTTATCTTCTAATATCTCAAACTGAAAATTATCAGGTGACATATCTGTTCTATTATTTGAATTGACTGCTATCATGACTTTGATATTGAAGGTCTCTGTCATTAGATTTATTTTTGTCTTATTGCAGTACAATTTCATGATTCCTACAGTTATGTTCAATTTATGATGATAATTATCATTTCCCAATTCAAATGATACTTTAAGATTAAAAGTTTGCCTGCTGTTAAATGTAAGTATCCGGGTTAAGTCCGTTCTGTTGTAAAATGACACGTTACTTTGTTTAACAATATTCCAATTTTCAATTAAATCATACGGTAATCTGGAACAGTTGAAGAGAACAAGCTTGAATGTCACATTAGTTGGAACTGGGAATGGTTCATATGGAAATGTTGAATTTCTTGACATATTCATCGGAGATGGGTTTCGGTAGACAAGTAAAATGTCACTCATTTTGATATCGGTTACATCCACATATGCCTCCAAACTGTATGAACTTACTTTGTTATAAAAAGTCAAATTTACTGTGTATTGACCAGGGGTTTTGAACTTATGGCGAAAGGTAAAATCAACGTTAAAAGCATGAAGTTGAGTTTCATTGTAAGAACCATCATCATAATTAATCTTACATGATACATTAGATGGAAATGGTTTTGCTGAATGTGTAATGACAAACTCGAAAAGTCCATCTGGAAGAGGGATGTTAAATTTTTCAGGCGTGATGTTTAGTTGCTGTATGGGATGCTGAATCAAAACGTTGACGGAATGTGTTTTGTTATATTTTTCATTCCATGCATAGACGCAAATTATGAACAATCCTGGATTGTTATAGCTTTTTTTAAAAGATGGCATTATAAAGGTTTCATAGAAGGGTCCAGACGTCTTGTTTTCTCCGCTTCCATCTCCAAACGATAAGATATAATAAAATGTTGAAGGCAGAGGATTTTGCAAAGAAATATTTACCCTTTCTCCAACTCTAGCATATTCTGAAGAAGGTTTTATCTTAAGTTGATCCAATTCATCCCAAATTTCGACATCCTTTGATATGTTTTTCGCATCAATTTCTGATCGAAGTTCCATCAAAACTGTGTATCTGCCTTGTTTAGTGAAATTGTATTTAAACTCAAAATTGCTCACATTGGTATCGGTAAGTGCTCTCGATAAGGATAAAGGTAAATAAATCTTCACATTTACAAATCCTACAAGGAGTTTTGTTTCAGTGTTCTTAATCCGAAACAATGCAGTTTCTGTTGTGTTATACACAGCTTTACTAGAATACAGTTGATATCCACTTATTGGATATAACGATAAAATACGGCATGAATTTGAGGAGCTTGAAACATCATTTGAAACAGTTATCAATATATCAATATTTCCCGCTTTCGTGATGTTGAATTTTTGTGTACTCTGCGACGTTCTGTTATTTGTTTGTATGGTTTTGTTGATATTTATATTATGTATAACCCAATTCCAAGAGAGGCCTAAACGTTGTCTTTGAACAACATTTGCTGTGAAGTTTGCAAGACTACCAATCCTTATATGTTGTGGACAAGTGATCTATATAAAACGGACATAATCAATTCAAGAGCAAATCATCATCTTTTAAATGTTAATTACTGTATAGATGAGTCTACAAATTGATTCAAAACATAGAAACGTACGTGAAGTGAATACATGCAGTATCAAAGTAAATAATTTATATCATTAATGTGAAAGCAAATATATCATTCTGCCTTAAAGCTTATCTTTTCACCTAGAAATCTTATAACCGCTTATCCAAAAATGTTTGTAGCTTTCAAAATGCTTTAGGCTTTGTAAAGTGGACTGTAAAGTAGTCAAGATTAATTCATTGTAGAAATTCAGCTTTTATATGCTTAATCTAAAATACAGAATACATGCCTTTGAAGATCAACATAATCAATCATTTTGTAGATTCCATTTCAATATTAATAGTAATCCTGTGTAAAATTATCAATCAAAACCCACTTACATTAACCGGGCTAATCATTTCGTTATAGAATATTGAAAACGCTATAGACTCTCTCTGTATGCTTGAATTTTGTAAGCAAGCCACCAATTTAACAGCGTAGTGTCCAAAATCGGCGAAGTTGTCTCCTTTAATCGGAAATTTGATCAATATATTGCCATTTGTAGAAGTGCTATACTTTTCTTGCCAGAGAGTCTGAGTTGCATTTTCACTTCTTGTGTTTATAAGAAAAATTTCAAAGGTAGTCGATTTGTTTGCGATCACACCAAGTATTTCTATCTGGATTGGAATAACAGATTGGTTCACAAGTTTGATGTTCCTATGTTCTTCTATTAGAACCGAAAAGGAGTTTATAAAGCCTAAAAAATAAGAAAAATTATATATATTTACTAAATATTTCATAGGCATTTAACTTAACTTGTATTTTGAATTATTACATATACATTAAAATCCTGACAACTCGTTTAAAAACGTTCTTGATGATATTCAGTAATTATTGCCTAATATGCAGTTGAGTAGCTATTTAGCTCAAATCCATCGATGAGGTGCACAGAAGACTTAAGCCAATGCTTTCAAATTTAACAACTTCACCCATTTTAACACTGTTATGTAGGATGGCAGAATTCATTTTTTCTAATTATTTTTGTGGGATATTTATTTATGGAGTTTTTTTTTTATTCCCCTGAATTTAATTTTGGGTCCTCCAAACATTTAGTAATTTTATGGGGAACTTTATTATAATTGCATTAGAAATTAAGGTGAAGTAAAGTCAGTTTGTTTTGTGGAAAACTCCTTTGATGCCCATTATTATAAAAAAGTGATAAAATCGGACCACGCAGCTTAAAATGATCCTTTTTGACAACATGAATGTTCAAACAAGGATATATTTGCTTTTAATTAGTTTATACTAATTTTTATGAGAAATTGAAATATGTGTTTTGGTTGCAAAAAAGATACTGTACTGTTAAAATTATGTTTAAAAAATGTCTAATAAATAATGTTCAGATGTTGGTAAGACGTTTTAATCTTAAAAATAAAAAATAATCAATGAAAGTAAAAAAGCACTTTTTGATCAGGGCACTTGTAGTCTGATAATTTCATTCACTTCCTCTGTAAAATATTCTTTTATTAAATCTATTTCTTCACCAAGTTGTTAATTTAATGTATCTAACCTTTTTGATCATAGTCATCTGTTGTTTTTCCCGTTGTCATTCGAGCTTCAAAAAAAATGAATTGAAAATCATTAGAAATTCATATATGATTAAAACTTCAGGATCAAACAATATGGAATAAATAATATATTTTATCACCAACAAATGTATGCGAATACTTGATACATATTTATTCTATGACACAACGTCGATTAGTAGAGGGGTGTAATTTAAAAGACGCTACTTCAGAAGCATGACTTGAACAAAATACAAACATTCAAAACACTTCATTTTATACATGACATCTGGATTAATTTTGATCATTAAATCAAATATCATCCTTTGCAAAAGAAATGCAAGAGGGGCTATACTTCATATAAATAGAATCTTTTACATGTAAGTTAAAAATACATTGGATTGTACAATTGTTCTTTCGATCTCTCATTTGAACATAAATATAAACCTAAGGCTGGTTTTACGGTTTATTTACTAATTTCGATTTATCTTATCTGCAAGTGAAAGTTTTAAGTATTATGGACATTTCAATAACATCAAGATTATTATTTGTTCATGTAAACTTAGTCTAGTTTTTAATTTTTTGACGTTAAAATGCCTTCTTTCTAGAAATCCATTGGTGTTTAATTATAACAGGCTGTGCATATAAAATTAACGGTGACCGCTCTTTTAGGTGGAATGCTACATAAATACTTTATCTTTAAATGATCCTTTCTGAAACATTGAATTTTAGTTCAAAGAAGGAAATGAATGCTTTTAATTATCTATACAATTTTGGGGGTAATTTCTATGAGAGAAAGAAAACAAATGTTTGGTTCCAGAAAAGACTCAGTTCAGTTTAAAAGATGTTGTAAATAAATACACGATTTAAATATCTAATTAATCCTGCCCAGTTATGTCAGTAAGACGTTTTATTTTTAAAAACTTTTTGAATAAAAAATGATCTGTGGAAATAAAAAAAAAACATATTCTGTTCATATTTATCAAAGCTATGAATACAATCATTTATAAAGATGTGCCTTTTAGAGATGATATGCTTGATAATCATTTTTCAAAAGGAAATCGATGCAAAATTGCAAAATTTTAGAAATATTGCTAATTTTTAAAATCAAACATCCGATTAAAATTAAAATGATAGAAAATTTAAAGATAGCTAAATTGCGTATCCTGGAGAAAGAAATGTATGTACATACTTGGTGTAATTTATGGAATTTGTTATTTATTCACCTGAACTTAATTTGGTCCCATAATCTATCTTGGGATCTGCAAGTTAGCTATACCATGCTATATCATGTACATCAAATGCGCTACGAATTTACAGGAAGAAATGTATTGATAAAAATTATTTCCAAATGCATTTAAATATCCGTTTTTAAACAAAATAAAAAAGACATGGATGTTGATTTTGGAGACATACCCATTTCTCAACTCAATAGTAATATCTCCTAATTTTTATGCAATTTTATCTCCTTCTTGTTCACCAATGGATATTCTCCTAGCAGTATTGCATCGCATGTATCAGCAATGAGTTATGTATATATACTGCTGGTTACAGCAGATCCATCTCCTAATTTTCTGTTGAAAAAGATCATGCAGGCTTGCTATCATATTGCCCCCTGTAAAGATTCTAGATATCCCATTGCGGGTCCGATTTTACACGAATTGATACAAGGTCTGAAGTCTACCATTAACAATCACCAACAGAGAATTCTTTTAAAGTCTATTTTCATCTTAGCATTCCTGCGTCTAGGTGAATTAGTATCAAATCAAAGGGTCTAACAAGCGTGGTGATTTAAAGGGGCATGGTCACAATTTTGGTCAATTTTTTCACTATTGTTTTTGCTTACAATGCTTCAGTAAGACATTTTTAATGATCAATCAAACTTTTAGTGTCAGTCGTAGAGTTATAAGCAAGCTACATAGCTCACAATTCTTTGCCATGTAAACAAGGCTCGTGCCCTGTTTTTGTTTACATTGGTTCAATATACCGGTTATCGCCGAATAACTCCGGTATAATAGGAAGCGGAAAAGTTATTTTTAAGCTGATTTTTCCTCTTCTGATTCGTTTTAAGCATATATATGAATAGTTCCTAGCGTTTTTCACATTCATTTTAGATCTAAAATTGGAATTTTGACTTCAACTTTCAAAATGTAAACAAAAACATGACGAAAGCTTTGTTTACATGACTAAGAAATATGAGCTCTGTATCTCGCTTATAATCCGACAACTGACACTGAAATTTTGGTTGACTATAAAAAATATCTTACGGAAGCATTGTAAACGTTTAAAATAGAAAAATAATTGTTGACAAAATTCATGACCATGCCTCTTTAATAAGAAGTTATTTCTTTTGTATTCAACAATAAAAATTCACTTGATGCAGCGTCAATTGTCGTGATACACTTTAAAACAAACAAAACAAATGATATCTTTCAAATCCACTTGAGGGTCTTAAAAGAGAAGACATTATGTCCAAATCGTACTTTGTATGAATATTTGCAAACATTTGGGTATCAGAATGGTCCAGTTCCTTGAGGGAAAACCAGTTTCATGTACTTTTATATCAGAAGATCTCTAAAACACTATCTCATTCATTGATCTCGATCTAGCTTTATATAAGGGCCATAGTTTTCGGAGCAGCTAAACATGCTGCAAAGCTAGGTTTCTCTGAAAACTGTACACAAAAGATTGGATGCTGGAACTCAGAGCTATTCGGAGATACATTCGACTAGACAGTTTTGAAATATAATCAACTTCACCAATTTTAAGATTTGATAAAAATTTTGGTATCTGAATGATGAAAATGTACAGTCAAAATTCAACTCTGTGCTTAAACAACAATGATCTTATGGTTTATGTTATATTTTACTATCATGATTATTCTATAAGGTCATTTGTAAACTGCAGTGTAATAGCTATGTACTTAACAAATATCACACTGGTCAGAAGTAAACTGCTGTTTGAATATTTGGACTGTACGCAGGACGAAAGTCAACCGCTGTGTTTAAGGAACTTTGATAAAAACATTAGTTTTAAACTAAATTGTGCTGAGAATGAGTTATTTTTATATATTTATGTCTTGTTCAATCATCTGATTTAAATGGCCAGGCTTTAACTCCATAGTTCCCACATTTTAACTGTGCCTACTGGTTCTCAGGTATACATATGAGTATGAAAAATAATTTTTTGTCTGGGTTATAAAACATAAATTTATATGTATGTATTCCACATCATATACATATCATATTGTATATCATGATATTTTAAGAAATCCTCATAATTGTTCCTAGCATACTTGTATCAATTTTGCACCGAATTTTATGTTAACAATCCTAATTTGGCTAATCAACTAGTTGGCGTTGTTTATGTTTTTGGCAGATATTTGTTTGCTTTTTGTGCGCAATTTCTTATTTTTGAACGCCAACAATTTAGTGGTATGGTATTATATGTATTACTGTTTATTTTCTTGTTGATCATTTAACCATTATTTAATTATTATCCGGGAAGATCATTATTCTCCAGTATTGGAATAGAATTAAATATGATTTTTGTGATATATGTATAACCTTTGTCAATTTAACAAATGACAATTTACAAAACTTTTATGTTTGTGCTCTTTAACGTTAGACAGGGGAATTATTAGGCAATTTCTTTTAGGTATTTGGAAAAACTAAATTCCACGTCAAAATGTATGACATCAATGGAATTTTGTATTTATTTACCTGAACTTAATTTTAATGTTTGGTCCTAAACACCTCCACTAAGAATTAAATTGGAAACTTATGACTTTTTATATAATTACATAAAGATCATACACTATGGCATACTCAATATATCTTGTTTTCAACATATGTTTTATATATTTTGATATTAATATCTAATAAATTAAGCCCAGATATGCCAGTCCGAGGTTTTATTTTTTAAGTAAAAAATAATAATGAAATAAAAATCAACTTTTGTACTATGTACCAGAGCATTTGTGGTTTGATTATGTAATTTACTCTCTCTTGAATATTCTTTTATTAAATACATTCCTACACCAATTTGTTAATTTGAATATCTTAGCTTGTTCATCTTAGTCAGTTATCGTTCCTGTTGCTATTATATTTAAAAAAAATAAATTTTGAACATCATTAAAATTGATATAAAACAAAATTTGAAAGTATTGTCATAATTATGACTGTTTATATCTTAACGTAAGGATATTAAACTAGGGCAAGTTTAGTATGCATGTATTTTATTTTCAGTATTATGTATGATATTTATTGATACACATTTTGTTGAAACACAAAGACAATTGTAAAAGCAGTGTTATTTAGTATATTACTTTAGAATCACGCTTGAACAAAATGCAAACATACATTCAATACAAAATCGTTATTTATATGCGAGTTATCGATGGATTTTGATCAGAAAATCAAATATCATACATTGCAATAGAAATGCAACAGGGATAAAACTTCATATAAAAAGACAATTTTTAAGATGTTGAGAATTCATTGTATTTTGTATATTTTTTTTCGAATGGATCATATAATTGAACCAAAGACTTGCTATTACGGTTTTTATACGTATTCTGATTCATCTCTTCTGCAAGTGAAAGCTTAAGGATTATGGGCGTTTCCAATAACATCATGACCTCGTAATTCATTCATTTAAACTTGGTTCAGTTGTTAATTTTTCTAAAGACTAAATGCCTTTTTATAACAGCCAGTGCATACATAATTAATTGATCGCTCTTCGAGGTTTGTTACAAAGCTCTTTGAAAACTTACACACTTTGAATTTGTTTTTCACAATGCGTTAATTTTGGGACCAAGTGAACGCATTTTGAAAAAAAAATAATGTCGATATTAACGCACTTTAAAAACACTTTAAAAACAAATTAGGGTTTGATCGAAAAACTTTATACTTTTATGTACAATAAATAATCAATTATTAACCTTGTATAGCTCATGTGATACATTAAATAGAGATCTATCTCAGGTGTTCTAAGCTAACTTGATAAACAGTTTGTCGATTAAATAGTTATCTCATAACCTCATATATTTCAACAATTGACACATAACAAACAATTAACTCGTCCAAATAGGATATAAACTGCATCGGTTAGAAACTGTCCGTCTTTTCTTTCATCATTTCATCATTTACCGTGTTAATATGTGGGCAGCAAATTCACTATTGTTTAAAAAGGATCTTTAATTTGGTAAAGAGGGTTGCTTTGGTCCTAAATTCAATGCACTTTTGAAAAAAAATCATGTGGGTAGTTTTTTCAAAGTGCGTTGCCACGATAGTTGAATGCTACACCAAATTTTATCTGATGGATCTTTAAATGACCTTTTCAGAAACATGAATTTGTTGTTTAAAAAGGATGTATGATTTGAATCATTTTATATGTAATTTTTATTAGAAAGTGAAATATCTGTATTCGTTACAAGAAAGGCACTGTAATACAATATAGAGACACTGTAATGAACACTGTGCCGGATAATTATGCCAGTGCCATGGTGCCATTTTTGCACCCGCTTAAGATGCAGTTTCTGAAAAATCCATATATACCAAATGATATACCATTGTCTAAAGAGTATATAACCACTTTTGATTTTAGTGTGTTTCACCTGACAGGTGAGATATTTACCTTTGAAAATTAATATCCCATAGGAAAATCATAATTCCCATAGGAGAAATGATTCTCCTACAGGAAATATTGACAATCCTATAGGAGAAAGGTATTTCCTGTAGGAAATTGATTTGATTCAGACGGTAGCTTTCCTATAGGAAATTAAGATTTCCTATCGGATTTTATCAAATCCTATCGGAATTGAAATTCCTATAGGAAGTTCTTATAATCCGATAGGAAATTTCATATTTCCTATATGAATATTGTTTTTCCTATAGAAAAAATTATTTTCCTGTAGGAATTTATTTTTGAAAGGTAAATACTTCACCTGACAGGTGAGATACAATGATAACAAAGGTGGTTGTAAACTCTTTAAGCAATGGTCTATCATATGGCATATTTGAATTTTTCGATATATGGAGCTTAGACGGGTGCAAAAATGCCACCCTTGGTACTAGCACAGTGTTAAGGACTCTTTTATTAAACTTCATCTAAAAACTTTCTAAAAGAGAAATCAAGCAAAAATACAATCCGTAACTATTCTGAGAAATAAACTTTAGAAAGAATCATGTACGTTTCATGGATTTTAAAATACGAAATTAAGCAGTGTATGTACAAAGCATCTTATACTTGTTAATAGACAAGACAATATTAATTTCACTATATATTCTAAAACTTATTTAATTGTTCGTCAAATGATCTCATTGTGATTTAAGGTCACAATCATAAAAACGTGTAAGATATTTATCAGAGTATCTATGGCCTGATCATTTAATTTATTTCCTCTCTAAAAGACTCTTTTATAAAATCTATGTTTTCACTACTTTGTTAATTCATAATATGTTTATTTCCATCAAAACCATTTGCTGTTATTTCTGTTGCCATTTGACCTTCCAATTATGAATTCAACTTCATTAGAAATTGAATTTTTTTAAGTTATGACTTTTAATATTATAACATGAGGATAATACGCAATGGCATGTTAAATAAATGTTGTCTTCAACATATGTGCGATATTTCTTGATACACATTTTGTTATCACACAGCGAGCAGTGCAATTTAAGATATAACTTTGGAATCACGACTTGAACAAAATGCAATCATTCAAAACAATATCCCATTTTAGCTTTGAGTTGTCGATGGATTTTGATCATAAAATTAAATATCATACCTTGCGAAAGAAATGCAGCAGCTGCAAAACTCCATATAAAAAGAATTTGTGTAAGATCGTGATTATACATTTTCTTCTCTCACAAATGTTTTGTCGATTTTTGATGGGATCATAAAAATAAAGAGAAGTCTTGCCTATAGGGTATATATACTAATTTCGAATTTTCTTATCTGCATGTGAAATCTTAAGGTTTATGGACGTTTCCAATAACATCACGACCTCGTTATTTATTTATGTAAACTAGGCCTAGTTAACTTTTCTAGAAATCCATTGTTGTTAAACTTTAGGGGTCTGTATATGTAGAATTAACGTTGATCGCTATTTTAGTTATGTTCGATAACTCATAAATCCATACTTTCATGTCTATGTTACAGAATTCTGGTTCCCTGTTTTGTGTGTTTTTTTCAGTGTCGTTATATCACTTAGCAACAATCATCAATAGCTTAGGCTTAGTGGTGAAATAGAGGACAACAATTCTTCAAACTTGAAGTTCGAGATAGGGTTTGATCGACCCTCCAATTTGCTATTCTAAATTTAAAAAAAATATATCAACTCTTAAATTTTTGGCACGGAGCTAAAACAATATTATTACTTTGCTAAAAATAATTTTACCGTTTCTGCCGGTTTTAAATTACTTGAAAAGTATGGAGAAAAATCATACGATTTACCTAAATATTTAGATATGACTCTTATAGATATGAACTATTATTTGGTTAAGAAGAAATCTACGTGTATTAGCTTTAATAAAATTTGACTATTTTCTTTTATCTGTGACCAGAACATTTTTTCAATGAGATTGATAACGTCTAAAAATGACCAAGTCCATCGAACCCCTTAAAGAATGAAATCAAACTTGCAAGCTTTAAGCTACGAATCGATCATACTTGATTACACAAGTGCTACATTTTTGCAAGAGAATTTTTCTTTTTAAAGGTTAGGGATCAATTTGAGATTTTATTTTTCGTCACTTGGACGGTGTTTTTCAAATCCAAGAAATATCCCGCTACAAAACTCTTTCTTTACGAAAATCGATAGCATGAGATGTAGAATAATTCTTAAATTATTAATAAAGATAATGTCATATGGATATACCGGTATGATGTATTTACTTATTGGGATTGAACTTATCAAATTTCGCAGAAGTTCTGAATGTTACATGAGTTTTAACAACAGATGTGCTGTCAATTCCAAATATAGATGAAATCACGTTTCAATTGTTTGAATAAGAATTTAAAGCTTTTAGATTATAAACAAGATTACGAATAGCTACATAATTTATGTGAATAGTGACGTACAAACCAAAAGTTTGCGATTAAAAAAACACGTCTACAGGCCTAGGGTTTTCATCTATTTTCATCCATTTTTCAATTTAGGAACTTTAAATAAAATACGTTACTAAAATAATTCTAAAAAAGAGGAATGACGATCATTTGCCCATTACAATAAAACAATAAAGATAGGTCTTATCATTCGTAAAATATCAATTAAAATATGTTTGGCAAATAGCAAATCATGGTTTTTTCATATTTTTTATACACCATAGATATAATCATTGAACCTAACTCATAGAGTTATAGCTGTATTTAAAATATACATGTAAACACAAATTGACTTGTGCTGTTATGGTAACAAGGTTAAGCATAGGGAAAAAAATAAAGAAAACCATAGTGATTCTGTCTAGAGAAAACGCTATTTTGCACACAAGTTAGAACCATTTTTGTTGCTATTCGTGAGAAACATGCCAAATTTTTATATCATATAATTATATTGAAGCATTATTCAGCATCTTAAAACTGCCGTTGCTAAGGGAATATGTGAACTTAAGAAAATCATTCAGAAATTCCTAATTGTTAAAACGTCATAGCAACGGCAATTCCTTTTTGCTGAAATACAGGTTCAACTAATATGGCATGAAAGTTGAGGACATGTTTGGTCATTCCGATCAATTTATTTTTAAGTATCATGTTCCAGATATGAGTAAAAACCCTTCAAAAGTGCCTCAAAATATGCAGATTTTAGTTATTTTTAGTTTTTGTTTCCATAACAACGGATTTCAATCTTCAATTATATTCCATTTGTTGCCATACAAAAACATCAGTTTAATTTTGTTAAAACTATTTATTCGAATTCAATGAAAAAATGGAATTTTAAAGTGCTGTTTAGTTACCATGGTAACAATCTTAAACTATTCATTTTCCCATGAATAAATTTCAATAATTAAACTTGTCAGGGCACGCGGTAAACTTTGTACAGTTTATTCGCCAACACAGGTAGACACACCCAAAAACTACTGATAATCAAACATTAATCATTTACCCAAGAATTTCAATACTTAACCATACAATAAAGGTAATTTCATTTACTCAAATGATAGTTTTTTTCTCATTGCCTTGCTGATAACGTTAATAATTTATGATAAAGCACTGCATTGGTCAATTTTACAAAACTTTTTTTAAAAAATCGATATCTTATAGACAAGGAACTTACAAAATGAAATTAATCTGTTGACTATGAAGTGTGTTTTGTTAGATATATTGAACGTCTGATTTATTATTCAACTTCATTAAACAGGTCGGGGGAATTACCTAATACGATATTGTTGACTTTGCGCAGAGCGGTGCGTGCCGTGAACTGTCCAATCAGTGAATAAAAAGCAACACATGTGATTAACTACATGTTTACATTTTTACAATAAACACGTGGTTTAGAATAATTTACGACTTGATATCAAATAACTGCGGGAACGTCAATTCATAAAAAAAAAATGCAAAGATTAGGTATTATCTATGATTTTTTCATGTTCTCATTTATAAACATTGCCGATTTTCCATGTTAAATAGTACGTTGAAATACCTCTCACAAAGTCTTCACAAGTCATTATATTCCTGTATTTGATTTTCGTAAATTTTGTGTTTTTCGTTGTTGTATTGCTATTTGTTGACTAGAATTTAAAACTGAATTCATTTTGATACATGTTTATTGTTGTATGACATTTAAATAACACAATTGTAATAATTAATACGCATGTACATGGATTAATATCAAAGCTACGCACCAAACACGCATCTCGTAACCAATTTACACTTAGGCTTTAAATGACCACATGAGGTCTTTTGAATGCCTGACAATGTACGAACACCTCTGAGTCGAATGCTTAGGACCATGAAATTCACTGTATTCACTGAGAAATCAGCGCTGGCAGCAAATTTGTCAACAAATAGACTTATATAATGCAGTTGATGAAACCAAAATTTTACCATTGTAAAAAGAAGTGTTTGTAAATGTGAGCATGGAATTGGTAGAAGATGATGTAAATATTGTTTTTAGTGTGCAAAATGCTTGAAAAAATTAAGTTTGCCTTACCAAAAGCAATTAGAAAAACTAGCATTTTCTAAACGTAGTATTTTTTGTAGTAATCCGACTTAACTCGATATGAGTTAAGTCCAGTTATTGAGACGAATAGATAAACCTGACTGTTCAAAGAGAGACAACTCTCAATTGTTTACCAAGTTATTATTTCGGTGGTCATCGGCTATTGTAACATCTTTATCGTGCGCAAGGGACCGTGCGCAATGGTCAGCGTCCTTTTCCAAATTTCGCTGCACCAGAGAAGACGTAAATCCCCTCCCACCCTTTCCCCTATTTTGTACGCTATTAAAATGTTCTTATATTGATTAACTTTCGTTTGTGTGCTACTGGTTTTCTTTTGTAATTCCAGGTGATGGTTATTCATCGTAATTCCTGTCACATCCAACCTGCGTCATGGCTTTATGTGATTTAAATTGGGTTGCAGTAGCCTACATATGTCCTTGTCTATGGTCTTGTCACTCTCGGACCTTTGCTGAATTTTGCATGAAGCCCCGCCGCAGATTCTGTTACTTTCCAGTGTCTCTGGCCAATAATATGGGCTTCCATCATTTTGTCTTTGTCATTGTTTTCTACGTCATATACTGTTGAAAAAGTCGACGTAGAGCATTGTGTGCATGATCCATTGATTGACATTGAAGCTTTTATCATTTACACACATTGAACATTTATTAGGTAACATAATTCAATGCTATATATCCATTTTATTGATCATCTTCAGTGTACACATCAATTAATTATTTTGAGTTAAAATTAACCGTTGTCTCATTGTTGTTCATTCATCTTTGTGTATCATTCAACCATTGTATATTAATTTTGTATATTGTTCATTTTTAATAAGATGATAAATAAGTAAAGCCATGACAAAAAACTGCCAAAACACTTGTTTGTTTTTCTGTTCTGTCGAGATAACCCATGATGCATTTCAACTCAGGATTGTCATTTAGCTGATTGGTCAGTTTGTGGATTACGTCGGTGCCTCATTTAGTATGTAATTTTATTCCGACGTCACAGAAAACAGTTTCCACGACCTGTTACAAAATACTCTAATTTTTTATTCACAGACAGAATACGGAGATACTTCTTGTTTTAGTATTGTGTTACTTTGTAAAACTTGGCGATAGATATTTATTTATCTTCATCTAATCCAAAGTATATACAATTTCACCGTCAAAAACGATGAATTTGTTGTACCGATTACAGTCTTACATGTATCATCGTGAACAAGCTACGTTTTTCTGTCGCCTACACATATCGAGTAAGTGTACGTCAGACCCCCGACAATGAATGAAATTCCACTAATAAAAATAAGTTTTAAAAAAAATACCTTTAATGCAAAGTTTACTGTACAGCATACATAAACCCAACACACATAAACAACATCGATCAAAATGGACACATTTTTGAGAATCAACAACTGATACATGAAAGCCGTAATAATGGCATTATGATACCATTGAATAATACCATTACATTGATCTTTTCAATATATAAGACACTCAAATATCGGATATCTTCTCTTTAAAAATGTCAAATTCACATACAAAATTATACCGTATATCAGGTTTTTTATTGCGTGTATCAAATTTCCGCTTTGTCCGCGACGATTTCCGAATCGCAGAAAATATATCAGCGTAAATTTGATAGAAAGTTTTGTTTTTGTAATAGAGTTTGCTTATAAAGTAAATTAGTAAGTAATTGTGTACGATGAAATGTGTTTAGTTAGTTTAGTTACAGGGTAGAAATGGCGGGATCGGAGAGCAAGCGCAGATAACAGGTATGTATTCAGCCTTATTGTTTATTAGATAATCCATTGATAAGCTAATTAAATTGTTCACGTTCCTTGCAAAAACCGATGTCTATTTGACACCTGAGATACTAGTGTACGTACCTGTACATGATCTACTGATCTAGGATTGTTTGCATTTCTGAAAATAATGATCGGTAATTATTTAACATTACAGAAATCGTGTAAATTGTTTCTTTGTCTGAAATTTTCATTAAAAGTAAGATTTACAATTTATATGTTTTTTGCTTAATTACTTTACAGGTTTAAACAGCTGTGAATTATATTTTCACTATGACTAAATTTGAAATAGTGAAAATTTGATTCGCGTAAATTTCATGTACTGTTCTAGGTTCTGGTTTGCGGAAAAAAAGCATGACAGAAAATACCTGATATACGGTACATCTAACATAAACAATCAATCAGTGATTCTATCTTATTGTATATGAAAAACAATATTTACACGTAATAACGTTCGATTGCAATTATTAATTAGAATTACATTGCGTTTATAATTACTTGTGTTTTTGTTACTTCTAGCGTACATGTAATGTTTTGTAATGCCATATAAAGGCAAACAGTATCTTTAATATTTAACATGAAACACATTCAACATGTGGAATAACTCTCCGATTTTACAAACTAACTTCATGCCAACAACTTTACATACATGTACAATGCTTATATTATGCGATGATTTATAAAAATTCGTTTAAAACAAGTAAGCATTTGATATGAAAACAAAGTTGAAAATTCTAACAATGGTAAATTAACATTGTAAAAATTAATAAAAACAAGAAGAAGAAAAATACTGTAACATAATTGGTTTCCAAAAATAATTAACATTGTGATCCTGACATTTTATTGTTTTGAGGTAGATATGTGCAAGAATATTGAGAAAACATTCTGAAATTAGAGTATATTTTAGACTGCCGCTATCCGAGCTGTAGTATTATTATTTATTTATTTTTTTGTTTCTTTAAAGGTACAAGAAGAGACCTGCCTTTTTATGACAGGTTGGAAAGAGGCAAAGTGAAACATTGTGCCGGGGGTACTGGAGAACCTTTTCTACAAAAAACAAAATTTTTTAATTCAGTTTTAAATTTTTTGCACAATAAGGAGTAAATTGTAAAGTTAGTTGCATATGTCAAGATTGTTACAGATTTCATAATTGAAGTGTACTGAGCTTTGTTAACATAACAAGACTGACATAGCTCGGGTTTTGCAAAATATTTAATTATGACGTTCGGTACTGAGATTATGATAACTGACGTCACAATACATGACGTAACTAAAACCATTTTGCGGATATTTCGATTCAACTTAGTCTTCTGTCGCAGATATTTGCCTTTGAGCAATATCGAAATTATCATTGCATCAAAAATTATCATAGATGCTAGAGGAACAAACACAGTGAAAATTTCCACGATGATGTTTGCATCTTCCAATTGCGGCCTATCGTTCCAAACACAACCCGAGACAAGTTTACCGGGAATAACTGATGAATTAACGTAAACTTCTTCAATCGTTTGAAGATTTAACATGAAATTAAAATCTGCTAAAACTGAAACAAATATCATTGAAATAATGATGAATAGTGTGTTCCTGGCTGTGAGTTTTAACTTGGCAGTGATTGGAAATGATATAATGATGTATCGTTGGATTCCAAGGAGCGTTGTTAGAAGTCGCGCCAATGTCGAGCAAATCTTGGGGATACGTATTTCAAGCAGACTGTGAACTGCACACCACGCATAAGGTACAAATTCTTCAGCAAAACCAAGACCGTAAAAATAGATAGACGGTACCATTATTGACAACATCTGTATGATATTTGCTATTGCAATAGTAATTAAAACAACATGGCTTGGTGAGCAAAAGTTACCCCTGACGAATACTACTATAAGCAAAATGTTAGTTGGAATCACAATCATTTCAAGCAAAGGGTTTATATATAGATGAAACATGACTTTGGTATCATAGAATTCGGTGTTCCTAAATCTGAGATGGAAGGCCATAATACTGGATATATTGCCGTGTTGACCCGATATGTTAAAGTTTCTTGATCCTCCTTCCCTCCTTAATAAAGAACGTTTATCTGCAGGAAAACTACAAGAACAAAACTCATACTTTAAAATAATAATTACGGGCCGCCAGAAGGCGGTCCGTTGTTTGATATACATTTAGATATTATAACTGCGTTTTGCAGGATAGTTTTTTATTTATAGAATTGATATAATGCTTATTTTTATGAATTAAAAGTAAATTTGCATGTACAAATATGTTTAATGCCTTTAAGAAATATTACATATTTTTTGTTTTACTCGTAAATGTAAAGTAGGTCATAGACTGTCGTGATGGGCGCGTTTTTATCGACACTATAATCTATTCGGAAAATTTTGGAGTTTTTCATTCTTTTCAAAACAATGTATCGGGATCGGTATACAATTTTTTTTCAACAACACTTTTTTTCCCCGAGTTGTTACATTTTTTATAATCTTGTCATGTATGATAAATTTTGTTTGTTGAAAATTTGTGTTAATTATAATTCTTTTGAGAACTTCATGCAATTAAATAACCATGATTATCTTCATAAACTGAAGTGTAGATAAGATTTATAATTCCATTTAGGAAAAAAATTATCCGGCTTATTTTTTACCTTTAAAATTGTGCAGTTTCTACCGGATGAGCATGACCTTACATCTACCTTTAAAATAATCTTTTTCTATTGTATTATGTGGTCCCTTGAAATCATATAAACTAATGCAGTTTTGATTCAATACAATGCAACAAAAAAAAATCAAAATGGCTTGAAATACAAACTCTCCAAGAGAATAATGAATGAGTTGAATTTTGTATTAGAATAATGTACAAATCAACGTGTTCTCCATTACCTCATACTATGGCAATGGTTATACAAATACTGTTAGAAATGCTTACAGTAACGAAATCGATTCTCAATAATAATAGTAAAATGTTAAACTTCAAAACATGTTGATGAAAATGTATTAAAATTTACCATAAAAATTAGTAGAACCAACTCGTTATTTTCTTCTTTGTGGTGTGTTTTTTCATGTAAACAACCGATGATGATTCATACAACAATTATATTTTTTGCGGCCCATTTGACGATTGCGTCAATATGTTTTCTTGTTAATGTCTTATAATGTATTATTTCAATTTCTAAGGTATCATCAAAAATTAATTTAAAGGATTTGAAGGCAGAGAAATATACATGTGGCAGTAATTTATCCGTCGCCCATCCCAGCGGCGGGTTTGGGGTTGTTTTTGCCCATAAGTCATGCAAGATTGAATCCCTTTCCGCAAGAGTAACTTGAAATCTTTGCTTATAGCTTTCTATGGTAGTGCTTATTTGTTTTTTCTTATCTTGTCAACCATGTTTGATAACAATGATCATCGATAATACATGTAATAATGCCATTTTCAAAATCTTATAATAAAAGATGCACCATAAAATATAACAAAATAACTTTTAAAAAAGGCATTTGTGAATCATGATAAAAGTAAAATATAATGAAAATGTTTTTTTTTAAATAATAGATAGTGTAAATATTCAAACCATTTACCTTCCTCCTCTAAACATACTTCTAGAAGACATTTTAAACTCCCTGAGTTAAGCTGCTCTATCGCTGCGTTTGACTTGGATACTTGCAAAGAATGGGGGGGAGAAAGCCCTCCAGTTGTCTTTATCTCTTTTTGAGTAGTTGTAAGGTGAGTAATTGTCTCTATGGTGTTAATTGCATCTATATTTACAGGTTTAACCCGATTTGTCTCGAATTACTGGATTCCGCGAGGTGTATAATAGTGTCATTTAAAATCACCATCCTTATATTTTTAACACGCCAAAACGTCATTGCACTTTTAAATGAAATATTTAATACCTTGTTTTGTCAGTTAAGCGTGTTGATTAAATGGTGCCAGTGTTAATTGAAATGTTATACAAGAATTAAGGATGGCTGTAAGATATCATAATGTGTGAGAACAATTCGACCGAGTGGTATTAACCCTAAAACCTTGAAAATAAGCCGCCGCTTATTTTAACTTTTGGTAAGAAAGTGGGGGCTTATTTTCAAAACCGTCTTATTTTCAAATCGCGGCTTATTAACAATGCAATTTTAACAATTTCTTTTTTATCATTATTTTCTGATTGTCACGCTAAGAGAGCAGATCATTTTCTTTTTCGTAGGAAGGGGTTTGTAAGGATTTACGCATTGTAACAAGAATACTTTCCATAATGTAAACAAGTACTTAATATACAAAATGTCATTTTTTAATAAGAATACCCCAAATCATTAGAGTAGTAATGACTGTCATATATTCATAAAAAGGCTATATAATTTCAAATGAAGTTCTCAGTATTATAGTTTGTTTACACAATAGCAACAAGAGGTAAAAATTAATGTTACAGAATAGCCTTTCAAAATCTATTGGGTACTTTAATGTTTGTTGTTGTGTGTTATGAGTCATTTTTTAATGCAGAGAGAGGAGGGGAAATTTTTCTCTCTCTGAAATTAAAGTTGACGAGAAAGGAAATAAAGATTTTAATTGAATGGTAATTTCTATCATTAAATAGTAAATACAATATAAAATCCTATATGATGTCAGGTAAAATGATAGCTTATACAATGGGTTACACTCCAGCTGATCACTTATATTCCTGGTGGGACCAAGTTCTTCATTTATATTACAATAACATCATGGACAAATTTACTTCCCTGTACTTTATTTCCTTTTATATGTTCAATATAATAACATGTCCTTTAAAATGACAAAGTTAAATGGCAATTACAAATATTCTTCCTTATTCAAAAACATCAATAAAATTTCAAAGAATGCGATCTTTCTCTGTTTAACCTATAGTAATTTTCTGAAGGTGCAAAACATCTTATACCATCATGAACCATAGTAAAATTGCCTTCGTTTTCCTTCTTTTTGGATCTTTATGTGCAATATTAGCGTTCTCAACAACTGGTTGGATGGAATTATCCCATAATGGTTTGGAAATTCACATCGGATTGTGGCGCATGTGCTCAACAAATTGCTCAGATCTTAACGGCATAGTATTGCGTAAGAATTTTAGAAGTAAGACTTATAATTTTAGAAGGAGGGAAGGCAGTTATATAAGTACATTTATTTCTTTTTTTCTTGTTTATGTTGTACAGGTTGGTATGGTTTTGTACAGGCAACAGCGTGTTTAGGTCTTGTTGGAACCTTTGTTGCCACTATTCTTTTTGGTCTATGCCACTTCGTTGAACGTTTCCAGAAGAATATTGAAATTCTCCGTTTCACAGCAGTTACCTGCATTATTACATGTAATATTTATTGCTATATTACTTTTTTAAAGATTCTGTAAATAACAGACTAGAAAATTTGTCCACACAAATTGTACTTGAATTAAAGCTAATAGTATTGTTTCATCTATTTAGGGCTTATAGAAATATCAGGTCATGTTATGTTTGTGTTGTCATGGATACGACCGTCACCAGACGCCATGTTAAATGAGGATCTCATCTATATGGGGTTACCTGCCATGAAGACTGACAGAGCGGATTTATCTTACAGCTTATTTATAGCCGTTTTCGGTGCACAGTTCACAGTGTTTGCCGGTATAACCTTGTTTCAAATGATAGATGTTTTAAAGCAAGCAGAACCATTACACACTGAAAAATCAGTCGATGCAATTTAACAATATCTACGTTTGATTGTGCAAAACGACTTGATGATTAAACAATTGATTAATTTTAACTTTAAACTGATTGTCCAGTGTTTATTTTGTACTTTTGAATTCAATTAAACAAAGTAATTCTTTTCACATTTCAAACTGTATTGTGATTTTTTCTGTAATCTTAGTTGATGATATTTCAATGTTTTGTTTTAATTCAAATAGTTTTTTTTTTTTACTCAATTATAGAAATATTTACGGTTTATTTCGAATCTAATGTTTAATTTCCTTTTAAAAATTGCATTTAAAGTTGACTTTTAAATATTTGAATAAATAGAATTTCTATGATTCCCATTATTAATTATCTAAAAGGGATTTATTGGGATTCAATTTCGTTGTTTCAAAAATAACCATACATAACATACAATGATATAAAAAAACAGAAATGGGAAGAAAGTTTTTAAAAATTTCAAAATTTAGACGTTACAGTAAATTTTGTTTAGTTAAGTTAACTTCCTGCTTTTAATGGATTTTACATAATCATGATGAGCTTGAAAATTGATCAATTCATAAACGTGATCTTCCTATTTTAAATTTCCCCTCATCTTTTTTTCTATCAAGTACTTCCTTATATATTTGATTCTTTAAAAGTTCTGCATTTGAAAAAGAACTAACACAAAAATTAAACAAAATAGAACACAAAATTTACAGTTATTTCATCATCAAATTAAATGAAATTTGCGATAATGAAAAGAAAATAATAATAATTTAAACTCTTATTGGTTGATCTTTATTCAAGTTCAAAAAGCAAAGTAATTACACATCATCATTTTTCTTGTAATAGATCTATTACAAGAAAAATAATGATGTGTAATTACTTTGCTTTTTGAACTTGAATAAAGATCAACCAATAAGAGTTTAAATTATTTTTATTTTTTTTCAAACAAGCAAAAAAAAAAACAACAAACGAACTTGAATTACAAAACAGTAGCACAGCAAACACGGACCTATCAAAAAAAATAGAGGTAGGATCAGGTGCCATGGAGAAGTGAGCATCCTCTGCTGACCGGTGTTGTATAGCAGTTTTTCCCCCATAGTAGCTTTCCCCCCAGAAAACCTACTATATAGTAGCCGTTCCCCCGGAGGGGGGGGGGGGGGAATCTATTATATTGTAGCCGTTCCCCCGGGGGGGGGAAGCTACTTTGGGGGAGAAACTGCTATACAACACCGATCAGCAGAGGATGCTCACTCCTATATAGTAGCTTTTCCCCCAGAGTAGGGTTTCTCCCTCACGTTTTTGGTTCAGATTTTATAAAAAAAATATTTATGGAAACCCAGTAAGGATTAAAATCAATGTTTCTTCACTCCCAGGTTGCATATATCTGCATTCATCTGTGCAGGTTACGTTTCATTTTGCCGATTTATTATTTTTTATAGACAATGCTGAAAATTGAACATATGTGTAATGGAATTATACATAGAACTTAATTTAGGTAATTAATTGAAAAAATACTTGGTTTTACAAGATATGCATAACTCTGTGTTCTGAATTTGTAAGTGAAAAATGTTTTGAGAATTTTTTTCATAAATCTATCAGTCCGTCTGTCTGTTTGTGCAAATTTTTTCAGGCTAAACCTCTGTTTTAGAGAATTTTTGGAAGAACTGAAGGATCGCTCATGGAGTAATAGTGTGTTCAGACTTTACCCAATTTTCATCGAGGCAAAGTAATTAATATCATTCAAAAGTATATATATTTTTGTATAGTGTTCTCGTTATGTCACAAATAAGATATTCTTTTCATATGCCCTGAAAATTGCTTAATCACACCGGAAATAGTTATATCGCCCCCAGAAACAGTTAGATTCCACAGAATATAGTTACATTGCCCTCTCGAAATTGTTATATTACACTCGCGTGCATCAATTCTGTTTATTAATTAAGTCGGGTTCGAAATTTAAGTAAACGTAAACGTTTAAGGAGTCTCGGGAGAATGTTTCAAACATACGATTTCCTTTAATATTTTCCAGTGAAAGGTCAACTTATGAGTAAACTATGTGCAAAATATAAAGTAAATTGACCGGATAGTTTATCTGTTTATCTGCTCAAATTTTGGTGGTATGTCCGAATCATCCCCGACATTTTATATAGGATTATATAGGAATAAGGGGGTTATCATTTTAGAATTAATATTTAAAAAATTATAAACATACCATTTTCTTTTAATTTTCAGCGATGGAAGGATAGCGTATAAGTAAACTTTTTGCCAAATTAAAACGAAATTGACCGGATAGTTTTTTTGCTATCTGCCCTCATAGTTTGGTCCTATAAACGTGTCTTGCCAGGCATTTTACATATAAAATTGTATAAAATAAAAGGATGTTTACGAATCAAATGTAATTTTATTTGTAATAGATAAACAAATGACTTTCCACTCACACAGAACATGAAATGATCGCGCATATTCTTTTTTATTTTGCAAATTATATTTTCAATCTTTAGTATTGACGCTGCAATTAAAAATGCGCAACGTTTTTTTTTTTGTCAATTGTTACGTCAAAGTCTCAACTGACGTCATCGTAAGACGTTGACTCTGACGTGGATAACGTCGATTTTGAAAAAGCGGCGAAATGATTCAAATACTTCTGCTATTATTATTATCATTATTCTAAGGATTCCAATAAAGCGTCCGTAATGACTACAGATGTAAAGTGTACGCTGCATAGATGTAGCTACGCCCCAATAAAGCGTCCGTAATGACTATAGATGTAAAGTGTACGCTGCATAGATGTAGCTGCGCCCCAATAAAGCGTCCGTAATGACTATAGATGTAAAGTGTACGCTGCATAGATGTAGCTGCGTCCCTATACAGCATCCGTAATGACTACAGATGTAGAGTGTATGCTGCATATATGTAGCTGCGTCCCAATACAGCGTCCGTAATGACTATAGATGTAAAGTGTACGCTGCATAGATGAAGCTGCGTCCCAATAAAGCGTCCGTAATAACTATACATAAAAAGAGTACAGTGCCTACAGCTGCATGCGTCCAATTAGAGCTTACGTGATTTTTTTGTTTATTTCCTTGATTTTTTTGCAATTTTATATCAACAGAACTACATCATTTAAAAAAAACACATTCACTCATATATTCCTTTTTTCAAAATGGTTGAAAATTACGTTTAATTCAGTCTTTTCTTTTTGAATATACGATCAAAAATTTAAAAAATGTACGCGGGTAAATTAATTATTCTTCAAAATATTTAATCAATTCATAAGATGACTAATGATATAATAAATAATTAGATAAATAAATCAATAAATTCTTATTCATAAAAACAAAAATGAATAACCAACAAAAGCGCACTTGATATACGACTTTTTTTTTTTACTTGCCAATTGATTAGAACAAGCTTATATTTAAAAAAATAATTCAGCTCATCACGAAAAATGTGTTAATTTTTTTAATTTTCAGTGACTCTTGTTTTATTGATTGAAGAAATAATATGGTAAACAAGTAAATCTTTATTGCAAAAATATGAAATAAATAGTATGGCAAGATTTTTAGGTAAGTGAATCGTATGTCTTGTTTTATATGGCTTTGTTTTCAAAATTAGCACGCGGTGAATGATAATGTATATATAAGGTTAGTTTATGCCCCATTTCACATTTTCCGAAGTAACCAGCAAAGATACCGACTTTGTTCTGGTTGTGAAGCCATTTCATATTTTAAAAAAAAATGTTTACATCATAAAATCTTGCGTTTCGTAAAAAGATGTGCTTAAAAACATAAATATTAATATGCGTGACTTTAAAACTAAATTGTAAATAATAACTTTACACATGCCTTTAATACATAATCAATTATAATACCCCTTACCCATGATTTAGAACCCCATCAATCGAAGTAAAACATTTCAGTTTCTCATCATATCATTGCACCCTGTCTCTCGTTTGATATTTAGAAGTAGAAATATATAATTATATTTATGATCGTCAATTCTAACCGTATTAGTTTAAAATTTATAGCCTTTTGGACGAAGGGAGTAATATATTTCCACTTCTTATTCCTTCCTCTACAAAATTAAGTTAAGATTGGTTCTGGGAGGAACTTATACATTGATGATAATACATGGCAAAATTAAAGTTCCAAGCCGGCGTATTTTCACTCGAACACTCAAATGTATTCTGACGTGTTCTGTGAAAAATGTCCATGTCATAACGTCAAAGTCAAAACTGTAGATAAGCATCAATTAGAGGGAAAAGATTCGAGGTATTCCGAAATCCGAATAAAAGGTGCTCCAAAAAGGTGTAACAAAAGGTGAAATAAATGGTAATGACACAGGAATGTTACGAAGGCGCGTTCCTTTGTTCATATCAGAGTAAAAAAAACCATGTATTTTATACTATGTATTAATAAATGCCATTATTACTATCCTTTATTATGAGAAATAAATATCATATCAGTTATTACAAATAATTGCCACGAATGGTCCGCCATAAACATGACCGGAATGTAAAAAAGGGGGAAAATCTATTATATAGGAGGCTTTCCGTGGGGGTAATCTGGCTATAAAAAGGGGAAGACCCACTATATAGTCAGCTTTCCGTGGGGGAAAAACTGCTATATAGCCATTTTTCTGGGGGGGGGGGGGGGACTGCTATATAGACATTTCTCCGGGGGGAAAGATGGCTAGGGGAAAAGGTACTATATAACACCGGTCACACCCGCCGTGTGCTCTTTGTTGTAATCGGGAAAAACGGAAAAGTCCATTGATAATTAGGTGATTAATTATGGTCTAACAATTAGTATGAAAAACGTCAGTCAGCATGCGACCCAGTGAAATATTGTATTTGCTGACAAGGTCGTTTTATCGACAATAGAACTTACGAAAAGATGACTTCAAACGAGCTGTTGATTGTCCTGTTTTATCAACTAGTTTGTCAGTGGCTTGCCTCGCCTTAGAAACTGTTCATATGAAGAGCATGCCTTTGCATATTGAATTAACCGAGAGACAAGAAATTCATATGCAGGTGATGAAGGTATATTACTTCATAAGTAAGGAAAGTTGACTATAGAAAAATTGAAGTGATCACGTTTATCATAAAGTTTTGTTGTAAGATTACCATCAATGTACATTTCCAATAGAATATCCAAATATGAAACAGATGACGTCGACTCTGTGGTATCTTTTATTTCAACTTCACTGGGATATATCGAGTCGACGTAAGTATGGAAGTAACAATTGCTAATTGATAATACGCCGTCGGTATACCTGAATGTTGAGTTGAAGGCCACAGCGAGTGATTTATTTTTTTTCACGTACAAGTCTTTGAATAAATTATACTTCATATGAATACAAAAATAGGTCTGCTATCAGTGGGGCGCAATTGGTACCCATGGGAATTCCAGCAGATTGTTGGAAGACCGAAAAAAACTACAGAGATGTTGTCTATCAGAAACTCAAGCATCTTTCTAATTTCGACTTCAGAGTACTTGTGAGTATAATCCGATTGGCTTTCAAACAAAATAGTTTTGCAAATGACCGATGACAAGGTAAGTAAATTTACGTGATCCATTTTTATTAAGAAAGCAGCTATCAATGATGTCTAAAAGACGGGACTTTGATTTATCGTGGGGGATTGTTGTATAAAGTGTAGAAAAGTCGTAAGTTTTGATGCTATTGAATTTGGTAAAATTTTGGGATTTCAAGATTTCTAAAAGTTCCTTGGAATTTTTAAGTATCCACATCTTATTTACACCGCTTCTTGAATATAATGTTGCACAGTACTTTTGAAGTTTTTCCTTTACTGCTACTCATTTTGGTAAGGAGTAAAGAAAGAGGCTTGGTAGAACATATACTGGATCCCGCTATATATCTTTGTAAGGATTTTTATGAAGTTTAGGTATCAAATAAAGGTAAGGTAATTTAAATTGATATTGGTTGCTGGTAATATTCAAAATATTCAAAACTGACATATGCTTTTGAAGAATTTCCTCCTTGGATAGAGAGCTTTGAGTATAAGTTTGATTTCCACTTTGTCAGCAGGGACCAGTAAAAAACTGATTGTGTACATGTAATCTATGTATTTCTCTTTTCACTTCTAAATTATCAAATGTAGAAGGAGAGATGGTTTTCATACTGCGCTTTAATCGCTTAATACGAGATTTTAACATGCATTGAACACATTTAGTCCATTCTGACAACGTGTCAATGCCTTCTTTTTCATGTTTTGCCCATCATATGGCCTATTCCTCTACAGAATTCATAATATTTATGAAATTAGAATGCCAGTTGAAAGATCGAGGTTCCCTAAATTTTGGACCTTTAAGAATAAGTGATTTAAGGTCATCATTATTTAGTATATCTAACTCACCAGTAATGACATGTCAGCAAGACTATAGTTGAAGGGTGAAGAAGAAAAAGAACACGTTTGAGGACTACCTTTCAGATGCTCGATGTCTAGGTATTCTAGAGTTCTTTTTTGTAATTAAAAAGTTTGGAAGCAATGGTCCATGTATAATTGTAAGAAATACAAGGAGTAGACTTCAACTTAAAATATGGTGGAATACAAAACTGGACGTTTTTGTGATTGAAGATATTGCTTATATTTACAGCGTTATTGCCTTTGTTGTCATATTGAAGTTTAAAGAACAAAAAACGTGGTTGTTGAGCAGTTTCTTCTTCACGTGGCGGTTTAAAAAGCCTATGGTTAGTAATATCCATTCACACCTATTCAATATCAATATCTAGTAATGTTTATACATAAATACATATACATGTATTAATATATTCATATGCTAGTATAAAAAGGTGTGTTTTCTGTGCTCTGTCGAGAAGGTCTGAGAGGTTGCGATTAATTATGATTTACTTAGGGCATGGTTACGATTTGAAAATTGCTTTTCTATTTCTAATGTTTAAAATGCTTTATGAGGATAACAGACACTTACACTTTAGATTTAAGTTGTTGATTTATATGAAACAGAGCTCACACACTTATTTGTTATGTAAACAAGGCTTGTGCCATATTTTTGATTTCGTTTGATAAATACATTAGTAAACTTCCCTTCCAAACATATTTTTATTTCTCCTTGCTACAGAAGTTCTTTATGAACAGAATCTTTTATCATATTCAAAATGTTTGAAAGCTTGTATTTTCTATTTAGTATTTAGTATGACAACAAAAATACTTCCTGAGCTTTGTTTACATAACAAAGTGATGTGAGCTTTGTATGTTGTTGCTTTTAACTTGACGAATGGCTCTAATATTGTGGTTGAGTATTATAAATGCCTTAATGAAGTATCATTAACAACAAAAATGGAAAATTATAATTTAAAAATAATCAGCTCAAATCGAGACCACTCCCCTGTAAGTTATGGTTTATCATTTTTATTTTTAGATTTTTTAAAGGTAATATCTTATATAATTACGCATTGAAAAATATATTGTTCTAAACACACAATTTATTTTTAGAAATAACCATCGATTTAGATATCTTTTCCCTTTAATTTTGAAATTATACAATCGTACCTTTTACAAAAAATCAATGACATATCTGCAATCTAAGAATTGTAGCTTTACTAAAAATTCTGGTCAACATACAATAAAGCTATATTTCCGTACAGTTTAATTTACAAGAAATGTCCAAAAGTTTAGCCGTATTTCCTGTTAAGCATTTTGAATATCATTATTTGATTATGATTAAAATGCCTACTGATGCTGTCACACTGATCTCAGAATATCTAATGTCTGTAGTCAACCCACGTTTCCATGCAGAGTTACAGTTTTGCAGTTCTCTCTAAGAATCTTCACAAAAGCATGTACCTGAATGCGAAACAAGATGCAGTCGGTATATTGCATACCCTGTCAAGGTTTTGAAATATTAAATATTGAACAATTCTATCCTATGCTACACATAAGGTTTATATCATTTTCAATTATACACTAAGATTATTACAGTAATTACACGTTAACTTTACTTGATTATTACACTATATATAGTTATCAATATTTCAAACTCACTGGATATATTAACAAAAAAAATATTTAGAAAAATTTAAACGTAATGTCATCGAATTGGACATGTTTGTCCCGTTTAAACACATTTCTTTCGGTATTTGTGGCCTTTTCCTCTGATTCCTCCGTTAAACTTTCAGAAACATCTCCACTGGATTCTCGTTTCCCATATTCAATGTATTTTTTACCAGATTTCTAAAAATACAACATAAATCAACATTCTCAATAGTTTTAAAATGCTTCACGTTAAGTTACAAGAAATCGCAATGGCTACAAGTTCTGCCGATCTTCTTAACAAACAGTTAAAAAGGATTTCATTTATACAACCGGTATTTAACAGAAAATAATTACAAAATTGATTGTTGATTTGAATGTCAGTTTCAAAAGTTTACTATTTACAACTTCTTTAAACAACACAGGCGGTTTGAACATTTTTAAAGACTGAAATCAGAAACAATTAGTAAAAAGGATTTTGATGTAGTAAGAATATGAAGGAAAAAAGAATTTTACTGTAAAATTACCGTGATATTATTTACTTTTCAAATATATATTCATAAGTTTGTTTCTATCTTTGAAATTTATTAAGATAAAAGTGTTTATTCCCCAAAATCTTCTCTTTTTAATATTGTTATATGGCAAATAGTTCTATTCAAATGATGATTATATCCATTCGAACTTAAAAAATCAATCATGAAGTTGGCGCTGAAGAAATAGTACTGTTGGCAGGTGTTTGAGTTATCTAGCAAAAATTGGTAATTTTATAATATGATATTATTTTGATCACCAAGTACACAGTGGCGTATTTGGCAATATATTGTAATAATTCGCGTCATATAATTAAATTTTTTGCTGGTTCTGATGACTTTGGGAAGTGTGTTTTCTTCCTAGACGGCAACTAATTCCCGAGGTGCAGAGAAAATAATTACTGTCCGGAAAAGGTTGGCTAGCTAATCATTACCTTAAAATCCAAGATATGTTATTCATAAGCAATCAGAAGCAGACTTTAATTATCATTTTTGCAAAGTGTTTACTCAAATTATTCAAAAGCGTAGGTTATTGAATATTGCAATTGAATATAAGGTCGGAAAATGTTTTACCTTATCAATCCTACCAATGGTTTGGTGTAAAGATCTACTCAAGAGATTTAAAACATCAAAGGTTTCACTATCGGCGGACATATTATTTCTGTACAGGTTTCCTGCAGAAAAGGAGTATCAAAATTATTAAACAAACTCTTCACATTCATAAACAAATGTAAAAAAAAAAAAAAAAAAAAAAAAAAAAAAAGAAAAACTATACTATGGTATTACCTGTTGTTACAGTTGGCTGGTGATCCGTCCTAGTCCTGAACACCACCCCCAAAATGTCTTTTATCGTTTTGCTGATATAAAATTTCATACCAAGCTTGTTGTATTCAATATTGAGAGATGCATTGACATCAGAAATGCTCCGATTTAATATGGCTGCAAATATCGTTATTAAAGTCATGATAACACAAAACATGTACATAAAATAAAAGAATTCGGCAAAGGTCGGAACTGCAGAGACCATAGACCTAAGGTTGTTCTTTCCTATAAAACTGTTGGCCAAAGTTCCACATGTACTTAGAATATCTCGATAGTCCCGAAGTTGAACTCCAAACAGAAGCGTTCCAAGTATCACAAACATTACATAGATAATAAGAAAAATGAATCCAAATCCGCCTATGTCGCTACCTGCATTGACTACGACCGATATAACTTGAGTAAATCTTTTATTGTATCCAAGGATGCTCAAAAGTTGAAGCGTTGAGAGAAAAACAAGAGTTGCAAACACGGCATTGAAAATATTGTCCCATATGATTATATGGTTAAAATTGATGAACTTGTCTTCTTGTGTTAATAGTTTGTCATAAAATAACTTCATTGCTTTCTTTGCAAATATTGTTCGGACAATATACACAGCAACAGACGTGTAAGCGAGAAAAATATTCAAAATCGTTACCAAATGCCATGGATGCTTTAAGAAAGAACAGCCATTGATCTTTATTTTGAAAACAACTCTTGTTGTTGATATAAGTATGTAAATAATGAAGGTCATATAGCAGAAAACCTTGAAGTTTCCAACTGTGTCTGAATTAAGAATTGGTCGAAAAGCCTGTATCTCAGTCCACTTTGTCAAACCACCAGTTTCCAAAAACTCCGTCAAAAAAATTGCATGGACAAAGAGGTTGCTGTTTGCATTATACAAAGTGAACTCTAGAAAAATGGCACGAGTTCGGCGATCGATCCAATTTTGTTCAATCATATCCTTTATAAGTAGTTGTCCTTTATCTTTATCTTTTGTGAAGCTTAAAATGTACCCTCCTCCATCATATGTTCCATATTCTCCTGTTTTCGGAGTTCCCCATATGCTCTCTGCATCTATGTATTTCCACGCGCCTGCAGTAAATCGATTCTTTTGGTTTGTAGAGGCTGCACAGTTTAATTCATAGGATTTCCAACCAGCACAATAATCAGCTGCGTCAGCAAATTCTTTTTCATATCCATGCACGCATGGGTATGGCCATGTTAATTTCTTTACAGAACAATATTCTAGAAAGAAATGTATTCACTTTTAATTTTATAAGAATACGTGGTTATTGTTACGTAAAATAAGATCGTTTAATGTAATTGCAATTTATAGGCATTTAATTGATTTCCGAAAAGCACAAAGAGCGTTGGTCTTGACACGTTCCCTCAATTACTGCAAGTATAAAGAGGGGCACACGCGGTGAATTCCTCCTCTTACTCAAGCAATATCTCTCGGCGTTTGCTGCACTCAAAATAATTGTTTCCCACCAACCATTCCCATTTTAGAGTATTTATTTAAATGTTATCAGCCGTTGATTATATGATTAATCATATGTAGAATATGTACTACTGTTTCTTTGCTTACTTTTTCAGGTTATTGGTGGCTATGACCCCCCCCCCCCCCCCTTTTTTTGTACATTTTATGCGGGGGGATTGTGAGCTACTTGGACTGAGGACTGATGTTGTATTGCTGTCGCGGGTTAACGGAAATGTCAGACAAGCAGAGACATTATTCATTATGATAGGATTATATTATTTTTATTACGTATTTTACTTGCTTGCTAAGGCTGCCCTAAGAGCCAAACAAGCTTGCCATAGAGTGCACTAGGAGCTTGTGTGAGGGATCTGTTTGGTATAATAGTAACCTCGTACCCCGTTCGGTATAACGGGTGGTTTAATTTTACCTTACTCGATATAGTCGGCTTACCTGTTCGGTATAACAGGCAGAAGCCCCGCTAAGGAACCCCCTAGAATGTAATTACATTGATATTATCGCTGACTCGCTAAGAGGTACCTTAGGAGTCGATTAGTACATATTGTAACGCCTTGCAATGGATTACCCTAGAAGGCGCGGTGCCATAACGCCCGTTACCAATTTAGATTGTTAAATGCTTGTCTGACATTTGTCATTGAAACAACGATTAAAGCTGCGGCCTATATCATCCAAAACAAATAATTTGTCATTTTTTTCGGAAACTTTCTATTAAATAACTTGTAAGGGTTTGAAAAAGTGATAAAGTACAAGGCATTTCTTTGCAACTTTATACTTGACACCGACGAGGTATTTTAAAATAGTTAAGCATGACGAGAGAATTTATAGATAGTTCCAAAAATAAGATGACTTCACAAGGTTGCGTTTTTTTTAATTTTAAAGGAAACGCTTTTGCATTCTAGGGCTTGCTACATGTAATTCAGTCAATGCAAGAAGCGGTTGCATAATATGTATCATTATATAAAAAAACACTTTTGCAAGATTCTTAAAAATAATAGAATAATTTCAATGCTTTTAAAAGAATCAAATTAGAACGAAGGTGTTTAAACTTCAATTTGAGTTGATAGAGTTGAAATCTTTAGGCAAGCACACCTGCAGGAACCGTTCGTAGTTGTCGAAGTTGTGCTGGTCCAACTCGAACACTCGCATCGTCTCTAAACATGCGCTTTTCTTGAACGTTTAGGTTTTTCTGTGCGTAGTTTTTTACCGGATACATTGTAGGAATAAATGTTGTGTTCAGCCAGTTAATAAAATCCTCAATTCTATTAATCTTGAATGAAAATTATTCAAAACAAATCAAATCAAAATATAATTGTACCAGAGTCTTAAATCTAATTTCAATATCTGATGTTTTATTTAAAGAAGCACCTACCGATGAAAAACCTTGTTTTCCGTAACCATCAGAATACAAATAGTTCTCGATATTAGATTTGTAGTTGAACGAGTTAACATCCCTCTCCAGATAGCTTATAGTGAACAGAGTCGAAAGATATATAGCAAATATCATTAATCTTGCAAGTGCTTTCTTCGCTTTGTTTTCTTCTTGTCTCTTTGCTCTCATTATTTCTATTTCCTCCTGGGTCAGTTGAATGGGACTTCGAAGAATATTGCTCGCAAATGCTTAAATAAAACATCTTTATATAACCAATTGTTTATATGAGATTAAAAAAATATATATCAAAATAGCAAAACAATAAATACGTGTAATTAATCATTTGATTGAATTTTATACGCAAAAATATTGGAGAGTATATACCTGCAAATTGGTTTCTCGATGATTGATTTAATTTCTGCGAAAATTCTTTTAACTCCTCTACATCCATTTCAGCAGTCTTTTCATAAATAATGGATTTGAACACGGTTGCAAACAGAACTGCTACGAACAAGACCTGTCAAAGTTAATACTGAAATGATTCAGCCTTTCGTATCTGTAGATTTTTGATCTTTGGATGTAGGTCATAATTTTCATCTATGCTTAAAAATTTTCTAAACAAACTAAAAACATACGTCGTCTCTCAGCTTCTAATAATTACACATTAAACGGCCCTTTTATAGAGTGACTAAATTCAAAATTATTTATTTTTATTAACTTGATTTATACATGATTTAAGGGTTTTGCAAACCTTTTTCAATTTATAGCTTTGACCTTTATTTAGCTAGAAAATGCTCGATACCACATATAGACATATAATGTGAAGTATAAGAGTATAATATAAACATATTGAACTATTGGAAACCTTTACTTATACTTCACAAACCCAGATAACAACTGGTCATATATAACGTGATAACAAGACATTTAAAATATTATCACCCCTCACTTTGTGAGAGAAAAAATTACATGAAAAATCCATAAATAATTACTACTTTAAAATATACCTTTACTGGATCAACAAGTGTAACGGACTCTAAAAACGATAAAATAAAGGAGGTAAGCCACTGTTCAGACTTGGAGCTCCCCCATTCCATGCTGTAGAGCAAGAGGAAAAATGCAGCGACAGCAACAATCATCGTTAACATTGCCCATGCCACATAAACAATCCAATACGGAAGTAAACCTTCATGTTCCCTGATAAATGTTTCGGGGATAACAAAAAGTTCCTGATTATGTCCTTCTTTTTCATCATGCTGGCTTTTAAAATTCGCGTTGAAAACGCCTTTTTTTAATTTTCTGTTTCGAAAAAGAGCTGTTATACATAATATTGGAACAGAGGTTATAACTATCCCGACTAAAGAAATAAACAATGCCGAGGGTGAAAGTTTGAACACTCCAATCTGTACATAGTCTTTAACAGAGTCTTCTGTGGATTTGTAATACATGGCATTGGAAATCATACTTAAAAAGAGCAACGCCAGCAAGCAAGACAATCGGTGTACCCTCGAAAATCTACTTCTCCTGGGTCGTATGAAAAGAGACAACCAAAGATGATGCTCGGTGACATTAATATGTGCTTGACTGGCAATTCGCGTTTTAAATGCTGTTAACGATTCAACGGTCGAAACAGGAAGTAAGCGTTCTGTCTGTCCATCATCCTTGATGAGGGATAGCCAACTGTCAGACAGGAAAACTACCCTAAAAAATGCGTTTCAATGTACAATTAGATGAATGAAACACTTCATTTAAATCTAAATGCAGTGTATTGTTCTAACCCAGTTTAAATAACATCATACCGTTCATTTGTTTGGAGATCAGTTATTTCTATTTTATTGAGATACCAGTCTTGTAGAGATCCTTCTCCTGAACTGTCATGCCACATTCTGATGTACTCAAGGTCACCTAAACTATGCTTTGTGCCGAATACAAACGTTACAACACTGCCTGACGGAAAGCCCTGGTGTTTAATTTATCAAATCAGTAAAAGTCGACACTGTACTAAATATATTCTTTTCATTCACATAAAGAAATCAGCTGTGGATTTGTTAAAAAAAAATTTCAATATTTGCTTGTCCCTACCTTTCGTACACCCCCATGCAAAGAACGCGTCCTAGAATCATCCTCTGAACCACTCAGAACAAAATAAATGTTAGAAGTGGTTCCTGAGTGGCGTCTAAGCCCGGTTGAAACAGTGATCTTATAAAAGTAACTGTCATCTGGATCATGATCACACAGAAAAGATATCGACCACTACAAAATTATCATAGAAAATTTAACGTTACCACTCTGTACCAGCTAATTTAATTTCTCTCTTTTTGATGCATTTAGATGGGAAAAAAACATTTTCAAGACAAAACTTTTCCTATATAAACTGTTGAAAAAAAGTTATTAAATGCATTAATGGTAAATAATTTTTTAAGAATTGTAAATCAGTCTTTCCCATGAGGATTTTCGAGAAAGATTTTTTTATATAATTGAAAGGAAAAAGAAAAAGAGGTATGTACAGTATCTCTATTTAATTTGTTCAGTTAGATTAATCAAAATTTTAAGGATTTTTGTCAATTATATATAATCTTTTTAAAGTATTTTTTTTTAAATACATATATTGAAAATATCGATATAAATATGTTTATTTAGTAGTTAAGTAAATATATAAAGTTTACATCTTTTATTTTAGCAATTGTATTCTTACCCTGTCCATATCTTTCTTATCTTTTCGGCGCAAGATCACGGCTAACACGATGTAAATGACAAATAATGCAATGATGGTTCCATACACGGAAGCATTATTCACATCAAACTTTCCCCAGACGTTATATAAATCAATCAAATTGGGAGGGATGTGAAATGTTGTTGAAAAAATATGTCCTGTGCAACGACAAACTGTCTCATCTACTGTAGTGTCTGGCAGAACCTAAAACACAGATTCACATGTCTGATAAAAATCACTGTGTAAATTAAACAAACATGGCACTTGTTTGAAACTAATTCGTTATTCCAGCTGTACAGAGCTTAACCGACTGTTTCAAATTGCATATGAAGATCAACAAATCAAGGCGACTAGATAATTTATATTTTATCGCATTTATTTTAATTACCAGTGCTAATAAAATTCTTTCTCTCTAGACTTATAACAATAGTAAAATTCTGCCCAGAAATTCGAATAAAAACCAAGTGAATAGGTCATGATCACGGAATTTTAGATGGTAAAAACTTTGTGGCATTTCGTAATCGTAAACCTGATTTATTTTCTGTTAATTAAAAGCAAACATTTAACATTCGACAATAAAGTGAACTGTGAATTTGCTAATTCTTTAGTTCAATGTCAAAAAGAGTTTGATCTAAAAACATTGTTTAAACATATTTTAAATCTTATCTAAAATTATTTTTCAACAGTTGTGTGCCTGTCTTTTTTTTAACACCTGATAAAACAAGCTGTGTTAAAGTCATAGAGGTTTAGCCAGCAAATAAATGATATGTTGAAAATTTCACACATATTTCTTTATCAAGGATCTAAGAATACCTTTTGTGTTATTTTTGGAATCACCACATGTCATTCTTACAAACATAATGCATGTTTTATACGTAAAGCGAAAAACTATATTTTGAACAATGCAACACGGTGTGAGAGACTCTAGAATTATGTATGTTAGCTAGCATCAGCATTCTCTGCCTCAATTGGCATGTGACACAAAAGGGTACAATTACCAGCGCATTGCAGTTCCGACGTTCAAGTCCCTAACAGAAGTTAAAGAGAGAAAAATCAACAACATAAACTGTACGTGTTCATCGGTGGATTGATTTGCAATGAAAGCTTGCCTCATTGACTTAATTTCCAGGTGTAATTATGGTTTGGTAGGCCGATTGCTTTGTACAGAAGGTTGTCATATTGAAAGTTTTAAACCATCTGGTTTATAGGCAGGCTACATTGTCGGGTTTTGTAGAGGTTGACCTACTGGACGTTCACCAGCATCCCTTTAATAGGATAGATATACGTCCTTAGAAGAGGTAGTCAACTGTCCGTCCTGAATAAGGCATTAAGACAGTGGATACTCCTGCTAAAGACGGACCACCTAGTTGTATGGGCAAGGGCATACCGCGAGTTTAATACTATCCGCCTAAATAAGGCATAAATTAGTGTCCAACCCGGGGTATTGTGTGTTGCAATCCAGGCCAACCACCAATTGTAATTCCCCCTACGTAAGGGAAGGGATATCTTTGTACCTATTGCAGATCAATAATTAGGTCATAATCATCATTTTAGAAACAATGATTTTTTAAGTATTTTTTATAATTCAAACCTTAGACCCTAGAAATTTACTGGCCCCCTCGACATGTTACACAAAAATTATAGACTTACGCTTTACAGCCCAGCGTATTTTGAAATTTAAATACATGTACTAAAAATATTAAAATTAAGGAAGGCTAACATATACTTTTTAAAACCAAACAATGGGTTTTCGAGAACGATTCAACACATACCTGGCAATTCTCCGACTCCCATGTTTTTGATTCCATATTCCATGTTCTGCATGCGGTGGTTATGATCTGCAAAGTAAAATTAGCCTCTTCTGGATTTAAGCGGTTTGTGTCGTTAAATTGACCCATACTTGCTATATCTCTTTTCCTGCGCGGTGATCTTGCTGTACTTTCCGTCAAATCTATCAAAGTTCATAGGGAATATTTGTTATTTCGTTTTAAAAATGCAATTTGAATTTGAAATTGTCTTGAACGAAATATTTTCATACTATTACTAGCATCAAATCAAATATCAATTCAATGTTTAATTAATGTACAAATGTGTTTCGTTACATTCCATTGGCTTAATGCCTAGGTAACATATTCCTTTTGAGCACACATTAGCTGGAGCAAACATCTTGTATCCGAGTTCAGAATCCCAGTTTCTGATTGAGGTCTCCAACTTCTTATATACACTATTTTCTGAAGTAGATGTTGTAGGAAAAGGTTTCGGAGATACGTACACCCAATACATAGTTCTGTGTTCAATACTGTTAACATCATAACCCTCGGGTTTTAAATAAATCAAAATTGCATCATCATCGTTTGTGACGTCAAAATAAAAGTGCGTAATGTTTTCGTCAACATACTGGCTGTATAAAGGACTGAATCTGTAAGGACTTCTTGTTCCTTTGTTTTTAAGTTTGACATCTACGATAGTTTTGTTTCCAAAATTAGACACAAATACGTCAGAGGTCAGGCTACTGGCATTGTTACCAAATATTAACGGGTTCTTTGCGAACACACAGATCTGAAATATGAATATCTACAGTTTGTGTGCATTAAGAAAGTGCGATAAAGAATAAATACTATGTCAATCCATTGTGTTGCTGATATATAAATCAGTTTTATTTTATTTAATATCTATGAATCAAGAATATAAATGTACTGTAAACCAACTTTTTTTGTAAGAAATTTTCATGAAGTTCTCACCGAAAACAAGTACGTCTGCGGATAATCACAATAAAAGTTTGTTTACAGTATTTGGTTGCTACATCAATCACGATTTGGTATGTAATGCATACCTCAACGTCGACAATATCATTTGGTGAAGTTCCATTAATCTTTTGTAAATTCGATCTTTCTCGCTTCTCTGTATTAAAATCTTTAATGGTAGTTTTCTTCATCAAAACTTTAAGGAATTTCTGTTGAAACTCCATTTGTTCTCCTAATACCATTGTGGATAACACAACCGATTGAACACCAAATATCAAGTATTGTAGTCGATCGAAGTATTCTTCTGCCTATAAAACATTCAAAACAGAACATTTTGGATCTTCAAATCTTTGATGTTTCTAACGATAAAATCTATTTCATTTAATGCTTTATTTATTTATTTATTTATTTATTTATTTATTTATTATTTATTTATCTATTTGTATTTATAAAACACTATAACATCTCTCTTGTCAAAAATGGATGATTTGATGAAATTGAATGCCTTGTTATACTGATCATTTCCTTGACATATTTCGAAAACTTGATAATTCGTTTTTCCTAATTTACTTAACTGACTTGGTTCTGTACGACTCGACTTTTGATTCAAAAATGGTAAAACTGATATTTGATGTGTGATTTATTGCGTGTAGTGTTTGCCCAGCAAAATTAGACGCTTTGTAAAAGCGTCTAATTTCCCCCCAATATTAGGGGCGGGGGGGGGGGCGGGCAACCTTAAACTTACTACTACCACAGCTACTTCTATCATAAATATTTTACTTACTATTTCTTTCTGTTTGTCTTGAATTGACTTTTCATGTTCATGTAATTTCAAAAGAAGCTCACTCTTTCTCTTGATTTCGCCAAGTTCCTCGTTTGTTAAGTTCCTGTGGATCAGTCTTTTTTGTTGATTGTTACGAAGTTGTTTAATCGTAAGATCAGCCTCTATTTTCTCAGAGCTTAATTCACTGTAGTCATTTAGTTGTCTTGGTAGCATCACATCGATAATCACACTTACAATACGCACTATTTCTGTACATAAAGCAAATGCAGTGATATATAAAAACAAGAAGGCTATAGATCTTGACGGTCACCTGAGTACCATAGTCTTTAGATGGACCTGTCAGGGAGTCTCGTTTTTGCAGTTAAAGCTTCATTTTGGAGTCTAATCCTAATCCAAGACTCCTGTGATTTTATGCCCCTTTATTTTTTATGTGTGAAGACATCAACTCATATAGGGTGGGTACAATTCTGAGGAACTTCGGATTATCTATACCCTTGTTCCAGGGAATAAAACTTGTAAACGTTGGGTAAAGAGAGACATGCAGACCTTTAATGGCCAATTTTTTAAATAATATTTAGTTTCATTCATAATTCACACAAGCATTCAATGCATAGGAAGATAAAGTAGATTTCCTAAATTAGAACATATATTTATTTAATATTTTTTTTAAAATTTATTTAATATGGCAATAAAGTGCCAATTTACCTTGTAGTTTTCAAGATGAAGTTAAAAATTTTGAATTATTAACAAACGTCGCACGACCAATGGCAAAAGGTTACTCGAGTGACTCAAGTGACCTAAAAAATTATTTGTTCACTATATGGCCATTTGGCCATTATTGCACACCCTCACAAGCAACAAGCATCAATCCATCCCCCATGGGCAGTGAATTTAACAGTCTTAATCCAGGACCCAGGGTCCCTGTATTTCGAATTTCACAATTTTGGTAGGGCTTCACAGACATTATAACTATGATTTAGTTTTTGTCAAATATATATGGGAATAGAGAATACGATTTTATAAGATTTAATACATTTTCACTATATGGCCATATTGCAACTGTCCTAGGTCCTGAATCCCTGACCCGAGGCCAGGAATTTCACAATTTTGGTAGAGGGCTTTATGGACATCATAACCATATATTTAGTTTTTCCCACATGTTTGGGGCAAGAGAAGAAGATTTTTGAAAATTTGGCCTTTTTTGCATATTTTGCCCCACCCCGAGGATGGTAAGGTCATAAATTTCACAATTTCTCTTATCCTAGAGATGCTTCAAACCAAATGTGGTAACAATTGGCCTTATAGTCTTCCAAGAAGAAGTTAAAAGTGTAAAAGCGTTAACGGTCGACTGACGACGCACGAGACGGATAGAGGCCAAAAGCAATAGCCTGAGTGACTCATGGGACCTAAAAGGCTAGTATTGATTTAGGATAAGAAATTTCAAAAAATAATAGAAAGCAAATCATTACAACAACTATGTATTTGCAACATAACGGCAAAAATTTAATTTTATTTAAGCTTAATATTTAACAGTTATATACAATGGAATCTCTTCAAAAGATTCAAAGATCGAATTTTAATGGGGGGGGGGGGGGGGTAATCAACGTATGCATACTAACGTTTCATGATCTCTTCAATGGGCTCGATGTAGTCGTTTGGTAAAGGCTTCATGGTTTTACTCATTCGAATTGTAAAACATTCGGTCACATTTTCCACTAGTTCTATCAACTTATTTTCCTACAATTTTTAAAAATCAAAATTAAGCACCACACTTCAAGTCCTCTTTGGTGCGGACATTAGTGCTGCTTATTATTTTCTGGAAGAGTAACATACTTACCAACATATCTACAGAAATATAATATGGCACTCTCACCATAGCACAAATTGTACTAAAAATTAGTTGTATATCAGTCAAACTAAATCTTCTGTAGTCTTTCTTTGTACAGCTTTTTGCCTCCTCAGATAGGACATCAATCATTTTATGAATTATCTTCAAGAAACAGTATATATATATATATATATATATATATATATATATATATATATATATATATATTCATACGCAGCTAAGAATTTCATATAAAATGACGGTAATGACACTGTACACTGAGTTGTTAAGAAAACATACATGTATTATTAAAAGAGATTTTCATTTGAGACGTTTACCAATGAAATCAAGTTTTCCCTAACCATCATTGTATAGATTACTCACGAATTGGCCTATACTGAAAGAAATTACTCTATAGGATAGACTTCCAATATCACTCTCGTACTCAGAATCTTACTTTTTTATATTTCTTTTCTATTGGAGAGTCCTCGTAAAATTTAACTTCAGTTTCGCCTCGTAGGATATCTTCCTCCGTAGTTACAGTAACATTCTGGTTTTTGGTTTTTATGTAAAGAGTAGTTAAAAGAAGAGACTGTGTTGTTACGTAAAAACTTGTACCTCATTCTAAAGTTTTAACATTTCAAAAACATGATTTGATTTTAAATAGGGAATGTGATATCAATAAAATATATACAAAGTAATCAAAGTTACTTGTCTGGGCCAGCTTAGCATTATTTTTCTATACATTACCTACAAGGGACTACTTTTATTTTTAACATTTGAATTAATTCAATGAGTTCTGGTTTCGTCAGTCTCATCAAGTCAATTGTAAAGAATAACTGTCAGCAGTTCTCGAAATATTTTTGAGAGATATATATTAAAGGGACTTGGACACGATTTGAGCTCAAAATTTTCAAAATTTATTTTTCCATTTTTAATGTCTAGAATGGTTAATATGGATATTGTTAATGCTTCCTCAAATTTTGAAAATCAAGCATCGAGATACAAGCAAGATACAGAAGTTGAGAGTTTATGTTTTGTAAACAAATCTCGAGTCTTGTTATTGTTTAAATATGTGTTGTATTGCTATAAGTTTCAATGAAAAGGTACTCTCTTTTGTTGATAATATTATTTATGAACACATTGAATCAGTTTATCTTTTTTGCCATGGGTCATTTTGTCAAATAAATGGTAAGTTCTTTACTTTACATTATTTGTAAACATATATAATACGAGCTTTGTTTACATAACAATGAATTCTTATGTCTGTATCTCGCTTGACACTTGACATCTAACATTCAAATTTTGGTCAATCATTCAAAATGCACAAGTAAACCATTTTATACATAAAATTAAAAAATAAAAATTTGATCTCAAATCGTGTCCAAGTCCCTTTAATATTATGAAATAATCATGCTCTAACTATATTCACGTGAAAAGTTATGAACTGTACCCTTTCGTGTCTTGCAAACATAGATGCTAATGATCCAACGTAGCGTATGGTTCTCATCGCATCACCTCCTGCTCGAATGTAGCTTACGGTTTTATTAAAATCCCGGAAAAGATTTTCAGGTTTATTTACATCTTCTTCTCCAAGAGGAACATATTGAGCAGGGATTGTGACATTCTATTTAAGAAAAGAACGTGAAAGTTTTATTCCATTAATACTCATTTTACGTATCAGAAATAGTGGTAATACTTGAATCATATTGGTTTCAAAATTACTTGAAAAGTCGTATTGAACGTCCGATAATCGCCGTTTTCATTAAATATTCTGATGCGTAATGTGACGTTGCTTTGAAACTTGTCGTCTCCTGTCTGAATTGGTATTTCATCAATTGAGCCTTCGCCTGTGATAATAACAAAATATTAATTACTGCCTAGTAGTGCACATCAGTAATGAAATTTTGACCTTAAAAACATAAATTAAAATTTAAAAATCTATTTTTGTCATTTCTTTTAAAAAAGACAATTTACTTCATAGTATAACAAATTCTTACATCCCCTGTATAGATAGTTTACGACGTCTTCTGTTTCTCCATAGGCATTCAATCTTCTCGTGATAGTTTCAAAAAGATAGCTCAAAACCCTTTTTGAAGATTCTTTGCATAGAGCACTAACTGCTGTTTTTTCTGTAACATAGAAAATGAATCATGTTACTAAGTATCTGTGTTTAAATGGGACTCAGTCAGGAATTTAAAATCGAATTCCTTAATTTAATTTTTCCATCTTTATTGTTTACTGTGCTTTATTATTATATTTTAATGGGTTTACATAGATTGTGCATCGGTAAAAACAAAACATGTGATTCATATACTTGTCTTTTTGCTCCTTTACTACCGTATTAAAACAACTAAACAATTACTACTGTTTTTCACATCTAATCTTGTTTAGAGTGGGGTTTTTTTTACCAGAAACATTAATTAATGGCATGGGTCCTATTTACATTACAAAAACATTTGAGAGTTCTATATCTCGTTTGAACCATTACAACTTTTAATTATTCAAAGAAGCATAATTAAGCATTTAAGTATCAGCAATAAAAAAACAAAATTTAAAACTTGTATCTCATATGATACTAGTAAACATGCGACTTAAAGTTGCTGACACCCATTTAATAAAATAAAGTACTTTATTTTGAGGTAAAGTTGAAATTTAAATGTGCAAAGTTCAACCATTTTCTCAACAAAAGGTCGTAGAGTAAATACTGATTACCTCTTTTTATATTTTTAAAGATTTTTAAATCTTCAGTTTTATGCATGTAGCCGTTCTGCATTGTTCTGCACTTGTGAGCGCAATTTGCATACAAAACAACATATAAAACCTCACATTAATTGCTTTTTTATATTTACTTTAAACACCAGTTTTGGTTAGTTTTTGGCATAAACATGTCAGTTCAAGATCTGTTTAAGTTTGGTCCACATATGTATCAGATGGCCGCACATTTCTCTTCATATGTATTACCGAAAAATTGAAAAAAGAGGACTCTAATTGTGCCGTACTGGGTAAAGCAAACCATACATGCAATGACTATAAATAATAATTTTGCTTTCATATTAAATGAACCAATAATTAATATATTAAACAAGAGGCCCATGGGCCACATCGCTCACCTGAGCAACAATAGGCATGATAAAATCAGATTTTAGGATTTTTCTCTATATATATTCCTATATCAAAATTTTTTCCCACCCCCCTCGTTGTGACCCCATCCTACCCCCGGGGATTATGATTTGAACAAACTTGAATCTTCACTACCTGGGGATGCTTCCACACAAGTTTCAGCTTTCCTGGCTGATTGGTTTCTGAGAAGAAGATTTTTAAAGATTTCCTCTCTATATTCCTATGTGAAAATTTGACCCCCATTGTGGCCCCCAACCCTACCACCAAAGGTCATGATTTTCACAACTTTGAATCTACACTATCTGAGGATGCTTCCACATAAGTTTCAGCTTTCCTGGGCAAATGGTTCTTGAGAAGAAGATTTTTAAAATATTTAACTCTATACATTCCTATGAAAAATTTAACCCCCCCCCCTTCCCCCCATTGTGATCCTACCCTACTCCCGAGGGTCATGATATTCACAAATTTGAATATACACTACCTGAGGATACTTCCACATAAGTTTCAGCTTTCCTGGCTGATTGGTTTCTGAGATAAAGATTTTTAAAGATTTACTCAATATATTCCTATGCAAAAATTTGACCCCCATTGTGACCCCACCCCACCCCCAGGGGTCATGATTTTCCCAATTTTGAATCTACACCGCCCGAGGATGCTTCCACACAAGTGTCAGCTTTCCTGGCTGACTGGTTTCTGAGAAAAAAATTTAAAGATTTCCTCTATACATTCCTATGTAAAAATTTGACCCTCATTGTGGCCCCCAACCCTTCCCTCAAAGGTCATGATTTTCACAACTTTGAATCTACACTATCTGACGATGCTTCCACATAAGTTTCAGCTTTCCTGGGCAAATGGTTCTTGAGAAGAAGATTTTTAAAGATTTACTCTGTATATTTCTATGTAAAAATTCGACCCACCCATTGTGGAACCACTCTACCCCTGAGGGTCCTGATTTTCACAACTTTGAATTTACACTACCTGAGGATGCTTCCACATAAGTTTCAGCTTTCCTGGGCAAATGGATTCTGAGAATAAGATTTTTAAATATTTACTTTATATTCCTATATAAAAATTCGACCCCCATTGTGGCCCCCACCCTACCCCCAAGGACCATGATTTTCACAACTTTGAATCTACACTACCTGAGGATGATTCCACACAGGTTTCAGCTTTTCTGGGCAACTGGTTCTAGAGAAGAAGATTTTTAAAGATTTACTCTATATATTCCTATGTAAAAATTCGACCCACCCATTGTGGAACCACTCTACCCCCAGGGGTCATGATTTTCACAACTTTGAATCTACACTACCTGAGGATGCTTCCACATAAGTTTTGAGCTTTCCTGGGCAAATGGTTCTTGAGAAGAAGATTTTTAAAATATTTAACTCTATACATTCCTAGGAAAAATTTACCCCCCCCCCCCCCATTGTGATCCTACCCTACTCCCAAGGGTCATGATATTCACAAATTTGAATTTACACTACCTGAGGATACTTCCACATACGTTTCAGCTTTCCTGGGCAAATGGTTTCTGAGAAGAAGATTTTTAAATATTTACTATATATTTCTATGTAAAAATTCGACCCCCATTGTGGCCCCACCCTACCCCCGAGGGTCATGTTTTCACAACTTTGAATCTACACTATCTGAAGATGCTTCCACATAAGTTTCAGCTTTCCTGGGCAAATGGACTCTGAGAAGAAGATTTTTAAATATTTACTTTATGTTCCAATATAAAAATTCGACCCCCATTGTGGCCCCCACCCTACCCCCAAGGACCATGATTTTCACAACTTTGAATCTACACTACCTGAATATGCTTCCACACAGGTTTCAGCTTTCCTGGGCAAATGGTTCTTGAGAAGAAGATTTTTAAAATATTTAACTCTATACATTCCTATGAAAAATTTGACCCCCCCTTCCCCCCATTGTGATCCTAACCTACTCCCGAGGGTCATGGTATTCACAAATTTGAATATATACTACCTGAGGATACTTCCACATAAGTTTCAGCTTTCCTGGGCAAATGGTTTCTGAGAAGAAGAATTTTAAATATTTACTATATATTTCTATGTAAAAATTCGACCCCCATTGTGGCCCCAAACTACCCCCGAGGGTCATGATTTTCACAACTTTGAATCTACACTATCTGAAGATGCTTCCACATAAGTTTCAGCTTTCCTGGGCAAATGGTTCTTGAGAAGAAGATTTTTAAAATATTTAACTCTATACATTCCTATGAAAAATTTGACCCCCCTCCTTCCCCCCATTGTGATCCTACCCTACTCCCGAGGGTCATGATATTCACAAATTTGAATATACACTACATGAGGATACTTCCACATAAGTTTCAGCTTTCCTGGCTGATTGGTTTCTGAGAAAAAGATTTTTAAAGATTTACTCAATATATTCCTATGCAAAAATTTGACCCCCATTGTGACCCCACCCTACCCCTGGGGGTCATGATTTTCCCAACTTTGAATCTACACCGCCTGAGGATGCTTCCACACAAGTGTTAGCTTTCCTGGCTGACTGGTTTTTGAGAAAAAAAAATTAGATTTCCTCTATACATTCCTATGTAAAAATTTGACCCTCATTGTGGCCCCCAACCCTACCCTCAAAGGTCATGATTTTCACAACTTTGAATCTACACTGCCTGAGGATGCTTCCACATAAGTTTCAGCTTTCTTGGCCAATCGGTTCTTGGGAAGAAGATTTTTTAAGATTTGCTCAATATATTCCTATGTAAAAATTTGCCCCCCAATTGTGACCCCATCCTACCCCCAGGGGTCCTGATTTTCACAACTTTGAATTTACACTACCTGAGGATGCTTTCACATGAGTTTCAGCTTTCATGGCCAAATGGTTCTTAAGAAGAAGAATTTTGAAAGTCTCTCAAAAATTTTCAATAATTCCTAATTATCTCCCCTTGTAATAGGGCGTGGTCCTTAATTTTCATAACTTTGAATCCCCTTTGCCTAAGGATGCTTTGTACCAAGTTTGGTTGAATTGGCCTAGTGGTTCTGGAGAAGATGGTGAAAATGTGAAAAGTTTACAGACGGACAGACAGGCGGACGGACGGACAGACGGACAGACGGACAACAGACAAAATGTTATCAGAATAGCTCACTTGAGCTTTCAGCTCAGGTGAGCTAAAAAAAACTTACCGGGTATAAACGTAGCGTTACACACAATATGTTTAATGTCTTTTTCACCCAAGCTGGTTTTGAAAATCATTGTTAGATTATATGGTTCGATACTACTGTTAGCAATATTAACAGTCAATACAATTTTGTAGTCTGTGTCTGGCATCAAGGTATTCCCACTGAGAGAAAAATGTTGTCCATATATGCCTATAATATAAATATTCAATTCTGTATTCCATTCAGTACAAGTTCATTAAAGTACATACTTTTTTAAAGTAAACCTGGAATAATTTGTAGAAGTTTAGCAACAGGAAAAAAAATATTAAAAATGCATTCGTACAAGTTTTATTAGATGTGAAAATTTAAGGTATACCCAAAGAATCCAGTTAACAATCTTATTTTCATATTTCCCCTTTTCTCTTTAATTTTGAAAAAAAAAATTCACATTAACATTACGGATATCATACCTGTCAGGGTTCTGTTGTTTATATCAGTGATATTTCCCCCAATCACTGACCATTTGTAGGCTACGTTAGATGTATCATCTAGACAATTTTTACATTCACTTGTCATTGCCAGTTTTATTTGTGGTGATATGGCGTTCATCATGATACAATTCAATACACATCTGGAATACAATTTTCCATAAAAAAGTTTCTGAATGAGTCTTCGTCAGCTTTTTTTGTGTTTCTGTACAATGTAATGCATACAAATATTAACAATCAATTTAAAAGAGGCTTTCAACTTAACGTTCATCTTACTTCAGATGTGTAACTGTAATGTTGGCAGTCCTGCTTAAGACGCTGACTTTCTGGGTAAATGTGACACTTTTATTTACTCTTAGGGTAACGTTAAAGTCACCACTGGTGTCGAACTTGTATGAAAATGTTGCCCCGTTTTGTTTTCGTACTGTGCGCCTATATATCAATATAGTTTAAAAAATCAAAATCAATCTTAAACCATGGGTTCTAAATATAGTTGTATGAAAATCAAACTTTGAATGAAATATCAATGATCTTCTAATTGAAAAGATAAGTATATTTCAATACGTGAATCGCAGAACGTGTTTCTTTACCTGTCTATATTCCATTCTAAACTGACTTTTGTATTATTTCTTAAAATCAGCGCATTGAAGGTTATAAAATCATTTACAAACGCTATTCTCGAATCACCGCCATATATGTAAGCAACAAGAATAGATGGGATAATTTCGATGAACATTGGTTCGAATATGTAGGTTTTCCATCGTGGAATTGAAACATTTAATGTAACACTGTAATTTCCTGTCGTCAGTGTTTTTGCTTCATTAAATAAACAAACTCCTTTTCTCGATGGTAATGACGCGCAGTTATTCCAAGTAAAAGTGATATTATTGTTAGTACAGAAAACACTCATTCTGTTTGTAATGTATACTTCACTTGTATCAGTTATCTTCATTCTTACGTCTGGCATAGAGAATTTGCGATCAAATATTCCTTCGTCTCCAAAGCAAGAATTGATAACATCTACTTTTTTCGTAAAACTCACTGATGATATAAAATTTTTGCATGTGACTTTTATTGTTTGGTTTCCAAGATCACCATACGTATGGTTTACGATCACAGGGCTGTCACGTGTGATGTTATGAATAACATTGTATTCGAATCGTTTTACTTCATCTCCTGATATTAAAGTACAATTTACCCACGGCAATGTTTCGTCTAAATCTGAACACATTGTGAAGTTGATGTTTCCGGGAGGAAGATTAACTGTATCATTATTTTTGTCTGCAGTTGTGTGAAGCTCAAGCTTATCTTTAAGATCAAATTCGGCAATCAACGGACGATCTAGGTATATTTCCTCTATGAAATCCTTTCCATATCCAGCAAACTTAGGCATATAAAACCCATAAATGTCATATTTTAATTCTATGATTGTTTCATTAAAAAATGAAGTTTTGTTTAAATTGACCGGCTGAGTTGGTTTATCTTCACGTATTTCATATTCAGATTCCAAACTATATCCGACATCACTCAGCACCATTAATTTTATTTTAAATGTTTCCTCTTTGAAATTGATCATGGTTTTATCGCAGTTCAATTTCAATTTTCCTAATGTAATTTTACTTCTAAAATTATAATGGTCACCTTTCAATTTAAACTCTACATTTATATCGAAAGTATTCCTTTCTTCAAATGTAAGTATCCGAATAAAGTCTGTTTTGTTGGTAAAGAATTTCTTTCCATAATTGACAATTTCCCAGGTTTCATTCAAATCAAATGGTAATCTCGAACATTTGAAGAGAACAAGTTTAAATGTCACATTTATTGGCACTGGAATTGGTTTATATGGAAAGGCTGCACTCCTTGACATGTTCATGGGTGAGGGATTCTGGTAAACAAGTGAAATGTCACTCGTTTTGATTTTTGTAACCTTCACTTGCTGTTCCAAATTGTAAAAACTTACATCATTTTTACAAGACACATTGACTCTGTGTTGACCAAGGTTTGTAAATGTAAGTCTAAAAGAATACGAAGATGAGTTCTTGAAAACGTTATTTTTCGTGTCCCCGTCAACAGTACATGTTACATTAGTTGGAAGTTGGCCTCCTATATTTCTAATGGTAAAATCGACAAGTCCATCGGGAAGAGGAACATTATATTTGTCAGGAGTGATGTTTAAAGATTGTATTGGATATTGTATAGAAACTGTCACTGAATGTTTTCTCTTATATTTCATATTCCAAGCAACGATGCTGATTATGTACAATCCAGATTTAGTGTACTTTTTTTCATGCGGATACCCTATAAATGATTCATTGAAGGTTCCTGACATCTTGTTTTCTTCGCTTCCATCTCCAAACGATAAGTTATAATAAAAATTTGACGGCGGGGGGTTTTGCAATTCAATAGTTATATTTTCTCTAACTCTTGCATACATCCTGGAAGGTTTAATTTGTAGATTAGCCAATTCATCCCAAATGTCAATATTCATCGATATGTTTTTAACGTCAATCTCTGATCTTAATTCTATTAAAGCTTCATATGTACCTTGTTTATCAAATGTATGTTCGAGTTTAAACTCGTTCACATTTATACTGGTAGGAGTTTTTTTAGGGAACAACGGTAAATAAACCGTCACATTTACAAATCCTACAGGGAGTTTTGTTTCAGTGGTATTAATTCCAAACCATGCAATTTCCGTTGTATTATACACATCTTTTTTGGAATATAGTTTGTATCCGTTTATTGGGTATAACGATATAATACTGCATGAAGTTGAGGAGCTTGAAACCCCATTTTCAACATGGATCGAAATTTCAATTTGGCCTGCTTTCGATATGTTAAATATTTGTGTGCTCTGTGAAGTTCTGTTATTGGTTTGTATGGTTTTGTTGATTTGAATATCATCTATGACCCAATTCCAAGTGAGGCTCAAACTGTGTCCTTGAACAACATTTGCTGTAAAGTTTGCAAGACTCCCGATCCTTATATATCGTGGACAATCGATCTATAATAAATAAATAAAAAATAATTTTTATGTCTTAAAATTATTGATTTTTTGAAAGTATTGTTCTTTCCGTTTTAAAAAGGGGGAAAAAGGAGTTAAATATATTTTTGGGGGTAATTGGATTCATTCTATTTATCCTATCAGATCTACAAGACCTTGAGGTTTGTCTCGGCAATATTGTTGATCGTAGAAAAACTTTTGACTGTCGAAAAAAAATTCTACGATCAATACGATTAATGTTCAATCGTAATCATTAGTTATCATCGCATCAGATCGCACTGCATCGTTACTAAGCGCAATGTGTTTCATTTAATAGTGTCCCCTAATCGTGATGATCTGGATCAATCTTGGAGGGGACAAACATCAACCTCGCCTCATTCAGTTCCGATGTGTTGATATTATCAGTCGGGCTATATTGATATATCTGTCGTGGTCCAATCGTACCTTAAAACGTGATGATTTTCCATCTTATTCGTAAACAGAATCACCATCATTATCATGATCTTTCGGAACAGAGCACATTGGTTCGTGATAAACGTATCGTAAAGTTTACTGACGTATTTGTGCGTACACAAGTGTTCAAAATCGGGGATTCAAGTCGATGTTCGGATCAGATCGAGATACAATCGAAATCTAATCTTGACAGTTTTATCAGAACATATGTTATCGTATCTAAACAGTCAATCAAATTGCTAAAGATCGCATCACCTAAAATATGTCTATTGTGACCTTATTGTGACCGTATCAAAGCTCAATGACCGCATAAGAACGTATCGACCGACATCACCTCGAATACAAGCTTACAATTAAAAGAAGTTTCAGGATCCGCTACGCTTTGTCAATCGTGGTGTTCTTAACAGCTCGCACAACAGTATGAATCTAGCATTACAAACAAAAGCCGTCAAGAACGATTTTTTTCTATCTTAATATCGATAATTTTTATTCCATTTTTACGTCACATACTGCAAATCTAAAAATCTTTCCAAATACTATGCTCTGTCCCAAGATATCCTCGATTCACATTTTGCTTAATTATTCAATATTTGTAAATATCTCCGGATTTGAACGATTTTCATTCAAAAGTATGAACAATTTCCAACATTTCTCCTTTAAAACGCCCCCTCTAGCTAATGAGGTTTCAATAAACTGCTGAAAAATGTGATGTCTACGGAAATTTTGTATTGAAACAGACCCGGATGATAACTTTAAAAAAATTGTGCGAGGTAATCCGAGTGACTTCCGAATGGAGAAAGAATGTAAACAACCCCAATTATAAATCTCCGAAATTAGTTTTCGTTCCTGTGAATGTTTCCGAGTGAAAAATGATAATATATGAATGAAATTATCTTGGATATTTTCCCATTCATCTATTTCAAATGCACTTCTTTCACATGTATGTTTATTTTTTTTAAAAATCGTCCAGATGTGCTACATAGATATCTTGGGACAGACTATAATGGTTGATGCCCCATTTTCTTTTATTATACCCGCACTTTCTAAAGAAAGTTCGGGTATATTGTTGTTACCCTGTTCCGTCCGTCAGTCTGTCACGTTTTACTTTCTCAAACTGCTCTTACATCTTATAAAACAGCAAACTAAACTCTTGGAGTATGATTTGGGGTGTCATGTTGTTTTGTAAACAGGTTTCAAAAATTCTCTGGTAGTCCTGGGAGTCAAATAATTGGTAAAAAATGACGTTTTTTGACAAAAAACCTTCTTCCTCGAACTCCCTTTACATTTTCAACAGTAGACAAGTCATCTCTTGGAATTTGTTTTGGGGTGTCCTATAGATACGCAATAAGGTTTCGGAAATTTTAATTTTGTCCTAGGGGTCATTAAATGGCTGAAAAATGACGTTTTTTTTTACAAAGTCTGGTTTCAAAAAACGTCAATATCTTTTTGCAGTAGACTAATGATCTAATAGGATATCCTTCGGGGTGTCATGTTGACGTGTAATCATGTTTCAGAATTTTTATTTTTATCACGGGGATCTGTGGGCATCAAAAAATGACGTTTTTTGCACACAAAATATTGGTTCCCAGAACTCCTCTTACAATTTATGCAGTAGCTATGTCATCTCTTGAGATATGATAGGGACTGTCCTATAGATGTGCAATAAGGTTTTAAAAATTTAAATTTCATCCAGGGAGTCAAATAGTAGCTGAAAATTGACGTTTATCACTCCTAAAAAAACCTACTTCCCAGAACTCCTCTCATGATTTAATGAATAGCCACATCATATTTTGGGGTTTGATAGGGGCTGTCATATAGTCATGCAATAAGGTTTTATAAATTTAAATTTCATCCAGGGAGTCAAATAGTAGCTGAAAATTGACGTTTTTCACTCCTGAAAAAACCTTCTTCCCAGAACTCCTCTCATGATTTAATGAATAGCCACATGATTTATAAAGATATAACAGGGGCTGAGCTATAGATATGCAATAAGGTTTTAGAAATATAAATTTGATTTTGAAGGTCAATGCTATCTGCGAAATGATGTTCCGTCCCATAAAAAACCTAATTCCTGGACCTCCTCTTATCTCTTGTGATTGAAATAACGTACCATAAGATGCATAAGGAGGAAGAATATATATGCTTTAGGGGTGGGGATCACAAGCATTTTTTTCAAGTTATTTGATCATTTATGATTTTGGGAGGGTGGGGTGGGGTTAGGGTGACCCCCAGATGCCATGACCTACTAATACCACAAAAAAGATTTGCCTTGACATGGTCATGGTTCAAGAAACAAAAATTATACGGTTTAGGAGCGGGGATTTCGATGATTTTGAGGATATTTTAAAAATATTCGACTATACATGTTTTCGGGGGGCAGGTGGGTGGGGAGATTCAGAGTCTCTTCTCACATTTTTACAGTAGCAAAATCATTTCTTTATTGGTTTTTTCTGAACAAAATGTTATATATAATTGTGGAAATTATAAAGTCAGTCAACAAAACATTGCTGTAAAAAACAAAGTAGGGTCATCATTGGGCTAGGGCTAGGAATTACACTATATATGAAAAAGATAGGTTACTTGATTAGTTCTAACTCTGGAAAGTCACTGGGCATCTCAAAGGGGGTATAACCTATATACATGTACCAATTGATGTGCAATGACACATGGAGCAAGAATGAATATGGTTTAGGGGTGGGGATCTCAACAATTATTAAAATGTATTATCATTCCCTATTTCAGAGGAGGGGGGGGTAATGGTGGTTTAAAAGCAATTCTTGGGGGGAGGAGGGGTTAGGGGGAATGACCCAAGGGGCAATGGCCAATTTGTCTTAAATATATCTTGACATGATCAACGGAATTGGACAGAATGATAACTATAGGGCATCTGCAGAGTGGGGCCCTAAATAAGTTGTTAATAGTTACAAAATCAATCTTCAAAAAATATTGATAATATGTTATACATGTATTTAGAAATGTCTATATTTTCAAAACGATTAACAAATCAATCAGTCAAAATGAGTTATAAATAACTGATTGGCTATTCTGCAATTGATTGCCATCCCTAGTAAAATATCACATGTATTTTTCTTTATATATAATTATACATGTATATTTGTTAACAGTCAGGATTAAAATGCACAAATTTTCATGAGTCATAAATCTTGACTCCCTCTTGACAAAAAAGAATAATCAAAATGAAAGAAAATTACAGTCCTTAACTCTTTTTCAATTACTGGTGTATGATGATGGGGAAGGGGGTTTAATGGGGTGTAAAAAGCTGCAGCATGCCTTAATTCTCACTAGAAATGTATATCTAATCCACACATCCTGGGGATGGGGAACGGTTAAGGCCCCTTCCCCTTCCTCCCTATTATAACTAATATAAACATGATATTTAAAACCCAAATTTAATACAAAATGTTACAGTATGATAGAGTATGCTGGGAAAGGGAGATCACATTTTAGAAAGTGAAAGTAAAACTTAACTGTTTTGTATACCGGTGTCTCATAATATTGCACTACTACGTGTATATACTTACCTATATTGGTCAACATCATAATGATAATCCAATTAGAGCACAATATGAATTCTTTTAGCTGATCACCACAAAAGAAACATTTATTCATGATAATTAATCCTATTCTGCATATCGAAAACACAGATGCATGTACACCACGTGAAACCCATCTAACCAAAGACCTGGGTAAAACTAGTACCTGTTAATGCAATCTGTAGATCTGTGTTGTATACGTAACTTCGGACAAAGATCATTTACTTGTAACATATTGCATGTATTTTAACAACTTTATTCTTAAAAACCCCTTGCACAATTTTATTAGGTAATTAATCATGCAAAGCACAATTTTCAGCTTTAAGGTGGTATGGGACACCTACATATTGTGATGTACTCCTTATTGAACGAGAAAAATAAAGAATAAAATATCATATTTTCCCACAAAATAATGTTACCTAACAGCATAGTGCAATGGGTTAGAGCGTTAACAATGTGTCTGTAAGTAGAGAGTTTGAATCCTGCTGGGGCTTATCTTATTTTTACCTTAAGTTTCCAAAAAAATTTGAAACTTATTTTTTTGCCCAAATATTCGTTGTAAATTTTTTTAATTCTAAAACAGTGAAAGTTATTTTAGCATATGACTACATATAATATAAAATAACGCACTTTTATCCACATAAATATCGACATGTGTCTGATACCACCTTTTAAAATCGTTAAAGCAATCCTGCAGTGAAAATCATTGCGCAATATGACATTTATTTTGCACTGTTTACAATATTCTTTATTGCAATTAGATGTACATACTTTCATTGTTATAAAAATATTCTGATTTTTTAAATACCAGGTATCCATGGGTAGTGGGGGGGGGGGGGGGGGTCAGAGTAATAATTGTGTTTGCAGGGGGGGGGGGGATTGTAGCCCGAGGTTTAGTTTTGGTAATTTTACTACATAAATGATTTTTTTTGGGGGGGGGGGTCTTGACTTCTCACCCCCACCCTTTCTCTAAATCCATGCACACGATGATGGTGGCACACAAAAGCATAAATAAATCAGGCAACTGCCGGGGGGGTGGGGGGAGGCATGATTTAATTTTGATTGTAATAATTATATAGACCATACTTTCTATGACATGAAATGTTTAGATTTTCGATTAATTTAAAAATCATATGCAAACAGTTCAAACCCATATTGTACATAAAAGTAATATATTTATTATGGGATGTGATCTCATCATTTATGAAAATCATAATTTTTAAAAAGTACCGGAAATTGCATGTGGCCTTCTTTTTGACTAAAACCGGTACGAGAATGTTATTTAGAGGCAAACACTTGGTGCGGGTATTACTGTCTAATGACAGCATCTAGTATATAATTTCAGAAATCATATTGATTTTTCTTGATAATAGTTTAAATAGTTTTTTTTAACTATTTATTTTTATGATTAACTTAAAAATTCTAATGAGTCCCTTTTCTGATTCTTTTGGGTCATTATTTGATTAATCATAAATGTAATATACCAATACAGATATATTTCATGTGGCCGGATGATTTTTGAGAAGATTCCAGGAAGGTACACAGTTTATAGACACTCGATAGACAGACTTTTAAAAATTGAGATCAGAAAGGCTCACCAATGACTTGAACAATAAGTTCATAAGATCTTATAAATAAACGATTTTTTGGTCAATCTTAAATGTAATATACCGGTATATCATGTGGCCGGGTGATTTTTTAGAAGATTGTAGAAAAGTAAACATTTATAGACAAACGATAGACAGACGGGCGCTTAAAAAATTGAGATCAGAAAGGCTCACCAATGACTTGAACAAAAAGCCAAAGAGAGCTTATTAATACTAGAAAAACAAACCTTTTATCTTAGGACTGAAGAAAAAACAATCTTTGTCGGCCTGATGAGATATATGCCATATTTGCCATCAGGATAAAAAATCATATTGCATCGCATTGAAATTTAACAGATGTCAATTGAATTAAAAAATAAAGAAAATATAAAAAGAAAGTAAACTTACATAAACCTGGCCAATTTCCTCGTCATAGGATATTGACAACGATATCGATTCATTGAATAAGCTTGAGTTTTGTAAGCGGGCAACTAAGAAAACTTTGTAGAATCCAAATTCGGCAAAATAGTCTCCTTTGATTGGAAATTGAACAGTAGTCACGCCATCTTTTGACACGTCTTTTTCCTCAACGAAGTATTGTTTTTGAAACAACGTCGAAAAGGCAGTTTGGGGGTTGGTGTTTATCATCAAAATGTCAAAAGAGGTCGATTCGTTTCCGGTTTTTTCAAGTATTTCTACTGTCAGATTGACTGAGACGTCTGACTTGTTAACCAGTTTGATACGCCTATTTTCTTCTTTCGTTATCAAAAACGAATTAATAAAGCCTAAAAACATGCAACATAGATCATTTATTTAATACTTATGTGAGTAATCAAACCCCAATACATGTATATATATATATATATATATATATATATATATATATATATATATATGCAATTGGCAATGGAAGCAAAATAATAAATCATATATTTACCATTAGGATCTGTTCAAATTTAATTTAATCAAAAAAACGTTCATTCTTGATTTCATTGATGTGACAATACACAGAGAAAATTTGAATTAATACCTTATGTGATATGGGCAGATATTGGAAATTTATGACGGATATAACAGAACGAAAAAGAAGTGGTGGAAATGGCAAAGATTTCAATTCTCTCAAAATATAGTATGAATGTTTACATGTAAAACATTTTTTTTTTTTTACATTTGAAAGTATAAACCGTGTAAGTTGTTAACAACTTTAACATTTTTACGTTGGCTTCAGTTATAAATCACTGTTCGACGGATATGACTACAAAGTCTTTTAATTGCTCTATCGTATAAAGAGAACATTTTTTGTCAGTTCTAAATCAAAGGCACGAATGAGAGAACTAAGTTCATGTAGCATTTATAATAATATTTTCTAATCTGTTATGGACGGCACTTCTTAAATTAAATGTACCTGTTGGGATGTCACCATCTGTTGGGATTTCAGTGGGAGTTTCATCTTTAATTTAAAAAAAGTCATTCTCTTCGTCATTTATATAAACTTTGGGTAATAAATGTGTTTATCAATTGTTTTAAGACTAAAAAAAGTGAAAAGTATACATTAATCTTTTTTAAGTTAAAATATTTTAACTCATAAACCATTTTATTTTCAGAAGTTACGTTAAGGTTGATATCTAATTATGTTACATGAAAACGGGTTCAGCTACAAAATGTGAGAATTTCAAGAGTTTTATCTTTCAACTTGTAATAAAAATATCTGTTATAAAGAGATTTCAAGATATTTATATAAGGATTTAGTGTCTCAAATTAAATATCATCATGCTGTTGAATTTGTTGAATAATACTGAATACATTGTATGTATTCAAAGCCTTACTTATCTTGGATCCTTACGAAACGGACAAGAACTTCTATTGTCGGTTCAAAATCAGAGACACGAATAACAGAACCACGAGTTTAATACCAATTTTAAAAAATCTGATTTGTAAGGAAAGGTACTTGTTGAATTAAATGTACCTGTTGTGACGTCGCCATCTGTTGGGATTTCTGTGGGTTTAAAAAAATATATATATATAAATAAGTCACATCCGCATTTTTCAACATTTTGGGTAATACTTGTTTTTTATCAGATTTTTTAATAAAACTAAAGGGAAATGTATACATTAATCTTGTTTAGGTAATATTATTTTAACTGGTAAATAATATTATTTTGAAAAGTTAAGCTAAGGTTGATATCTAATTGTGTCTCATGAACATTGATTCAGCTACAACATGAAAGAATATCAAGAGTTTTATTTTTCAATTTTCAATAAAAATATTTGTTATAAAAATTTCTAAGATATTTAAACTAGGATTTAATGTCCCAAATTACATAATATCACGCCGTTAAATTATGTTGAAGAATTTCAAAAATCTTTGTCCTAATGGCTTCTTAGTAACGAACAAGAACTTTTAGTGTAAGTACAGAGACTCGAATTAAAGAACCAAGAACATAATGCTATTAACAATAATAGTTTTTCATTTGTTATGGACGGTACCTGTTAAATTAAATGTACTTATTGTGACATCGCCATCTGTTGGGCTTACGGTGGACGTTTCACCTTCAATTAAAAAGAAGAGGATCAATCCTATTCCCTTTTTCATGAATATGGAGATATTGATGTGTTTATAAAAATATTTTCCAGAAGTCAAGGTTAATATCTAATAATATTACATGAATACGGATTCAGCTACAAAATGTAAGAATTTCAAAAGTTTAAACTTTCAATTTGTAATAAAAAAAAAATATCTGTTTTAAACAGTTTTCAAGATTTTTCGCTTTGAATTTGGTGTCCCAAATTAAAACTAATACGCTGTTAAATTTTGTTGACTAATACTGAATATGTATTAAAAAGCCTTACTCATCTTGGCTCCTTAAGTAACTTACCAGAAATTTTATTTACGGTTCAAAATCAGAGACACGAATAAGAAAAGCAAGTGCTCAATACCATTAAATGTAACAATAATATTTTGTGATTTGTAAGAGACGGCACTTCATAAATTAAATGTACCTGTTGAGACATCGCCATTTGTTGGGCTTTTAGCGGAAGTTTCACCTTTAATGTCAAAACATAAAAAGAATAACTCATATCCTAATGTTTCATAAATTTTGGGTTATGTCTATAGATAAGTTTATCAAATTTCTTGACAATAAAAAAGTGATTTGTATGCATCCATTTTTTTACGTGTAAAAAGTTTAACTCGTACAACGTATTATTTTCAGAGAACAAGGTTAATATCTGATAGGGTTACATGAATACCGACTTAGATACAACAAGTAAAGAAATCAAGAGTTTTATCTTTCAATTTAAAATAAAATTATGCAACTTTCATTTTCAGTTTAAAATTAAGAGACACGATTACGAGAATCAAGTGCCTGATACCATTAATAATATATTTTCTGATAATTGTTAGGGACGGCACTTCTCAAATTAAATGAACCTGTTGTGACGTCGCCATCTGTAGGTATTTCAGTGGAAGTTTTACCTTTAATTCACAAACAAAAAAGAACTCACTTCTCAATTTTCATGAATTTAGTGTTATAGATGTGTTTATATTTCATCAAGGCAAAAGAAAAGATAATCACAATTACTACATGTCATCGTTTTACGTATTATTTTACCTCCTAAACCATATTGTTCTCAGACGCCAAGCTTTCAATTTGTAATAATATACATGTTATAAAAACGTTTTCAAGATATTTTACTTAGAATATTTGTTGTCACAAGTTAAAAAATATCACGCCGTTAAATAGTGTAGAAGAATATTTATTGTTGGTATTCAAAAGTATTGGTCCTGAGGCCCGATAGGTAACAGAAAATAACTTTTATTGTCAGTTCATAATCAAATACATCAATAAGAAATCAAATTGCCTAATACCATTAACAACGTATTTTCTGATTTGTTATGGACGGTGTAACGAAGAATTTTGACCCGGGTTGAAAATTGACCCGGGGGAATTTTTCAACGTTAATATTGGACCGGGGGTCATTTTTCAACGTTGATAATTGAGACCAAAAATCGTGAAAATTATACCCGGGGTCATTTTTCAAAGGTATGAAATTTTTTTTCTAAATTCTGATGACCTCGACACGTTGAAAATTAACCCTGTTGAGAATTGACCATTGAGAATTGGAACAACTATGCACATATTTGAAGGTTTCAGTTTTAAAATGTTCATACTGTCCGATACATATGCGGACCTGGCTGTTTTATTTCAGGTTGATATGTCCAATTACAATTTATCGTTTAATTTTGAGACTGAAAATTTGATATCCATTTATTATTATAATGCTATGTAAATAAAGCTAAGAAGATGACCGTTTGCCTCTGAGTGGAACGGGCGAGTCGGGCTAGCAAATATTTTTGACATAGTAGTAAATTTACGTTAAATTTTTGTGATCAAAGCAAATTAGAAACTTTTAAAGCAAAATTACGTTATTGTAATCCTGTACAAACATTAGGTTGCTAGCTAACTTGCTACAGATTCCATGAAGCAGAATTATTTATGCCGAGAAAAATTAGCGATTTATTTCAATCATGTTCAGCACATTTAATTAGTTACACCAGGAGTGATCATAACGGCACAAATAAAACACTAAAATATCGGCTTTCAAAATATACATAGTTACTACAGCATTGTTCATGAAAGAGTACATGTTGGCATATCATCATATTGTATACTGTTATTGGCTGGGTGTTTCTAAATACAAAATTCAGATAATTTTAACAAATTGAGTGGGTGCAAACATAAAAACCACAATATGACATAATTATTGTAAATTTTGTATTTACTCCCACCCACAAAATTTACAATGAACAGTACCAAAGTTTCAATTTACTGGCTGAGTGTAAAACCAAAATTAAACAAAATGACGTATTGTAATTTTCTTTAATTATTTGTATTTGTACACATATCCAGTGAATCAAAAAACGAGTTTTACTGAATTGAATAGTTTATCGTGTAGCCATGTATACAAACATTCTTCTTAAAACATATCAATGAATTTTTAAGGCGTCGAGCTAATGCTCGGCAGCCTTCTAGCGATCGTCTGGATTGGCAATCGTCCAAAATTCACGTGCTGCACCGCCTTTTAAATGCGCATTATTAAGAAATAAGTTCCTAAAAGTATTAAACGTATTACAAGATTTTTTTTCCATTTATTCAACTAAATTGTGTACAAAAAAACCCAACTTTGCCTCCCTGGTGATTGACAACTCATTGCATAAGAATAAATTTGCTTAATCAAGAAATGGCGGATGAATACAATCAGGCCTAAGTGTAAAGATTCACTAGATATTATTTTAGTTTATCGCTTACATTTTAATTGGAGACAGTGCCCGATAGAAATAACATTTTAGATGTAAATTTATTTGTTATCGGGCACGGTCTCCAAAATAAATGTAAGCGATAAACGTATCTAGTAATTTCGTTGCAAAAAATAAACTCGATAATGCAGTTAGTTTGGTCGAGCATTTTAGATAGCACGTGTTGTAGATTTGTTTGTAAACAACCATACCATAGGAAATCTTGTTTCAAACGGGAATTGAAATAAATAAATGTATGTTTTATTATTATAATTAGGGACACACTGTTAATGTATTCAAATTATGAACCTGTGAAAGTTGTTCAAAGACTGTTTGAAGCAGAAAGAAACAAATTACTTTTGAACTTTGGAATTTCTTCGATTTTTGCAATTATGATGAGTTATTGTATTAAAAAAGCACCACTACCTATTTTATAAGAAAATATACTGATTTTTGTTTTTAAAGCAGCAGAAAACATAATTCATATACTTTCTATTCTAAGTCTAATATCATTTGATATGACTATTAGTACAGAAATTCAAATTATTGGTATCATTCTATATAAAAGAAAAAAATGTCAGCTCGACGCCTTTGTGGCCGTTCCGGCCTTTGATTTAAATATAGATTTAAAACAAACGGAATTAAATTATTTAAAGGGATAATATGTAAATTCGATAAATAATCATTTAAAAGTTTCATTTGTTTGTCCGCCTGTTGAAACATGTAAATCTAAGAAATAATTGTGTAAAAACTGATAACTTTTAATTAAATAGACCCAATCTATGAATATTAATTCGTTAATTTGAGCTTCTTTGCTGTTGAACCGGTTTCATGATCAAAATTCCACGATGCGGGTCAATTTTCAACGGATCAGGGCCTTTATTCAACACATTTGGTCTCAATATTCAATGTTGAAAAATGACCTCCGGGTCAATTTTCAACCCGGGTCAAAATTCTTCGTTACACCGGCACTTGTTAAATTAAACGTACCTGTTGAGATGTGGCCATCTGTTGATCTTTCAGTGGACGTTTCACCTTTAATTTAAAAACAAATATTTGTTTATCAAATTTCTGCAACACAAAAAAAGAATCGTAGATTGTAATATTTGCAGAGGTCAATATCTAATCAAAATCGATGAGGTTACATGAATTACGATTCAGCCACAACAAGTAAATAAATCACAAGGGTTTTTTCAATTTCTAAACAAATATCTGTTTTACAAAGTTTTAAAAATATTTCACTTAGGATTTGGTGTCAAATTAAATAATATCAAGCCATTAAACGATATTATTTTCAAAAATAAATGTAAATATCTAATAGGGTTACATGAATATAGATTCATCTACAATAAGTAAAGAAATCAAGAGTTTTATATTTCGATTAAACTGTTATAAAATATTTTCAAGATATTTCAGTATCGATTTAAGTCACACATTAAATGATACCACGCCATTAAAATGTGGGGAAGGATACTCAATATATATTTTCAAAACCTTAACCTTTCAAAATCCTGGTGGCTCCTTAGGTAACGGATAAGAACGTTCATTGTCGATTCAATATCAGAGACACGAATAAGACAATCAAATGCTTAATACCATAAACAATATTTTTTGAGATTTGTGAAGGAAGGTACTAATTTGATTCAACGTACCTGTTGTGACGTCGTCATCTAATGGGCTTTCAGTGGAAGTTTCACCTTTAATTGAAAAACAAAAAATAACCCACATCCTCATTTTTAATGACTTTTGGGTGATGAATGTATTTATCAGATTTTTTCAAAACAAAAGAGTGAATTGTATAAATCTTTTTTACGTAAATCTATTTCAACTTGTAAACAATATTATTTTCAGATCAAGGTTAACATCTAATAGGGTTATATGAATACCGATTCAGCTACAAGTTAAGAATCAATAGTTTAATCTTTCAAATTGTAATAAAACATCTGTTATACAATGTTTTCAAGAAATTTCACTTTGGATTTGGCGACAGAAAATAGATAATGGCAGCCGTTAAATTGTGTTGAAGAACATTATCAAAGCAAATTAGAAACTTTTAAAGCAAAATTACGTTATTGTAATCCTGTTCAAAAATTAGGTTGCTAACTAACTTGCTACAGATTCCATGAAGCAGAATTATTTATGCCTAGAAAAATTAGCGAATTCATTCAATCATGTTCAGCACATTTAATTAGTTACACCAGGAGTGATCATAACGGCACAAATAAAACACTAAAATATCGGCTTTCAAAATATACATAGTTACTACAGCATTGTTCATGAAAGAGTACATGTTGGCATATCATCATATTGTATACTGTTATTGGCTGGGTGTTTCTAAATACAAAATTCAGATAATTTTAACATATTGAGTGGGTGCAAACACAAAAACCACAATATGACATAATTATTGTAAATTTTGTATTTACTCCCACCCACAAAATTTACAATGAACAGTACCAAAGTTTCAATTTACTGGCTGAGTGTAAAACCAAAATTAAACAAAATGACGTATTGTAATTTTCTTTAATTATTTGTATTTGTACACACATCCAGTGAATTAAAATACGAGTTTTACTGAATTGAATAGTTTATCGTGTAGCCATGTATACAAACATTCTTATTAAAACATATCAATTAATTTTTTCAATATAGATTTAAAACAAACGGAATTAAATTATTTAAAGGGATAATATGTAAATTCGATAAATAATCATTTAAAAGTTTCATTTGTTTGTCCGCCTGTTGAAACATGTAAATCTAAGAAATAATTATGTAAAAACTGATAACTTTTAATTAAATAGACCCAATCTATGAATATTAATTCGTTAATTTGAGCTTCTTTGCTGTTGAACCGGTTTCATGATCAAAATTCCACGATGCGGGTCAATTTTCAACGGATCAGGGCCTTTATTCAACACATTTGGTCTCAATATTCAATGTTGAAAAATGACCTCCGGGTCAATTTTCAACCCGGGTCAAAATTCTTCGTTACACCGGCACTTGTTAAATTAAACGTACCTGTTGAGATGTGGCCATCTGTTGATCTTTCAGTGGACGTTTCACCTTTAATTTAAAAACAAATATTTGTTTATCAAATTTCTGCAACACAAAAAAAAAGAATCGTAGATTGTAATATTTGCAGAGGTCAATATCTAATCAATATCAATGAGGTTACATGAATTACGATTCAGCCACAACAAGTAAATAAATCACAAGGGTTTTTTCAATTTCTAAACAAATATCTGTTTTACAAAGTTTTAAAAATATTTCACTTAGGATTTGGTGTCAAATTAAATAATATCAAGCCATTAAACGATATTATTTTCAAAAATAAATGTAAATATCTAATAGGGTTACATGAATATAGATTCATCTACAATAAGTAAAGAAATCATGAGTTTTATATTTCGATTAAACTGTTATAAAATATTTTCAAGATATTTCAGTATCGATTTAAGTCACACATTAAATGATACCACGCCATTAAAATGTGGGGAAGGATACTCAATATATGTTTTCAAAACCTTAACCTTTCAAAATCCTGGTGGCTCCTTAGGTAACGGATAAGAACGTTCATTGTCGATTCAATATCAGAGACACGAATAAGACAATCAAATGCTTAATACCATAAACAATATTTTTTGAGATTTGTGAAGGAAGGTACTAATTTGATTCAACGTACCTGTTGTGACGTCGCCATCTAATGGGCTTTCAGTGGAAGTTTCACCTTTAATTGAAAAACAAAAAATAACCCACATCCTCATTTTTCATGACTTTTGGGTGATGAATGTATTTATCAGATTTTTTCAAAACAAAAGAGTGAATTGTATAAATTTTTTTTACGTAAATCTATTTCAACTTGTAAACAATATTATTTTCAGATCAAGGTTAACATCTAATAGGGTTATATGAATACCGATTCAGCTACAAGTTAAGAATCAATAGTTTAATCTTTCAAATTGTAATAAAACATCTGTTATACAATGTTTTCAAGAAATTTCACTTTGGATTTGGCGACAGAAAATAGATAATGGCAGCCGTTAAATTGTGTTGAAGAACATTATCAAAGCAAATTAGAAACTTTTAAAGCAAAATTACGTTATTGTAATCCTGTACAAAAATTAGGTTGCTAACCAACTTGCTACAGATTCCATGAAGCAGAATTATTTATGCCTAGAAAAATTAGCGATTTATTTCAATCATGTTCAGCACATTTAATTAGTTACACCAGGAGTGATCATAACGGCACAAATAAAACACTAAAATATCGGCTTTCAAAATATACATAGTTACTACAGCATTGTTCATGAAAGAGTACATGTTGGCATATTGTATACTGTTATTGGCTGGGTGTTTCTAAATACAAAATTCAGATAATTTTAACATATTGAGTGGGTGCAAACATAAAAACCACAATATGACATAATTATTGTAAATTTTGTATTTACTCCCACCCACAAAATTTACAATGAACAGTACCAAAGTTTCAATTTACTGGGTGAGTGTAAAACCAAAATTAAACAAAATGACGTATTGTAATTTTCTTTAATTATTTGTATTTGTACATCCAGTGAATTAAAATACGAGTTTTACTGAATTGAATAGTTTATCGTGTAGCCATGTATACAAACATTCTTATTAAAACATATCAATTAATTTTTTCAATATAGATTTAAAACAAACGGAATTAAATTATTTAAAGGGATAATATGTAAATTCGATAAATAATCATTTAAAAGTTTCATTTGTTTGTCCGCCTGTTGAAACATGTAAATCTAAGAAATAATTATGTAAAAACTGATAACTTTTAATTAAATAGACCCAATCTATGAATATTAATTCGTTAATTTGAGCTTCTTTGCTGTTGAACCGGTTTCATGATCAAAATTCCACGATGCGGGTCAATTTTCAACGGATCAGGGCCTTTATTCAACACATTTGGTCTCAATATTCAATGTTGAAAAATGACCTCCGGGTCAATTTTCAACCCGGGTCAAAATTCTTCGTTACACCGGCACTTGTTAAATTAAACGTACCTGTTGAGATGTGGCCATCTGTTGATCTTTCAGTGGACGTTTCACCTTTAATTTAAAAACAAATATTTGTTTATCAAATTTCTGCAACACAAAAAACAGAATTGTAGATTGTAATATTTGCAGAGGTCAATATCTAATCAATATCAATGAGGTTACATGAATTACGATTCAGCCACAACAAGTAAATAAATCACAAGGGTTTTTTCAATTTCTAAACAAATATCTGTTTTACAAAGTTTTAAAAATATTTCACTTAGGATTTGGTGTCAAATTAAATAATATCAAGCCATTAAACGATATTATTTTCAAAAATAAATGTAAATATCTAATAGGGTTACATGAATATAGATTCATCTACAATAAGTAAAGAAATCAAGAGTTTTATATTTCGATTAAACTGTTATAAAATATTTTCAAGATATTTCAGTATCGATTTAAGTCACACATTAAATGATACCACGCCATTAAAATGTGGGGAAGGATACTCAATATATGTTTTCAAAACCTTAACCTTTCAAAATCCTGGTGGCTCCTTAGGTAACGGATAAGAACGTTCATTGTCGATTCAATATCAGAGACACGAATAAGACAATCAAATGCTTAATACCATAAACAATATTTTTTGAGATTTGTGAAGGAAGGTACTAATTTGATTCAACGTACCTGTTGTGACGTTGCCATCTAATGGGCTTTCAGTGGAAGTTTCACCTTTAATTGAAAAACAAAAAATAACCCACATCCTCATTTTTCATGACTTTTGGGTGATGAATGTATTTATCAGATTTTTTCAAAACAAAAGAGTGAATTGTATAAATCTTTTTTACGTAAATCTATTTCAACTTGTAAACAATATTATTTTCAGATCAAGGTTAACATCTAATAGGGTTATATGAATACCGATTCAGCTACAAGTTAAGAAACAATAGTTTAATCTTTCAAATTGTAATAAAACATCTGTTATACAATGTTTTCAAGAAATTTCACTTTGGATTTGGCGACAGAAAATAGATAATGGCAGCCGTTAAATTGTGTTGAAGAACATTATCAAAGCAAATTAGAAACTTTTAAAGCAAAATTACGTTATTGTAATCCTGTACAAAAATTAGGTTGCCAACTAACTTGCTACAGATTCCATGAAGCAGAATTATTTATGCCTAGAAAAATTAGCGATTTAATTCAATCATGTTCAGCACATTTAATTAGTTACACCAGGAGTGATCATAACGGCACAAATAAAACACTAAAATATCGGCTTTCAAAATATACATAGTTACTACAGCATTGTTCATGAAAGAGTACATGTTGGCATATCATCATATTGTATACTGTTATTGGCTGGGTGTTTCTAAATACAAAATTCAGATAATTTTAACAAATTGAGTGGGTGCAAACACAAAAACCACAATATGACATAATTATTGTAAATTTTGTGTTTACTCCCACCCACAAAATTTACAATGAACAATACCAAAGTTTCAATTTACTGGGTGAGTGTAAAACCAAAATTAAACAAAATGACGTATTGTAATTTTCTTTAATTATTTGTATTTGTACACACATCCAGTGAATTAAAATACGAGTTTTACTGAATTGAATAGTTTATCGTGTAGCCATGTATACAAACATTCTTATTAAAACATATCAATTAATTTTTTCAATATAGATTTAAAACAAACGGAATTAAATTATTTAAAGGGATAATATGTAAATTCGATAAATAATCATTTAAAAGTTTCATTTGTTTGTCCGCCTGTTGAAACATGTAAATCTAAGAAATAATTATGTAAAAACTGATAACTTTTAATTAAATAGACCCAATCTATGAATATTAATTCGTTAATTTGAGCTTCTTTGCTGTTGAACCGGTTTCATGATCAAAATTCCACGATGCGGGTCAATTTTCAACGGATCAGGGCCTTTATTCAACACATTTGGTCTCAATATTCAATGTTGAAAAATGACCTCCGGGTCAATTTTCAACCCGGGTCAAAATTCTTCGTTACACCGGCACTTGTTAAATTAAACGTACCTGTTGAGATGTGGCCATCTGTTGATCTTTCAGTGGACGTTTCACCTTTAATTTAAAAACAAATATTTGTTTATCAAATTTCTGCAACACAAAAAAAAAGAATCGTAGATTGTAATATTTGCAGAGGTCAATATCTAATCAATATCAATGAGGTTACATGAATTACGATTCAGCCACAACAAGTAAATAAATCACAAGGGTTTTTTCAATTTCTAAACAAATATCTGTTTTACAAAGTTTTAAAAATATTTCACTTAGGATTTGGTGTCAAATTAAATAATATCAAGCCATTAAACGATATTATTTTCAAAAATAAATGTAAATATCTAATAGGGTTACATGAATATAGATTCATCTACAATAAGTAAAGAAATCATGAGTTTTATATTTCGATTAAACTGTTATAAAATATTTTCAAGATATATCAGTATCGATTTAAGTCACACATTAAATGATACCACGCCATTAAAATGTGGGGAAGGATACTCAATATATGTTTTCAAAACCTTAACCTTTCAAAATCCTGGTGGCTCCTTAGGTAACGGATAAGAACGTTCATTGTCGATTCAATATCAGAGACACGAATAAGACAATCAAATGCTTAATACCATAAACAATATATTTTGAGATTTGTGAAGGAAGGTACTAATTTGATTTAACGTACCTGTTGTGACGTTGCCATCTAATGGGCTTTCAGTGGAAGTTTCACCTTTAATTGAAAAACAAAAAAATAACCCACATCCTCATGTTTCATGACGTTTGGGTGATGGATGTATTTATCAGATTTTTTCAAAACAAAAGAGTGAATTGTATAAATCTTTTTTACGTAAATCTATTTCAACTTGTAAACAATATTATTTTCAGATCAAGGTTAACATCTAATATAGTTATATGAATACCGATTCAGCTACAAGTTAAGAATCAATAGTTTAATCTTTCAAATTGTAATAAAACATCTGTTATACAATGTTTTCAAGAATTTTCACTTTGGATTTGGCGACAGAAAATAGATAATGGCAGCCGTTAAATTGTGTTGAAGAACATTAAATATATGAATGTAAAAGTCTCAGTCATTGTTGCTCGTTTGGTAACGGACAAGTCTCCGTACCAGCAAGAACTATCAAGACTTAGACTTATGAACACTTGCAGAATATCATTTTATCACTTTAGATATACTTTACCTTTAATTTGAAATACTACAAAACTCCATATGAAGAGAATTTCCTTAAGACGTGAAAAAAACATCTTAATTTTCATTTGTTCCTTAGAATAGTAATTTTGATGGAATCATGTTTGCAGTGCCTCAGAGATAATTCAACTTCTGACTACTGGTTTCATAAATTTGGTTATTATGTATGCAGCTGAAATGATTAAATTATATGCGTTTTCGATTTTAGCATAAACTTGTGATTAATTCATCTGAAATTTGCATAATATAGATTATGAAATCCAAGCTCGTATTTGATAGGTTTATGTAATATTCACGTCAATTTTTGACAGCTGAGATAACTTCTTTGATTTCCTATAAAATGACCTACTAGTATAATCTTTTTTTACTTTAAATCAGAAGCCGAAGCTTGCTTCGACTTTTTCAATGTAAAATGATATGAGAAATCGGGAATTCTACGGTTTAAGAACCTTTAATTCCAACACTGATCATTTAAACAACGATAGTTTTCTGTCGTGCCATTATATGCTTCGACATGATATCTCATTCGAGAGAAGCCTGAATAGTGGAATCCCCTTTTGAAAAAGTAAAAACTGTTGGCCGCCATTTTTAGGGAAAACCATAGAAGCGTTTAGTGGTTTGTAACTTTGTCATTCGACAAAATCCGTATTTGTATGGTATGATGACTGCACCGGTAGGGACTACACATACATTGAACCAAAAATTTAAATCCAAAGACACGTACTCACAGGATGCCAAAATATTTGGAGCATAAGAAAGAGAATATTGGTTTTTCCGTTTTGATCTTTGGGTTGACCCTGCAAAGGGAAGCAACTCTTTTTTGCAAAGTGTGAATTGTTCTATTATCAGATCTCCATTTAAGATCTCTGTCTGTTTAATGACATTTTGCTTTTGGTAGGCCCTTCAGCCTCTTTGGCTTAACCTTGACCTTCTTCATTTGAACCACACAGCAGAGATTTTATATTTAGTCAAGTGTAACGGTCAAGGACAGACATCGATAACAATGTTTCACAACATCCATGATTATGTTTAACAAAGAATCAACCTGAGGTATCTGCATCGAATTACGGCTAACTAATTTGTATCAAGCTACAGTCTATACATGTTTTGTTTTTGAAAGGGGGTGTTGTTTTTTTATATTTTATTCACAATCTATGCATGTACAAAAATTGTATTTCTTCAATCGATTTCTTTTGCATAATATTACAAAAAAATGAAAACTCATCACGTAAACCTTATCTCATTTTCTTTTCGTATGGTGGATGAATTGGGAAAGTATATGTCTAATACATGTATCTTAAACATTTAATGTATTCAAACAACGATTTTGTAGAAAGTAAAATGTACTGACATCTGTTAATATGAATAAACCTTTTTGCTAACAATATCAATAAATTACATGCAATTGCTCTATATAACACAGAATTATCATAGTTACATCCAATTACTGTTTGTTTCTTAAGACATACATCAATAACACAAATTCTCTCATTTCTTGTATTGTATAATCCATTTGGTTCGTGCATGCAGACAATCATAAAATGTCTTTTTAAAAAAAACTTTACAGTGTTTTTGATATTTCATCTCTAAAAGTTCAACTTTACTAATACAAAACATATATGTATAATAGCATATACAGACAAAAATCTTAAGAAAGATGTTGAGATTTTTTGAATAGGCGACGGAGAAATTTTATTTTCTAAAGAAATATTATCCGTTTGGCGCTGGTACTTTCAAGTTTATCTCATATATATATTGTTTAGCCTTTATTCTTTATAAAGAGGTTAATATAGTTACGATCGTAGACTCTATACAGATTCTATACTCTTCTAGAATCAGTTAAATTCGTTTGTGATTTGAATCTGATTTGTACGGTAGCGTATTAGTGCCAGATATGCACTTTTTTTCATTTTTTACACTTTAATATGTAAAACTTACACTTTAATGTGTAAAATTAACACTTTAATCTGTAAAATTTACACTTTTATCTATAAATTTTACACATTATTCTGAAAAATTTGCATTCTAATCTGTAAAATTCAGACTTTAATCTGTACATTTTACTTTAATCTGTAAATTTTACACTTTATCTGTAAAATTTACACTTTAATTTGTAAAATTTTACAGTTTAAAATTTACACTTTAATTTGTAAATTTTACACTGTAATCTGCAAAATTAACATTTTTATCTGTAAAACTTACACTTAAATCTGTAAAATTTACACTTAAATCTGTAAATTTTACACTTTATTCTGTAAAATTTACACTTTAATCTGTAAAATCTACACATTAACCTGTTAAATTTACACTTTAATCTGTAAAATTTACACTTTAAGTGTAAAATTCACACTTTATCCTGTAAAATTTGCACATATATGCACATACATTTGAGATTTTTAATCATTTTTATTCGTGGGCGTCAATGTTCGTGGGGACGGAATATTGTTGGAAGCAAGTTCTTTTTCCTTAGTAAAAATTAAACATATGCTTGCATATACGTTCGTGTGGATGTAAATTCGTGGGCAAGGGTTACTCACGAAAGCCACGAACATTAGTCCCCCACGAACAATAATGATTCCACAGTATTTAATTAGTGAATATTTCAGACTAGGTCTTAAATACAGTGACCTCATTAAATGTATGGGCGAATTACATGAGTATGTTTTGAGTATCCGCTAACTAAAAAGGATTACTGAGAAAATGGGTCTTTATCGCCGGAAATATAAAAGTGATATTCCCCCACCTTCTTTGATGATTTCACAATCAGAATAACAAACTATGTTGATTTACTGTTCATTCAAAGAATAAACATTATGTATCATTTTGTCTAAACCTCGACTGAGTATTAGATTTGTGTACCTACTACAAATACATAATTAAATAAAATTGTACTGCATACAATTGAATAAAATGGATGCTTTGAACTAGTAAAAGTTGACGTCTGATATACATTTAGCAGGCTTGAAGGCTGTGTATTTGCATAAATTTTAGGAAACAAATAGTCAAAACCCAGAAAAATGATTACAGATATTTCTACATTTTATGTGGCGGCCGCCATATAATTATGTTGGGCCCTAACTATTTAGGGCCCCACTCTGTAGATGCCCTATAGTGATAATTCTGTCCAATTCTGCTGATCATGTCAAGATACATTTAAGACAAATTGGCCCCTGCCCCTTGGGTCATTCCCCCACCCCCCGGAGTTGTTTTGAAACAACCACTCCCCTCCTCTTAAATAGAAAACATAAATAGTTGAATATTTTTAAAATATCCTCAAAATCATCGAAATCCCCACTCCTAAACCATATATATTTTTGTTTCTTGAACCATGACCATGTCAAGGTAAATCTTTTTGTGTTATTAGTAGGTCATGGCATCTTAGGGTCACCCTAACCCCACCCCACCCTCCTAAAATCAAAAATGATCAAATAACTTGAAAAAAATGCTTGTGATCCCCACCCTTAAAGCATATATATTTTTCCTCCTTATGCATCTTATGGTACGTTATTTCAATCACAATATATCCCTATAAATGATGTGGCTATTCATTAAACCATGAGAGGAGTTCTGGGAAGAAGGTTTTTTCAGGAGTGATAAACGTCAATTTAAAGCTACTATTTGACTTCCTGGATGAAATATAAATTTTTAAAACCTTATTGCATGACTATATGACAGCCCCTATCATACCCCAAGATATGATGTGGCTATTCATTAAATCATGAGAGGAGTTCTGGGAAGTAGGTTTTTTTAGGAATGATAAACGTCAATTTTCAGTTACTATTTGACTCCCTGGATGAAATTTAAATTTTTAAAACCTTATTGCACATCTATAGGACAGTCCCTATCATATCTCAAGAGATGACATAGCTACTGCATAAATTGTAAGAGGAGTTCTGGGAACCATATTTTTTTGGCAAAAAAAAACGTCATTTTTTGATGCCCACAGACCCCCGTGATAAAAACAAATATTCTGAAACATTATTACACGTCAACATGATACCTCGAAGCATATTCTATTAGATCATTAGGCTACTGCAAAAAGAAATTGACGTTTTTTGAAACCAGACTTTTTGTAAAAAAAAAAAACGTCATTTTTCAGCCATTTAATGACCCCCAGGACAAAATTGAAATTTCCGAAACCTTATTGCGCATCTATAGGATACCCCAAAACATATTCCAAGAGATGATTTGTCTACTGTTGAAAATGAAAAAGGAGTTCGAGGAAGAAGGTTTTTTGTCAAAAAACGTCATTTTTTACCAATTATTTGACCCCCAGGACTACCAGAGAATTTTTGAAACCTTTTTACAAAACAACATGACACCCCAAATCATACTCCAAGAGTTCAGTTTGCTGGTTTATAAGATGTAAGAGCAGTTTGAGAAAGTAAAACGTGACAGACGGACGGACGGACGGACGGGCAGACGGAACAGGGTAACAACAATATACCCGAACTTTCTTTAGAAATTGCGGGTATAAACATAGGAACAATTTTGCTTTTGTATAAACCGTGTTTTGTCCGATTGATACTGAAAGAGCTATTTAGCATATGGTAAAAAGTTTTAATAAGAATGTTTCACGTGATTTCTCTATGAAATCTTAACTTAAATATTGGTACAAAACATTTATATGATTGTACCAAGAGCAGAATTATTGAAATTGTAATAATAAGAAATTCAAAGAACGGATTTACCGAAGATGATTTTATATAATTAAAGCATTAAAATCAATATGCCTTCATCTGTTTCTTCATTTCTTATGTGGTAAGTAATGTGATCATGCAGTTTAAACTAATAGGTATGACAAATTAAATTAATTTTAATTTATATCAAATACATCATAGATGCATTTGCGTATCATGTATGTGTTCTTTTTTTTTCTTCGTAGCATACCAGTTCCATCAATAGAAGAGAATTGACAGATTTGTTTTTAGTCTGGAGAAAATCTTAATTTTATATTTATATGTGATTGCTGTGACAGGATTTAACAAAATGTCAACCATCATTCTTATTTCAGAGTGAAGCTACGAACAGGATACATCAATTTTCTCCAACCCAGATTAATTTCTTACGACTTCCCCCTTATAACTGTGTCGCAAAATTATTGCTCTCATTTCATTTTTATTATAGCCGGATAGTTATTTGATAGCTTGAAAATATCTATTAATAAAGTTAACTTCATTTACCGCTTTTTTTCAGAGACTAGTTCAGTATGGGGATAGGAATAGAGATTTGAGGTTTTTAGCTCACCTGAACCGAAGGTTCAAGTGAGCTTTTCTGGTCACCTGCTGTCCGGCGTCCACCCGTCCGTCTGTCCGTATCTAAATTTTTCCCATTTTCGACTTCTTCTCTAAAAACACTGGGCCAAATTTAACCAAACTTGGTCCAAAGCATCTTTATGGAAAGGAAATTATAAATTGTTAAAATTAAGGGCAAACCCCTTTTTAAAAGGGAGATAATTGCGAAGATTTATCGCTTACAGTTTATTTGGAGACCGTGTCCGATAATAAAAAATTAATATGTAAATTTTTTTGTTATCGGGCACGGTCTCCAAAATGAATCTAAGCGATAAATGTATCTTGTGATTATGTTGTAATATTGCAGCTAGTTTATTATAGATACTGCAGATCAACGCACGTGGTGTGGATTTGTTTGTAAACAACCATACCATAGGTAATCTTGTTTCAAACGGGAATCGAAATAAATAAAGGTATGTTTTATTATATACTTGTTTCCTATCATATCGCGGGTTCTTTCATGTCTATGGTATCGCGGTATTTCTGTTTACGTATAGTAGCACGCGCTGAAATTGACATTTGACGTTGGGATATTTTTAGATATGGTAAACAGAGGCACGCTAAACATCACTGAGGTATATAATAGAGGAAACTCACAATAACATTGGATTCTGGAAATATTTTCGTATTGATAGATTTTTCGACAAAATGTTTATAACTACCGCGATATCATAGGACCGGTTCATAATTAGGGAAACACTGTCAATGTGTTTTATCCTCGTATTCAAATTATGAACCTATGAAATTTGTTCAAAGACTGTTTAAAGCAGAAAGAAATTATTTGTTTTTGAACTTCGAAATTTCTTCGATTTTTGTAACCACGATGAGTTATTGTATTACAAATGCATCACTACATATTTTATAAGGAAATATACTGAGTATACATTCACATGGTGATGTTAAAATTGCAAATAAAAATATGTTTGGTTTCTTTTTAAAGCAGCAGTTACATATGCACGAATTTAGTTAGACAAAACATAATTCATTTACTTTTTTATTCTGATATTATTTGATATACGACTTTTGGTACAGAAATTCAAATTAATAAAGAAAATGTCAGCTCGACGCAATTGTGGCCGTTCCGGCCTTTGATATATATATTCTAAATTGTAAAAATCGTGACCCCTGGACCAAAAAAGGGGGTTCAAATTTTAACATAGAAATACATAGGAAAAATGTTTAAAAATCTTCTTCTCAAGAACCACTGCACCAGAAATGCCAATATTTACACAAAAGCTTGTATATATAGTGAAGATTCTAAATTGTAAAAATCGTAAATCTCGGACCAAAACTGGGGCCCATGGCGGGGTTCAAAGTTTAACATAGAAATAAATAAGAAAAATGTTTAAAAATTTTCTTCTCAAGAATCACTGCACCAAAAATACCAATATTTACACAAAAGCTTGTATATATAGTGAAGATTCTAAATTGTAAAAATCGGGACTACCAGGCTAAAACTGTGGCCCCAGAAGGGGTTCAAAATTTAACATATATAGGAAAATGTTTAAAAATCTTCTTCTCAAGAACTGCAACAGTTTGGGATATTACTATGCATACATTCTTTTCTATTGTAGATTCTAAATTGTTAAAATCGTGACCCCCGGACTAATACCCAGGGCACCAAGAGGGGTTCAGTGTTTAACATAGATATATATACATAGGAAACATGGTTAAAAATCTTCTTCTCAAGAACTACAATGTTACAGTTTGTGAGATTACTATGCAAGGATCCTCAAATAGTGAAGATTCTAAATTGGAAAAGCCGTGACCCCAAGACCAACACTGGGGCCCCAGAAGGGGATCAAAGTTAACATAGAAATATATAGAAGATTTTTCTTCTTAAGAACTACAGTGCAATAGTTTGTGGGATTACTATGCAAGCATCCGTGGCTATTGTAGATTCTAAATTGGTAAAATAGTAACCCCCGGACTAATACTGATTCTAACAAGATTAACTAATACTTCAGGTGAGCGATGTGGCCCATGGGCCTCTTGTTTAAAAAATGTTTTGCAACCACCACCCCCACCAACCATCACCAAATATTATGAAAAACAAGAGGTCCATGGGCCACATCGCTCGCTTGTGCAACAATAGGCATGATAAAATCAGCTTAATGGAGTCATAATGCAAAATATCTGGACAATGTGGTATAAAACATGTAGATCCTGTATCAATAAAAATCCATTTTTTCCTTTGGATATTCTAATATTTATAATCAAGTCCATTTTATAACAGGGTGATTTTATATTCATATCACATGTTGAGCATTGCAGTTCTAAAAAAGATCCTAAACATATGTTTAAATATGGGATATAAACCTGCATCAAACACTAAACCCCTGTGAGGCCCCAGAATCGTCCAGGGGCCAAAGTCTAAACAATCTTAAAGAATCAGCAATATGTGAAACTGATTGCCTATAAGTAAAATTATATACATGTATGATAACATTTCAGTTTTTGTGAATAATTAAATGTTTTCCTTTGTAAAATTGGATCCCCAATGTGGCCCCACCCTACTCCTCAAGATTTTGATTTTCACAAATTTGAATCTTCACTATCTGAGGATGCTTCCACATAAGTTACCGCTTTTATAGACAAATGGTTTTTTAGAAGAAGATTTTTTAACATTTATCACTAAGTATTCCTATGTAAAAATTTGCCCCCCCCCCCCCCCCGATTGATGATTTTCACACATAAATTTATGTAAAATTCACCCCCCCCCCCCCATTGTGGCCCCCACCCTACCCCCGGGGATCATGGTTTGAATATATTTGAATCTACCCTACATGAAGATGCTTCCACACAAGTTTCAGCTTTCCTGGCTGATTGATTTCAGAGAAGAAGATTTTTAAAGATTAACTCAATATATTCCTCTGTAAAAATTCGACCTGCCATTATAGCCCCACCCTAACCCCAGGGATCATGGTTTGAACAAACTTGTATCTACCATACATGAAGATGCCCCCACACAAGTTTCAGCTTTCCTGGCTAATTGGTTTTTGAGAAGAAGACTTTTAATGATTTACTCTATATATTCCTATGTAAGAATTCGACCCACCATTGTGACCCCACCCTAACCTCAAGGATCATGGTTGAATATACTTGAATCTACCCTACATGAAGAAGCTTCCATAGAAGTTTCAGCTTTCTTGTCTGATTTGTTTCTGAGAAAAAGATCTTTAAAGATTTACTCTGTATATTCCTATGTAAAATTCGACAACAACAAATGCAAGAAACTCTAATCTAATCAAAAGTTAATGACTAACGGCATCGCTGAATCAAGTTATTGGAGGATGCAATGTTGCAGTGATTCACAAATGACATTATATTAGACTATTTACATGTAATATTTTACATGATAAAATATTGTTTCAACCATTAAACATTATACATATATTAGACCGAATGTTTTTTACCTGACAGATGCATTTTGCGTCAAATAAACTTTAGAATTAATCTGATCTGTAACGAACCGTCAAATACAATGCAATACTGTAAAGGACTTCCCTTCCCGACTTTTTTGTATGCAGTATGCAACACGTTGATGATGACTTCATTTTTTACTTATCAACAAACATATCTCAATAGATGGTATACTTTATTAACACTCAGTTAAGAGATCACTAATAAAATAACCGCTGTTTTTTCTACTTTTAGAAACTGCTAAAAATGAGTATGAATGCCTGGGACACTTACATGTATATGTTATTAATTATTATTATTAAATCAAAGGAAAGTTTAAAGTTATGTCAGAATATGCCTGTATTAATTGCTAGATTCAAATGTCAATTATAAGTATCGCTGTTGTATTCAATTCGAGTCAAAGTCAATGCTACATGTAAAGCCCTTTTTAGTGGCATTACATGTATTACTTTGCGATTTGTTATCTCTGTAAGTACATTTTAATTTTGATTACGATAGATCGATTTCAAACTCGCACAGAATCATCAATAGACATTCTGTTTCTTTTGTTCAATTCTAAATTCGAAGTTTTTGGAATTTGTGACGTTTATATTGTTTTTAAATCAAGCATTGTATTTGTTTAATATATATTCTTCTTAAACCTGTTGTAACAAGAACAAAATTGTTGTTAGAAATATCAAAATGGGATGATGCATGCAATCGCAGATTTCAGGTGTAGGGGAATTCAACTTATGAAATTTACCGATAATAGACCTGATGAATATTTTTCTCTTCCCCTGTAAATTAACTGGTATCCATTTCTGCATACAATAAGTGAGAGTTTGCTATTCATTTAGATTGATATCATTCCTATTCAGTCATGGTTTGACAATGTAAACATACGTCATTCCCCCCTCCCCGCCAACTCCCCCAATCTTTTAATTTTTTTCTACATTCGCGCCTATTTTAACTATCTATCTAAAATTCAGTTGTTAAGGTACGTCTTTTACTTCTCTCGCCAAGATTCAATATGAAGGTAACATTTTATATTCAGTGTACTTTAATTAACAAAACATGACTATAGCTTTCATTTTTTAATTTGAAAAATTAAATGACAAAGATAATGATGATAAGCAATAACAGGTGATCAGAAAAGCTTACTCAAACTGGTTATTAGAACTATCTAAGTATCAAGCAGGCAATGAACCATCCCTCCCCCCCCCCCCCCCCCCCCAGCACCACCACCCCTGTATCCACCTTAAAGACAACAATAATAATATATGGTCGATATTCTACAAGGTCATTTTTCTACAACCCACACGGAGAAAAATGACCCTTAGACCATAATCTCTATGATGTGATCCAAGTATTCTACAACCGAGTGGGTCATTTTTCTATGTAGAAAAATGACCCCCGTCAATATTCTACAGGGGTCACTTTTCGTCGTTACAGGTAACAAAAGTTCACCAATTCCAACCATGTACTCTCTCTCTCTCTCTCTCTCTCTCTCTCTCTCTCTCTCTCTCTCTCTCTCTCTCTCTCCATAGCTGCTTCTCTCATGCACAATACAACCTCTTTTCTCTCTCACTCTCTCCTTTTTTTTTTTTACTCTTCAACACAATTGTCATCTGCGTCACTGTCGGACTCATCTATGATGGCGGGGGATGTCAGAGGCGTCTTTCAGTGATGCGGTCCAGTTTTGAACTCCCTTCTGTGAATTCTGATGGAGCCCAAAAGAGAGATACCGTCAGAGAGATAACGAATGTAAATGTACTAAGTAAGTAAATGATTTATTATAGTGACATGTGTTTTAAAAACAAATATAGATACATGTATATTATATAATAACTTAATGAATAAACACCCGGCCCATCGGACCTACATATGTATATGTCACTTTATAAACATGAATATACAAATAATAGGTTTACGTATTTTTAAATAGGACAGATTGTCTGTCGATTGATTTTTCGCTGAAAATAAGTCGTGCCGTAGTTCTTTGTTTATGAAAAATAAGTAATTAATAATTCAATGATTTGAGTGTTGAAATTCAAATGAAAAATCGGTAAAACTCTTTTTTCTTAGGGAATGAATTATGCGAAACCTTTTAAAAACAATAGACAACAGATGTTGTTTGCTGATGGTTTGGCAAGAGGGATGGCGCAGGTTCAATTTTCAATTATTAATCGGAATTTTTTCAATAACTAACACAGACTTGTCCCAAAGGAGATTATCTTTACGGTCAGAACGAGTATATTATACGACAAATATAGCTGACAATACAAGCTGTCTTTAAAAAAAATCATTAATGTTTTATCAAATTTGAAAATGGTGTGTTCAAGTACTTAAATACTTTATAATCTATGGCTCAATAGTTAATGATAAATCGATAATTAACATAATGATTTACAACTTTAAAACACTTTTTTCAATTGTTTTACTGAACAAAATAATGTTCTTTCAAGACAGTGTAGATATATCAAGGTATATAATTTCAGTTGAGAACTTAACTTTCCAGCAACTATATGCAAGTAATGTATTTTTAGCAAGGGTGAATTTATGATTGAAATAGTCTGTATATAATTAATAAATAAACTTAACAATTGTCATATTGAAATTATAATGTTAAAATCAAAAGCAAGATATCAAAATATTTCAAATTCTGTTGGCAACGGATTATATCATTACCTAAACAAATTATTTATAGATTTACTTAGACGTTTTTCGTACGTAAAAATAATATACTGTACTAGACAGTAAAATACGTTTTGTATAAAAAAAAAAAAAAAAAAAAAAAAAAAAAAAAAAAAAAAGTTTGTCAATTAGAAGTATTAGATGTATTATAAATTTTAATCTCTGTAATTATTAAAAGAAAAAAATGAATGCGATGAGGAAAAGATTCGATAGTTACCAAACTTACTACAAACTTACATGACTCTAGTCATGCTGTATATTTTATTTGATAAAATGAAATATATCGGAAAGGACAGTATCTTTAGTAAACATTGTAATGCAGTTGTAATTTATGTCTAATTAAATTTTAAGGCACATATCAAAACAATATGTACATCAGATAACTTTAATCCAGTATTTCTAAACTTTTCGTTGGTGAAAGTATTGACATTTTTATTGACCAAAAGATTAAATATTAAATGAAATTCTCTGTACCAAGTCAAATTTTCAGAAAAATAATCAATTTTTATCCACAATTTAGAGTCCAAAGTTTAACAATCTCGATCACGTCAACTTTATTTTGCAATTTTATCAAGTTAGAAAACTTTGTAAAAAAAAAAAAAATTATTATTTCTATATATTCATGAATTCCATTAAAATACAAGGAAGCTTGAAACATTGTAAAAACATTTTATTAGTTATTTTGTTCGGACTTAGATTTTGAATTATGTATTTCTATATTCCTGATTCCCTTTGAAATTTAAGGAAGCTTGAAACATTGTAACAATTTTCATTAGTTTATTTTGTTTGACTTAGATTTTGAATCATGCATTTCTATATTCCTGAATCCCTTTGAAATTTAAGGAAGCTTGAAACATAGTAACAATTTTAGTAGTTGATTTTAAATGCACTTAGAGTTTGAATAAGGTGAGTGTTAAACAATTGTAAAAACTCAATATAATGATTCTCACCTTTCGCATGCTGTTTGGGGCTTTTTTTTTATTAACGTTCCATTCTTGTTTCAAAAGTAGACAGACAGACAGACAGACAGACATTCTTTATTTCCTCTGTGATTTAGAGATTAAATCCAACAAGCAAGCGTTTGGTGCAATGTTTTTTTCAATTAATAGTGCTTAAATTTTAAGCATAATATCATCATGAACGCACATATACAATTACTTATATACGGAACACAATCAATGTTCATAGATTATAGAATGATCGATTTGAATCACACATATTTAAACAAAATATCGTTACAATAGTGTCTGCAAGTCCTTTTTCATCACTGTGATGCCTTCCGAAACTGACAGTGGAATGACGTCTGACATCATGAAAAGACCTTTTACTAAAAATAAATTAATATAGAATTGTTTAATGTATATATTGAATGCTTTTTGATTTTTATTATATACTGCCATATTTTTGTTTTATAAACTATGTACATTTAAATAGCTTGAGCAATAACTGGCATAAGCACTCATTAGCAACATAACATTTACCTTAGCTTAATTTAAAAGTCATTTTTATACTTAAACTTAAAATTGGTTAATTGAATATGCTTTAGTTCTGTCTTTTATTTACTCAACAAATGGCACAATCAGACAATACCATTGGTTTCCTGTTTTTCTTCTGTAGTTTATGCACATATAACTATGAAAAGATTCGGAAAAGGCATTGTATATCAGGAATGTAGGATATCTGAATATGAAAAACTTGTTGATTTAAAAGATGACTTTCACCAACGAGAGGTTTAAGTAATAACAATAAGTGTGTGTAGAGATTTATGACGACATTGTACGTGATGGTAATTAAGCATTGAATGCTTATTTTTGGATGTCGTCGGTCCTGTAACACACCAAGCGGTGCAGACAAAGTTACAGGACCGACGATCAAAGAACAGGCACGTAGAATTGTTTTTGAAAGTGGGGGGAGGGGGGGTGGGCAGATTTATCCAAAAAAATGACAGGCAAAAGGGAGGAGACGAATCCACAAATCATAAAAATCCTAAACAGAAGGTTGGGGGGGGGGGGGTGAGGTGGGTTGTAAGCTGTACCTAAAAACTTCACACAATTTAGAGTCCAAAGTTTAACAATCTCGATCATGTCAACTTTAGAAAACTTTGTAAAAAAAAAAAAAAGAAAAAAAAAAAAAAAAGTATTATTTCTATATATTCATGAATTCTATTAAAATACAAGGAAGCTTGAAACATTGTAAAAACATTTTATTAGTTTATTTTGTTCGGACTTAGATTTTGAATTATGTATTTCTATATTCCTGAATCCCTTTGAAATTTAAGGAAGCATGAAACATTGTAACAATTTTCATTAGTTTATTTTGTTTGACTTGGATTTTGAATTATGCATTTCTATATTCCTGAATCCCTTTGAAATTTAAGGAAGCTTGAAACATAGTAACAATTTTAGTAGTTGATTTTAAATGCACTTAGAGTTTGAATGAGGTGAGTGTTAAACAATTGTGAAAACTCAATATAATGATTCTCACCTTTCGCATGCTGTTTGGGGCTTTTTTTTTATTAACGTTCCATTCTTGTTTCAAAAGTAGACAGACAAACAGACAGACATTCTTTATTTCCTCTGTGATTTAGAGATTAAATCCAACAAGCAAGCGTTTGGTGCAATGTTTTTTTCAATTAATAGTGCTTAAATTTTAAGCATAATATCACCATGAACGCACATATACAATTACTTATATACGGAACACAATCAATGTTCATAGATTGTAGAATGATCGATTTGAATCACACATATTTAAACAAAATATCGTTACAATAGTGTCTGCAAGTCCTTTTTCATCACTATGATGCCTTCCGAAACTGACAGTGGAATGACGTCTGACATCATGAAAAGACCTTTTACTAAAAATAAATTAATATAGAATTGTTTAATGTATATATTGAATGCTTTTTGATTTTTATTATATACTGCCATATTTTTGTTTTATAAACTATGTACATTTAAATAGCTTGAGCAATAACTGGCATAAGCACTCATTAGCAACATAACATTTACCTTAGCTTAATTTAAAAATCATTTTTATACTTAAACTTAAAATTGGTTAATTGAATATGCTTTAGTTCTGTCTTTTATTTACTCAACAAATGGCACAATCAGACAATACCATTGGTTTCCTGTTTTTCTTCTGTAGTTTATGCACATATAACTATGAAAAGATTCGGAAAAGGCATTGTATATCAGGAATGTAGGATATCTGAATATGAAAAACTTGTTGATTTAAAAGATGACTTTCACCAACGAGAAGTTTAAGTAATAACAATAAGTGTGTGTAGAGATTTATGACGACATTGTACGTGATGGTAATTAAGCATTGAATGCTTATTTTTGGATGTCGTCGGTCCTGTAACACACCAAGCGGTGCAGACAAAGTTACAGGACCGACGATCAAAGAACAGGCACGTAGCATTGTTTTTGAAAGTGTGGGAGGGGGGTGGGCAGACTTATCCAAAAAAATGACAGGCAAAAGGGAGGAGACGAATCCACAAATCATAAAAATCCTAAACAGGAGGTTGGGGGGGATGAGGTGGGTTGTAAGCTGTACCTAAAAACTTCAATATCACTCTTATTGGTTAAATTCCTTATATTCACTTCCAGTTTTTACATGCTCCCAAAAAAGTGGAAGGGGAAAGCAACTCCTTAATAATTCGATTTCCTATATTAAACTTTAAAAAAGTCTTAGCTGTGAAAAAGGGGGGGGGGGGTGCACCCCCCCCCCCCCCCCCCCCTTTGACAGTCCCTGATGCTATGTGCCTGCAGAACAAATAAATTTTAACACAGCTTATTTAAATTTTCCAAACTTAGAATTGACTAGGACTGTTACGTTTTCATATATACATATATATGTACTTGTTGAGCATATTTTCATGTCAACACAGGCAAACGCGCTACAATATTTAGCTATAGTTTTAAAAGTATCACTTGCACCTCGTAGTAACAAAAATTAAAAATATAAATGAATAAATGTGATTTCTCTCTCAATCAAATAGAACACTAACACATTTAAAAATCTTATGAAAGTTTTTAATAACATTTATCCATACTTGATACTGTTCAAAACAGACCATTCTTTTACGCATATTCCTAATATGAAATAATTAGCCTCCATTTATGTATCAGCTCGAAATTAAACCACATGAACCCTCCATTTTTTATGAAGTAAAACATCACAAAACAAAAAGGTATGTTGCACTATGCCTTTCTGTGACTTTATTATTTAACCAAGTTTAGTTTGCATATAATCAGGAAAATGATATTAAATGATTATGTAACAATAACTTTGTAAGATTAATTACAAAATTTTGAATATTTGATTTTTTATGACATAAATATTTTACAACTATAATAATCAATAAGTCCCATTACTCATGTAATCAATGATGTGATTGATTACATAATTTAATTTCTGATTATATCCAAACTTAGAATTGACTAGGACTGTTACGTTTTCATATATACATATATATGTACTTAATGAGCATATTTTTATGTCAACACAGGCAAACGCGCTACAATATTTAGCTATAGTTTTGCAAAATTCAATAAACCTATAATTGACTGTAGCTGTTTTAATGTTAACTTAGATTGTTCCATCGCAAACTAGATTTTATCGACATACTTTAATTTTTTTTTTTCCTTTGGCAGTCTGCATTCCATTTTTGTTGAATCCAATTCATTACCTAGATAAGATATAACTTGGTTAGGATCAAATGTTTCTTCAAGTGAAATGGGAACCCCAATATCTGAACACAGGAAAGATTTTAACTTGAAGACACATCGAGTTGGCGGTGTATCCACAATGATAAAGTCATCCAAACATGTGCCATGCATGGTCTCCCCAGTTTATTTTGTGCTATCCGTTGTGAGACTGTTGAGAGCCGTTCAAATATTTTACAAGATGAACTTAGACCAAACTGCGAACACATGCATCAAAGTCATATTTACTCTTCCACTTGAACCCAAGAAACTTACTCTGTGATTGGTGTATATTTAGAGCTCTCTATAATTCTAAATGCTGACTTAATGTCAGTTTAAAAAGTACAACAGAACGCACCTTCTTCACATTTTTTTTATAAAATGGAAAGCATCTGATATAGATGAGTATTGAACAAATGACTCATCAGTGGTATGCAATCATTGATAGATTGATTTTCTGGTATGATAAATGAAGAATTATTCTAAATCCACCTGGCTCTTTTTTTTTCAACCAAACCCAGTGGCGAACTCGGTAAATTGGAAAATGATTTATTTTCAAAAGGTCCTTGAACTCTACAAGCCAAAATTTCTTTATATATTTTTTGATCAATTATTTCTGTAAAAGCAGAATTAATTTTTGATGGGACCCGCCGCAGTTATAACATATATGTTGGAAGGGACAACACAAGCCTGCTGAAAAATGCTTACCTAAGTGTGAAAATTAGCGAAATCAATCAACCAGACTTGACGCGGGCTAATAAATTCAAATCAGGCATTCCTTATTCCACACCCAAGGAGCTAACGCTTTTATTGAAATGCCTTTTAGAAAACAATCACTTTGAATTTGACAGGAAATTCTACAAGCAAACCATTGAAGCAAGCATGTGTGCAATTCCAAGTCCAGAAATTTGTGACATAAGAATGTATCAAATCACACAGCATATTGTTACGTAATTTCGTCATGCAAGCAAAATTCTTTTCCATTGTAGATAACGGGATGATGGTTTTATTTTTTTTTTCTATGGCACCATACACAGTCAGGAAATAGAGAGAATGCATTAGACATGCAAGATATACTACCGACTCTACAATTCTGAATGCTACACTCAATGATTTTTAAGGCGATTCTGTCAAAGCGAGGTTACTCACCCCAAACAATCGATCCAATTATAAAGAAACAATAAACAGGACAAATCGAGCAAAACGAATCCCCAGAAAGACTCCAAAGCAATCATTACGTAATCCTACAGTATTGGTTACTAAATTCAATCCTTACCTTAAAAAAACGAATTTTGAAGAATTATGATATTGTACTTCGGAATTCTGAATGCAAAACATCCTTTGATTCTCAACCTATTCATAGATTTTAGCAAGCACAAAAACATAAGCGACGAGATAATCAGATCTCACCAAAAATAAACATCAGCTATTCTTGCAGACCCCTGATGAGGCTCATAAATGCCGAAACACTCTACAACTATTGGTACTTCTATACTTCAAAAGGCAATTTGCTCTATGCAAAAAAAAAAACAACCATGTATACTATTTATGTGGTTTGGGGTGTCCGGTCCTAATATATCCCTTACAAGTCTGGTTGATTGGTGTCGCTTATTTTCACACTCTAAAAATGTTCAATGTTTAGCTATCTGCGTCATGAAAGAAAGCGAGAACCCACGCTATTGAAATGACGCTCCTACAATTTTACTGCGAAACAATTCCAATGAGTACACACTGCGACGTTGACTTGGGTGTCCATACATGAAGATGCTGTATAAATGTGGACAATACCGCAAGAGAGATAACTCTCGCGAAATTAACAGAAAAATTATCAATATACTTAAAACATTTTAGGAAATCTTAAAATTCTTTTATTTTTTAGAGTTGTCGATCTTTAAGTAGCATGTCAAACTGGCATGTTGATTCCGTTTGGATAAGCATGGCTGCCTATGAAAAAAAAACACCTTGAAATTCATGTCCTATGTCATGGTTCTCGTATTTGGGAGGGGGGTTCGAACTCAGTGGTCATATGAATAAATAATCTTTTATCCTTAAAATATTCTAGTTTAATAATTAATGTAGTCTTCTCGTTATCAAACACACTTCTCATATTAAGAAATTCCTGAAATTTTGACACAGTCAAACATATCATATAACCAAATGATTCTATCAGTTTAATCAAATTTGACCATCCTGTTTTCGCGTAAAGGTCAGGTCAAGGTTACTACCTTTTTCCTCAACTTAAAAGATGAAAAAATAAATGTAGTTATCTGCAATTATGTAGACATCTGTTTAAGATATGAAGTATCTATTCTTCAATGAAATGATAGAATATCAAAATGTTTATCAGCCTATACTACAAAATTGCAAAAAAATATTTAAACTAAAATTGATATTTCTCAGCCCGCACTTCCTCTAATTTTCTTAAATTTTGAAGATATTTTGATTAATTTTTTATGCTTCCAATTTTAAAATTTTCCTGAACTTTACATATTATAAAGTCCTTATATAAAGATATAAATTGACAGAAAAGCTCATATATTGACCATTTAATGAGAGAGAAAATCCGATTTTAGTGATTTTTCACACAAATCTATTTATAGAGTTAGCGCTTAAAAAAGCTAATAAAAATGTAATTTGATATTAGGCAAATCATATTTTAAAACATATTCTAAAACCCAAGTATCTTATTATTAGTTCACATTAGTTGAAAAAATCCAACAATAATGTTATTGTTTTTAAAATGCTAAATAAACTTATGAATCTACAGTAATTCTGAATTGCAAAAACATGTGATATTTTATAATGCCAATGTTCCGCCAAAAATATAGTCCATGTTAGATTCTAAAATTTGATTAATATTTCTATGCCAAGTTGTATGATAGCAAAAAAGAAAGAAACATATGATATTTCAATTTCCTTTCATCTTGACATAATGAACTTTTAATCAAATTTACTTTTGACGAGTCAAAAACCAGAAAAGACTCCTTCCTTAAGTGTATTATAAATATGAGAACAGTGGTTTCTACTTATGCGTAAGAGGGCTGGATGGTGGTAGCCATTTTTAGACTGTATTGATCTCATTAAGAAGAAGAGCTCTGTATAAAGATATAGGAAAATACTCAAATTTAAAAGTAAAAATGGAATTTCTCTTTACTAAGTGATAGTATGTAGGTTAACAAATCATATCTTAAAATTTAAGGTAGATTTGATGGGTAATTTGTTGACCACCTAGCCTATAGTTTGTGGTTCATGTGTTGGGAGGATGTTGGTTCTATTTGTCTTATACATTTAGTAAATATGTATTTACTAAATTTTTAAAGATATTCTCTACTATTGAACATCTAGCAGGCAAAATGAGTACAGGGAACTGGTCTACCAAATAGTGTAATTCATATGACTCTTTGGTGAGAACTTTTGTTTTTAGGGTGTGGCCTTACTGATAAAGGAAAAATATGACTTTTGTTGTAAGACTATCTCAAAAAGTTGCAGAATTCTGATGAAGTTTGAGTTAGGTATCTTAGTTCGGTGTACTCACATCCATTTTTTACTCTACTTTTATTATTATTCGATAATTGCTGTTAATAATGTAATTGATGAGTCATTCGAAGAGAGGAATTATATCAGATTCTTCAATATATGATATGAAAAATATTTTTTGTAGTTGTTAAGAGATTGTTTAAACATTTATTGACAATGGATACGCAGGCAAAAACACTTTCAGCAAAGTTGATGCATTTGTATATTGTTTTTCCTCTTCTGCCATTGAAATTATTTTTAGGAGGTTTCTGTTCTTTACGTCTCACCAATGTAAATGCAATAACTCTAACATGCTGTTGAGGTCATGATTCACGTCATACTCATTTTGCGGTTCATGATTCTGCTTTAGTTATGAAATGGAATCAGATATTTTGAAAACTTCATTTATTTTCTTGATTCTTCATAGTACTATAAATCTTGTTTATTTGCAACATACATTTGTGTAGTTTATTTTGCAATATTTACATTTTCCAGTGTCTCTGTCTGTGATAACACTACGAATCGATTTTGTAGTATACAGCCCAATAAATTCAAAAGACGTTTTATTGAAGGCGCAAGCGGGCTTGCATAATTAATATTATAATATTTAACCGTACAACTGCTGAAAATTATATAAATATAAGTAATAAAGAATCATTCTTTGAATATTATGAGGTGATAATTTTGGTCGGGGCGTGATCAAATCTATCATAAAGCCCTTCGGGCTTTATTGGATTTGATCACGCCCCGACCGAAATTATCGCCTCATAATACTCAAAGAATGATTCCTTATTCCTTAATTATCATAGAATTATCGAATAAAGTTGCCATTCTATGAATCCATAAAAGGGTTGTATCATACTCATATGACCGTTTAGGCCCTTAGGCCTGTTGTTAGAATAAAAAAGTCGTAAGTCAATATTTACACTTGTTTTATACAGGTCAAAACAAACACAATTCTATATAATAATAAATACAAAAATAAATTAATTGCAATACGGTAAAAAATTCTACATGTATTAATTATATACACGTAGCTATGAAGGCAAGTTGGATTTCTGCAATCTTATCATTTCAAAAGAAAAAAAAGTATTTCTTTGTTTTATGGATTTTTTTGCCCATTATGTCAAATTTTAATCGGTAAAAAAAAACACAATTCATTAAATAGTCAGTCTATCCGGAAGCGGAAGTGCCTCCTCCTTTCTTACATTCCAAAATTAGAAGAACTCCTGCGACAATTTCTAGAAGAGCGGCAACAATGGCCATTCCAAAGGCATACGATGGCCAGAATTCCCACCTGCTCCCTCCTCCGATGTTTCTATCATAGTATACATCATTAAATTCCACGCCAAACACGATACAACCGATCAGTTGAATCACACCTGAGAATATAAACAAAATAAAAAAAGAAGTGAACATGGTGTCAACAATTATTGATATGGCCAGGTAATTAACACAGCTTTGTTTACACTGTACGATCAAACTTTGTCTTTGATGTTTAATTCTAAGCGAAGCCCAAAGATAGAAGTTTGTTTGTGTCACTACATGAATCGCTTTTTGTTCATTAGATAAAATGAGAGTGTGTTATAGCGTGCTACAGAAATTATTGATTGATCTAGATCACAATGATAGGAAAAGAAAAATTATAGAATCATGAACACAATTTAATTCGGTCTGATGTCATGAATATTCGTTGTCAAGGAATTATGGGCTATTTATCCTTTCAGGTGCGGAGATAAAAATTGTAAGCATTTTTAAAACTAAGTCTTGTTAAATAATTTTGAATAGCATTGTGTATACTGTAATTATATTTCTAAACATCTAGTATATCGATATATTGATGTTGTGGTTTTGCGTCGGTCAGTAGTCAAAAATCAAAAGTAACAACACAAGCCCTTGGTTACATTCGTGGAATTCAGAGTTATTCAAACATAAACCTTTGTTTCATCAATATTACTTGGCAACTATTTTATGTAGCTACGGGTGTGTAGCTTAAATTTTCGTAGAATAGATATGACAATTTAACAGTGACGTACTTCGTTAACAATGGTCTTATCAATAACATCTTATGTCACATATCTTACATGTACTTCGATAAGCATTTGCCTCTATGGATCGAGTCATCAACGAATTCCACAAAACTACGAGTTCAATGAATATTGATTAAACCCCAGTAAGCTACACATACCAAGCATAAACATTGGACATCCCACCTCTCCCCCTTATCCTCCATTTCCATCCCCATGGAAACAGGGACACCGTCATACTTAACCCAGAGAGAAAATCATTGATCTGCGCCTGTTGAACCTGTTACCAAAACAACTTTTTTATAACAATAAAATTTAATTAATAAATACTGGAACATGGGGTTCCGCCACTGTTCCCGCGCATCTGACGCTTACTGAAGCCTATATTCAATCGCACGATACATGGTCGAGTGATTTTGGTGAAAATAATCATCTATTTCCATCTATCACCATAGGTTTCGAAATCTTTGACCATGCACTGCCGATACATGTACCTGACAGGTTGTACACAAGATCACTTCAGGAGGCTGGATGGTCAACAAGAAAAGGAAGAATTCAAATATTTAAGAGTATACATGGCTCTTCATCTAAAGGAGATTATTGTAATCTAAAAATGGCCACGACCACCAAGCCCCCTTAATATTATCGCAAAAGCTGTTACCGTGGCTGAATCAAGGGTCTTTAGAATTTAGAGCTGTACACAGGGTTTAGGGTTATAGGCAAACGTGCAACTTACAATCAAACAGAGATTCGTTTGATTCAGAACTGATGATACAACAAACGTTATGTATAATCATACTGAGATTAGCAATTGTGTGTCGGGGGGTAGTGTTTGTATTACTATACTTCGTGTAGTTTTGGCTATGAGATTACCTGTTACTAGGCAAAGGATGGCTGCACCAGTGGCTACCTCTCCGTTACCCTTGCATGAATCCACAAACAGGTATAAAATAAGAAGGAAGAATGACACTAGTATTCCGAAGAAACCGAAGCAACTGGCGGCTTGAGCAAATGCCCACCAATCTGAAAAAGAAAAAAAAATGACCTTTCAATTGAATTTCAATGGAATAAAATTTTGAAGGGGTGTTTTTGTGTTTGAATAAATGTTTGATAGGAGGACTTTTTAGTCCAAAACACATTTAATCAAAATTGCGAATCAGGTTCTTCATTCATTATCATTTTTTTACCAGGGGATATACTAATGTCAAAAACACTATTATATTGATTTCTTGATTAACTCTGCATACATGTATAAAAGTAATATCAATATATCGCCTGCTGTGAATCTGCTCAATAAAACACCGTAGGCATCATTTCAAGATATTACCTAAATCAAGTACATATATGTCCGTGCATTTAAACTATGTGAAATTTCTAACGTCATCCGGGAACGAAGTTTATTTATACATGTAATTCAATTGATAATTTTTCGTCACAAGTTAAAGTCCTTTTTAAGATTTTGTTGACAGGCCTATAATCCAATCTTCAAACTGCAAAGCTTAAACTTTGTATTTTTATTATAAATTTACTTTTCGTTAAAAAATTAAGAATACTCTACCTTAGATCTCAAAATCATTACAAAATAACAAAGAATATTTTGACGAAAAATTTATGAGTAAATGAGTAAAGTGATTTGCAGTTTGAGATTTCTTAATAAGAATTTGATTTTATAAACAGACGAAATGACATACCGTTTGCCCATCCATCAAGTGGAACACATGGGGAATTGCTACCTTCGTTTTCGGTGCATCTTCTCCAAAGTCCCCAGTGTATTTGGTACCCACTACCGAATGTTTCGTTACTTTCTCCCCATCCAGTGCAAGTAAACGCAATGATAATACAAAAGCTGGCGATTGCAAGCAATATGAGAGCGATCTTTCCGAATATGCTCGCCGATTTAAATCCGTCCACTACCCCCATGTTCTGATTATTTATGTATCATATATTTTATGATATTTGTAGTTATTTTTCCCCTGATGCTTGATCTGTCTCTTCAACAGAGTATTTGGTCGATATTTGTGCCCGGGCATGATAATTTATATAAATTATGGTTGCTACCAACAGATAAGGTTGTTTGCTACTCAAGAAACCATTTTCAAGAAGAGCAGTCTGTTGTAAACATTACGCCCAGGACACTGCATAGCTGTATAAAATCGGAGAAAGGGTGGCTTTAACGCAAGCTAACTTCATTTGCATATTTTACAAATAACGCGTCGAGACTGTATTGAATGTCACAAACATCACAGAAACCTGGTTGCAAGTTTTCTATGATTTCAGCGATCCGTAATAGTTAAGACATTATATTGGTTTAATGTTACATGGGGAATTAACTAGCAAGTTCGAAATCAATATCCATTTTAACCATGTATATAAATGTTTTATAGGTTTTCAGAATCTATGTTATTTTTTTTTAAATTCTATATAGCCTATTTAATAAATTTAAAGAACCCCGTTTTTTTTAAATCAAATTTGCGTTTCCAGTACATATATATTTCCAGAAACGTAATTAAATTTTATTGGTTTGTATAGGCTTGCACTTATTTTAATTCGTAGAAAAGAGAATTTCAACTTTGTCTTCATTAATCCGTACACACAAACTCTTACAAACGTTTATGTGAATGAGTCGAAAGAATTCGTCCTAATTCAATATCTTTAACCGTATCAAATAGATAGATATAAGAATTTCAACTCTGCCTTTATACATTCATGCGTACGTATGCAAGCTTTACAAACGTAAATGTGGTTGTATTGGAAGAATTTTTTTCATCATATTAAGAGGGATGTATGATAGTGGTCATTTTACACTATATTTATCTCCTTAAAAAGAAGAGCTCTGTATAAAGATATAGCAAAATATTCAAATTTCAATGTTCAAATGTATGGATTTATTTCTTTATCAAATGATATAGTTTATAGTTTATGACATCATATCTAAAAATTTAAGGGATCATCTGATGGTTAATTTGTTGACCACCCAGCCCCCTTAATTAAAAATCTGTAACATTGGTTATCTTTGATACTATCGATAAGTCATACATTTGTGTTAAGGCGTCAAAAAAGTATTATTTGTTATGTCCAGTAATTTGCCAGTGCTCTGTGTATCACAAGTTCACAAATATTTTGTAAAATACACGTTTAAACATTAAGATGAGCGTTGAATATCATTCATTTTCCGCTTTGCCACACTTGAGATGGATAAATAAATCTGTAAAAGCAATGATCCATCAATTGATAATCGAAGAGTAGACCAATCAATCGATAGGTTAATTATTCAATAGATTAATAATAAACTTGTTCAAAGTCAGTCGATGGATGTGTAGACAAATCAATCGATGTAAGCATGGATGATTCTCTCTCTCTCTCTCTCTCTCTCTCTCTCTCTCTCTCTCTCTCTCTCTCTCTCTCTCTCTCTCTCTCTCTCTCTCTCTTGTGCATTCTTCATAATTTGATGTTAATGGGTATATTGCCCCCTTTTTATTGACCATTGTTTTTAAATGTTGTAAATTTTTACGTAGTAATGGTTTGATAAGGCGCGGTCATAATCATTTGATAGATATAAATTTAATACGTTGAGATTAGTTCACGCATTAAGAGGTTCATCTCGTCGCTAACATCAACAGGACAATCCATTCAAGAACTTAAAATATTTTATAATAAACAATGAATTTCTTTGAACATTTTTTTTCTTATTTTGATCGAATTTGGGTTTCTATGTAAATATCAAAGTTGTAAAACCCGGTTTATGATATTTTTTTCGGGGGTGTGAGATTTATTCATCTCGGACACATTTACGTAACGTTGCTATCCATACCAGGGTTCAGTGCGTTTAATTTCATCCCGTTGCAAAAAAAAATGATCGTTGCATTATATAAGAATTCAATTCCCTGAATACATACTCATTATTTGGATGCCCCCTGATCAATAGCCTTTTTAAATTGTTTTCTATAGAAGCAAATTCATCCAAAATAATACAGGCTTTCTATTCTTTTTGTGTTGCAGTAATTTCACGTATTTGCTATTTTGAAGAGTGCATATTCTAACACTTAACGAATCGTTGACTATCAATGGGGTCTCCACAATAAGAGAATCATTAGAGAAGCCCGTGATAGCGTTGCTATAAGGAGTTAAGTCCTAAGTAACAAACATAGCTACGGGTCCAAGTGACCTAAATTGAAGTATTCTGGATGAAAAGAGCATACTGTCTACCTTCGGGTAAAATAGTTTTAAAATTCATATAGAATTCACAAATTTTCGCCGAGGCCTCATAAACACGTATGTTTACCTACTCAATCAATGATCGGTCAACAGTTACTAGTCCTCTAAAATAATTCACTTTGCTTGTTAAACAATTCAGAGGGTTCAAAATTGTTTGCAGAATCTATTAGATAATATTATATTAAATCAGTTTTTGTTATAACCACAATGATCGCAGGATGCACAGACACACGCACATGCATGCAATATGCATTAAACAGGACAAGCAAGAGTCCTTCAAAGAAATAACTTGAATACCAAGGCCATATTTTCTTCAAGAGACGCTTTCTTTCATTTCATGTTTCTTGAGGTCTTCAGAAAAACCGACTATAAATTGCTGACAGACAGGAATATCGTCAACAAGTTTAAAGTTTTCACATTTAAAACCTCCTATTGAGCAAATAAAGCGACAAATTGTAGGTCGATAAGCCACGCCTGTAAATAAGTAAACAACTAAATATTCGTTGGCGGTTTATGGTTACAGTTAGCAACAAATTGACAACGAGTTCTGTATATGGTAAAGATAACAATTTTATGTATATGTAAAACATCCTTATATTCACATGTACATGTATATATTTTTTGTTTTCAGAATTCCTTTTTTTCTTACTGCCCATTGATCTTTTAAATATTTAAATTGGAATATTCTCTTACTTCTAAAACATCAAAGATAGTTCATCTGCGAACATACTTGTTCATTGTTAAAACCTAATTTCTGACAAACATTACGTCCGAAAAACTATATAAAAAAAACCCCTTTATATGAAAAGTTTGAATAGTATCCATATAGCATCCACGTCCCCGTTAAACGCCGACAGTCTATACAGGTTTGCTGATTCCTGCGACGATCAGAACAGTGCGTGAAATTGATTTTTCACCTTGAAATTAAAATTAAGTGCAAGAATTTTCTCTCTCTCTCTTTCTCTCTCTCCATTCAGAGTTTATTCTTCAAATAATGATTTATTTTGTAGTAGACTCAATGGACAGAAGACAGCACGCCTTGCAAATGATTAAACTACATACATGTATAATTCTTTCCCATTTTCCGCGTTATATTGACCTTTCGTTGCGAACAATATTCCAGAGTCGAAAACAAACATAATTTACATTTATTATATTTGTACACGTGCTAATAATAGTATCAAACTCAAGACATTTTGCTAAATAAAAACTTATGTTTCCTGTTTGCGTTTATTAACAAATTCAACCAAAAAGTAAAATCCTTGCATATAATATATAACATCTGATTGATAAGCTATTGCTGCTTGTAAATGTTTATCCATGTGAAGGGCGTAATTATGGTGTTCCGGTGGGGCCACTTCGACCTTCGCCTTTAGGGCGAAGATGCGAGAGTGCGAAGTTGCGAAGGCGAAAGTGCAAAGGTGCGAAGGCGAAGGAGCGAAAGTGCAAAGATGCGACGGCGAAGCGCAAAGATGCGAAGGCGAAAGTGCAAAGTTGCGAATGCGAAGGAGCTATACTACTATCGCTCCCTCGCCTTCGCAACTTCGCACTCTTGCCTTCGCAACTTCGCACGTTCGCCTTCGCCTTTTTTGATTGCATAACAAGTTTCGGTTGATTACATAGAAACTTCGCATTTTCCCCTTCGCCTTTTTTAATTGCATTCAGCAAATATCGGTCGATTACATAGAAATTGATGCAGGTGACGTACTCGCCCGAGATTTGCCGAACACTTTCGGATCTTATTGGTACGCAGGCGCTAGGCCATCGTTCTTACTACGAATGCTTATTAATCTTTACTTTGTTATGTGACATTTATGTTTACCAGTGCTGGATATGCCTATTCATTATATAATCCACTGTAACATTTTAATTTCATTATGCGACCTTCCTTGTTCATTTACGGATCTAGAGGATGAGAGGGGGTCTGCATCCTCCACCCCGCCTCGTAAATTCAATATTATTAATTTCAAACAGTAAAGGAGGAGAGTGGGTCAGGACACCCCCCCCCCCCCCTTGGAAAATTTGATATTAATTTCACATAGTAAATTTACCAAAAATATGCCTCGGACCCTCCCCTTCCCCAAAGCAAATACGATTATCCTTCGGACCCCTACCCTAGAAAAAATTATGGAACTGCGCAGGCTGTTGAAAATAAATTCTCAAAAGTTCGTCCTCTGCCGCAGATGTCATTTTATACAGCTACAATTATCTTTAAACGATAGAGAAGTCCAAAACATAAAAAGGCGAAGGCGAAAGTGTGAAAGTGCGAAGGCGAGAGTGCGAAGTTGCGATGGCGAAGAGCGATAGTAGTATCGCTCTTTCGCCTTCGCACTTTCGCCTTCGCATCCTCGCACTCTCGCATCTTCGCCCTAAAGGCGAAAGTGCGAAAGTCGAAGTGGCCCCATCGGAACACCATACGTAATAATGTAGGGCATAAAATTGAGGTATTGTTGCGAGTGTATCGTCTTTAAATCACTTTTGCTAAAGCACAGTTAAATGTTTGCAACTAAATACAAGTATATATATACGTTGGTAGTAAAAAATTGACCGTCAATCAGCAACATTTTACAGACTTCAGTTCTCCAGTTTGATGAAATCAATTGAAATCAGAAAAAGTGTTGGAGTCAAAAAAAAAAGTGACAAAAATCGAATCAAATTCACTTTTGTACTCAATTAATTGCATAATCTTTACAATACGGAAATTAGCTAACTACTTTTACAATTATGTAGTTTATTTAAGAAATCACTTTACATGTATGAGCGGCGGAAAGGGTAAAACATACGTTAATGCAAAACGAACAACTTTAAAATCTTTTAAAAACTTTCTGAAATACGACAAGCTTAAAACCAAATCAACATACTCTTATGCAGAATCAACAGACACCAATGGAAAACAAACGATCGCCGATGCAACACCAACAGTCGAATTGACGCTAGATTGCGCGCAAGTTTTTCTACGTCATCAATAGATGCGTACTTTCATAGAAACTTAGGGCGAGTTCGATCACAAACTACGGTCGCATCTTATTTCTCATTTGAAGAGCTTCGACATGCGGAGGGTGGTTCTACCCAAGTTTCCAATACCAACTAATATGATTTAACGTTAAAACATTACAAATATCATTGCACAGGCACCTGACGTTATAAATTTTTCTCATAATAAAAATAAATACCCTATACCTAATGATACACAAGGTATAACAACATTGTGTATTAAACTTACTACTGTTTGCAGAAGTTTGGCTGCTTCTGATATGTTTGATGGCTGTGCGTTTTGAGAGCCCAACAAGATTCTAGTTGGCGATATCGTGAGAATTAATAATGAGTTCGGCGGTCATTTATTTAAGAAAGTCCCATTATGGACTTCAGCGCTGTTAATAAAACACCCCTTCCGGCTACTTTTATCCAGATACCAAAATCGAATTTTTATCAAATTTGTTTAAATTTGAGTACTGTTAAACTGTTATATCCCGAGGACTACAACCCCCCCCCCCCCCCCCCCCCCCCCCCGGCCTCGATTCTTGCTGTGGGGTCGATTGTTGGGGAAATCGACAAACTTATATAGGTAAATCATCTCCTCGAACACATTTGTTGATGAGATGTCCATATACACACATTTGAAAATCTATACCTGAGTACCTGTATGACTGAACATTGGTGAAAAAAATAAGATAAACAAAGATGGAAAATGATTTTAAACTTACGTGATTTGACAGATTAGCAATGTATACAACCAATAAGCACAAATTGAATTACATCTAAAATTGGTTATCAACGAAAAACTTTGTGAGAAAAAAATGTCCTTTTGAACTTGCATGGAGAATTTTCAACATAAATGCATTAAGGCATTTACTATACATGTAGTTGGATACGCTTCAACTATTGACATTGTGAACATTAAGAAAGAAAATATACGCACGCCGTGAGATTGACAGAGTGGTTGAAAGTGTTGGCATGACAATTATTGATAAAAAAAAAAACAGCATTCATTTAATTGCATACATTTAGTGTCAATTATAGGTCAAATGTCCTTCGCTTGCTTGAAGAGTTGTCTTAATGCAATGTAAAACTATGAACAAATCAATTCAAAATTCAACTCAAAACGTCAAAACAAAATTTAGTTTTAAAAAAAGGCATACAATAGCGAGATATTGTTGTCTGAACAACAGTTCATGTGTTAATGGTCGCATACAGTGTTATGCATTTTTGAACCAAAGACAACAAAGGATTCTTCTGATTTTGAGATCTTCAGTTGTGTGGATCTGGTGATTCATCGCGATTAACGATTCGTCCGTTGCCGTACGTAAACTTTCAAACATTTTTTTTTTCACTGAGCTCCTCTGCATCTATTGAGAATTTCTCTAAATCTTTAAGATCCATGATCCCTATATATGGTTTCTTGTGTGAGGGGTGTTTAGATCGTATAGAGCGAAAATGAAGTAATTCTTTGTTTTCAATATTAGATCAAAGTGGGTACATATTCAGATTACCGATGAACAATGAGGCGGTCATCTTTAAAGTTAAGAGGGCTCGATAGTCATGGCCATTTTCAGACTATTTTAATCACCTTAAGAAGAAGAGTTCTATATAGAGATATAGAAAAATGATCAAATTTCTTAGCTAAATATTTAGTTATTTTGTTCACCGTATATAAGTTTATGGCCATATTAAAATATCATATGTCAAAGTTTAAGGCAGATCTGATGGTTAAATTGTTGACCACCCAGCCTCCTAAAAACCATAGCCACTCAGTCAAGGGGTGTGTTGCGACTACATTGGTGCATATTTTAAATATAATATTTTTTGTTTCCATCTTTGATATCGTGTCAATAGTTTATTACAGTACTTGACAAACTTCAATCAGGGGTGTACTAACTACTTCTATTACGCCTTTCCTCTTCCATCCCTTTAAGCTGAAAACTCCAAAACACACAATTGTTTTTAACATACTGTCTTGTTACCTCAACATATTCTATTTTTCCGTGACCAATCAGATAATTATCAGACAGAGCCCCCAGAGTAATCATCCATATCCTTCACATCTTGATCGGAATCAAATATTTCTGAAAATTTTTCAGATAAGCTTCGCTAAAGTGTTTTTGATCAGTGGTCACTGATAACGCTAAGAATTGTCCTCTTGAACAACCTGTCCTCGACTATCATTTATTATATAATTTGTAATTAATTAATGTAATAAATATATTCCTGGAAAAATGCTATTCTGTTATTATTCATTATATTGGTCTACTTTGAAGGCTTTGAAGTTAATACATGCAAATCCAGGTGACTGTAAGTGTCCACAAGCCTCTTTTAGACGTTATAGCTAGCAACTTGACTTTTTAAGTGAAGAAATATTATATGCGAGAAAAATATGAGTTTTATCGTCAGATTTCCATATTCAGAAAAGATTTCAATCAGCCTTTACTTTCTTGTTCTGTCGGTTTGCTGAAGATTTGATTAATTGGTAGGTCATCATTTTTGGCTGGTTGTCGATTTGTAGTTTAATGGGGTTCGTTTGTCGAACAAATTTATAGGTCTGTTAGTGAGTTGGGTGGTCAACTAGTGAGCGGGTAGGCAGGTCCACGCTGAAAGATTGGCGAATGGGCTTAGTTGGTTGGTCGAATGGTTAGGTCAATGGTTTACTGTAAACCAACTTTTACTCGCGACAACTTTATTTTGGTTATTACCAGTGATAAACTTGATCGCAGGGACTATTTTTATGTGACAAAGTTCATGTTGATAGTATAGATAATTTAAAAATGTACGATTCGAGGCAAGAAATATTCACGGCAACAATGTTTTCGTCATTATTTTTCACGAAATTTTCTCACGCGCTAATAAAAGTTGTTTGTATGGGTTCTTTGGTCATCCGGTTGACGAGTTTGTTTGTTAACGTGTTTACGTTTTGACAAAAATAAGTTGACGAACGTCGTTGGCTGGCTAATTGGCAGAATTAGTTGATGTTTGAAAAGCTGATTTGTTGATGTAGTTGGTCATTTAATCATTTGTTTTTATTTTTTGGTTCATTGGTTAAGGGGATTTCGGTTTGTTTGGGCTATCTTGCTAGATTGTCGTCTGCATATATTTGGTATAGCCTGCAGACTGGGGGTTTTTATTTTGTTTTTGTTTTATAGTTTTGTTAATTTTATTTTTTTAACATATAGCAAAAGTATGCATATTTATACCGGGTATATGAGTTTGGAGGTGTTTGTGTATGGATATAGATGAATATGTATATATGTGTAAAAGTTTATGGCTGTCTTCCTTTTAAGCATGCAATTTAATGCTTACATGTGTTACTTTATTCCTTTTTTATGTGTACGATTTTCTATTTGTTGCCGCTTTAGGGTCCTTAATTTGTCAAATGAATTAATTGAAATTTAAAATATAGTACTATGGTGTTAATTTTTTATGTTCATTTTTTCTCTCAATCGTTTTATTCATGATTAACAAATGAATATGTCTTGTTTTTCATTGCCCTATGGTAACTAGTATACACCGTAAAAGTACACTAAAATTGGGGTTCAGTTTTCAGTCCTGGAGGACTCAAGAACAATTCTGATGTACTGGTGTAATCTAACAAAACTTCGCTTTAAGATTGAATGTTTTCTATTGTTTGATCTTGCTTTCAGTAAGTTAATTTTTTTTTCTTCGTTGCAATGAATTCTTTGGTCCCTTTATTCTGTTGTAACGTATACATCGAGTTTTATCAATAATTTAAAAAGCTTTAATATAAGCGTATAAATATTTTATTTTGTTGATTAGGAACGAACGTAGTGATGTTTAACACGGGAACAATAGCGGACCTAGTTGATATATACGCTTGTACTTTTCAGTATTATTCAATAATATCAAGCTTTTAAATCGTATAAGCATGGTTTAATTACTGAGATAGATTCACTCAAGAGTGTCCGGAAATGGGTAATTTACAATGGTTGTAATATATTTTTTATTAAAAATTCTTTCACTTGATTCCATACAGTGGGCGAATACAATGGGCTCTTTCAACTTTTTTGATTTATTGTCGTGTCTATGCTTAATTTGCAGAGATTAATTTTATTCCGTTTCTCCTTCTTTTTGAGATTTGATTTTTTTTTAACTCGTTGCTCGCCAAAATACAGCAATCGTCTGATGACTGAAGTAACACGGTAAAGTTTGTGATCACATGTAATGTATATGATTGTTTTCGAATTGAGCACCGCCATGCATGCTTCAATAGAAGTATTGTGAACTCATTCCGCCACATGTCTAGATTCTAGTCCTAAATACGAGGCACACACCCACACACCTCAATATTACGTACCCGTTTTATTGATAAAACTCTCAAAACGTATTTAAGGTAGGGCAAACACGTAATAAACAAAATATGATTGAAGATCGAAACATGCATGTTACAGCATAACTGGGTTTGAAGCAACAGAGCAAAATACACGGTAACTACGCATGAAGAACTTTACATTATAAACCAAAGAATGTGAATTCGTCGTTTTCCTACCAAATAATAACAAATAAGCCTTTGATGTTGCGGCAGTAAAGAATTTTTTGTCCCTTTTGCGCAACAGTAAACTTTTAATGTTGTCCCATGGAAAGACAGTAAAAAAAATAAATTCATGAAACTGTTCCAACACGTTTCGCGCGCTAAAATAATTATCTTCATGATAATCGTGTGCAAAATCACTTGTTTTGAACAAAAAGTAGTTGACTTTTAAAATTACAGAAACGTCTGCTTGTGTGAGTCACTAGATTGTAACATATTGTGTCAAGAGTCCCATGTTTAAATGTGATTCTGGGCGCAGATCTAGTAATTTCTTAAGGAGGGATGGGTGGTTCCACTCCTACCCTGATTTTCTCCTCCAAAGAAACATTTTAAAATGAAAATGACAAGCATAAAAAATTAAAAAAAACAAAAAAAACACCAAAATTATATGACTAACTCAGAAAACCTTTTTCTTGTGTGTAGTTTTGGGGAGTGGGAGTCAATGGAAGGAAGAAGGAAACAAATTTCACTACATATATACCTATAGCTTTATAAATTTTAACTTTATTTAGATTTAAAACACCCCACCCCTATGTGTGAGAAAATGGAATCCAAATGTAAAAATGGCATGTGAAAACTGTGGAGAGATTGAAAATATTAAACACTTGTTATACGATTGTAATGACTCTTCATTCATATGGCAAAAAAATAAGCTCTATTGTTGGTTTTGTTGTTAGTTGGAAACACGCTGTCATAGGTTTTTATGAAAACTCAGATTTTAATAATGGTATGAATACACTTATTTCATATACTGCAATGAATATTTATAAATACAAAATGAAATGTAGATTAACGAATTCAAAATCAGATAGAGAAACTTCATATAACTTTGTACAATCATCATTGAAAACTTATCAATATATTGCAGAGAAATCGTATAATTACATACGAATTAAAAAACTTTTAAAGAAAATTTGTATAAGTTTATAATTTGCCATCAGGTCCACATGCCAGATGTGGTCACTGTCTAGCTAGCATGAGGGCAATAAAGACTGTGTTGATGACTGGTGGCCCACCATGCTAGCATTGGCTTTTTATCTATACATGTAAAATCGCAAAAATAAATGAATGTGTAATGGTATGTTTTGGGGTTTTTTTTTTTAAATACTATGCACGCTTTTCTACAAATTCTTTCAAGGCCTTATTTTCCTTAAATTACTATTTGTACAATATTAAATGAAAAGCAAAATGTTGTCTAATCATATAAATTTCTAGATTTATAAAATTTATTATCTCCATGTAGAATCATGTGTATACCGGTAATAATACTGTACGCTAGCTTACTTGTTATACGTATTAATGTTTATATGGTTATAATGTTAATTAAAGAGAAAATAAAACACCCCACCCCTCTGTATCCGCCTACTATGAATGTCCCTTGATATGGCTTATAAACAACACGTTTGCCATTTATTCTACATACTGTTAAGATATTTTCATCACGTAAGTAAATTGGTTTACAATGGCCACCAGGAACTTAAAGCCTACTTTGACCTTTGTAAGTCAAAATTTCAATTATTAAAAAAATGCTTACCAATATGTGCAATAAACTGAGTTCAAAGTTTGGAATTTGTAATCAACAAATCAAGAGCTGGGGAATCGATTTTTTTCAAAATATTCTAAAAGTTATTTGTTTGAAATTTTTTAAGGAAACATTTAAATGAGTAAATAAATTGATTTATAATTATAATCTATCCTAAAATTCAATCAGAATCCTCTGGGTGCTGAAAGTTTTTATCTGTCACACAACAGGGTCTTCCAAGAGTTCACATAATCTCAGGCTACAATCATACAAGATTTTTTTTAAGTTGACCTGAATGTCATGTCAAAGAATTGTCAATAATTTTTTTTTTTGCCTTTTACCTTTAATTTTACTGAACATAACTTTTTGGCAAACACAAAATGCATTTCAAAATAAAACCTTTATCTGAACACATAACCAACACACTAGTATTAATATCTAGATCAGATTTAATTCTCTCAATTTTGTACATGGTATACATCTCTTAACATGTTTTCTTCATGCAGCAAAACTGCAATCACACCTGAAGAAAATTTGCATAATGAGAAAATCAATTCCACTTGTTGGATGAGACAAAGCACATATGTCATTGATTTTGTGGAAAGTCATCCAGGTTGTAAAGATCAATCTCCTGTAAATTGCACCAAACTGGAAAAATCAAAGTACTGCATGCTGCAAAATCATCTGCTTTTGTGAACTATTATATTTATCTATTTCCTACCTCATTTCAAAAATATATTTTGAAGCTTGTGTGATCTAGCTATCTGTCAGTAAAATGCAAAAACAGACAATAATTATAAGGAGTAGAACAAATGAATACAAACAATAATGTACATGTATCACATATTTTTTCTTATATTCAAAGGTAGTAGATATTATTCTAATGTATCAAGTAAAATACATTACATTGTAATCCTTAAATTTATATTTGCTTCTGTTGATTCACTGAAAAAGTTTGCAACAATAATTCTACATGATATGCAGCATTCACTGGGATCAAAATCTCAGAGTTAAAAATTTCCTACTACCTCAAACTCCATTTTAAAATAACTAGCCTCCTACATTGAAGAAAACAAGCATGTCCAACATTTCAGTGATAGTATTTTAGCAACATCATATTTGCAAACATTCAATATTTCTATATAACCCACATTATATAAAACTTAGATTATGTAAATTTCTAATCTTAAAAAAAAAGAAAGTTACTTGTACTTTGATATTACCCTGGTAGCAACATAACTAGGTGGCGATAAGCTAGCTACGTCACTATTTATTGACGGTTATAGACATTTCTTCCAGAGAGAGAAAGAAAGAGATGGAGGGAAAGAACATAACACACTATATGTACTATTTTGAATAAGGCAGATGATTTCAACATGTTTTAACACCATAGAGTAATTAATTTTGTATGGACAAAATCGTCCCTTCAATTCTCTCAAGAGAAAAAAAATACAACAATTTTTTGATGGCTTTGATTTCTTTTCAGCAAGCTTAGAAGAGTTGTCATTCTTTGCATTTTCATTCTTTTAAAGATTTTTCAAACCTACAAAATTCCAATATCTCACATAAATACTTGTGTAAAATTTGTACAGTTTTTTCCTATAAATTATTAATGAAATCTGCTCTGACAACTATTGATCTGTCAACACAAATGACAACTACACAGTCAAATTGATCCAAATACTGACACTGGGTATTCACACATGCAGTAATGTTACGGTCATTATTCCCCATGCATGGCTAGCAGTTTAAACTAACTTAACATGAACAAATTCCTGTGTTAAGAATTGCACCTTGTTTGGACTTACAGACATACCCAAGATATGTGAGTCATTGTCATCAAAATATATACACTTAGCTTTTGTATATACTGGTACATTTTTAAGGCAACAGTTATTCCCCTTAGTTTTTTCAGCCATCATGGCTGATGTGTTCCTCAATGCCTTCACTCTCTGTCACCAGGGCTCTCTCCAGAATGACCCGCCCCTCCTTGTATCTCTGATTGTCCTCCGTGGCAAACTCGTACACCCAGCCCAGTTTTGCATCACAGTTCTTGCAGGATACGTCGCGAACCATGTGTCGCCCTGTCAACATGACCCGGTCCTGTACCTCGCTGTAGTTCAAGTTGACCACTTTGTTGAAGAGGAAGGCTCGGCCTGTGGCACCTAGTACCGGTATACAGATATTTAAAGATACAAGACTATATGCTGATGTGCATTCTAATCATAAATGAATTGTAACTGTTATATTGTCCATCTTTTATCTGAGATACAGAAACATTGTCGTATATTCTTATAACTATCTTGTCCATCTTTTATTTGCGATACAGGAACATTGTCGTATATTCTTATAATTAAATTATATCTGAATACAAAATTGTTACTGTTAACCAACTTTTATCTGTGTGCATGAAAATAATAGAATATATAAACTTTAATTTTTATGCTGGTTTCATGTCCTGTATGTTAATTGTTCATTTTTTAAATCTCCCCTTTCAAAAAGAACATAATAAAAATGAAATGGTAAGTGGCATCAAAAAGAAATTTCATATTGATCGATGTATATTAAAATCCACTGAGTATTGAATGCCCAATCTAGCTAGTTTTAACTGGTCTGCATGTGAATGTGTACACATTACTTGAACATTTTAATAGCATTCAAAGGAATTATTAAGCATTGTTTACAAAAATGACATTCTGTGATTGGATAAGACGTGTCATGTGAATGTAGTCTAAATTTCTTTAACCACCGCAGCTTGAAAATTTTGATTGCAGCATGGCATACGTAACGTCTTTTTAACTGAATATTGACCTAAACATTCAACTAAACAAAACAATTCCCAGTCCTAAAATATTTGGAGTAATCTCCCTTTGAAAATGACGTAACTATGTTTAAAATGACAATAGAAATGGCCACAAGACACAGGATTTGCACAGACGATGGAGGCCGGCAGGCCCGGAAGAGTGTAAACTGAAGTGATCGATTAAAGCTGAGTTCCGACAAATCTTAATGAGCAATTAAAAGAGCAGCAGAGGCATTTGAAAAGTATTTACTATAGAAAAGGGAGTCAGTATAATGATTTTGAGACATTTAACCATTCAAAATTGGATGAATACCTTGAATATTTTTACATGGACCTTTAGAAAGTTGATGGCATTTACTATAAAGTAAATTCACTTGACAGTTTTTTGTAATTTTTGCATGGAATTGACTAATGTACATTTCTTATATTCTAAAATGTTTACATAGTATTGAACTGAAATTTTTGGTTCTCAAAAAAAACATTAAAAACACTTATTAGGTTTGTAACTGACTGATGTCTACAGAAATTTGTCAGGTTGTTAAAGTCCATAGAAGGCTCGGGCTTATGGACTTAAAAAGGGCATGGTCAAATTCTATTTTTCTGTGTTTATTACTTACAATGCTTTAATTAATTAAGAATGCATTTCTAGTGATCAAATGAAATTTGAGAGTCAGTCGTAGAATTATAAGCAAGATACAGGGCTCACAATTCTCTGTCATGTAAACAAGGCTCGATCATGCCCTGTTTTTTTTTTATATAGGTTCAATATACCCTGCAGTAAAAAATCTTTTTCAAGCTGATTTGTCTATCTTCTTATTCATTTTAAGCATAAATGAACAGTTCCTAACATTTAACATAATATTCATTTTTAAGCATAAAACTGGAATTTTTACTTCAACATTCAAAATTAATGTAAACAAAAGCTTTGTTTACATACTGTAGTAAAGAAATGTAAGCTCTGTAACTCCAGTAACTCAGTTGTAACTCAACGAATGACACTCAAATGTTGGTTGCCAATTAAAAATGCCTTAGTAAAGCATTGTAAACATTAAAATCGGAAAATTTTTTTTTGATCAAAATCGTGACCATGTCCCTTTAAAGGGACTTAAACATGATTTTAGATCAAAATTTTGTTCTTTCAATTTTTGTGTATAAAATGGTTTACTTGCCGATTTGAATGATTGATCAAAATTTGAATGTTAAAAGTCATGTTATAAGAGAGATACAGAGGTAAGAATTCATTAATTGTTATGTTAACAAAGCTTGAGTCTTATATTTGTTTACAAATAATGTAAGGTAGGGAATTACCATATTTCTTTGCCAAAATGACCCGTGGCAAACAAGTAAAATTGATTCAGTAAGTTCATAAATAATATTATCATTAGAAGAAAGCAATATTTATTTGAAACTTATACCAATAAACAACATATGTAAACAATAACAAGGCTCGAGCTTTGTTTACAAAACAAAGAATCATAAGTCAAACTCTGTATCTTGCTTATATAACTCAATACATGTATTTGACTTTCAAATTTGGACAAAGCATTAAATACCCATATTAACTATTCTAAACATTAAAAATGGAAAAATAAAATTTAAAATTTTGAGCTCAAATCGTGTCCAAGTCCCTTTAACAACCTGATAAATTTTTATAGGCAGTCAGTTACAAACCTACAAACCTAATAAGAAATAGTGTTAGAACAGTGTTTTAACTTACAATTTAGTTTATCTACCTATTATGATAAATCATTTTTACATTGCTAGATAAGGTTTTTAATAAAAATCATGTATCAATATCATTAAATTATAACTTTAAGGGAGTAGGCTAATTAAGGTCTTTAAGTTTTGTTTTTTTTTTCCCTTATTCACCAAAAACATACTGGCAGTTTCATAGAATCTTTTTTAAATTGAAATGAATCAAATGATATCTTAGTTGTCAAATAATAAACTTTTGATATCCCCCCTAACCTGTGAATCTGGTTGAAATCAATTCAGCTCTGTTTGTTAGAGGTGTGTCACAACTGGCACAAGAAAACAGTCTGGTCCCTCCAATGTGTCGCAGAAAGATTCGTCCCATCTTTTTTGGATTTTTTTTTATCAATCCTACAAAATATCAGAAAGATATACATGAATTAAATCAAATTCTGCATTTGTGTTTAGCTTTTGCAAAAGATAACAGTATATTTACATTCAGTGTATATTTCCCCTTATGTTTGCATTGGAAATCTGCGACGTTCAATTTCCTATGAACACACTTAGGTTAGATGATAAGTTTTATTATGACGTCACAAACGTCGAAGTGCAACGTCACAAGCGAAAATCAGAGTTCACTCTTGTGGCTGTTACAATAGCTCTTCCATTAATTAAACTTACCCTTAAGACAATACTGTAATTTTGTTGTATAAATCACATTTGCAGACAAGGCAAGAATTTAAAAGAAATATAAATATAAGCAATGAATGTTTATTTTGGGATGTCCTCGGTCCTATAACACACCAGGCCGTGCAGACAAATTATCATACCGCGCTAACGCGCGGTATTAAATTCGTCTGCATGGTCTGGTGTGTTATAGGACCGACGACATCCCAAAATAAGCATTCATTGCTTAAATGTTTACAATCAAATATGATTAAAGAGAAATACATAACTGGTTGATTTCATTCCATTTCAATCCGTTTGAAGTTAGTCAAAATTTAAAGGCACATAATGTTTGGATCTATATAAATATTGTTTATAAAATCTTATTTTTCTTCACACTCTCATTGTTTCAACTTAACTAGAATAATATATAATTATATAGCTCAATATTTTTTCAACTATGAATCATAAGATTTGGATAGCTCACTTACATTTTGAACATAAAATTTTGTATTTGTTTACATCTTTCTAAGTATAGTTTGAATTAAATGTACATCAATAATTGTAAAACTTCTCACCAGTTGTTTTGATTGAATAATATGCCTTTACTTTAACATAGGTATTCAAATATACATTCAAATATTTTATACAATTTGCATTCATGATTTATATATATTGCTTACATTCTATTGCAACAGTAATGGAGAATTATAAGTGACCAGACCAGGATTTGAACACAGCCCTTTAATCTCAATCTGGCCAGATAAAATTATCTTCCAACTGATATATTTTGCAGTCAATCAGTCTGTTCAGACCAACATATTTCTCTACCCCCACCCCTTCAATGATCTTCGCCCTCAAAGATTAACATTTAGGGGTTCTTAAATTTCACCTGGCAGGGATTAACCTGTCAGCTACATACAGGTTTTGGTCAAATGCAGCACCAAATATGGTAATTGGGAAATAGTAATGGACCGACATTGAACCTGCACCTTCCGATTCACTACAAGTAGTCAGGTGCTCTGCCACCCAAGCTACCAGGCACAAGCGATCGAATTAGTCTGAGTGAACGTCACTGCATGTATATATACTAGCTAGTTTAATTATCATCAGTATATTGATAACTTGATAAGACACTGCATGCATGGTAATATCATATTCCTTTGGGTTCTTCAAAATGATAATAACTAAATAACTTGGGAGTTGAATACTCTCCAACTTTAAAATTGTATTCATAATAATCACAATTCTATTGTTCCATTGAATAATAATAGAATGAGGGTAGGGAAGGGTAATGTATATATTGAGAGTGTACAGCACAAACACAAAAAAGGTTATCATAGCATGTCTTTTTTAAAGTGATAAAATCTTTGGGAGAAATTGACTGTGGTGTTTTTAAACAAATAACACAATATTTAATTCACACCTTCTGGGCTTCAACCCCTTCCCTGCCCCTATCATTGGTATCAAATAATTCAACATGTATATGCATGACAATTAATCTATATATTTGGAACGAATTATTCTGACTCACAAAATCGCATATGAAATCAAACGATCACGTACTCGTGACTCATAAAACATTTGTCAAAACGATTTGTGTAAACATCATTTCCTTTAATAGGTTATGACAACACAAAAACAGAACGTGATTACTGTCAATAACAGATCTTTTTGGTTTCATTTCTAATCCAAATCAAATTTATCAAATCAATCACATACTGATGCTGATGAAACAAGAAGTAAAGTCTTCGGTATTCTGTTTTCAGAAGTGATTTCTCCTTCTGTTTCCTTTAGTGTCAGCTGTCTGAAATGAAAACATTACATTATTTTCTACGTTGCGGTCACGTGTTCAAAATAGAGAGCATCCTCTGACTTCATCAGCAACAGATACAAAGATTCTAGAGGCTTTACGAATATATTGCGGGAAGTCGGGTTGGGTTCCATGAGGTCATTTGCCTTGCGCAAACGCCGCCTTTACACTCATTTCCGGTTTCACAAGACAGACGGTGCATGTCAAAAGGAAAGTTGGGGAAAATTGTAACAGGTGAACCTAAATTTCAAGATGAAGCGTTGGTTAACGGGCGACGACAAACGTCGCAAGGAGCCAGAATTCTTTGAATCGGTGGCAGAAGGACTTAAAAAGGTATACAAGACGAAATTATTACCGCTTGAAGAGCACTACAAATTTCATGACTTTCACTCCCCGCCCCTTGAAGATCCGGATTTCGAGTCCAAGCCGATGATACTTTTGATAGGACAGTATTCTACTGGAAAAACTACATTTATCAGGTATTTGCTTGAACAAGATTTTCCAGGCATTCGAATTGGTCCAGAGCCCACCACCGATAGATTTATTGCTGTTATGTGTGGGGATCAAGAGGGGGTCATTCCAGGAAATGCTCTAGTAGTGGACACTAAAAAACAATTCAGACCTCTTACAAAGTTCGGAAATGCCTTTTTGAACCGATTTCAGTGCTCCATGGTTAATAATCCAGTTTTAGACAGTTTAACAATTGTTGACACCCCAGGTATTCTTTCTGGTGAAAAGCAAAGAGTGGATAGAGGATATGATTTTGCAGGTGTACTAGAATGGTTTGCTGAGAGAGTAGACAGAATTATTCTTCTCTTTGATGCACACAAACTGGACATTTCTGATGAATTCCGCAGGGCAATTGATGCCATCAAAGGCTATGACGATAAAATCCGAATTGTACTTAACAAGGCAGATATGGTGGACCATCAACAGTTAATGAGAGTATATGGAGCTCTGATGTGGTCTTTAGGAAAAGTGCTTCACACCCCAGAAGTATCAAGGGTTTACATAGGGTCATTTTGGGACAATCCTTTACATTTTGATATGAACAGAAAACTGTTTGAATTGGAAGAGCAAGATTTATTTTCAGATCTTCAGAGTTTGCCTCGAAATGCAGCACTACGGAAGCTGAATGATCTTATAAAAAGAGCCAGACTAGCAAAGGTAATCATTGTATAATTTCAATTTGATATTCACATGTATTATTGCATGTTATTTAGATTTTAAGGAACAGTACGTTTGTTATCTGATAAATAGGATTTTGTTGTATGTGGTCTATTTTAGTTAAATTACGCATTCTGGTACTGTACCAGTTATAGGCTAAAAGTTAAAGTTTTCCTCTTGTATTTCCTTATTTCTTGATATTTTTGGATAAAACTTTACATACTTTAAATGGTGAACTCCTTATTTATCAATCTGTTAGATTATATCATTATTTAGAACCCAAAACATTTTTTTTTTTGTGCTTTTTAGCACACCCTTAATTTGCCGAGTTTTTACAATTTACTGTACCAGTTATCGGCTTTGTGATAATAACATAGTAAAATCCCTGTATATGTTGATTTTATACTCTGCAAAATGTAATTTGAATTATGCCCCTTGTGTGGTCAGACTAAAGTCGTAGGGGTTATGATACATAAACAAAACTCATAAAATTATTTATTTGTTATCGTACAGTAATACACAAAATCGAAGACTATTCAATACATAACTATTGTAATCAGGCGTTCAACTGCGGTATGAATCTCTCGGAATTTAGTGAATTCATTTTGTTTATACATGTTATATGCATTGATATTATATGTCAAATCAGAGAAGGGATATAATAACGTATCACAAAGAGGTGATATTCTATTTTTAACTTATTACGTCACTTCCCCCACTGCTAAAAGTGCAAAGATGTAAATCAGCGGTAAACAATGATCGTTGAAGCTCATGGTTATATCATATTCCAGAAATTTTTCAAGCAAACTTACTTTTCTTTATTTGAAACAGACGACTGAATTAAAAAATCTTAGATAGTCGCGTGCTATAAACCCGAACTCTAAGTTTAGCCGATAACTGGTACAGTACCAGTACATTGTATATATATATACAATAACAAGTTTTTCACATTTTCACTTGGAAATTCCAAAGCCATATAAACAGAATGTATATAAAAATAGTTGATGGTTGAATAAACTATATGCTCATTTCATAGGCAATTGAGCATATATGAGTTTATTAATTCCATTTTAATTATTAAATGTGCCTCTAGGTGTTTATTAGCAACACGTTCCAAACTCCACTTTCAGATATGTGTATTTTCACTGGACATCCATACTTTGTAATATATGATCAATTAACAGCCTAATATCCTGTTAGTATTAGATACATTTGATAGGAATAGATTTTGTACACAGAAATTATTGTTTGAAAGAGGTGTCTTTTATAGAGATAATATTAAGGTTTGCAGACTAATTGGCCTTAAAGAGGCTACGCCTTTCCACTTCTTTAAAAACAGTTATTTGTTCACACAGTCCAATGCCTAAATGTAAACTCTACTATATCACTAATGCTCATGAGTCTGAGCTCAAGATTATCTGGAAAAGTTTAGACAATATATTTCAAATAAATTCAGTGTAAATCAATATCATAGGCAATAGAGGAAGTTAGAGTTAATGAAAAGTTTGATCGTCCGCAACAGGACACATTTGATGCTACCGGAATGTGCTTACTGTGCAATAGGCGTTAATATGATCATCAAGATTGTTATACTAGGCTTATTGTATACTTGAAGATCGAGGCTGGATAGATTTGGATACTTACATGTTGTAATTCATTTGGGGAGGGGGGTTCAAAATTATCACCAATACATTGTATACACAAGTGGTAAATGATCTTTTGACTTAGTGATTGTCTGACTGGTCAATGCTTTCTAAAGAGAAAAACAACACAGCATCATGTGTATACAGTACATGTTGAAGCCACAATTTATCAATTTTGTTAGGGCAACACCCATTCTCGGCCAAACATGTACTTACAGCTGTGTGAGCTTAGCTCTTTTAATGACAGTTTTTCCTTTCAATTGTGACTCAGACTGAGTTCGAATCAAACAAATGTTTTATTCAATGAAAAACTGGTACAAATAGCAATATATTAATGTAGACAGTGACTGTAACCTTTTGTCCTCTAATGTAAACTGTTTACACATTGATTGATGTAAACTCTGGTTCTGAAGAGAAACAGATTGTATTAGAAATGGGGTTTAATAAATATTATATTAATCCTGAAAATGCTTAGTACTATCTATCATTGTAACATGTAAATAGTAAATACAGGAAACTGAGGTATGCAGGCATAAAATGTAAAGAAAATCATGGTTGAATGCTTCAGGGGGAAAGAGGCGGTTATCTGACATTCAGATCTTCTATATTGTATGTTCTGTATGTCAATGTAGGATTTATTGTGAAGTATAATTTCTTTAAATTTAAGAATTTCTAGATAAAACTTAAAACACATTTATTTCAGAATAAACCATCAACTGAAAATGAAAGTATGATGTGATTTCGTTCATAAATTGTTGAATGAAAAATGTATTTGACTTTTCTAGCATGATAAGAACGATGAAGGGCTATGTTTGTAACCTATTTAATTAACCTGGATTTAATGTGCAAAAGCTAATATCTAATCAGGTATATAACATTAACTTCTTGATATTGCTTTGAAATTTTTTAAAAGTACAGTAAATTCATGTGTGAAAATTCATGCACTACATGCTGTTCACTGTGTATTAGAGAAAAATTGAACTGTGAAATATTTTAATTTATAAGAAATTCATATTTTGAATCATGTCAAAACTCCACTAGTTTAGTTCCGGTATATAAAGTAATTGAAATAAAAACTCAAAAGATAGAAACTTTTGAGAACAAATTTATATTTTTAACTAAATGATTATAATTACAGTCAATCGTATCAAATTAGTCGTAATTTTATCATTTTAACTCTGGGTAAAATGGCACGATGGAACTTGTGAAACTCTAAGTGTTTTTGTTTTTAGCTCTGCTTTCTTGCATGCAAATTTATATGTGTTTCAGTGATAAATCAGATCAGGAGATTAAATTAGAAATAAACTTGTAATCAAGATTAACAAATATATTTGGTATATTACTTGGAAATTCTAATCTGAACAGACCTTTTTTTTACTACATGATCGGAACATACATGTATTTGAATTGTCATTAAGACTCACTTAATGGGAACTTGTATTGAATATCTATATTAAAATGTATTTAATATATACATGATTGTGAAGGTATGCTGACTGAATGAATAGTTACAGAACTAGATACGATCTCGTTACGAATAATAAATTCCGTTTGGGGGGGGGGGGGGGGGGGGGGTCTTACGTAATTAAAGATTATATATGTCTTAACAAAATATCAACTAATAAAAAAATACAGATCAAAACATATGAAAATTTTGATTGAAAATTCATAGCCAATTTTCGTGCCTAGGCGAGCTCCAACAAATACCGCCACTGGCGTAAAACAACTAAATAGTGCACAACCTCAAACTATAGTCTACCTATCCTGAAAATGTCATAGTCACATCTCTGATAGTTTCTGAGATCAGCTCTACCCAAAATAGGTCGTAAAAATTTATAAAAGCTTCGGTAAATCGGGGCCGGAAGTGACGCAGGAAAAATTTTATAAATGTATTATGTTAACATCAAGTCTAATCATCTATGAAAAAGTGGTTGAAATCGGTCGAATAGTTTTTGAGAAATCGTGTGCACAAAATTTGGGGGGAAAAAATAATAAGAAGAAACAGTACGAAAACAATAAGGTCTTCCGTTGAAAACTGAAGACCTTAAATATAGCATATGAAATTTTTTGACAAGAATACTGGTCAAGGAATTATGATGCAAGTACAAAATACAATTTACTAAAAAAAATTGGTAAAGAATCTTGTTGATTTTCTTTTTCTAAAAATATAACTGAAACTGCTGGATACTGAAATAAGAGCACGTCATGTACCTGTAATCAGAGCCATGTCCATTGATTATCTACTGTCACCTAGATTTATTTCCTTGTTTAATGTCAGAATAAAACCTTGACAGGGTATGTGTGCATACACCGTCTAATATTGACATTGTCCTCATTATGATAAATGTTTTACACCAAATATATATTAGGTTTAGGTTTTAAACTCCCAAATGTACATGCACCTGTACTATATTGTTTACATATGCAATCTAATGCACAGAACAGAAAACTCAAATATTTGAAAATTTGAAAACGACAGATGTTGCTTAGAAACAGAAAAGTAAAGTGACACCTTTTATGATCTAGATGATCTTGCTCTGTAATATTAAACCACCCTCTTGCATATCCCACTTTACTTTTGATTTGTTTACCAAGTGTTTACCGGTATATAGTTTTCTCTTCCTTATTCTTAATTTTTTTTCCCCCTTTAATATTCACCAAAAGCATACTAGTATTTTCATAAAATCACAAACATTTTTAACCGGGTTTTCCAAAGGAAAAATCCGGTTATGGAAATGGTGAAAATGGCGGGCGGGCGGCTGCCAAAAGGGTACCCTTATTGTACGGAAAACTCCTCCTAGTTTTCAAGATAGGAAGTTGTTCTTTTGCAGATCAACATAGATTGTACATATATCAGAGGTGTGCATATTGTTAGGATTTTGATTTCTGATTATTTATGAAAAAATACCAGCTGTTGAACCTAGTCATTTTTGGCAAAAATATTGCAGATAGAATACCCCATTTCTCTGGATAGGTAGTGTTCATCAATTCAGGGTTGACAAATGGATTATGGGTACTGTTCACACAAAAGAAAACCCAGTTTGCTCTCACATTGACAGCTTTTCTCTTGTTTTTATTAAATTGAAATGATATCTGGTAAATAACTACTTGTATTAGTTGAGCTATTCTAAGGCGCCCTCATTTCCACACCCAAATGGCAGATCTTGCTAATGCTTGGTCTGACTCCAAACCTATATATAAATATATATACTTGGAGTTGGCTAGGTGGAGTGACATTACGCTCATTTTTATGTGCTCAAGATAGTTAATTAAGTGCCTGTGGCCATAGGTTGAATTAACAAACAGAAAGGCCTCTTCTATTTATTGAAGCAACAGGTGTCATGACATTAAAGCCATATACGGGTTCATTTTAAGAGTATTTTTCTCTCACAATTTATATGTTTCACGTACACAGACTTGTTCCACCGTGAATGTTTTTCTTGCATTTATCAACATCTTGATACATTTATAAAGCCAGATGCTTATTTTTATTTAATCAGTAAATATGAGAGTTTCTCTATGAGATACTTTACAGTTTAGGTCATCTTTCATGTAAATGAAATACAATGGGGACATTTTTGCATATGAATTAGCCTATGGAATGTTAAAAATTCCAATTCATTATGAATGCTGAAAATGCATTCAAAACCGATTTGTTTCATATCCCTTTTATCAACATGTGTGGAAGTGGTATTCTAGCTGTCATGAGAAATATAGACTGATCAACCCAACAGTTTAAAAAAAATTGTAATCAGATACGCTATAAATATTGTTTTATTTACCGTAATAGAAACTTATCACATTGAAAAAATGAATTGTCAAAAATCATATACTTTGAATAAATTCCACAGATCCATTTTGTTTGATCACATTATATCACAGTATAATGAACTGTCAAGAAAATTTTTCGTTTTTATGTTATGATATGTGTCCTAAATAAATATATTTTTGAATTTCATATTTTATGTGTTCTAGTGAAATTAGATCTTTATTCCATGTTTTGCATTTTACTAGGTCCATGCATACATCATCAGCGAACTCCGAAAAGATATGCCTTCCATGTTCGGAAAGGACAACAAAAAGAAAGATTTAATAAAAAATCTAGGAGAAGTTTATGGTAGAATACAGAGAGATCACCAGATTTCACTTGGAGATTTTCCAGACATGAAGCGCATGCAAGAACAGCTGATGCATCATGACTTCACCAAGTTCCACGCCTTAAAACCTAAACTTATAGAAATCGTTGACCATATGTTGTCTCAGGACATAGCCCGGTTGATGCAGATGATTCCAAACGAAGAAGCTGTCATGTCCAGAGATCCGCAGGTCAAAGGTGGAGCATTCGATACCATGAACCAGAGCATGTTTGGGTATGGGCGAGGCGAAGGAGTGGATGAAGGAAGAGGCGAGCGAGAATGGGTGGTGAACCAAAACAAGATGGATTATGACGAATCCTTTGACAGACTGAACCCCATCAACGGGAAGATCACTGGAGCTGCAGCCAAGCAGGAAATGGTCAAGAGCAAGCTTCCCAATTCTGTCCTCGGCAAAATATGGAAACTGGCCGACATTGACAAAGATGGAATGTTGGACATGGATGAGTGGGCTTTGGCGAATCATCTCATCAAGATCAAGTTGGAAGGCCATGATTTACCGGCCGATTTACCCGACCACCTTATCCCTCCATCCAAGAAAAAGGAAAAATTTTGAAAACATATTCAGTATGAACCTTTTGTTTTGGACGGGAATTTTGTGAAGAGATCTGTTTAAACCATCTATTGAATACATCAATAAATTCAGCTCTATCTAAATGTAGTCAAATTGATATCATTCTACTAGCTTCCAGTTTGGCATAAAATTATATCAGTGTGTAATTTCAAACCATGTATCACTGCTTAATATATATGTTGATTGTGAAAAAAATGTAGAAATTGAATAAGTAAAGCAATTGACCTTATGCACTTTTAAGTTAATGCTGTGCTGATCATGTATGTAATAGAGAGAAAATAGTCCTCAAAAGCATGTAATGATGATTTACCAAGCTGGTATCTGAACATGATTACAAGGAACCCTAAATTGGATGCCAAACAGTGATAAGAATACCTTCCAAGATGAAACCTAGCTATTATGCTTTATGTAAAATATTAACTATGATTGTAACAACAGTCTTGTGGTACAAATACATGTATGTAAAGTGAAAGTACTAGTGTTATATGATGATTGTTAGAAAATATAGTTTATCCATTAGATAGTGTCAACTTATGTGATGATGACACAAATATTGCTTGGAGAAAATGCACAGGCATTCTACTGACATCACTGATGTAAATATATACTACATCATTACCTATCTTGTACATGTATACTACATTGTCAGCTATCTTATTCTGATAATTTTATTGGGTTATATATAACTGCTACAAAGTTGTCCTTGCTGTTTGATGTTACTGTTCAGTGTTCAGTATCAAACTGATGTATATCTCTGCAGACCTTAAATTATATGACATACTAGAACCTCTAGATGATGATCCCATAATAAATTTTATGTAGGACTATGGCATTTAAAAGATAGTACATGTAGCTACTCATATCCTTGTGTAAGTGCAATAGAATGTGTTTACAAATACATATTTGTATATGTATACATGTATGTACATTGTTGGTTAACCGTGAGAGTAGTCCAGTACATTTGCTTGGTGTGCTTCACCTTCTGTACATGTATATAGATATGAGTATACAGATGAAAAATTTTGATCCTTTACCGGTAATTAGCATCGGATAAGAAAATTTAATCCCTTATATTAACTACAGTAGCATTTAATGCTGCAGTTTAAAGTTCATTTTTATGCTAACCAGGCTTGAGTCATATACTGGTATGTATTGAACCTACCTAACATGTAAATGTAATCTAGCTAGCTAAAATTACCAATATGTAAAAGCAATCAATTTTCTTGATATTCATTAATTGGCAATAGTTTAAACAGGAATTGAGAACTGTTCATAAATTTAATTAACTAATTGTGGCACCAATATACTGATAACATTGATACAGTCTAGTCATTTGGGAAATTGGTTTGCCTTTAATTGATTAATTGTGCATGTATGTATATATATCCTTGAGTATACCAGTTCCTGCATGTACCTTCTAGCTGATTTATATTATACATATATATACATGTGCTATACAACTGAAATTTTGCCTGATCCGTTTAACATCTATTAAGGATTTCATTCTTATTTTAACAGAACTGTTAAGTTTTTACACTCTAAATCAATGAATTGTTGTTATTGGTTGTTGAATTTAATTGCTGGAAAGTAAACCCTTAAAATAACACATCAAAAATGTATAGTGTATATAACACATAGCGATATGATATATGGCACATCCTTTAAGATGTTTCGTTGCAACACTCGTACAATTTTGACTGATTTTAAATAATGATAATTTCAAAAAATAAAGTGACCAAAAAAAAAATGGTCCTATATACTAAAAGTAAAAAAGCACAAACTTGCACCTCCAAAAAAAGAAAATAGGTTACACAGTACAGTATATGGTATTTTAAACTGAGTTTGTGCCATTAATATAGTGCAATATAATCTTTATGGTTTTTCATGTAACTTAAAAGTGAGGAATGAAAACCAAACATACCTATTACTTGGTAAATTCTTACCCTATATGCATGTATATGTGTGAATATTAGACCCCAAGCTTTTGTGTTATGAAAACAGCTTATATTATGGACATATTGCATAGTTTTAAAATCTTAAAAATACATGAAGATTGGAGACTACCATAATATCTAAATACTGATCAACTTTTCTAAAGGAATAATAACCCCAAACAAATTCCATATCTGTATGCTTGTTTTAACACATTGTTTTAATTGTGCTCTTTTTTATTTGCAAGTGTGATCTTTCGAACTAGTCTAACTTAACATTAGATGTTTGATTTTTTGTTAATGATGTATCATGTCTTGATTTTTGTTTAAAACAGTTGATTAAAAAATTCTTTCTTTAGTTTTATATTTCTTTGTTTCCTTCATGATTATGCATAATTAATTGTAAGAATTTGTCTTGACATTGTTGAAGAGTTATTCTTGTTTGCAAAAAAAAAAAACATCTTAAATTTACACAAAATGAAAAAGTGTAAGAGTTGGCATATCTCATAATCATATAGTTGTAATGTATGAGTGTATGTCATTTGTTTTTCTTTTGTGTATATTGTATAATCATTATGAAGCGTTACCCTGTACCATTTGTTTCTATTAAAACAAGCATTTGTGTTACATGTATGCAAGTTTGAATTAGTTATGATTAAATAATGAAAATTCAATGCTTCTGCTCATTAATTCTTACAAGAAATGGAAGAAAAAAATGTGTGCTGTTTCATACGGGAATTTTAAATATTGTTTTGGTGTTTTGTTGAAACTACAAAAATCTACCTTGTTTGCTGATCGATGAACATATAAGGCATATATACAGTAAAATGTTTATATTAGCAATTGCTGCCAGAGACAAACTTTTTATATATGTGATCTAAACATAATTCATTATATCTGATATAAGTTTATAATTTTCGATCAGTACGTTAGAATGAAACTGACTTTGCTGCTAGTGTGGAATCTGTTAAAAGCATATTTGCAGTAACCATGTTTTGCTTTTTATTATACCCTTGTGCTGTATTTGGGATCCTTGATCTTTCACTTCACTTTGACTCGTTGTAGCTGTCCAATACAGAATGAAATAATTTTAAAATTGATCAGGAAGAGGAAACAAATACTAAACAAGGGTTGTAAGATGTACTAAGTATGGATTTTTATTATTTATTATTACCGGTAGATTTGATCACTCCAACCGTATTTGATCACCTCATGATACTCAAGAAATGATTCCCTATTCCTTAAATAAATTTCTACAATTTATTATGAAGTACTGCTTCTTTGCATGCATTCTGTAAACATAAGCAAAGGGAAATAACTCTTCTCAAAGAAGTAAATTACCAAACCTTTCCCTTGAAGCAATATTTCTGCAGCTTCCTCAAGGACTATATAAGTGTATATAAAATATGTAACCAGCTTTCATTTTGCAGTTTCTATAAGTGCTATATTTTCAACAAACAGCCTCGCTTTTCTTCCAAAGAATGTTCATTCTCATGATTTCAAGGTTCCACGTACCTGCGAATATTATCAGCCTCTATTAGACCCCAAGAGATAACAGCTTGACTGTATTTAGGTATTCTTCATTTGGAAAGTTCTGTTATTTTTCTCTTTTACTATGAAAATGATCATTACATGAATATATTAAAAATAATATACAAGTATTTAACAGTGATTTTGTCTTTTGTAGTATACATGTAGCTTCTATCTGTTAACAAAATCACACTATTTTATTCATCATCGAGTTCCTTATGTAGTGTCCAAATACAAGTCTGTCCTAAGCCAGTCATAGCTTTAAGCTTGTATCCCCTCTTCTCTAGCTTGTTCAGAATAATCCGCACTGTGTCTTGAGATATATATTCTTGACTAATGAAAAAGAAAAAAAAACAACACAAAATCAATTTCAATATTGCAGCACTAGTTTTCAAAGTGTTCTCTGACAGTTCAACATATCCTGGTGAACAATCCTAATCTAATTAGAGGTACTGTAAGCAAGCTAACAAATGATACCCCCAATAAGAAAATTTGTTTTCCCTCGGACTGAAATGTCACACTGGTTCAATCATAGCACGTGATTGCCTCATATATCTCTATGTCCGTTCGGTGAGAATATATATTCGGCAATATGGCTTGGCCAATGATTCGCCTACTCACTTCGACATTTCATATTATTTAATACAGAAACTGCGTGCAGTATTAAAGTTCTTAAATTTTTTGGAGTAGTTGCCCTTTGAAATTCTTTAAAATTTAAGTAGTTGCCCTTTGAATATTGAAGTCACATTGTTGTGTCTGGACAAAATGGCAGCATTGAGATTTGCTCAAATCTCTGCAGAGGAATGGGAGAAAACGTTTGAAATTAAATAGCAACAAAACATTGTAAGTAAATATGGGTGAAGCCAAGATTTTCAAAGAGTATTCAGCACGTCGGCGTGCCCGCGCGATTGATAATTTTGGAGAGTTTAAATAAGTGAAATTGGACGAGATGTTAGGCAACTTGTATACATGGGTTTGTGTAGATCATCGTTTTTTCTGAATAAATGGTGTCTCTTGATAGTCCTCAGGAAAACAAAACACTTATATTAGGTTTGTTACTATATAACTACAGAAATATATGGGCTTGATCAATCTCATAGATGGCTCGGCTTCTGTAGTTAGTCAGTAACAAACCTTATAATAATAATAACTCAAATATTTCTCTATTGGAAAGTAATGAATGCACTGGGTTTTTTTTTTATTGTGACCTTGAACTTGCACAAATGACCAAAGATCAAGGTCAAGGCTTGATAATATATTAATATTATATACATAATATGACTGTCAGAAAAATATAAGCGGGATTTTTAAATTTATACCAGCCCTAGTGATTTTACAAACAAATTTGATAATTGGTTCAGTGTTATTCACTGTTAACATGTTTCATGTTATTATGCAAGAACAATGAGATTACCGGTAATGATTTTCAATTCTATAAAAAATAAATTTTTTCTTGAAAGTATTGTAAGTATTTTCTTGAAATTCCTAGATGTTGACCCCAATATCTTACAAATAGATGATAGAATTGTGCAGTACTAATGACAATTAACTTAAAGTTTTAGTTTTGATGATGGCATCTATTTATTTGACATGTACATCTTGAACATACAAACTTTGTGGTTCTCAATTTTTACTAAACTAAGTACATGTATTTTTAAGGGAGAAAATCACATTTCCCCTATTCAAATTTTCATAAGTTACAAGACTAGGGTGACTTATAATTATTGCATGATAAAACAGAGAGTTGCTTATTTCTTACTAGGAAACGTAAAAGACTGCGAGTTACTTACAAGTTGTTTCCCAGAGTTTTGGTCAGTCTGGCACCCAGATATTCCATCAACTCTGGGTCACTCCATTCATCTCCACACACTGTTGGTCCTGTCTCCTACAGCACATATATACAGATTAATTTATAAAATCTTCATTACTGTAGATTCCTAAACTGTAATTAAAAGCAAGGAATTAATATCTGTGTAAAATCACAAGAAGCACCCTTCATGGATTTTAAAATCTCCCCATTACTTTCAAAAAGTTGAGATCTATAAAAAATAATGGTACATTTCCTTATATACACTTTATTCTGATACGATACAAGCAATACTTTGGTATTTTAGCTTTACATATGTATTCTTATCTATTTTCTCTAAGTGTTGTTTTCTTCTTATTTTTTTAATGAGCTTTGAACCTGTTAAGGACCCTACCTGACCCCCTGGGGTCATGATATGAACAAATTTAAATCTACCATATATCAGAATATAATCTAATATTGAATATATATATATATATATATATATATATATATATATATATATATATATATATATATATATATATATATATATATATATATATATATATAAAAATATATATATAAATATACAGTAAAAGTTTGGTTATTACAATTAGCTATTTGGTTCTGTAGAAGAAGATTTTTAAATTTCTCCACTTTCCTAATTATCTTCCCTCTGAAGGGGAACTGACCCTTCATTTGAAAAAACTTGAAAGCCCTTCCACAAGGATACTTTGTGCCAAGTTTGGTATAAACTAGACCAGTGGTTCTGAAGAAGGAAGATTTTAAAACAAAAAAAATTTTAAAAAGATTATCTCCCCTTTGAAGAGGAAATGACCTTTCATTTGAATAAATTTGAAATTAAGCCTTTAAACAGACTGTTAAAAATCCCCATAGGATGCTTAATTGAGCCAAGTTTTGTTGAAATTCGCTCAATGGTTCTGGATAAGAATATTTCAAAACATCATTTTAAACCCAATTTTCACCCCTACTTATTTATAAATCTCAACTTTGAAGGGGAACTGGCCCTTCATTTGAACAAACTTGAAAGCCCTTTCTTAAGGATATTTGTGTCAAGTTTGGTATATAATTAGTCCTGGAGTGAGTGGTTCTGGTGAAGATTTTAAAATATTAAACCTATTAAACCCTATTTTTACTCCTTCCTGATTATCTCTCCTTTGAAGAGGAATTGACCCTTCAGTTGAACAAATTTGAAAGCCCTTCCCCCAATGATGCTTTGTTTGGTTAAAATTGGCCCAGCTTGTGGTTCTGGAGAATATAAAAATATGAAATGTTTACAATGCGACGAAGACGACAACAACAACAACGACAGCAGACAATGGACAAATTTTGATCTTAAAAGCTCACTTGAGCCTATCAAATCTATAGGTCTAGTAAAGGGATGAAGATATTTGTAAGTAACAGTTACACTGAAATTTATGGGAAGTGCATGTATGAAAAATGTCAATAATAAAAACTATATTTAGGCAAAAACACTTTCATAAGGATATAGACATTTGTTAAAAATCAAGAAGGCTTGCTTTTTACCAGTCTGATCTGTGTACTGATCATTACATACGGCATAATTGATGTCGTCCACTCAGTCTAGCCCGTCTTGAGATTCACGATACACATCGCAAGTTATGTCCCTTTAACACATCAGAGTTCACTTCCGGTTACTGTGTTTACATCTATCTCGAAGCATCACTCCTCCCCTTTGATGTCGTAGTTATCTCTGCAATCTTATTTCGTTAAAGATGTCGACATTTCTCAGGCACAACTCCTTGTTTCTGGGAGGTTTGGGAATGGGTTTATTAGTCGGCGTTGGGGGATCTGTGATTTATTTTCGATTGACAACCAATGTTGATACTGAACTGCGCTTGATATCAGAATCCATTTCTTCTCTGCGGAGAGAGGTAGAGGAGTTGAAAGAGAAGCTTGCCACCCGTAGGAGGAGAAGTCCGGCATTTTATTCTGGGACTGCCTCCAGTAGCGGGGAAACGGATGACGAGGCTTATGAAGATGCATACGGAGGGTAACAAAATTTAGTCCGAAATTCCTCAGAACACGTTACAGGATTTCCTGCAACACGTGCTTGATTTGAATACTGTTTTTGTTTACAGCCTGATATACCTAAACCCATCTTAACATACTTATGATATGTGCTAAAGCATGCTATTTCTAAATTCAGCATAAAATGTTTTAACCATGCATGTTAACTAAATGAATGTTCAATGCCATTGGTTCTACATTGTAAGTCCCTATCAAATTGCTTTTCATAATTCATGTTCAGCTATTTTACATATGATATCATGTATGATATTAAACTTCTCTGTTAGAAATATGAATAAATTTAGCTTAATCTATAAAAGAAGTTAATTGACTTTGTACCAGTTTGATTGTATGAAATGAAATTAACCCTTTGATCTTTCATTCTTTGTTAGTGACAGTACAAGATATATATTTTAATGTCATCTTGCATTATTTTGTAGTTCAGACTATGAGTTCCATAACTTTCATGACCTTCAGACAGAAATCCATACTCAGATGAATGCAAAAATTGGTAGGGATGAACAAGAAGAAACTAAAGATGACAACGACAGTGCCACTTTCTTTTCAAGTGTTGACAAACTTTTCGATGGAACAGACGAGGAGAAAATTAAGGCTTATGAAATGCTGCAGAACAATAGAGACAAGGTATCCTTAGAAAATATCTTGAAAATGCAGATTCAAGAAATCCATGATCTCATAAACTTTTATTTACCGGTACACTTATTCCTTTGAATAGTCATTATTGGTTTACAAATCAAAGATATGAAATACATGTACATGCAAATGTGCAGTAAACTATCATCCGTGTGTATTCAAAATCATTAGAAATGTATGAATCCAGCAATTAAGTCTTAATGTAAAAGTTTTTGTTTACTTTTCCAGTTTGAAGGTGATGTTGAATATTGTTGGAGACTAGCCAAAAGTACCTACCAGCTCTCACAGATTGAGGGAAGCAGAGGAGAACTGGAGAAGAAGAAAAAATTAGTTTATGCTTCCAAAGACCTGTCTCAAAAAGCTGTTGCCATGGATGAAAAATGTGCCAATGCTCACAAATGGTAGGGTTTTTTTATACTGGTATTTACAGCATAACATGCTGTGAGATATATACAAGTTTATGTAAAGATTGAGTACAATTGACAAGAAGTTATATTGAATTCCCCCCTCCCCCAAGAAAATGTAGTTTATATGTGTTACGTACCATATGAAGTTCGTATTTTTTGGTTTTCTTTGAAGCTCATGTCATTTTTGTTATTGATTTTTTTATAAGGTGCTATATAATTACATCTCATGCAGGATATTTTGACATTTGGTAACAAATTTGGTTTGACTGAGGCTTATTTTCAAGTTATAGCCAGCTGCAAGAAATAAGAGGCTTATTTTCAAGAGTGGCTTATTGTCAAGAGCAGCTTAATTTTAAGACTGAAAAAATCACTATGTATTTGAACAATTGCAGAATTGTGAATCCCTTACATGCATTACTCAATCTGATTAAAATCAGATTCTCGATCTGCTCCTTATTTTTCTATTGTCGCTACATGAGGATCTGAAGAAACCCTGCTTGAGGTCATCTCCTGATGAACTTTTTTTTGACCAATCAAATTGTTGGTTCCATTCCCCAGTTACGTGTTTCGGAAGTTATGCCAATACATTCTTTGGATTGCGAGGGCATCTAATATCGACTTATGTTCTGTCTCTAGCTCACTGATACTGAAAGATTCGAGAACATGTGCCAATGCTTTGCCGTACAACTCCATTTTTGTTTGTTACCCAAAAATACCGTTTTTAACACTTACCTCTGATTGGATAAAAGTAACTCATGAATATTCTTAAATCAAAGATTACCAGAAGGTGGCCTCAAGCGGGGTTTCTTCAGATCCTTGTGTAGCGACAATAGAAAAAAAGGAGTGGATCGAGGATCTGATTTGAATCAGATTGATGCATTACTTAAAGCTTTTCTTACCTTATTTTCTATTTTAAAAAATAGGTTTGCCATTACATTAGGAAGTATAGGGGATTATGAATCTACGCAAGAAAAAATAAAAAATGGATATATATTCAAGGTAAATTTGAAACTAGTTGCAAAATTGAATTACTCTATGATCCAATGCCAAGTGTTTGTTTTGTTCACTACCAGCTAACATAGATGATGAATCAAAGCAAATACTACTAACATCAATATTGATAGCTGCATTAGGGTAGCCCTCTCCAATAGCTGTGCTATTTTGCCTTTTTTAGGAACATATAGAACGTTCAATACAACTTAATCCTAAGGATCCATCCAACCACCATCTCCTGGGCAGGTGGTGCTTTGGGGTAAGGGTCAACAGCCAGGGTGGTACTGGCACTGGGTGAAGGTAGTTCTAGCCAAACATTAATTATGAAACAAATGTTTCTTTATTTTCAGTATGCATTTGCTTTTTTATAGATAAAACTATTAATTTAGAATCAACTCTCTCAAAAGAACTAAATAATCTTAATGTGGAATCATTAGAATTCCAAATGGCTCAATAATTATGGATTTTGTTGTGACCCAGGTCCCCTCATTAGCAAAGTAAATTTCTCAATAACTCGAGAAACACTATTCATATAAGATAATCCACAAAATAACTTCCTCTTAATCCAGAAAAATATTGACAATCCATGAAAATTGGCCTCCAGGAATTTAAACATTCCCGAACTATTTCATCCTGTAGTAAGAAGCTAATACCTAATTTAACATTTTGTTGACAGGTATTTATGCTTTCCTGGATAGAAAGAAAGGCAGCTGCCACTCTCTTTGCCACGCCCCCAACTTCTAGTGCACAGGAGGCTCTCACCCATTTTCTTGAGGTACTGAAACAGAACTGATTTACCTGTACAACTAGTTCTCTAGTTTTACTAGAAATACACATTCAAATATATTAGGCTTGATTAAATGTTAAAGAATAGATTGAGATACCTGATTATTAAATATAGATAACAGTAATAAAAGTATTCGCCCTCCAACCTCTGTGCTCTCTCCTATTTATTCCCCCCACTCCTCAGCTCATTTATCAATTTCTTCTCTCTCTCTCTCTCTCTCTCTCTCTCTCTCTCTCTCTCTCTCTCTCTCTCTCGTGATTTTTTAAAGTTATCTCTCTTTGACTTATATGTACCCGGTATATGCATGTACATGTACTATGGTATTTTTTGGGGGTTTTTTTCAGGCAGATCGTTTAAACCCAGGAAAATGGAAAGAAAATCTACTCTATGTGGCAAAAGTAAGATGTTTATTATCTTTTTCAGTAAGTGACAAATTTATATTTATATACTGGTATACAAATGTAGATCACAATAGCAAATTATGTTTTGATTTGAATTTTTTTCAGTGCTATTACCAGATGTCACAGTATAAAGAGATGACTGAATGGTTGGATAAAGCAGCAGCGATTCCTGTAGTTAGTCAGGATGTAAGTACATGCAGACTGGTTTATCATCAAATGGGATTTAAAAAATACAATAGCAAAATCATCATCAATATCATTAACATTTTGGCGTTTGATTTTTTTCCTTCCTTGAATGTTTATTAGTTTGATAACAAGGACTGGTCATTACTATTAAGTTTATACCACACCATTAAGATATATCTGGTTACTTATGTCCATATATGAAAAACTTGGATCAAGGAATAGTGGCATGGAACACACTTTTTTTTCTAGCTACAAGGTGTAACTACCTGTACATTACCTACAGAATGAGTTTACTTGATAAGCACAATAGAATGTTAAATACATTGTTTGCAAACATTTGTTCCTTAATTTTATTTGTTTATCATTCATACAGGACAAGACAGCAGATGAAGAAATCCAGTCTTTAATGAAATACAGAGTGAAATAAGCAATCAAATCTTCTGAGTTTTTAGTTGTTGTTTTTTTTAAACATTTAGATAGATATTTTAAACATTGTTATGCCAATCAATCAAGGGACCATTTACTGTTGTGAATTTTTCTGTGTTGTGTTAAGGAGGAATGGGACAACTCTGTCTTGTGATGTACATTTTTAAACAAAAAATGATAAAATTAACACTTACATCATATTTTTTATCTTCCATACTATTGTTTAAAATAACAGCAGCTAATGGTTTGTAAGTCATTAGTTTGAGACTTACTGAAATTTTTAATAGAATTTATTAATGCAAATTGTGACCAATTTTATTTTGTATATTTTTAGAACTTCTAAAACAGTGATTATTTTGTTATATCTTAAAACTGTCCCATTCTACGTGTGTTCAGTGCGAGGGCTAATTTATATATTTGATTCTCTTTTGATACGCATGTAATACACATGAAAAAACAGAAATGGCAAATATCATCATGTGCTTGAATTAACGTTTTAGTTTCTGGTGTGTTGCAATTTCAGAGCTAATCAAGATCATTTTAATGTGCAATACACATACAGAAGATCCAATACATTGATATGACTGTATTGAATTGTAACGCTTTTTTAATATTTGAAATGTTTCTTAAATAATCTACAATTTTTTATACACATGTACTGTATTATTATCTGAAATGTTCTGTTTTTAAATGTCAGAGTAAAACCAGGGTATCTAATGAAATAATTGCTCAAAAGTATTACAATAATCACATATTTAATGTCATTGTAATTAGAGTCTTATGAAAGAATAATATGTAAAATATGTTTGCAATCACAAACCACCATTATATACGGTTTTTTGAGTTCTTAGTTAAAGAATAGCTATCTCATGAATGTGGACTACTGTTTTACAAAACTCAAAGTTTTCAAGGGAAATATCAGAAGTGCACTGGCAGCTGTTATATGTAAGTTAAAATATGAAATAAATTTAATGAATAGCAATTATAATAATGGATGAAAATGCAAGATACCCATTTATTTGTGTGATTACTGTTTCCTGTAATGCTTTAAAATGATAAATTTTCATAGGGATAAATTTAATGTACCATTGAGGATATTATGAATTCATTGAGGGGAAAAAACACGTAAAAGTGAGCTAAATTGAACAAGTATATATGGTTGTGACCATTTTCATAGTTCTTTTCTATCTCCAAATAAAGAAGAGCTTGACATAAAATTGTTCATGTACTTGCATATAATGTGCATTAAATCAATGATCTAACAGGATTTATGTAGATGATTTTTTACTGTACCAGGATGTCAAAAGTGAAATAATTTTAGTAAGTTTGAAGATTGAAATTGATTGTATACTGACCTATTATAAAAAGAAAATAACTGCTCATCCTCCTTAAACCTCAATGAATACAATGATTTAGTTTCTGACTACCTCCACTACCTCCACTATTATATCTGATCTACAAATTGTGAAAATGATTGTGTCTGTAAATATTGTTAAATATTCAATTACTACAGACTCTTGTTAAACTTGTACTCTACAAAATCTTGTGATGTTTTAATCCTATTGAAAATACAATAAATATTAATACTCATGAAAAAGAAGCATTTTTATTAACTTAATATGTATTGCATTTAGAAAAATAAATACATGTATTATGTACTTTCATCACTTATATTAATATCTCAAAGTCTCATTTATTACTAGAAAAAAATGTAGTAATATTTAGATGAATAAGCGTCTTAGTAGTAACCGAAATATCCTTGATTTAATTTAAACACATTTTATTGATAATTCAAATGGATTAGACAACGGGCAAACCCTATTCCAATACAAAGTCAGGTACATCGTCTCAAACCACGGGTTTAGTGTCCACTTAACCCGTGGCTTGCGACGATGAGTCGGGTAGTGAAAATCTCTTTGTGCAAGATATTTCTATATTTTGGGAATTTTCTGTATGTAAGATAAAGGGAAAAATTAAAGAAAGAACTGTACTATCATCGCTTAGCTGTATCTTCAGAAAGACTAAAAAAAATATGGATTTGACAAGTACACACGTCAGATTTAATTCCATTTTCAACCAAGACTTGTATAAGGGGTTTTAATGAGATAGCATGGCCAAAAACATATACATGTATGTGTATTTGCACTAGATTTGAACCTGAGCGATTCTATTTTGATGATGGAGTTCATTTTGACTAATATATTGTTCACAGAATTTGTTGTCACCATCAACAACAAGATACATGTATCTATCTGTAGCCCTGATAACAATGGCCTGGGTACAGTGTTTACTTGTTTGTCGAATTTTCGAATTCAATTAAAGCCGAACTCTGCTTGAACTGATAAATATTTCTCGGTTTATTTTTGTTGTTAAATAATAATCTATATGCAAATTTAGTATGAACAAAAAAGTAAACAAACAGCATTTGATACCAACGTCTAGTATGTCTCAATTCATACACTTGTTGAAGACTATATAAAGTTAAATGAAATAGAAATAAAATACAATAAAACTCTGTTTAGCTCAGTTTTGTTTATTTGACCTGCCGTAAATATGCCCAAATATAATGTCTTTTAATGAGTCAAAATTTAGATCTTAGTAAGATACACGTGACAAAACTAAGCATTGCGTTCTATTTTTAAAGCATAGCCCCCTGTTCCTTGAATACGTATATGTATGTTGTGCGGCGCCAAGTCAAACAAATCTCTAGGCGTTGATGGTTCGAATCCATGTGTAAGATTTGAACATGTTCAGGTAGTGAAAATGCATTATATTTTTCTGCATGGTTCTGTAAACCTTCTTTCTCTATTCAATGAATTATTAAATGTTCTAAAGATATAAAAAGATATAAAACCATAATCTAAGATTAAAGCTGCTTGATTTAATTAATTTATTTATTTGGCTATCAAATAATTTCTCAAATGAACTAATTTTCCTAGAAAGTTAAAAAGAATTTTAAACTTTGGAAAATTGCAACGGTTGCTGCAGAATCATCATCTTTTTACAGATGTTAAATATTTGAAATAAATAAAAATAATTTTAGTTTGTTTACACAAAAAAATCAATATGCATGTGGAATGTACAGGGAAATAGTACATGATAAAAGTGTTTATGAACCTTGGTTCTGGTTTGAGCTATTTCAAGCCACTGTTATCTGCTTAAAGATCTGTCATCGGGTACAACCTTTTAATGACTTTGTTTTTATCGTCAAATATCATTAAATCACAAGATTATCATGTGTTTTTCTCATCTTAATCCTTGATCCTTGAACTTGTTCAGGATTAAAGTTAAGTGTTTTCAACATTTCACACTTGTGAATATTATTTCGGCGGATACTTTATTCAACTCGAGTACTGAAGTACTTAATCTAAAGACAAAAATTCTTGATTAATTATAATAGGAATAAAGATAGATAAATGCCCGCTAGTATTATATATTATATGTTCAGAAAGTGGCTAAAGAAACCAGAGGCGGCTTCAGTCTCTTCTATAGTTATCGAAAGTTATACATGTTATTGTAGATCAATTTCTTATTGATGTCGTAAATCGGATGTACTTTGTATGTAACATATGAATGAGGAAAGCCGAACTTATTGTTCATCAGTACGCCTCTTCTCTCTCTCTCTCTCTCTCTCTCTCTCTCTCTCTCTCTCTCTCTCTCTCTGTAAAACACGTGGAAGTAGTTTTTACTTATTTAATTTAACGCGGTCAGCAAACAATAAGATATCTACATTTTTATTAATGCCTCGTGAAACCGCGTCGTGTCTTCCACCTTGAACTTCGATCAATCCTTGAACTGTATTTGTCGATGGATTAAAATTTCACACTTATGGACTTAGTTTTGGCCCAGATTTTATTTATCCCCACTATATAGTAGTAATTCAAACAGTCTTTTGGTGGGAATTAGAAGATGGTCGATGAATCTGTATTTCAGTAAACGAACGTGCCAATATCATACCTAGTTTTACATGCACTCGAAAATATTAGAACCGTCTGATAAAGCTTAAAAACCATACCTAAATCACTTTTGTCTGGTGGGTGAAATATTAGCAGATGACCTTACACCAAAAGAAACTGAAAGTTACTTAAAACGCTGAATTAGAAAGTTATGTAACGAGATACTAGCTTGTTATTACAAGATACTTACTCGAAATCACGAGTTAAATATTTAATTTTTAACCTTTTTTAAATTAAACTTATTTGACTTTCTTGCCATCTTTAATCATCATTTTTTGTGCAGAATGTTTTAACCTTGAGAAAAAGGGGCGAGGTATCACTAATTAGAGACCATGTTAACTAGCCCTTGGTGTGACCTGAGTAAGATCATCAATCAACAGCGTGTATGACAATAATTAAACACCGATAGACAAGAACAAGAACAAGAATGTTTATTTACTCAAACTTTGACCTGCCAATCTTATAAGGGCTAATAGATCAAGACTCATGGTTTGGGTGGCACCGCGACCTTGATATCAATCAGAGACGAGTGCGTGTCAGACTTCCTTAGACTGGACATATTGTTCTCGTGGTTTTACTCGGAGTATACTCATTGATAAAAGGAATTGTTATATTCAGTGTTTGTAGTGTGTTAGCTCTCAAAAAATTAACGTGGTACATGTATACTCTATTAATGAATTAGCTAATGAATCTGATAATTTAAGATAACCTTTGCTTTCCAAAACGTGGATAATTCTTTTTAAGATTTTATTTTGGTGATGTATTCCAAAATGTTCGATTGAAAAACATGATCAAATTTTGAATATTTAATTATTCATTATTGTCAAGTATAGAATCATATAAAAAGAGAAATAAGGAATTAAGACAGACTCTCTCTCTCTCTCTCTCTCTCTCTCTCTCATTTCAATTTCAGATATGTTTTGCTTAACAGTTTTAAAACCCTAAAACCTTTGGAGTTATTTGTTGGCAAATCTCGATGACAGACTACATGTATATAGCTGAAAGCAGGTCTTACGGACTTAGTTGTAGGTGACCCCAGAATTTCGTGGTTTTGTGGCAATACTTGTAAACGAAATAAATATTTGTTTCGATAAATTCCATCGACACAAACACTGGATTGTTTCTTGGTGATATGGGCTGTTTATGCACCCCAAAAAGTGGGAATGAAAAATCATTTGGTAAATATCAAACAACACCTTCATACGCACACACCCTCTTCTTTGTTTAACGCCTATAAATATCCCCTTTGATAAAGTAGTCCCAGGGTCCTGTCTTGAAATGAGGAATCATCGAAAGATCTTTCATGTGTTGAAGGGTTACCATTTTAAAGGATCTTTAAACTTTATCTACCCAACACAAACAAATAACAGATAGAAATCATCCGTTTCTGCATTTATTGAATCTATCAAACAATTTACTAAGAAGAACCCGTAGCAGCTTTAAATGGGGGGCATAGAAACACCTCAAGTGATAACAATACAATTTTTCAGTGGTAATATATGGAGGCCATTGTTTGCCGAGTCTTGCCCCTATACCTAATTTATGGACTAGTCTTGTCGTTATTTCTTAACACAATTTAAATTCTTCTTTTTTTAAAATTCTTTTTTAGATTTTGCATAACAAAGTTACTTTTAATCTGATAATTGGAGACAATTATGACAATGCCGTTCGGAGCTTGAATAGCCGACGAAATAATGAGATAAATCTGCGCTAGGTTGTTGATAGCTCTTGCAAATATTCCCAGACTGTTACGTAAAGCGTAGGCGAGAGAGGATTTCAGCAACAACAAAAGACAATGGAGCTTTCGTAAGTTCACTTATAAAGTTATCATGGATAGAATTCTTACATATTTGTAGGAATTCTTTTAGTTGGGAAATTATTATAATTTTGTTATTCATATATTTATGAATAAAGCAGCTAGTAATCATTTCTTACGAATCTACTAGTATGCTTCTATTAAACCTTTCAAACTTTGCACGTCAAATTTGAAAAATTTGATTTGGTATAATTTTATATAATTTTAAAGGTGTAAGGATCGTACGTGTTATTTTAAAACAATTATACATAATGGGATTTTAAAAAAAAGGAGATTTCTTACTAGCAGTTTTGGTCCCCCGCCCCCATCCCCTATGTGAGGATTTAAATGATAGGAATATCAGAAGATTAAATCGCCGAGCGTAATAGACTAAAATTTGCATTTTAAAGTTTTATCAAAATCACGACCGTTTCGTGGAACACAAACTTTTTAAATATTTCAGCTTTTTTTCAAGTATATAGCTTGATCGAAAAAATAAATAAAAAACACGATTTGTGTTCAGTCTGTTATTTTGAATTACAATTTCTATTTTTCTATCTGTCTTTTCAAATGGAAGAATATTTATTTTTCCGAAAATCAAATACTCAACAAATACAAATATACTGAATTATTGATTTTCTTTTTATAACCATGAAAGAAGACGCTCGTTCTATGAATCATCAAAAGTTCACACTGCATATTTTGAAATGTACAATTTGTCATAGGGTTATAAAAGATATGGTCTCAGATGCAAATCGGCCGATAATTTTTGTCTTCCGAAAGATTAATACTTGTGGTAATATTATACTCTATAGGTTTATTTTTAATTTGTAAATTACCCATATGTTGACTTTATAATAAAGTTAAGGGGGGGGTAGACATTTGGGCAAAGGATGAGTAAATGAATATATTTCAAGCACCCAAATTACCCACACATCTGCCATTCCCATTTAAAGCAAGGGCCTAAATTAAACGAAATGTTGATTTTTTTTTATGAACGTTTTTTTAATTTATATTCATCGAAGGGAAAGCTATTGTATGATCATGTTAAATGTTACACCGGATATTAATGAAACTTGAATTAACTTCATTTTGAACAAAATTTTATTCCCATAAATTTTCTCAAATCTGGATCTTTAATCCCATCATACGGGATTCAAAATGAAGTCATTTCTTATCCTTTCATTTTAGTTTGATCAATGCCCATTTCATCTTTAATTAGAGAGTTTTTATCAAATAGACCGAAATTCTTGATTCAGGCACAACTTTTATTTTAGCAGTTTATCTCTCGGGGTCATCCTACTTTTTTTAAAACTAAATTCGACTTAAACACGCTGGTCCTTATCATATAAGTAGTCTTGTTTTGAAATACAAACATTTCGGAGTGATAGAATGTCGAAAATTATAAAACCAATAGTCCCAGATCGTGCACAAGTAGACATGGCATTTGTTTCCTTTTCCACTCACCGTATAATCATTCTTTTAAGTTGTTGAATATAAATATATCTTTACATGAAGGATTAAAAATTCTGCTCATACGAAATCATCACATGGATACATGTTTAAAGTTTGTAGACTATAGTCTTGTATCCACTGTTATCACAAGTATTGCGTCGATCTTTTCAAAGGTTAATACAATCTTGTCTAGGAATTAAGAAGCTTTAGAAAAAGTAAATGGATTTTTGAAATAACTTCAATCGCACTGTCATGATTTTTAACCTTTTTAAGAAATGGAAAGTGAGGCCATATGCATTTTTAATCCCGGATAAGTAAAATACACGTGCTCTTGTATATTTTAAGACACGATCAGCTATGAATTATATAGATTAGTGTATATAAAAGTCACAGGCCCCTTAAAAAATTGATATTTAGAACCCTCTCTCTCTCTCTCTCTCTCTCTCTCTCTCTCTCTCTCTCTCTCTCTCTCTCTCAATGTACACCATTTGAAATTATCATTTTACTCAATAACATTCTCAGCATTCTCTAGTTACCTCTTCTCAACTTGATTAGATTGAACGTTAATATTTATATTCTTTGATAGGGATGATTTCTCCGGGCGTCACTCGATTTCCCTACAACAAAATACCAGTTAAAAATACGAATCTTGATAATGTTAAATTTGAAATATTAGCTTCGTCATGCTCTCATTATTTAATTACTCTGTTTTCTTGCAGTTTATTAATTGGAAACAGATAACTGCAATTTTATCAGTTTAATTTGGATAATTTATAATTTTTAAAGTTTTTTCTAATGCGAAGAAGAAAATAGGCCCAAGAAGGTTTAACATATAAATTCAAAAATAATGTAAATTAATAGAAATCGGGGACATTATATCATCGATTTCTTGGTCATATCCAATTTTAACTGCCATTTTGAATCAGCGTGGCGCATCTTGGAAACACTTTATTGGCTTTTTATCAGTTGTGTGGAATTTTACTGCCACATTTGACATTGACGAGTACGAAAATAATAGAAGAAAATCGAGAGAGAAATTGGATTTCGTTAAATTCTGTAATATTTTCTAAAACTAAGTCTAGATCTTGTAACATGGACATTTATCCAGTAGATTGCAGACAATGGGGTGCCATTTTCTAGTAGTATCCTATTTCAAAATAATGATTTCATATAGAAATTTCTTGTCAAGTGCCCCCTTTCTCTAAGTTGGTAGTGAGTTGATATTAAGTACTGGAAAAAAAAACCCACCCTTCCTCCTCCCCTACACCCCATTTCGTATTTAAGAAATTGAGGTTTGGCGAAGTAAATCTTTATTCAAGAGCTTTGGGGTAGGTTAGGTCCCCCCACTCTTCATCCCCAGAATGAAAATATATGTACCTTTATAGCATAATTGGAGAAAAAAATGAAGAATCTTAACAACTTTATAAAAAAGTGGGCATTGACAACGAAACTTTAATCAAATGGCATACCCACCGTCTTCGCTCTGATAAAATGACCCCACCCATCCCTTTAACCACCGCAACTATCCAATAAGGAATAGGCCTAGCATCGCCGGATAGAAAACGGGTATTTGATAGAAATTTCTTAACACAATGAGTTAATTGCATTGGTTTTTCATGACTCAACATTTTGAATTCCTACGTTGCATGATGTTTTTGGGAGTGTGGTGGATTGCTTACTCTTGACGTGTATAGCGTATTATCAAGATTGTCCTCAAAGGAAAGAAGCAACCTTGAACGATAATGATACAGTAGCAACTAGCTAAGGAGTTGCTCAAATACTTGCTACGAGACACAAATAGTTATATTTCAAACCGGTTCCCAAAATAACTTCTGTATGCTGATCTTAACACTTTTCAACGCGAAAAAGAAATGAGTTCTAGTATCTTTTGCTGTCATTTAATTTATCATAATTATCCATAAATTACTTGGATATTGCATATCAAATTTCATTTTCATACGTCATAAAACACGTTGAGGTAAATCTATCTATTATTCGAATGACAATTCATTTCACTTAAATGTCTAACTCTTCATTATAAAATAATTTGAAAATTCTTGCAAGTATCTCTTACACTATAAGCACACTATTCAAGAAAATAAGGAATTTGTCTCAAATTAAACATACGTCATCCGTATAGTTAATGACTTTTCGTACTCTTTTTCAACAGAGAGAGAGAGAGAGAGAGAGAGAGAGAGAGAGAGAGAGAGAGAGATTATTTTAACAATCTCCCCATGTTGAAGTTTGACTTATGAGACACATAAACGTTGACCAATGGCAAACTTGCATTCCATTATACGGATATAAAGGCAAGTTACTAGATGATTTATGACGTTTTTTTTTTTTTGGTAATCATTTATTTTTATGTAAAGAACTCTAACATTAAGTATTAGCGAATATATGTATACGATAACTGAATGTACTCAGTACTTTAATGTTGTTTTATGACCACTCTTTATTATTTTGAAGAGCTGTTGTAAAAGTACAAAAAAAAACCCGACAAAACAGTATTGCAAGTTCAATATTCAATCAATTCAATGTTTTAAGTCAGCTGTATTATTTTCATGCTTTGTCGGAAAATGTTAACAACCAAATACCTAGTATAAATAAGACAACGGGCCTTTTGTTGGAGTGTCCATTTTCTCGGTTTATAAAACAAAGTTTCTTCAGTGTTCGGTGCAAGAAAAAAACACAAAACCTCAATGACGTCATACTAAGAGAGAAACGATATGTATATGCATACTAACGATATTAGCACTCTAAAGTTCATTTAACAAAAACACTTATCGATGAATAGATACTAATGATTGGGTTGGCAGGTCAAATAACCTGTGTTTGAATAATCACGAAATCTTTGTAGCATTTGCAACTCGGTTCACAAAGTGGTTCTTTATTGTAATCAAGACTGTCACTGTAAAGCAGTTCGAACTTAAAAACGGCATCGAGTCATCTAAATGTTTCTTTAAGGGTTCAATAATTGACGTCAGAAATGAAATGCCTCTTGAGATTGTAAAATTGATTTCGGAATCATATATGTGGGTTCAGAACGGCGATATCAAAGACTTTGGAACTTGACCTTGTATTTAAATCATTTTAAGGACCGTCCCGTAACCGTGAAACAAATCAACAGCACATAACACTTCCGATTCTAAATTTAAATCAACAGACTATATTTAATTTGAATAATATGAAAACCAGAATCAATCCGTCTGCGAGTCTCGTGCTGACCGTTTCATTCATACATGTGTATGGAGTTTTGATTTTTAAATCTTTTTTCTGACTATATCAAGGTTACCAAGAGTTCGGGAATTTTGTAGAGGGATAAAGGTACAAAATCGCATGTTCCGTGTAAAGTTCGATCAAGGTTTAATTGACTATAGTTAATAATATGTTCGTTTTTAAACCCACAAATTCTTTGAAGTGTCGTAAAATTGAGCAAATTGAACTTAAATCGCTTAATTTGATTCAGGCAATTTTTCATGAAAAGTGCATTTATAAAAGCTTTACCGCATTTAACCTTGATGGAAATTTTCTCTTAGGAAATAATAGTTATGAACCTTAATAACCAATCCGAAATTATGCCTCCTGCCGTAACCATCCGAATACCTATATAAAGGGGAAATTGTTGCGCGTCATTTACGAACTTATCATTATAGAATGTGAACCTTTGAGTAAACATTTCTGCACATTCGCTTAATAAGCTCTATATTATATTCGTATATTTCTTAATTTCAGAAAGAAAATCCAGTTCATTATAGCGACCAATTTTGGTAAGTAAACATATTCCATCACCTATTTTTCATTATTTGTGTTACTCGGTCACTGTTTTTAATTGAAATCAATGAAACTTGGCATATAGCAAATTCACGTTCTAAGTCACACGAGACGTTGTTTGCACGAAGTGCGCGAAAGATCAGCGGTACCATACAACAATCTCTACATTGTTTGGAAAACCTGACGGAATCTAGTCTACGTTTAATCCGCTCTCTGTTTTCCGTTCAATATATTGGTATCTCGCTGTGTCTTACCCTTCATTTATCTTACTTTCAATGTTTAAAGTATTAAGACAGATCCGTCTCTTCTTAGACGACTTCTTGCCACGGCCATTGTTTACGATCTTATCAGAATTATAATGCCGTTAATTTTTCAACTTTTTATCCTTTTTATCAACAGTGACAACGTCAACACAAGAACAGTATACAACAAACAGTCAAAGTGGACGGCAAACCATTCTTAACAATGGCTCTCAAACTTCATCGTAATACGATATGGACACACAATACAAACAATATTGGACATCTTGGACTTCACAGTGAAACCAAAAACCTGACTCTCGCAAAAAATACAAGCGTAAAGAAACATTTTGGTGTTCTTATTACTGCTCTGAAAACTAGTGAAAAACAGAATTTCAGAATCATGAGTGGAAACCGACGTGAACTTGAACAATCCTTATTGGCTTTGTCGCAGAGAATGCGAGAAATCAACGCAAGCCGACTCTCGGTGCCTGCAATGAGAAAGACTTCATTCTCTCCTAGAGATTCGAGGTCCGTTTCTGACGCCAGCACATTTTCGTTTTCATCGTCCAATTCCAGTGCCGCGTCTTATAACTCTTTTTCGAAATACATTGGTCGAAGACTTTCGCCGGTAAAAGGGAAAAGAAAATCTCGGGTTTCACTTGAGAAAGATACTGGAGACAATGATAAACAGGTGGAAGATGGGAAGAAAAGAGAACGGAGATTGGCAACGATCTCCCCGCCAGATATCGTTGAGCTTCAAAAGATGAACGAGGATCCGATAGAATTTGCGGAGAAAGCAAACTTCTCCCTACCAGAGTTACAGGAGAGGGTTTCTTTGCGAAAAAGCTCTGTTCGAATTACTCCGTTTCCTGATATTCCAATAGAAACGGAAAATACAAATAAAGAGGAATCATCATTCAATGTTGCTGATGATCACGGTAACACTCCAAGACGATCTGTACGCAAAAAATCCAAAGTCGGCAAAAAATCTAGCAAAGGAAGCATGGAAGACTTTCATGTGCAGACACCAGAAACAACCCGCAACAACCCTCACGCAAGAATGATTGCTCTGCAAAAACTGCAGATGGAAACTCAAAAGCGAGCTGCGCTTATTGAAAAACAGAGACAAGAATTGATCAAGAAAAACCGCAAAGAAGTGACGGAGTGTTTTCGATATTCGCATGCCGTGGAGCAGTTCTTGAAATCAAAAAGACAAAATTCCAAGATATCTATGTCTGATGTACCAGATAAGGTCGAATATGACGACCAGGGACGCGAGATTCGCCATCTTGGCCCCTCTGTTCTGGCCGTGATAAACGTTGACGACATGGATTACGTCACCAGCGTCACCGTACGTTGTAGACGACACACAACAAGCGGGTTAGGAGAAAAACGACCGAGTTTCTACAGAACAAAATCAAGGAAATCAATCGCTTCCATATATCATCCATTGCCGAGCATTAGCAAGGAATCAAAACCAACGGAACAGTCTACAAAGAAACTTATTCCAAAAGACAGTCTTCCGACACTTGCAGAAGAACAGGTCGTTGTCGCGTAAGAATTTCTTCAAATGTGTGGTTGAATTTCTATGCAGTCATGAGATCTAGACTTTTTGAACAATCGCGTTTTAGTTTTTTTTTTTTGCGTAGTCTTGCCTTTATTAATTAATGTTTGTCTCTTGATGCGTTTAAACGTACGTCAAACTTGCCATTTATATACTGAATGAATAAATCATTTATGTTACATTTTTTTCTTTGTTTATTTTACTCAATTTCGCGCTATACATTATTTTTTCTACTATTATTTATTACTCATGTGTGCTTTTCGTTTTTTGTTTGTTTTTGAGATTTTTTCTGTTTGTTTGTTTTTTTGTTTTGTGGGGGTGTTTTTTGTCGGTTGTTGATGTTGAAAAACATTAAATGCCCAGTATGATTGTACATGTAACATTAATTTTCAACGTTGAAAAAAGATTTTCAATGCCAGTAGATTTTAAAGAAATTACGACATTGACTTAAAGGAAGATTTCTAACGATCCAAATACTTTCTGTACAAATTGGTAAAGTTTTCTGGAAATTTATTGGAAAATCATACACCTATGGCTCGGGGATAGAATGCACACAACTTGTTCGATAAAAATCATAAACCATCGCAAACCATGAAAGATTCTATGTATATATATTTTAAGGAGCAAACAAAAAGATGAAATTCTGTATTCACAATTAAGCTCAATAAGGCATGCTAGAATCAAAACCACAATCACAAATCATTTCAATTTATAAAAAAGTATAAGACATCGTTTAACTTAACTCATATTAGAGATATCTTTGTGTGAAAAAGAAAATATTAAATTGAAAGAAATGATATGGCTGGGAACTAAGTGGTTTCAAACAAAGATTATACATTAATTATCTTTTAAAATAAAATCGATCTCTCAAATTTAAAAAAAAACCAAACAAACCTGAAAACCAAATATATGGCAGCATTCTTTGAAAATAAAATATCACCAGAAAACACTAGCAAAAATCACTGGGGATGAAAGGAGACAACTCCTATTTCGTGGTCTTATTAAAACAGGTATTGCAACGAAATAGACAAAAGACATCATTCATTATGTCTTCATCGTTTTAAAACTTTAAGAATGTCATACATTAAATAACATTTGTTAAGATTTTTCAAAATGTACACTTTTTGGCCCTTTATTGATATCGAATGATCTTGAATTATCCTCAGCTGATACTCTTTAACCGGGTGTAGATGGTCGGAGACTCAAATCCTAGACGAAATAACAAAATTCCTCCACAAGTCACGTGTCTCTGTCTTTGACAGGCCACCATTGTTCAGGAGTTAGGAACTTTGTCGGGCTCTCACCAGTCAATGGTCTGAAGTCTAACCTGGTTTTAGATGATAGCAAATACTGTCATCAAAGACAATACGTGGGCATCGTATCTTTTAAAAGCTGTTTAATCAATGGCACAATCAATAGGTCGATCGATCGATCGATTTGTAGATAATTCATTCCATTACTGTAACTTATGCATTGGTTGCCATATAACCGAAACTCCGAGATCGTATATATACAGAGATAAGGTTCTATCCTATGTCTATACTCAGCAATTTACTTTGGAATCATATAAATTCGTAAGGGCATTGATTCATGGACCCACTTTCATGAATAAATATTAAACATCCAGTTTCACAAGCTAATTTTCGAAGGCAATAAAATTAACTTTCGCAAAGAAACGCGCGTTACTTTCGTGTTTTACGCGAAACTTTGGCTAATAAACGCGTTACTTTCGCAGATAAATGCGTTACTTTCGCAAATAAACACGAACATAAATATTCATTGTAATTTCAAACAAGAGCCATTAAAAAAGGCAATCAGTGAAAATTAATACATTTAAGTTTTAAGATGTATTTTTTCCGATTGTAGTTTACTTATAAATTTAAGCATGTGGGATCTTCAAAACATTGATACTAATTTTTAAACGACGAAATTATGTTCTCTAAATATGAACAATAGCCAGAAATAATTGTATTGATTGAAACTTTAAAAATTCAAATTCCCAATTTGTCTAAGTTCTCTGAAATAACAACATGGAACTAGACGTTATTGATATCGCGGTGATATAACATATGTAAAACGTTTTACTGTGAAAAATATATACTTTCAATTTACCAATAATATTCAATAAACTTTTCGAATTAAAAGTTTGAGCATACAAATTTTGATAATTTTCTATAATACAGCGCTCATGAGAAGCGCGCGATATAAGTTGGTTCGTACGTGATCAACTGAGAAGCCCACATGTTGTGTGGAATATTTACATGCTGAAAAAAATGTTAATATTTTTACTATCTATCTAAAATATATTGTTATAGGAAATATGCTGATCAGAGAGTTGAACCAGTAACAGTATAATTTGTGTTTATCCATAGCCAAATATAAAATGATATCAACTAATATTGATTTGAAATGTTCTAAAGCCAATTGAGCTCATTTTGGTAGGTAAAAAAAATAATCCGCGAATAAACGCGCAACTTTCGAATGTTTTGCGATATAACGCTCAAGTTCGTATTTTTCGCGAAAGATTCGCGGCGAAAGTTTTGCGTTAATTCGCGAAATTAACGCCTTTTTTCGCGAAAGTTTCGCGTTTAATCGCGATAAATTTATTTTTTTTACATACGAAAATGAGCTCATTGAGCCTTCGTACGATACGATGAAATTTGTCAGTTGAAAAAGATTTACCCACGAAAATTGATCACCCGCGAATTTTATGACCAAGACTGTGTACCGAAGTTGCAGAGTACGTGAGACTTCTCCCCTTCTCTCTCTGCACAAAACTTAAATTGGGGATTATTCTCCGATTATTAAAAATGTCAAAAGTCAGAGCTGGGTCGATTTGACTGAAAGGTCAAGGTCATTAATTAGTATGGATCAAATGTCAAAACATGTGAGAGATGGTGAAACGAAGCACATAAAAGATAAAAAATATACAGATCTTAGCATGAAGCAGTTAACGTTATCTAGAAAAAAATAAACTAAGCGAAATGGTTCTTTATAAAATATATTTAAAAAGTGTTTCCTTGTTCCTTAGATTCATGGATCCGTCTTCGTGTTCCATGTCAAGGTTATTATTAATTTTTTTAGTGTGTAAATCATATATAAAATGAATAATTTTTTATATCGGGCTCGGCATTCTGCTTTTCATGTAAATAATGAAAATTTGGAATTACTTCCTCTTCAGAGTCTTCCCTATCATAACGCAAATAGATTTTACTTTTCCGTCGTGCCTACGATATGACGTCTACAGTACGACCTTGCAGACCCCCTCCGCCTGTTCCAAAGCCAGGTAAATTCAGTAAAACTCTTCAGTGGTTGAACTTTGACAGCTCTGTCAACAGTGTTAATGCTAACTTCTGTGTTGGATTGGGAGCGGTTTTGAATCTTGTCAAGCCTCAATGAAAACGATCCATTTGAATTATGCCCTGATTGACAAATAGAACTTAATTTCACGGTATCTAAAGGAAATTTATTTGTAATAAATTTCTCTTTATTGCTTTATGTGTGACTATATTCTCTATTGAATGTTATACCATAGGGGCTCGGTTGTCGGATAGTGGAGTTCTTTATTATTTGTTTCCGAAGACAAAAATGATTAGAATTAGTAATCTCAAGTGTATATCTGTGTATCACATTAAACACATTCACTGAATGAAACGGGTTTTCAGTGAATGTTTTTAATCCGAAAACCGAGCCACTGTGTTATATATAGTAAAGTCGCCAATTCCGGGTCGTCTCCAATTCTGGGTCACTCGTGTGTGTTTCATGTCACTTCGTTTAAATTGAAGCAGAAAAAACTTAATAAATACATTAATCACGAACTATAGGCCTTTCTGTCTTTGATCATTAAACGATATTCGAAAATTAACATTTACAGACCAACCGAGAAACGAAATTAGAAATCAAGTGCTTTTGAGATGGAGATTTTCCCACTACTTTGACATGCTAACTTCATTATTAACGCTGCAGCACGGTTGATGTAAAAGATGTGGGAGGGCGTTAATGGATGAAAAATATTGCACATGCATTCAGTTATATGTCAGAAATTATTCAGAATGATAACTGCTCAAATAAATTTACAGCAATTAATTAATCAATATGAAGGAATTTCCCCAATTGCGGGTCGCTATACCTGAAACATATTTTTCTACGGATTTACGATAACGTGAAAGAGGGAAAAGAGAGATTCAATTGAATAAAATGATCCATCCAGCTCAGGTGTCATTTTATTTATCTTGTCTGTTATTTTTCTTTGAGTTTATTTTTCTTTTTGTTACAATGATGACATAATGACGATCATTTCATTTTGAATCCTGACTGTGATTTACATTTAGAAATTGATCCCTGTTACTTGAGTATCAGTAGTTGTAAATATATTTTCTGATCGGAATCATTATTTCAATGCTGCAAATTAATAAAAATTGTGTTCTGAGACGACTACCCAACATTACTGACACTTTAAAGTCACATGACCCGAAAATGGAGAAAATGATTCGAAACTGGGGAAACCATGCCTTGTTGAAATGCCTCTGTAAATATTGTTTATGGGAATTTATTTTGAAAAACAAAATAAATGCCTAATAACTCACAAAATGTACTTTCAATATATATATAGTATAAAATTTAAATAGAACAGCTTTGTAAAATATCAAAGAAACAGTTGACGTGATCCGGAATTGGCGACTTCACTGTACCAGTCCACTTCTCTATATAGAGAAGTTTTTCATAAAAAAATTGCATGATTTTGTCACATTACTCTCATCTTTACATAGTCATACATACACATGTTATATCTAATTGTAAATGTTTCATTTTTTATGCAGGACATGTTAAAGTTGTAAGAGCTCTGTACCGCTATGAGGCTCAACAGGTGTGTAAAATTATTGTGGTTTAAAAAAAAAATCATGATATTATTTCTATAATGATTGAGCAAATTTTGAAAATAATACCTCAGATTAATGATTAGAATGACAGCAAAATGAATGAAGTCTTCTTATGTCATTAGATTTACATGGTAATCAATATGTCATTTCAGACTGATGAGCTGTCCTTCGACGAGGGTGACACACTTTATATTCTTGATATGAGTAACACTGATTGGTGGAAAGCAAAGTGTGGAAACAACACAGGACTTATTCCTAGTAATTACGGTGAGCAGAGGAGTTTACAATGATTATTCAGGTGTCAAATATTCTTATTGCTAGGTACCACAAGAATAAAAACCGCAAAATTCAGATGATGGTTAATAGAAAGTGGTGAAAATCTTTTCAAACAGATGTGAAAATGTATTACTATTTATCTAAAATTTTATTAGATGTGGAATTAATAGGTAAAACACTGCCAGGATTAATTATGTAGATATATCAACACATACAAGCAGATATAAAGTAATCAAATGGGAAAAAGGTGGGGATTTTTTTATGGGAGGGGGTAGGGTAGATTTGACTTTATTCCCTTTTATCTAATAAGCTGAATGATAATTGATTAATAGTATACATGTATTTTATATTGTACTGTTTAAATTCACTTCGAGAAATAGGTAGAAATTAAGTAAAAGGCTAACCAAGCAATATACAAGTAATTGATACCATATAGTGGTTAAAAATAAATTAGTAATGCACTTTTTGTCTGAATTTTGAAATATCATTGATATTGCAGTTAATAATGCAATATTTGAATTTCCATTTGTACCAAGTAACTTGGAACAAATAGAGATATACTGAAGAACTTGGAGTGTTTCAAAACAGAATATTAATGTACAATTATCCAAGACTAAGTAGAGATGTTATTTCCTCATTAGTACACATGTAGATTCATATCTCTTTCAAGTGGTGAAACATTATTATGATCAATACACATCACATCAAGACATACATTCATATATGATATATGTATATATACAATGTATTTACATTTTTTAGTGTCCTTGTCTGTGATAACATTACATATCAATTTTGTACTAAATAGTCCAATAAATTCAAATGACGTATAATTGGGGCGCAATCGAGGTTTGCTTATTTATATTCATTTATTTTATCGTAAATTGCTGAAAATTATGTAAATATAAGTAATAAATAAGGAATCATTCTATGAATATTTGAGGTGATAATTTCAGTCGAGGCGTGATCAAATCTATCATAAGGGCTTTATTGGATTTGATCACGCCCCGACCAAAATTATAACCTCATAATACTCAAAGAATGATTCCTTATTCCTTAAATACATGCTATTATACAAGTTATATATAATTTATTTAACTATTTTGGTGAGTAATAATTTGAACAACTTCATTGACATACAAATGTTTTTTATTTTGCAATTTGATCATTTCTGTGAAAACTTGTAGTTGACCAAAATACAGAGGCTATTGACTACCCACTTCACGAAGCTTCAAAACGTGGAAACATCACATTTATGAGGGAATGCATATCAAACAACGTAAGTGGTTCTAGTCAACAAAAAAGTGAAATGGTTGCATGGTTTTTCTATTACCAGTTGAACACAATAGAACAAATCTTATGGACATGAATTTCTCTTTAACAGAGAATCTGTATAATTATCAATATGTTACAAAAATTTTTACAATATGAGTGATAGCAAGGAACAAGATATTTTTATATGATCGAGATTTTAAGTTCTTCATTTGTAAGCTTTTTTTTTTTACTGTATTTAATATATAGAGTATGTAGTGAACTTTTAAAGGTTGTTATTATCAATCAAGCCAAAGATTTAGTAGCCAGAAGAGATCAGAGTTTTGGTTATGGTTGTTCAATACCCAGTATTCAAGAAAAAATGAGAGAAATTGAGACATTGTCTCCACTAAATTCTTTTTTGCCATTGAATGCAGGTGTCTGTCAATGGCTTAGATAAAGCTGGATCCATCCCCCTACACTGGGCAGCTCATGGGGGACACATAGACTGTATCCAGTTATTACTCGGCTCAAACTGTCAGGTCAACGTTCAGGTACGTGTCCTTGTCTCTAATCCAAGATGCACATGAGGCTTGTGCATGTATTGATGAAATTGATGAAAATTAATTGGTGTTCTTTTAATGAAGCATTTATAGTTACAATTTAAGTGTCATCATATTATCTATTTAGTGGTGCATATGAAGTATATGTATTAGATAATATGCTATGTGATATAGCCAGATGTACACTTTCCTCTATAACTGAACACATCTGTTATTTCCACTTCATTGTATGACCATGCCAGCAACAGTAATACAGAAACATGGAGTATCAGATTGAAATGTTCATACATGTATTTTTGTACATATGGGATGTAAGCATTGTGAATATTTCTTCTCAATCACAGAAGAATTCCAATCAATTGACTGTTTCTGCTTTTGTTGACAGAATAAATTAGGAGACACCCCATTACATTCAGCAGCCTGGAAGAACCATGCAGAGGCAGTCAGACTGTTAATTCAGAAAGGTATATTTATTCCCACTGTGTCAGTTTTAATGTTTTACTTCTTTAGAGAATATTTACACCTAGTACACTTAACATACATGTATTTTTTGTCCCACCAGCTTACTGCTATTGCTTGTAAATTTAATCCATCTTCTTAAATCAAGATGTATTGTATGGGCACAGGTGCTTGTGACTGGAACTATGATGCCCTCTAATTATGCCCAAGCCCTTCTCCACAACATTTTAAATGTTAAAGTTTTTTGCTTCAAGGTGCTCGAGTGGATATTAAGAATAATGATGGCAGATTGCCATTGGAGCTAACGAAGGATTCAGAGTGTGCAGCCCTGATCAAACAAGCAGGTAACATAGTTCTTTCTGTTGGCTAATGTTTGACAGAAAAATTTATTTTGCCTGTCCAGTTTAACTTTCTACAATATATATGTATGGTGAAAATCCATCTATCATTTAGAAAATTTAAAACGTTTATTATCCATCGTTCATGTACTGGTATTAATGTTCTAATAAAGTCCCTGGCAATTGATTTGTTGGTAATTGCTTATGCAGATCTTTCTTACTTATTTGATAAAATATGAACCTTTTTGCTACAGTTGCACCAAGGAACAGTTATTCAAATGATTATGGAGATGAGGAGGACTCCGATTAGACTCATTCAACCATGTCAAGATAGTGGATTTCATTATGGTCCACTGGTTTTCTCAGTCCATTCATAACTGCGCAACATCTACCTTAGGTTGACCATTTAAGAACTATGACAGCACTATGCACCGAGTGTGCTGTGCTATTTATAACACAGAGGCATTTACCTTTTATTCAAGTAAAAAGGTGTATAAAATTATTGTTTTCACAAGATGAACATTATGTATTCAGTGATATGAAAACAAAACTGCTTTATATAATGGTATGATTTTGCAGTTTTATCTTTATAATTGTGAAAATATTTTCTTTCAGAGAGGTATAGCATTCTTAAGATTTATTTAGTACATGTACTATGAAGACAATTTATGCATGGCCTAGTGGTAGCACAGAGGTGTTTTTGATTTGAGGTGGCTGATTCAATTCCCCCAAATAAGAAAGATTTTAAAATTTGTATGGTAATTCGACAGATATATCATTTCAATGAAAATAAAGGAGCGGATCGAGGATCTGATTTTAATCAAACACAGAAGTTTGGTAAATAATTTTAAAAAGTGCTATACCTCTTTGTTTAATCTTTGTGAAATTTACATTTATTTTTCTTCTGAAGTATATTTATATCTATAAGTTTTATTGTATGCAATTGTGAGTCAAAGTTATTTTTAGGTTTGTAAGTTTGTCAAAAGTGCATGTTCATTTAGGGTGAATCTCAGTCTATGTATTGTTGTAATCATTTTGTGCTTTAAATAACAATTGTTCTTAAACTTCTAGAATAAAAAATAAAACATAGCTAGGTGCAAAATGAATATAGTTGTAAATGATAGGAATCTTTAAACACATTTTAAGATTTTCCCATTGAAAACAGGTTACAAATATGAGCCTATTTAAGCCACATTCCATGGATGTCATTTTAAAATGACACTTTATCAAGAGTGACATCTAGTTTTTTGAATCAGCAATTAAAGTTTCGATTTGATCGGAAAAAGAGAATGAGCAGCTTATCCTAACGTTATTTCCTGTTATCTACATTTTTACTGAACTATTTCCTCAACCCACTTTAAAATGAACTATATACACTATTTAAATCCTTATATTTTACTTCCTCTCTCTCCTTAATCAATTATCATAACATTTTAAATCCATAGTTTATTAGAATATTGATGCATGGGCAACAATATCTGGTTTTGATTTATTGAAAAAGAATTTGCAAAAACGGACCCCTCTCTTTTCCCAGCAAATAAATTAAAACCTATTGCGTATGTAACTAGGTGAAAGAATCTAGGTATGATGAAAACTTATTGTGAGAATGTATTTTACAAATATGAAGTATCAGTACTTATTCACTGCTGTTATGCATTTTCTGGTTAATCTAAAAATCAATTTATAGAACCTTAATAATTGTTTTCCATTCATGTTGAAATTTAAAAAAAAAAAGACCTGATAACTATCAGATAAATACATGTATATGTTACAATCTATTTTTGTTCATGTCATTTTTTATTTTAATTAACATGCATAAAAACAATGCATTCAGTATACAACTTATCAACTAGTCATCGAAAGGTGTATCAATATCAACTCTTGCTCTGAATTGTTTTGTAAAATATTTCTTTAAGATTGTACTTCTATGCAATAAAGTTGTAAAATTCAATGTTGTACTTCTTAATTTGGAAGAATTGCAAGCTCTGCATCTTGCTTTTATAACTAAGTGACATTAAAATTTTGTGTCCATTAATAGATATTCCTTAATATTTACATCCACCAAGTATGATTCCCTCTATTTCTTATAGAAATTGATTGTACATTCATAGCTCTATATTTACATTCAGTGTATATTTCCCCTCATGTTTGCATTGGAAATCTATGACGTTTAATTTTCTATGAATACACTTTGCTAATTCATGCGCCATGAGCACAGAAATTAACGTCTTCACGTGTTTTGAGTATATTTATTTTTGTAAGATTAAATGAAACGTTCAATCTTTCATAACCAATTTGATATGTTCTTTTGAAAAATAATCATTAAATTATATCTACTCTTTCATAAAAAAGATTTTTCTCTACAAAGTTTTTGGCACTATATCTTTAGTCGTGGAAGCGAACTAAATAACATGTAAATATGGCTGTTCCATGTACGTTTCATATCCCTGACCGAGAGCGTAAATAATGGCTTTACAGCGACAATACAAATATATTTTATAAAAATAGACATCAGTATGAATATAAATATAAGCATTAAATGCTTATTTTTGGATGTCGTCGGTCCTGTAACACACCAAGCGGTGCAGACAAATTATCATACCGTGCTAATGCGCGGTATTCAATTTGTCTGCACCACTTGGTGTGTTACAGGACCAACGACATCCAAAACTAAGCATTCAATGCTTAAATAGAAACTGATAGGACTGAAATCTACACGCCCCTTTTATCGATTGGTCGAATGCTTCAGCAACCTGAGGAAAATCATGGACTGCATTAAATAATCATGCTGATGTCAGACTCAAATTCGTATAGGAGACGATTTGGCCGTTTCTTTTATCTAATGTACATTAAGAGTAATTTAGTTAATTTTTCTTACATTTTTTTTTACGATCAATTTATTATAAGTAATAGGTAAATATAAACAATAAAATGCTTTCTTTGATGATTCATGCAGGTTATGAAGGTATCAATCATTGTAGAAAAAATTTAAATAACCCGCTTATTTTTTCTGCAATGTCACCACCTTCATATCCCGCATGAATCACCAAAGAAAACATTTTATTGTTTAAATGAAACGTTGTTAACATTAAAGTAAAATTAAAAATTTAATTTCATGCACGTTTGATTCTTTATGATACACATCAATGCATGTATCTTGATTATCTGGGATTTGTAAGTCCAAACCATACACTGTTACTTAAAGCTGAACACCGCTCGTAAATGGGCCCCGTCACACAGATACCTGGTATATAAACCCTTCGATTTTGTTACTTGATTGCACACCTGAAACTTGCGGCCTATGTGTAGTATTCCTTTTGTGATCTTTGGATTTTATGCATTTAATTCTTATTTTATGTGCATATTCTGTGTGTAAATATTGAATTGACCAGTTTATTTGATGTTAGTATTCTCCTGGCTTGAAAAAAATGCGTAAAACTTGATTTTATCGCGACCGAGTAAAACAGTGAGGCAAGATGTACGTCCACACATGCGAGACCACTACAGCGAAATACTTTAAACTGTTAAGAGGTCTGCTGCTTATATAGGGGTTGCAGGGATAGCGGTGATGAAAGAGAAATATGGCGGACAATGCCTATTTATGAGCGGTGTTCAGCTTTAAACTTACATCATCAACAGCATGACTGGTATTTGGTTAGTTGCAGAGCTGTAGACCTAAAGTTTCACAGCTAGCATCTCAAGATGCAACATCCATGCAATTTTGATTTACCCATTAGCTAGGGTACACAGTTTCTAAGAAGATCCACTCTGAAAACTTGAATGAAAAAAAAGGAACAAATTCAGATATCCATCTTTCTACTATTAATGTCTCTCTAAACAGTAAAGCTGTCTTCAAAATGTGCGCAAACAATTGCACAGTCTCTCAAGATCAGTTCATGTGGAGTCATAATTTGTCAGTCTCCTCAAAAGCATTATGTCTGTCCATTGTTTAGATACATGTACCTTAAGTTTGTTAACTGCGGAAGAGTTTCAAGTAAGCAGTCCCCGAGTTAACCATAAGACAGTGGTAGGACTATCATTTGATGACCACTAAAAAACACCCCGACTCTGAATTAGTAATACAAAGGACAACAAGATGTATAGGGCTTATTGTTTATTTCTTTTTTTTTTTTACATTCGTGGCTGTCTGTAACCCTGAACAGCTGTGATGGGTTGTGTGACTTGCAGACCTTGAAGGTTTCCAAAGTCCTGAAAAATACAAACCAAATTAGTCAACCCTTTGGAGCTTAAGAAACACATACATCTATACAATAACTTGTGGTTACGAAGGCTTCTTTGCTAATTAAAGGTCCTCCATCCATGGCAGTTTTATATTTTAAGGAAGTTTAAAATACAAACCAAATAAATAAACCCTTTGGAGCTTAAGAAACAGATACATCTATACAATAACATGTGGTTACAAGGGCTTCTTTGATAATTAAAGGTCCTCCATCCATGGCAGTTTTATATTTTAAGGAAGTTTTTACCTCATACATGTGTTACCAATTCCCTGAACATCTGCTACCAGTATACAACTCATTTAATGTTTTTAAGTTATATACAATGTACCTAGCTATATGCATGTAAATCTAAATATCAATGAAGATAAAATTTTGGCAGCATCACATTCTTGTGTGCTGGAAACAAAATATTTAATAAACCACACTATTACATAACAAAATGCATATACTAGTACTTGTTACATGGATATAGAACATATACAAAGTTTTGAATTGATTGCCAGATCATCTTGATTTCTGATGTTATGACAGAATTTGAAACACTACTCACCAAGGCTTTCAACATTTCTTTAGTGTCTGGATCAACTTCAATAATGTCATGTTGATCAATGTAGGAGATCTGAAGAAATAAAAGAAATTCTTTGAAATAACATTTTTTGTTTTATGTGCTTGATTACTTGTACATTTTCAGGTCATATTGAAGTAACAAGAATATTTGTGGAAAACACAATTCATTTTTAAATAATATTTAATAATGGGAATTTAATACAAATCAAATTATATTTCAGTTAACTTTCCATATCAATGAAATAAGACTTCACAGGAATGTTGAAAAATTTTGAGATATCCATAGGTTCAATATCTGAAGTTATTAAATTATAATGCTGCATATTCTTAATGTGAAATTTAAGCAGCAAATGTTTTTATTGATATTTTGTAATTTTTTTCCTTTAAAAAATTTACTTTTTGTACCCATTAGGCAAACAAACGTGGTATAGGGAAAATATATATGTACATGTATTGTATATGACGTTTGGAAATATCAAGCAACCAAATATACATGTATATAGAAACTTCAGAAATATAAGGTCTTGTTGTCGATTAGAAATATTTTGAAAACTTTATTTTTAACTTGAAATAGATAAGTTTCACTCTGTTACTCTCCATGCACCTTCAGGTGTCATGAAAACCAGCACATATCATACTACAATAATCATTTTACATCAATATCCAACATTTTACCTCTGGGACGTAGTTGTCTCTGCGCTCACGTTCCTCCTCCTGCAGTTTGATGGAGATACCTCTCACTGGCCCTCTCTGAATACGCTTCATCAAGTGAGTGACAAACCTGTCATCAACAAACATTTCAATTATTACCTTCCAATACATTGTAGAGCCCTATTATTAGCCAATGAAAGAAAAAACAAGAGGCCCATGGGCCACATCGCTCACCTGAGCAACAACAGACATAATAAAATCCACTTTTATAGAGTCATATACAAAATATCTGAACAATGTCATATAATAGATCCTGTATAAAAAAAAATTCCCCTGCATATTCTTATGTTTATCATTGACCCCCTTTGTAACAGGATGATTTTACAGTCATATCACATATTGAGTATTGCAGTTCTCGAGAAGATGATCAGACCTAAACAACTGTTTATATATGGACTATAAACCTACATCAAACTTTGAACCCCTTTTGAGGTCCAAGAATTGTCCAGGGGCCAGAGTCTAAACAATTTTAAAGAATCAACAATATGTCAAAATGCTTGCATATAAGTAAAACCATATATAAAAACCATTTGAATTTTTGTGAACAATTTAAATGTTTTCCTTTGAAAAATTGGAACGGAACCCCCCCCCCCCCCCCCCCCCCATGTGGCCCAACCCTACTCCTGAAGAATATGATTTTGACAAATTTTAATCTAGACTATTTGAAGACTGAACTGACTAAAGCTTTTCTAGACAATTTGTGTTTTAGAAAGTTTTTCCCTATATATGTAATATGTAATGTAATAATTTGACACCCCCCCTCAAATTGTGGCCCCACCCTACCCACAGGGATCATAATCTGAATAATTTGAATTTTCCCTACCTGAGGATGCTTCCAGACAAGTTGCAGCTTTTCTGCCCAATTTGTTTCTGAGAAGAAGATTTTTCAAGATTTTTCTTTATATACAGAGGGTTCCACTTAATCTGATAGCGGTTAATCTGATAATTCGGTTAATCTGATATAATATCAAAACACCAAACCATTTCTTATATATCCCTTTATATTCTCTCCTGATAATCTGATAGGAAAAAATGTCATTTTCGGTTAATCTGATAGGATTGTGACAGTGTAATATTGATTCCCCACCCTTTTACACCTGTATACACCTATGTTTTTTTGGTTGACACCCCTCTTGTGTACACAGTAATTCTTTCCATGGCATTAGTTACACTTCAACGCACACTAGGGGCTCCTTTCGTCGCAAGATGAAAGCTACCGACATCGGTAATTGTTTCGGATGACTGCACACAGGACTGTCCTTACCTGTGTACAATTTTAATTGTTTGCTTACTTACCAATCGCATGTGTTAATTTCATGCTGGGCTTGCACCATTAAGAAGTATTTAAACGTAATTTCTGAATCAAAAATGACAGGCTTTGGAACATGTGACACCGAGGAAATTCTGACTACTTTCAATTTTACATCGTGGTAGAAAACTTATAAATAAAATCAAATATTTTTTTATCATGCATAATTAATTATTTAAGAGCATTTCATAACAGAAAAAGAATTAAAATAAATAGTTCAATTGAAAAGAGGTACTGTTCAGACAGCCATTTCCTCTTATTACTTCCTGTCAAAATGGCGGCCACTTTAAAACCATCGTAATGTAGAGAAACATTTTCTTTTGGGCATTTACAAACAAAATAAAGACTTTCATGCTATTTCATTGCTATTGCAAGGTAAATTATTTCATTTCAAACTGTTGACATACAAATTATATCCTTTCATTGATAAATTATGTCTTGAAACAATTTATATTTAATTCTATACCAAAATCAAAGACCACAAAACCGCTAAATCGGTTATTCTGATTTTCGGTTAATCTGATAATTTTTCCCTGACGAATTGTCTATCAGATTAAGCGGAACCCTCTGTATTCCTATGTAAAAATTCGACCCCCCCCCCCCCCCCCCATTGTGGCCCCATCCTACCCCCAGTGATCATGATTTGAATAAACTTAAATCTACATAACCTGAGGATGCTTCCACACAAGTTACAGCTTTTCTGGCTGATCAGTTTCAGAGAAGAAGATTTTTAAGAATTTACTCTATATATTCCTATGTAAAATTTGACCTCCCCATTGTGGCCCCATCCTAACCACGGTAATCATGATTTGAACAAACTTGAATCTACACTACCTGAGGATGCTTCCACACAAGTTTCAGCTTTTCTGGCCTAATGGTTTTTGACAAGAAGATTTTTAAAGATTTACTCTATATATTCCTATGTAAAAATTCAACCCCCCATTGTGGCCCCACCCTACCCACGGGGATCATGATTTGAACAAACTTAAATCTACACTACCTGAGGATGCTTCCACACAAGTTTCAGCTTTCCTGGCTGATCAGTTTCAGAGAAGAAGATTTTTAAAGATTTACTCTATATATTCATATGTAAAAAATTCGACCCCCCATTGTGGTCCCACCCTACCCCCAGGGATCATGATTTGAACAAACTTGAATCTACATTACCTGAGGATGCTTCCACACAAGTTTCAGCTTTTCTGGTCTAATGGTTTATAAGAAGAAGATTTTTAAAGATTTACTCTATATATTCCTATGTAAAAATTCAACCTCCCATTGTGACCCCACCCTACCCCCAGGGATCATGATTTGAACAAACTTGAATCTACACTACCTGAGGATGCTTCCACACAAGTTTCAGCTTTTCTGGCCTAATGGTTTTTGACAAGAAGATTTTTAAAGATTTTCTCTATATATTCTTATGTAAAAATTCAACCCCCAATTGTGGCCCCACCCTACCCACGGGGATCATGATTTGAACAAACTTGAATCTACACTACCTGAGGATGCTTCCACACAAGTTTCAGCTTTTCTGGGCAAATGGCTTATAAGAAGATTTTTAAAGATTTACTCTATATATTCCTATGTAAAAATTAAACCCCCTATTGATGCCCCACCCTACACCCGGGGATCATGATTTGAACAAACTTGAATCTACACTACCTGAGGATACTTCCACACAAGTTTCAGCTTTCCTGGCTGATCAGTTTCAGAGAAGAAGATTTTTTAAAGATTTACTCTATATATTCCTATGTAAAAAATTTGACCATTGTGGCCCCACCCTACCCCCAGGGATCATGATTTGAACAAACTTGAATCTTCACTACCTGAAGATGCCTCCACACAAGTTTCAGCTTTTCTGGCCGAATGATTTTTGAGAAGAAGATTTTTAAAGATTTACTCTATATATTCCTATGTAAAAATTCGACCCCCCATTGTGGCCCCACCCTACCCCCGGGGATCATGATTTGAACAAACTTGAATCTACACTACCTGAGGATGCTTCCATACAAGTTTCAGCTTTTCTGGCCTAATGGTTTTTTAGAAGAAGATTTTTGAAAAATACCAACAAATTTTCAATGATTTTTAATTATCTCCCCTTGAAAGAGGGTGTGGCCCTTCATTTTAACAAACTTGAATCCCCTTTACCTAAGGATGCTTTGTGCCAAGTTTGATTGAAATCGGCCTAGTGGTTCTGGAGAAGAAGTCGAAAATGTAAAAAGTTTATGGTCAGACAGACGGACGCCGGACAAAAAGTGATCAGAAAAGCTCACTTGAGCTATCAGCTCAGGTAAGCTAAAAAAAACAACATGGCGTCGTAATACTCTCTATTTCTACTATACAGGCAATAGGATGAAAAATGATTATCTTTACAGATGAACATAGAAAGTTCAAAGAGATACAACAGCCTTTTCAAGTATCTTTTCAATGTTATGCTTAAAATTAACGGTAGTCAGATTGTAATATAAACATGTCAAAGGAAAAATGTTAATGTTAATATAATGAAGACTTATAATTTTGATAACTCAATTTTCTATGTTCTAGCTACATATAAAACAAAAATAATTTGAGATAGAGCTTTCACAGTTCATCTAAATATCATCATCATTATCACCCAGGCAGGTTAAACAGGTCCATTGGACAATATCATTTTAACAATAGAATGTTCCATCTATATTGACATTTGCTATTGGTGCTATTAACCAGCTGAATAAAACTTACCCTGCAACCTTATTCCTCAGTTTCTTACTGGGCAGGATTGCAATTTCTTCACATACTCGTTTGTTGGTATGGAAATCCAAAGTGAGCTTAGTGTAATATTTTTCAATAATTACACGAGCTGCTTTTTTGACGGTCTTCGTTCTCACACGAGCCTAAAATGATATCGATTAAATTGACAATATACTTCATCTCGAATACACAAAATCTGCTTCAAAACACGAACACTAGATTACAGCTGAATGTCAACACTGAGTTTTCTTCGATCATTAGATATATTTCTGTAATGTTTTTCTACAGAATAACATGCTCATTGTATAAAATATATATCAAGGAACTGTTTTTATTTTTATTCATTCGTATTAGTGTGTTACAAAGACTGAGATGGGACCGATTTCTATCTGAAAGGCATGAGTTTCTCACCATCTTTGATATAAAAACGGAAAAGGAAGTTAACGGTGAAATATAGTCCGGAGAAAACAGAATTCCGAAAATATGTTTAATTAGAAAAATACTCGAAGAATGTTATCTTTCAGATGTTGTTTTTATCTATATGATTATTATTGGTTCTAATGAATTAAATCCTTAGGTTAGTTTAGGAAATTATTTTCAATAAAATTTTCGGAAAAATATTAGTCTTTTATATTCCTTGCATTACTTTTTGTCTTCGTATTCATCTTAGCGTTTGAGACCAGTGGCATTTGACATGTGATTTCAAAACAATATTTTACATTGAGCCAATAATTTTTTCAGAGGTTAGTACTTAGTATGTAATAAATAAATGTAATATGCTTTACAGTGTAACCGTTTGGAGGGCGAAGCCAATAATATGTTTTACGGTGTGACCGTTGGGGCGAGCGCAGAAGGAACTACACATCTCTCATCATTGTTAAATGCAACCCCTGGACTTGCCCCAACCTAAAACTTTGGCTTTCTCTCGAAAACTTTTACCCCCGCAAGAAACCCGAAGTTATCAAAAATTTATTCCAATTGCCCCGCCCTAGGCTAATATACTTAAACTACACTAAGATTAATTAATGTAAAACAGACTTATTAAAATATTTTGATAAATACGAAGCCATTTGTTTTTTGAGAGTGACTAAAACGGGTAGCGAAACCCGGGCCGGGCCGGGATTTTCGAAACGGAAAACCGGGTTTTTGTTGATTTCTTGGGAAAAACTCATTTGTTCTGCATGAAATTTGCAGGACTACTTTATTACATATTGTTTTGTCTTCGCTAAAATTTTTATCATCATAGAATGAGTTTTTCAATATTTATTACAGATTGTCACTTTCCAGGTGACTAAAATGGGTAGCGAACCCGGGTGACACATTTTGGCGATATTAAGCTAACTACATTGATTTAATTGGAAATTTGTGTTTTTAATCATCGCTATTTAAGTTCAAATACTTGAATAATACCACAATTCCGTCAAAAAATATCATTAAATAAAATTTTGGCCAAATATCATAAACCCGGGACGGAACAAAACCGGACCCGTTTACCCGGGACAAACTTTTTATTTCCGAAAAAGCGACGAGAGGATGTTAGATATCACTTATGTGACATTGCCCAGCTCAAACTACACGGAGGTATCCTCATTTGAGCCTTCTCCCACCATTTGAAATACAAAATATAAAGCATGCAAACAGCAAATCACGATGAAAAACCGTTCTTATTGTGTAAAACACAACGCCCTACCAGGGCCCAGACTTGGTTTATATCTTAACGATTTAACTGAAAATCAAACTAACTATTTATAAGCACTATGTATTATTTTGTATTTATTTTAAAAGTTTTTTTTGGTAATTAGATTTACACTAAATATTTACAAAATTACAAGAAAACCGTTCTTATTGCATAATGTCAGCAACGCCCTATCAGGGCCCAGACTCGGTTTTCATGTGTTTTTACACTGAATAAACACTAGAAAATACTGAAACTAGCTGAGTAGAATTCATTCTTTCAATCTCATTAAAAAAGAATTATAAATAATGAATTTTACAATCATTTACAAACACACACATTTTCAAATCAATCAATGAAATTAACTAAATATCGCCAAAATGTGTCACCCGGGTTCGCTACCCATTTTAGTCACCTGGAAAGTGACAATCTGTAATAAATATTGAAAAACTCATTCTATGATGATAAAAATTTTAGCGAAGACAAAACAATATGTAATAAAGTAGTCCTGCAAATTTCGTGCAGAACAAATCAGTATTTCCTAAGAAATCAACAAAAACCCGGTTTTCCGTTTCGAAAATCCCGGCCCGGCCCGGGTTTCGCTACCCATTTTAGTCACTCTCTTGTTTTTTTTATGCAAATACAATCATGAATTATATTTCTTTACTTTTTAATATAATCAATAAAAAATAAAATGCTTGTCTGTGTTATTTCTCATCTTGTTCCTTGTTGTTAACTGAGTTTTAATTATTTTCCTCTGTAACATCAATGTTGTTTTTAATTTTTTTTTTATTTTTGTGTGCTATATATGCGTAGAAGACATGTGTCCTCCCCCTTTTTTAGTGTGTGATATCCCACTATTTAAAGGTTTGTCCATAAATGCAACTGACAAATATATTTATCACTTTATTTTTTTTCTTCTCTTTTTTGTTTTATTTATTTATTACAAAATGATGTGGCTGCAAGTATTTCTAATAATCATACTTTTTAAAATATTTTTTGTCACCTACCTTACGTATGCATATATATGATTGGATCAATCTGACAGTAAATTAAGCATATGGAACTTGCAAGTGCATTTTACTAAGCAAAAAAAATATATATCAAAACAAAACTTATAATCAGCCGAAGAGTCGCCGTTAACACTGATACTGAGTACTTACCACACGTTACACCCAGTACAGATGCTTGATCCACCTCTAAATTTATCGCGGGAAATTATTATAGCGCAAGATCATTATGACGTCATACTTGACTTTCTTTTGCTCTCGACAGTTCTCGTAAATTGTCGGATAAATTCGGGAAAGGAAATGACGTCATATGTTAGCAAAGTTCAGATAAGTACAGTTTTTTTTACGTAAGAATGTGTGTTGTTTACTTTCGTGTTTTTAAAGGATTGTTTATTGTTAAATGAAATAGATGTATGCGATTTAGAGGTAAGAATTTTCCTTAGAAACGCTTTCTGTTCCACCATGTTGCTATGCACCGCAAAGGATTATTGGGATATGTAGAACGTTTTCACGCGGGTCCACAAAAATTTCTCTGAACAATGTGCAGATTTCAACTCGAGTTTCCTCAGTTCGTACACGTTGTCTATGGAGCTTGCTCCGCTCGCTATAAATGGGGCTAGATCAGTAGATGCCCTTTCATCATCTCTAGCCTGTCCTCTAATATATTGTTTGTTTTGCTTGGACTCTAATCTTATTGCTGACCCAAGAGCATTGGTCAGCCCACGGTCCTTGTTAAATTTGTTCAAGCCCTGATATACCAGATTAAAGTCTGTCTCAGGTTACTGTTTCCATCATATTTTGACGATTTTTATAGAAATATACACAGCTAAAAGAAATACAATTGAAATCATTCATTAAAACGGCATCTCTTTTTTTTCCTCATAGATTTACACAGGAACGCAAAACAGATTTCTTGTGGAGATTTATCTTTTTCCATTCGGAAGTCTCTTAATTAGATCACCTCACACGATATTTCAAATGCTATCATCCAGACCTTATTTTATATCATTTGCAATTAATGCGAATCTCCATAGAGTTTTATTTAACAGCGACTTTCTTTAGCTGAACAAGTTAAGGAGTGAGAGAAAGAGAGAGAGAGGAAGGGGGCAGGAAATTCAAATACAAAAACATGTAAACAATTTTCATTCTGGTATGTAAATAAATATTGTTTTCAAGAACCCTGAGATATTTCATCTTTGCTAGCCAAGGGTTTCTGATCCGTACCACTCCTGCGGATCACAAACCCTTGGCAAGCGAAGATATGAGTATTTATAAATGCAAAAAAGTCACAAATCTCTGGATAATTTCTCAGCATGAAGTATCTTAACTTTTAATTTTACTCCCTTATTTTAAATGTTTGCATTTTTAAAAATAAAACATGAATTAAAGAGTTATGTTTATTTATCTTTTTTTTAATGGAAAATCAATTTATCTCAGAATGTTTCACTTGTATGGCAATGTATGGACAGAAATAAAATGAGATTAGTTTTGGTCCCTAAATTCACTAAAATTTTATTTGTCATCCAAACACTTAATTATTGAACATTCAATGATTGATTTGTGTATTAAAACTAGATAATTGAGATACCCTAGCTAATTCACATCATAAGGTGCGAGTTTATCTGACAAATGTCTTACATTTAGTGTTTAACACATATTTTTGATTGTGAATGCAGATCAGTACTTCCTATTATGCATACATTTTAAGTTTTTATAATGCATATTGTTGCAAATATTTGCTTTTATTTTCATGGCAGATTGGGGGTAATTTGAATATGATTTATTGTATATATATACATATATTAATCATTTTTTTTTGGGGGGGGGGGGTGAATTAGAATGAGGAAGTATTTTACAATGTGTCTGTCAAAGACTATGATGTCTACAAAATTAAGTTTTGATTATCTTTTGTTTTTATTGAATTAGTTATTAGTCTTAACTTGACTTTTTTTTGGTTTTTGAGATATAATTTGAATTCTGGGTACGAAATGACCTGGGTACAAGTAGGTCAGAGTACGATTTGAGATGAAACCTAAAAAACGAAATTTCAAGTAAGGGAAAAGTCTTTGCTGTTTTCATAAAGTAATCAGAAGGCAAATTCAGTTAAAATGCATGATTTTATTTAATAACAATGAAATAAAACTGCTTCACTGTTGAAACACATTTTCTTTTTGTCCAATCAGATGTCTTGAAATTCATTTGATCGGATCTAATGCAACTGTTGAAAGTTGTAGGAAATGAAAATTTGTTTTCTTAATTAGGAATTAATTTTTCAAGAACACACTAGGTAAGTTTGAATGCATTTATCACTCATTAAACAATATTGATAAATTATCACCAAACGTGAAGTTAGTATGAGATTCAAATTCAACATGGAAGCCGGTGATGTCACTGCGCATGAAGTGATTTTTTTTCCCTCCATCTTAGAAAAGTTTTTCAACTTCATAGGTATAGAGTGTAATTTCCATATTTGGGCATATATACACATGTTGTCTATAGGGAGAGCTTCTCTCCCACGGGCCCTTCGGGCCCATGAGAGGGCTTCGCCTTCTATTAAAATGTAAAATTTATATTTACTCTCTGCTTGATGACCTGGTCCCAGGATCATCTTAAGTAAAAAATTGTACACTGTCTTAATGTTTATTGATTGAAACCACTGACAAAATTGAAATGTTTTTAAAAGTGTTCTGATATAACATTGTTAATTACAAATTCCAATCATCATTTTATGGTAAACAATCATTTTATGATGAATTGAAATTTTGACTTATGTCTGAAATTGCTTCGTGATCCTGAGGCCTGGTTTAAGACCTCTTTTTGGAATCATTGAGTGCTTGGGTGGATATTGTTATTTGAGCTATATTTCTATGGTGAAAATGATATACAAAGTTTGTGAACAAAAAATACTTAAAGGACAATGCCCGTTTTAAAGTTTCACCGCTTGTATGAAACAATTTTTGATAGTGTAATGATAGTGGAATTAAATTCCAAACAAAAATCAGATCAAGCACATATTCGGTTGAAATATTAAAAAGTCTGTTATTTTACTGTAAGTGGGACAAGCAATTGTAATGAACAATGTTCCTACATTTGATATGTACTGTCGGTACGCAAAATATACTGTTTTTCGACTCCGTTCACGGGATGTGACCTCCCAATGCTTGTGTATATAATGTACAAAAAACATCGCATGTGAAGGTGTGAAACTTCACTGACGACAATTACCTCACTATCAAATCAAAGCTAAATATTCTTTCGGGTGTAATATGTTGTTTTAGAGGGATGTATAATAATTATTTCATCACTGGATAGAATATACCCTGCCATCTTTACAAATAGACACGAAGCTGATCCAGTTCTTTGAAATACAGGATGATGAACTATTTATTTAAAAGGTTTAAAAGTTTGATCTGCTGAAATTATTTATTTTAAAGTAATATGTGCAAAAATATATGCAAAGTTGCATTTGTGACTGTTATTTAGCATTGCTCATTCCAAAATTACGAAAAAGATGTAGATTGAAGCCATCGAATCTCACTTTTTCAAAGTGGGGGAAGAATGGCTTTTAGTTGCTCCATCTACACAATTTGGGGGAATATAATGTGATTATGATACACAAAATGAAATTTTAAGATAATTATATGTAAAACTTTCTTGCAACTCCTAAAAAAACACATTTACTACAAAATACATTTTTATTGGTTTAGAAAAGAGTATCAATTAAAAGCTGAAGAATTTAAAGCTTTATTTTGTATCGTTTTTGATGGGCAGTGTACAATTTTTTCACCCAAATTCAAGTTTTTTTTTAAAGGCTCCTGTACAGTTTTTGGGTGTTCAACTTATCACATTTATGAATGTTAATGATTCATTGATTGGGGTTAATTTGACAAAAAATGTGGAAGAGCCCATAATTTTTTTTTCTATATTTCAGCTGATAATATATGGACTTTTTCCTCATTTGTTTGTTACTTTTATGGTAGTCTTCCCACAGCAAAGTGGACTTCCTTGTCTTACTGTGCTCCATCCATCCGTCAAGCCTTCTATCTGTCTCTGTCCATCCATCTAGCCAGACATACATCTGTGATCTGTCCATTTGAGATAACTTTTCCTGAGCAATATTCTCTTTCCCCGTGGCCGCATATGGCTCGATCATACTTCACCCACAGAGTGCTTTTGGGTAAAGGGTGTGCAGTGACCATGAACCAAGTTTTTAAGTCCGAGATAAAGGTCATAGTAGATCAATTATGCGAAAAGTCCTTGTCTGGATCATATATTCTTTCCTATAGATTCGAGCTCAACCTGGCTCATAAGGTGCCTTAAGTATAACAGTGTGCAATGACCTTGAACATAGTTTCTAGGTCAAGGTCATATCAGACCCCACTAAAAAATCCTTGTCTGGACCATATATCATCTCCTTTTAGCCTTATCTGGCTTATACTTTACATAGAAACTAGCAAAGGGTGCGTAGTGACCTTGAACCTAGATCAAATGTGAAGGTCATAGCAGTTGTCTTTAAAATCCAAATTTTTAACATAATTTTTCTCCCATTGGCCCAATCTTTCTCAGATTAAACTTAAAGAATGCCGGTAGGTAAGGAGAAGTGATCTAGAATTAAAAAAAACTGTATATGCCAAATGGAAAATGAAAATTTAGAAGTCAAAGGTTAAGGTCAAAGCAAAGTCCTCTGAAATGCTTTTCATTTTCGTTTTTATTTAAGCTGGGCCCTTTGAGATGGTCTATGATGTTTAGTATAAAATATTTCAATGCCTATCAAATATCATCTTGGTAAAACACTTGATTAATATACGGGAGATGATTTATCATTCCCTCATAGAGTATTGTGCTATGACTGTTAATTATACCTTTTTGTCTGATGAGGTAGTAACATGCACTTGAAATAACAGATTGCTGAAACCTGTGGTCAGAATGGGACTGTACAAATTAAGCCGGAAATTCTGTTTAGTATGCAGCAAGTGAATTGAAATTGTAATCACACATTAGTTTCTTACATACAGCAATGATAATTTTCCAGAACAAAGCTATACATAGTTACATGTATATACAAGTATATTCAGTTGTCTTTATATGCTTTATCACTATTTATTTCTTTGTGGTCCCATGAAGTTTGACTAGTAGTAAGTCAATGTATCTGTTGTCTTTAAAAAAAGGTTTGTATAGTGATCAGACAACTCTTGCTTGCATAAAGTTCAATCTCATTTATCAATACACTGTACTTGTAATAATATGTATATTGTTCTTCAGACTCTTTTGCTGTTGTGATCCTATCAGCAGCAGAAGATGGGGGTTTTAGGAACCATAGGCTGGGGTGTATTACTTAGCTCAAGGTGAGTATATACATTTGTAGGTACCAGCAGTATGTGTTAACTTTTCTCTAAAGAATAACTAAAAATGTATTTAGCACAGTCTTTGAAAAGTGTTGAAAGGATGAACTTCCATCTAGAAGTGGGAGCAACATGTGGAAATTTAAACTTTGGAATGGGACTGAGGAGAACGTCTTAGAGCCGTTTTAACTGGACCTTGGACTTTTGGTAGGATGTAGCTATCTACTTCTTGCATCATTAGTTGAAATTGATGCTTGTCTTAAGTGAAATATGCCCAGAACAACACTAGAGTTGGTCAAATATTGTGGATTTCAAAGAGCCATGACTGAGAGGCTTACATTGAAAAAGACAGGCCTACGTCACATTGATGTTTGACATATAACTACCCAAAGTCCCAGCTCTTGTTAAAATGGCTCTATATGACATTGTTTACCAGTAACTACCAGTGTGGCTGCATGTGTCAGTAGAAATACAGATGTGTTTTTACATAGAATAAAACTAGAATTATTTATATTCATTTGGTTAATTGGATTGATCAATTACTGTAAAGGTGGCTGAAAGTTTTTATTAGATTGTCTTAATTATATGAAGTGATGAACTCCTAACTTTATTATGGCATCCTATATGTATCTTGGCCAGGCTCTTAAGTGCTTCTATTAAGACAAGAGGCAATTTATACTCCACTCTGAATATATAGCTTTTGAACTGAGACAATTTTGCATTATTTGAATAAAGTCTGAAAGTCAAGAAGACATGACATTAAATCGATTGTCAATTTAGACATTTCAAAACTTCAGTATGTATGGGGTATCAGAGAGAAAATAGATTTACGGTACTTTGCACTGATGTTTTGTTTAAACCTTGCAACATTGTCACTTGTTAAAGGCTGAGTTAACATAATTAGATAGCTAAACTTATTCTGATGATGATAGACCAATTTAGTAACACAGTGGCAGCAGCTGGGTTAAAATTTAAGTTGCTTTTGATCTAAATATGTACCTCCTGGCACATATATGAATGACCTTGGTGTAAGGTTACATGTAAAACAAATTTGCTTGAGGTAGTACTTTAGATAATGCCCTGATATATGATAACCAAAAAACTATTTCTTTAAAATAGAATCATAATAATCAGAACATCACTACTGTAAAGTAAAACATTTTTTTGATGTAACAATTCAGTGGTCAATGTAAACAACAAAGCAACGAAGTCAAACTGATAAATCAATGCTAAATGTTTTCTTTACAGCACCATAATTTATGGCACCTATTCCATATTGGTACACCTGTGTGAAGTTGATGGAAAGGTTCCATTTAAATCCTCATCTGTCGTCCTGATTATTGAAGTAGGAAAGGTGAGTTACAGTACTAAAATGGTGCTAAAATAAGAAGCGTAAGCAATCCAGTGTTCAGAGCAAAAATGAAAGTCTGCATGCAGAATCTAATCATTTCAAAAGTAAAAGTCTCATTTTTACATCGTTGACATCGTTTAAAAGAATAAATCACCAGTAAGAGAACAGTCAATCATTATAGGTTACCACGACAGTGTACATTGCATTATAACCAGGTTTTGCACATGCACAATGATTTTGTACTGTGATTGTATAAAGGAGAAGTGAACACATTTAAACATCATTAATTGCAGTTTCTGGTGTCCTGTGTGATGTTGATGTGGCAGACTAAGGGCTCGCTCCCACAGGGCATGTCCCTGGTGTCGTTCCTTCAGTATGCTGTCCCGGGGCTGCTATACAGTGCCAGTAACAACCTGTCCATGATGATGCAGGTGTATATGGATCCTACAACATTCCAGGTGAGATCTCATTCAGTCACAGTATTCATAATGCAAAAATGCATGTCTAAGAGGGCTGGATGGTAATGGCCATTTTTAGACTGCAGTATGTAACCGAATGTGAGAAATAATGACTGACCAGACCAGGATTTGAACCTGGGCACTCTGAATCTCTAATCAGGTGCTCTACCATCTGAGCTATCTTGTACCGGTGTTTGAGCCGGTCTGACTGTCACAGGTTTGACCTCCTTATTATGAAGAGCTCTGTATAAAGATATAGGAAAACTTTCAAATTCTAAAGCTAAAATATTTGGAGTTTTTCAATAGTTTATTGGCTAAAATATCATATGTAAAATGTTATTGTAGATCTGAAAGGTAGTTTTGTCGACCATCCAGCCTCCTTAAATCAGATACTTAGAGCTCAATGCATGAGCATGGTTCAAAACACCCTTTGATTTGATTGTCATTAAAGTTGTATGTACTGGTATTTCAGTTGAAACTGCTAGATTAGTGAATGTTAAGTTAACAGCATTGATATATCATATGTTTTAAGTAGATAAAATTTAAAAAGATGTTATCTATGCATCTCATGCATTTATATGTAGATACAAATACATGTTGTATTAGAATAAAGTATTAAAAAGCTATCATCTAGCGGTTTGATCTGTAATTGTTAATCAAATTAAATATATTTTTTTTATAGAATGCAACTGTATTAATAAGCCTTTTGATGAAATGGAAGTTATAAAGTTTTATTTTGTCTCATTAGATTTTCAGCGGGCTTTATACAGATTGGTATATTACAAAGGTCATCGGTAGGTCAATAGCACAGTTTCTTTGCCTATTTTAGTGATTTTCATTAAATGTAATGATTTGCAGATAGCTTCAGGATAAGTAACCAATAATTAACAATGATGATATAAGTTTGATAAGACATTTATTAAAGTAAACTGAACACACACCCTGGGTGTTTTTTCATAGAAAAGTGGAAATTTAATCTTTCTTATATGTTGTATTAACACTTACTACACATTGTAGCTAGCGAGTCACATAGCAATAGTTTTGACATATCACATTTTAGTTTACTGATATTTATAATTAATGAATAAGTAGAATAGTCTACAAAGGTACATTTACCTGTTTGGGGGATACTATTAGATTAAAGGTTTCAGCAATGTGTGTTTATATAGTGGAGAATCTGTGTACGTTCAGTGTGTTAAATGCTGCAGCAGCAAAAGCACTCCAAAAAAATTACCACTAGATAGGTTTTGTCTCAGTAAATGGTGTTGTCAATATTCATGTTTAAGATACCAGTATGTAGATAAAAAGATTTGTAAAATATTTTATGTTTACAATGCTATATTAACATCTACCGAGTATGATTCCTTCTATTTCTTATGGAAACTTATAGTTAATTCATAGCTCTATAGAAATTCAACAGCCAGACTGAAATCGACACGCCCATTTATTGATTGGTCGAAACCTACAGCAACCTAAGAAAAATCACGAAATAATCATGATGATGTCAGACTCAAATTTCCATAGGAGATGATTTGGGTGTTTCTTTTAACAAACATACTGATGTACATTAACAATAATTTGGTTATTTTTGTTTTGTTTTTACGATCAATTTATTAATTTGTCAAAAGAAAGATGCATATGTAAATATAAACAATAAAATGCTTTCTTTGATGATTCATGCGGGTTATGAAGGTAGCGATCATTGCAGAAAAAATTTACATAACCCTCTAATGCGGGTTATGAATTTTTTCTGCAATGTCACCACCTTCATAGCATGAATCACCAAAGAAAGTATTTTGTTGTTTAAATGCCACTGATTATAACTCTGATTCAAGTCAAAATAAATTTGACAAAGGTTATATATTCAGCATGATGGTTTTGTTAATTATTATCACACATTCAGAAATGCATATGTTTGAGATGAGTTGAGGCAAAGCTGTTTACCGTGTGTTCCATATGAACAGAATTGAAAATTACAGAATTAGATGTACAATAGGTGTACTAATCTTGATTTGCACATAATTATTTCAGCAGCTCTAGATCTGTTTACTGTTCATTTGATGACCATTCTTAGGTAACTCTTTGAAGTGTATTAACATACCTGATTTGTATTATTTTGCATTTCCTTTAGTCATGCATTCCCTCCCTTTAGTATTATTGTTATAAAATCTTCATCTCCTTATCTTCTTAAATATCATTTTTAACAGATATATATGATAATGAGTACCATTTTAAGCATTTTAACTGTGTTATTACTAAAATTCTATCACTGAAAAGTTCACGTAGAAATTATCGTTATTGCACTATAGCAGGTTTTTACAAGGAAACATACTGTAAACGAACTTTAATTCGTGACGACTTTATTTTGCAATTTAACAGAGATAATTTAGTTCGTAGAGACTAATTTTTCCTACCAAGATTATCCAGAAAATTATTAAAAAAAAAAGAAGAGACATTTGATAACTCATTCGCACTGAGAAATATTTGCAACATCTAGACTCCCACAAATCTCGCAAAAAATTCTCACACATGAATAAAATTTGGTTTACAGTATGTATACATGTAAAAATATGAATGTATAAACAGAAATTTTCAGAGGTTCAAAGATTTTACAAGGTTTTCCTGTGTCTAATGGTGGCTTATACACTAGCTGGCACTCATAAGCACTTTAACTTATTGGGACTTTGATTTTTGAAGAAAGTGCCACCCTTTGTGTATCTGTATGATCAATCAAAAAATATGTTTTCTTTCTTTTGCTACTCTTTGCTTTTTATTAACAAAGGTTTTTTTTATGCCTAACAATTGCATATACATGTACATGTATATATTATTACATGCACCAGTATTGATTATTCTTTTACTTTTACTTTAATTGTTTCACATGTATTCCTTATTTATTTACTGTATGTAAATGTAACTTTATAGAATCTTTTTTTTTTTATTTTGGGACACCTGTCAATATTATTGTGGAAAAAATTACATTATAACCAAAATACTTTTATCAAATTTTACAATATATGACCAAAAAAAAAATGTATTAAAAATTATTGTAAAGCAAAATTATGAAAATTATAAAGGCCCCAGTGGGATTCAAACTCATGACTTACAGATTTGTATTTAATGCTCTTACAATTTTGGAAAAGAAAAAATATTTAAAATTATACTTGAATTTATTTTTTATTTCAATAGGAAGTACGTCACAATATGGAGGTGTCCCATACCATCTTAAATGAAATGCTTTAATTGGTATTTAAATTTTTAGCTTATCTGTCCTATTTTATGTTAATGATAAAATACTGAGAAACAGAGAAAATAATTGTTAACTGATGTTTTTTCTTAAATTGACAATGTTTGATTTTTTTATTGTCAAAGGGACAGTCATTTGATTATATTAATGTACATTTTTTAATTTTTTAGTTTTAGAAAATTAACAACATTTTCCCATTTTTTAATCATATTGTATGCAGTTCACATCAATTCCATATCACACCAGCAATATTAAAGATATTTCTATGTTTGATCATATGGTTTTTTTCCCCAGGTATTAAGCAATTTAAAGATAGGTATAACAGCTGTCCTTTACTGGAGCTTTTTGAAAAGGTAGGTGATTCAACTAGATGTGTAAAAATTGAAGGCATTGATTGGAGCATGATTTTGATTTGTGCATTGCTTTAAATTGCTGTTTTGATATTGATAGGGACTTAATATTTTCTCTGTTATATTATTAATATAGGCCCCTAACAGTCCGCCAGTGGATAGCTATAGGAATTCTAACAATGGCTGGAACTATTGATAGGTAATAGGTGGTTTTCATTTATAATCATATACTTTAAACATTTATTTAAGATGAAATTATATTTTCATTGATATTCACCTATGCATCTGTGCATGGTATACTCTGCGATAAAATCAACCTTCACATTATACAATTAAAGTATACCATTGAGGGAGTCAGCAACATTCCAGTTCCCCAAGAGCAAGTCTATTTTTCGAGGTGAGGCTTACTTGCTGACTCCATCAGTGGTATACTCTTACTGTTTTATTATACTGATACAAACAATCAATCAGAAAAAGTCCAAATTGATATAATTCTTCGTGTATCCAACAAGTCATAACGTCAAAATATTTAAAATTAAATTGCACCTGCCTCGTATTGTGATGTAGGCAAGTTACCGGTATGTTATACGATAAAGATGAATAAGTATAGCCAATCAAAAAGGATTTTGCAACTAGAATTAAATAATATGGCTATGAATATTCATGATTTTATTCGGAATATTTCAGAACTTTTCCTTTGGGTAACAGAAATTACTAGGTGTTCCGAATAGGTGTGTATCAGTTTATCAAACTGACGCACCTTTTTTGCAGGGAATCAGTCTGTTCACAGTGATTTGCAGGGAATCAGTCTGTTTTGCAGAGAATCAGTCTGTTTACAGTGATTTTCAGGGAATCGGCGAAATATATCGAATTACTCTTATATAGTGAAAGATAAATAGAGGTATAATAAATACTTTTGAAGCAACTATAGTATCAATGCATCATTGATGTGTATATATTTTGTAGTTACGGAAGCTATGTATCTAAGGGCAAGGAATTCTCTGAGCTGTATGTGACAATGACAGGTCTACTGATGATTGCAGCACAATGTACAGTGTCGGGGATGGCATCTGTGTACGCAGAGTATATCCTCAAAAAACAGCAGGAGGTGACTTATTTTAATATATTGCCTGTGTCAATTCATTGTTTAATGTTTGCAGTACTACTGGGTACATGTTTTTTGGTAAAAAAAATAACAAACCCTAATTATTATGTAATAGATATTTATATTGCAAAAGTTTTCTCTTCCCTGTTTTGATCTAAACTGCATTGAGAGGGGGATAACTTAATATCTAAGTAGAAGATTGATTATTCCCCTTTCTAATTGTTGAACCTGAAGCAAAACTATATTTTTGTATCTTTTTCAGCTCACCTGAGCTGAAAGTTCAAGTGAGCTTTTCTGATCACTTTTTGTCTGGTGTCCGTCTGTCTGTCTGTCCGTCGGTCCGTCTGTCTCTCTCTGTAAATTTTTTTACATTTTGTACTTCTTCTCCAAAACCACTTGACCAATTTCAACCAAACCTGGCACAAAGCATCATTTGATGAAGGGAATTCAAATTTGTTAAAATGAAGGGTCATGCCCACTTTTAAGGGGAGATAATTAAATATTAATGAAAATTTGTCGGTATCATTAAAAAATCTTCTTTTCAAAAACTATTTGGCCAGAAAAGTTGAAACAAGTTTGTTTGGAAGCATTCTTAGGTGGGGTAGATTCAAGTTGTTCAAATCATGATCCCCAGGAGTAAGATGGGGCCACAATTTGGATATACTGATTCGGGACAACTAATTTTTGTGACAAAAGACTCATCCACAGTCTTGTTGTTATAACAAGCATACTTCAAAAACTGTTCATGGCGAGAAATATTCGCGATGATCAGGCTCCTGCGAACCGTGCAAAAATTTCTTGTATGCGATTAAAAGTTGGTTTACAGAATATATAGAGAAAAATCGTCTTATCAAAAACCATTTGCCTAGAAAAACTGTAACTTTTGTGAAAGCAACCTCAGATAGTGTAGATTCAAATTTTATAAAATCATAATTTTTAGGAGTAGGATAGGGCCACATTGGGGGTCCAGATTTACAAAGGAAACTATTTTAAATTATTCACAAAAACTCAAATGTTATAATGTATGGTTTACTTATATGCAAGCATTTTGACATATTGTTGATTCTTTTAAAGTGTTTAGACATTTCTTTGGCCTCACAAGGGGTTCAAAGTTTGATTTAGGTTTATATCCCATATATAAATAGTTGTTTTCAAGATATTCTTGAGAACTGCAATGCTCAAAATGTGATATGTTTATAAACTCATGCTGTTACAAAAGGAGCATAATGATAAACATAGGAATATCCGGGGGGGGGGGGGGGGGGGGGGGGGGGGGGGCTTATTGCTTGATAAAAGATAAAAAAAAAATGGGTGTAATAAGGAAGATATGAAATTGTCAACACTTTCCTCAGAAGGTTTGATAAAATTTGCAGTATGCTTGTGCTTGACAATTTTTGAAATTGACTGCTGCATAAGTTAATATATCAATTGGATCAATGATTTTACAATTAAAGCATATTGAGTTCGCCTATTTTGACAAATGTATGAAATTTGTTTTAGATGTCCCTTCATTTTCAAAACCTCATGTTGTACACTTGGCTGATCCTCATCAACATTATATTCTGGATTTTCGAAGAAGTCAGAGATGAGAGTTCAGGTACCTATCAAGAATTCTTCCTGTGTTTAAAACAAAACTTCTTTAAGTGCAGTTAAACATTGGATATCTGGGAAATTTATTGCTCAAACTAATATTTTTATATTTTTGAGTTAGTTGATTGTCTAACTAGTGTCTCTCTATGTAAACTTTAATATACTATATATTTTAACCTCTCTTTCATAAATCCTTGGATATCTTGAAGTTTTTCTTGGTCCTATTGAGTTTGAGATAACTATGTTGGACTGTCTTCAACTCTTTTCACTAGCCACTTTACTAGTATGCTTCTTGATATTTTGGTTTTGGAGAAAAGAAGGATTTAATATTAAGTTTACTCTTCAGTTGGCAAATAAAGATTGATTTAACCATACTAGATTACATTAACAAAAGATATTACATGTACTATCGGTACAAAGTCATAAATCCTGAAAACACGAAATACCTCATGAAATCATTTTACCACACTACTTCAATCTCTATGAACAGCTCTTTCACTGTTTACCCAGTAAACAATAATTAAGTAGGAAAACCCAGCATGTTTTATGGAATGTTGTAACTTCTTTTGTAAAATAATGTGTAGATCTATATTTTTGTATATTTAAAACAGAGAATGATACAAGGTTTCAACTGTTAAGAGGATACTCCTTGACAACTTGGATGATTGTTGTTACTCAGGTAAAGCAAGCTAACCGATACATCCTTATACTTTATATTCATTCTATTTGTAATGATTAATAGTTGCATGTAATGATGTATTTAATATATGTAAATACATGTACAGTTTGTAACCATGGATATTTTATGTAGAAAAAAATTATTTTGATTTAATTATTTTATTCAATGAAAATTTTTCGGATCAGGATTGACTTTGAGAAAATATAAGATGAAAAGCTATGTCATTGATGTTTTTAGGTTTATGTTGGAATAGCGATGTCGGTCATCTTGAAGCATGCCAGCAACATAACCCGCCTGTTTGTGGTCTCCTCCTCTCTGAGCGTTACCACCATTCTCTCCGTCCTGGTGTTCGGCTTACACTTGAATTCATTCTTCTTCACCTCCTTGGGGTTGTTGCTACTTGCTCTCTTCCTCTTTCATGGTGCCAGATAATGTTTGTTGTTGAGTACCGTATTTTCTCAAGCTGCCATTCAGGATGAGCTGTTGCTAGAGATCATATATACATGTATTTAAGAAAACAGGTTTGTCTGTTAAACTTTCGAGCAGATTTTTTTTTAATATAATGTATTTATAATAGATTTTCAAATTATATTGGGGTAATTCGTTATTATGAGAAGATTTATTTACCATGGTTTTTTGTACTTAGCATTCCAGTTTTACCCCACTTGTTTTTGGTGCTTTATTCTGTTATGTGTACTTGTCAATATTTGTGATTGTTATTTTGTTTTGCTATTGAAGACCACATATGTCCATCTGTTTGAAGTGCTATTTGTTTTTCATTTGAAAGGTAATTTTGTTATTGTTTTTAGTGTTGTTATTAGTGTTTTTTAATTAGTGTTTTATTACTGTTTCTAGTGTTTTATTAGTGTATTGATTTAAGCTGATTTCAATTCTGCCTGTGTATATGTAGATATAGATTGCACATGAATTGAAATGTGTATCTTTGTACAAATGCACTTGAGTTTAATATGAAAGTGTTTTTTATTTAAATTTTGTTAAATACATGTATTTCTCAATTTTTAAAAACAAATTTTGAATCAAAAGTAAGACAACAGATGAGATCAAATAAATATAGTATGGTAACATTCAGAAGTTTATTATGTTAAATGTTTCTCAATATTCTTGATATTGAAGGAATCAAAATTTAACCCAATTAATTTTTTACATGTATTTTTTTTTAACAAAATTTGTTTCATTCAGTCTTCCAGCTAGCTGGAAAACGTACTGCATGAACAACCAAACAACCAACCAACTAGACCAATGCAGGAAAGAAACAACACTTTTTTATCTTTACATGTATTATTGTATATGATGCTTCATTAACGTGAGTTCAGAAATTAATTTTTTTTTTTGCATATACATGTATATGTTTATTATCTGTTAGTACGTGTTTGGTCCTTGTGTGTTAGAGTGTTTTTTTTACCTTTACAATATGAAAGTGTTTTTTATTTAAATTTTGTGAAATAGTTTTCCTTAATATACACGTATATCTGAATTTTTAAAAACAAATTTTGAATAAAAAGTAAGACAACAGATTAGATAAAAAAGAAATATTATATGGTAACAGTCAGAAGTTTATTATATTAAATGCATACTGTGAGTATTCTATTGATGATGTGAGTGATATTTTCTAGTGAGAAGCAATTTTATCAAAATCTTTGACTAGTCAAAACTTTCTAGTGCCATAATTCACTATTTTGGTAGGGTTTTTTCCCACTGCATGGTTTTCCTTTTTGTGGAGGGGGGTTGGGTTGTAATTATCTTTTTTCACTTAGTAATCACTCCGTCTATTATTAGTTTAAAAGGCTTATACAGGTATATTTTAGTACTGTAAAAGTGGTTATTTACCATTGGGAAAATTTACATTAGAAACGCGGTTAGCTTAAAACTGCGTAAAATACACCTATGCGTATGGAAAATAATTCAAAACTTTAGTGTGGTAAGTCACGCACCTGCGTATATTAATACCCACGCATATTGTTTGACCAATGAAAACGCGTACTTTACCACCAGCATAAATAACACTTTTACAGTACTCAATATTTACTGTATATATTAGTGGGAGCTTTAAGTTTAAGTTTTCATTAGAGAGAATGACAGATTTGTTTGAATAAAGGAACTCTTAAAACACATTTAAACCAAGTGCATAATATGAAAAACATTTTGTGTGCCATACGATAGAGAGTGCAATAAACAAATGCCGGGGATCTTCATCACAAAATTATAAAGATATATTATACACATAATTATATAATATATATTGTAAAGTGGACATGTATATTATATACTGTACATGTATAGGTTATGTTTTTATTGTTAAAGGGACTTTGACACGATTTGAGATCAAATTTTTATGTATAAAATGGTTTACTTTTGCATTTTGAATGATTGACCAAAATTTGAATGTTAGATGTCAAGTGTCAAGCGAGATACAGACATAATTCATTGTTGTGTAAACAAATATATATTTGTTTACAAATAATGTAAAGTAAAGAAATACCATTTATTTGACAAAATGACTCGTGGCAAACAAAATAAACTGATTCAATGTGTTCATAAATAATATTATCAACAAAAGAAAGCACCTTTTCCTTGAAACTTATACCAATACAACACATATTTAAACAATAACAAGACTCGAGCTTTGTTTATAAAACATAGACTTTCAAACTCTGTTACTTGCTTGTAACTTGATATTTGACTTTCAAATTTTGAGAAAGCATTAACAATATCCATATTAACCATTCTAGACATTAAAAATGGAAAAATAAATTTTGAAAATTTTGAGCTCAAATCGTGTCCAAGTCTCTTTAAATTGTTTAAATGGTTCAAGTATTATATTAGTTAATATTCAAGTTTAAGCAAAATTAAGAGAAAAGTTTCTGTACATTATACCAGTTAATAGAACTGTGTATTGCAGGGGGTTGAACTTTTTTATTAATCAAATGTACATTTAAATTAATTAAGGAGGCTGGGTGGTCAACAAATTAACCGTCAGATCTAGCTGCCTTAAACTTTTAAAAATGATATTTTTGGCCATAAACTATTGTTTAATAAAGAAAAAAAATCCAAATATTTTAGCTTTAAAGTTTAAACATTTACTATATCTTTATACAGAGCTCTTCTTTTAAAGGAGATAAATATATCTTAAAAATGGCCATGCACATCCAACCCTCTTAATTTGCTTGCTGTATTTTACATTTTTGTATACCAATATTGTTATGTTTATTGTTAGCTAGGTTTCTGTTATACACATGTATTATTAAATGTTTTTCTATCACATGTGTTTTAGTAAAAGTTCTTTTTTATTTTGTTGAAAGCAGAAAATATGTTGCACCAAAACAAGATTCATACGGTGACCAAGGATTAAGAAAATAAATGTGCTAGCTTCCTTTCAATCACTAAAAGGAAAGTTATAACCCCATGAGTAAGAATGGCAAGAACCTTAAGGTGGGTCACATGATGTGATTTTTCATCTGATTTTTAATTTACTTGCTCGGGTAAGTCGATTGTTGACGTGGTCACACTATACAAATTTACTTAATTTTAATCACTAAAATCAATTAAATATGATAATTGTACAGGAAAAAGTCATTAATTGTGACGTCATGATTCTCACCAGGGAGTTGATTGTAAATCGGACGCACTTCAGATTTTCAATGGACTTCCAGACTGCTTTCGACTGAGGTGGTCATACGGTACGATTTTAGTCGAAAGCAAATCAAATGAAAAAATTGGATGCAAAATCACATCATGTGACCACACCTTTAATTGCCAGCAAGCAGGTTAAAGTTATTACATTTACACTTATTTGATGTAAAAAATAACTTCTTTAAACAAGAGGCCCACCGGCCTTGAAGGTCATCTAAGTACCAAAGCCCTGAGATGGACCTGTCAGGGAGTCCCATGTTTGCATTTTAAGCTGTATTCTGGAGTCTAAACCCTAATTCCAGAATCCTTTGACTCGATCTTCCACATTATTTGATGATTGCAGACATCAATTCATTAAAGGGAGTGGGGAGGGCAAGAGTTGGAGGAATCTTGGATTATCTATACCTTAAATCCAGGGGCCAAAAATTTAAAACTTTTGGTTCAAAGAGAAATGCATGCATGCAGGCCTTTAATAGTAGATCTTATATTAATAATAATAATATCACAGTTTCATTAATAATGTACACAACATGCATAAAGTTTATATTGCTTCAAGCTACAATGCACATGCAGGAATTAAAAAGTTTTCAAGATGAAGTTAAAAATGTTAAATTGTTAATGGACAACATGCGACCAACTGAAATAGGTTACCAAGAGACCTAAAAAAATTTTATGTTCAATAAATGGCCATATTTGTCACACCCTCCTCCTCCAATTAAACAATCTCAACCCCGTCATGCCCCATGGGCAGTGAATTACACAATTTAAAAAGAAGATATTATGGACATAATAAAAATGCATTTATCTCCCATGACTGTGAAAGTACAGAAGATTAATTTTAAAATTTTATACATTTTCACTATGTGCATGGCCATATTGGTCTTACCCAAGGGCCTGAACCCATGACTCGTACAATTTTACAATTTAGGTAGAGGGCTTTATGGACATCATAACCATGCATTTATTTTTTTTCAAATGTATATGGGAGTAGAAAAGATTATCTAAGATTTAATACATTTTCAATATATGGCCATATTGGCCTTACCCTTTAAGGGCCTGAACTCCTAACCCAGGGGCCACAATTTAGGTTAAGAGCTCCATGAATATAATAAGTAAACTTTATTTTTTCTTAAATATATATGGGAGTAGATGGGAGTATTGATGAAAATCTTTTTAAGATTTATTATACATTTGTAACCGGATGGGAGAAATAATGACGGACCAGACCGGGATTCGAACTCGGGGCCCCCTGAATCTCTAGTCAGGTGCTCTACCAACTGAGCTATCTGGCTTCGGTATTCGAATCGGTCTGACCATCACACATCTATCACCCAATAAGGCCTTAATTTTGGCCCTGTCCTAGGGCCTGAACCCCTGACCCAGCAGCCATGAATTTCACATTTCTCTTATCCTAGAGATGCTTCATACCAAAAATAGTATTAATTGGCCATAGTTTTCAAGAAGAAGTTAAAAATGTTAAATTGTTAAAAGACAGTGCACTTTGCATGACAAATGATGATGGACTAAGACCAATTGCAATAGGTCACCTGAGTGACTCGATCAGGTGACCTAAAGAGCTTAATATATAACAGTATAACAGCAGTTGAGAAAGATACCATAACTGAGAAAATATCCCAGGGTTATAATCCAGATAATATAGAAATATAGGTAATCCAATGGTATATAATAACTTCGCTAAAAGTATTTCATTATACATGTATCAGGGTCATGAATTACATAATTATGGTAGAAGCCTCCTTACACATATGCTATTATAATAGATGTACTTAGTTTGCTAACTTAATGCCTTGTATTAGGTAAGACAATCTTAAAAGTAATGCATATTCTATACGACCAATATATACCTGTCCCCCCTTCTCCCAATAACTCAGTTGATCTAAAAATCAAAACAACTCGGATAATTTTATTTCACATTGGCAATTGTGCAACATACATGTACAAAAAAAAATATAATATCTTAAACTAAAAAGCAAGAAATCAATTGATAATCAACTGCACAAGACATAAAATGGGGAACTTCTTAATTTGGTTTCTTTTTAGTTCATACATTACTAGATTTTCAAATGCATTGCTACACTAATGTTTTAATCAATCAACCAAAAATATGTACATGTGTTCATGTCTATAACCACATTTGTCTTGATTATGTCACTATCTGGGCTCCCCTCCCCCCCCCCAAAAAAAAAAAAAAAAAATTATTGTGATCAATATTATCAAATGAACTAAAATTACAAACAAAAAATTTGCACATTACTTATAGGAAAAATAATATCATAATGTTATTTAATAATGGAGAAATGAATGGACAATAGAATATGAACTGATCTACTTTCACAACCTACATCAACAAATGCATGAATTTGCAGTGATGAAAGGGTAAATCAAGATATGGTAATGGAGGGGATGGGTTGATTATTTTGCTTTCTGTTACTGTATTCTGTTCTAAGTTATAATTCATCAAAACAAATTCTCCTTTTGTATGCACAAAAGGGAATGAAGCTCAACAAAATCGATATAAAAACAAAAAACAAACACACACACTATACTGTAGAACCCTTATTTTACGCAAGTTCAGTGTATTTAATTCCACTACTCAGCTGTTTTGCATGAAAGAAAATTAAATCCTGGGCACCACACTTTTGTTATAATTTCATGTAGATCACAACTGCTGATCAAACTGACTGAAAAATAAAAGTGAGTCTGGCTATTAAAATCCGCAAGGAGTGCTTCTGCCAATTTTACTCCGATATTAATTCCTCACATTTAATTAGGAATCCACAGTACTTAGTACAACTGCATTATAAGAACAATTACATGTAAATGTACATTCATTTACATGTAAGATTTATAAACAAATGAATAGGTTACTTTGATTAACAAAAAATCTAAATCAACAATAACAAAAAATGCTTCATTCTTACTTAACATGCTTCCCTATAAATTATACATTTATCACGTACTATATGCCACAAAAACACACTAATAAGTACAAGTTCTGGTAATATTAAGTTTACTTTTAAAACAACATACAAAACAGCAGGCAGTGGGGTTAATTAGATAACATGCTTTCAAGGTATGTACTCAATGATGCTGAAGAATTCATTGTTTAAAGTGAGCATTTTTTTTCTGTCACCACATGACATTTAAAATAATGATTTAAAAACCATACACAGACAATTTTAGTTGTACATGTACTTACTGAAAAGACAAACCCTTAATAGTTATTATCAATGATTTTCTGAAATTCATGCATACAGATTCTGCATAAGAATGTTCATTTTAGTCAAATTTACAGAGGAGTAAAATCTAGAAAGTTCCATTCCGCAGATGGGGAAAAAAAGATATACATGTACATGTACATTATATAAATTTGATTCTAGTATACAATATTCATCCTCTTGTCAATCTATCTCACTCTCTTCAAAACTTCCTCTGTTTCTTACACAGTTCACCACTCCCATCCCGTAGAGATCTTCTTTTCAGTGAGTCTCTTTTTTCCTTACTCTCCAATCCCAGTTCATCAATGCTGCTATTAGTGCATGCGGCCAGGATCGATGCATTGGAGGACTGCGAACTCAAACAGCTATCACTATCACCTTTGAGTCTAGTCAGCTCCGAGTACACATCGGCAAACTTCTGATCGAATTCCAGAATCTTTTTGCTCAGATCACTAATTGTCTGGCTCTGTTCTGATATCATCACATGCTGACTCTGTACCTTCTGCTCGTGTTCCAGTACAGTTTTGCCCTGAATCTGTAACTTCCTCTCCAACTCCACCACTTTTTTGCGCTGTTCCACACTGCGAACTTTGGTGTCTGTGAGCTCTTTTCTCTGTTGTTGTAAATTTGCTTGAAGTCCCCTGACTTGGTTTGTTAGTCTTGACAGTTCATGCCTTACCGAGTTTCCTCTAAATGCCCCAGCATCATTTATTGTGACCACTTTCACAGATGGACCTAAAAAGACAAGCTATTTTATGTATTTGTTATTTACTACTGGTATATCATATAAAATTAGATTTCTTTTTTGAACTGAAAAAACACCATTGTTTTTAAGGATATAAAGATCAAAATAACAATAACTATCATAACACTGTTGTAGATGAAGGTACACAAAAATATTGCTGTGTACATAAAGCAACCATCTTTAATTCATTATAAGGATATTAATTTGAAAAAGCAACCCAATAATATCTAGCTGCAGGTCTGTAGCTCCCGGTCTGAAAAAATTTGGACGGACGACCTTGGTTCCTAATGTGTTAAACTGTTGCAATTTAAGGCGCACAAAAATGTGCACTAATTTTGGACAGATTAACCTTATTTCCACACAAATTCTGTGGAAATAATTAGTAGTACCATTAAATTATTCATACATTTCAGTGCTAATGTCATCACTTTATTTGCCTCAGACTTTCTATATAACATGCTAACCAACCTCTGAAAATGAAGTCTGATAAGTTCAGATCGACAGTTGCCATTTTTTATGTAAACAAACTGCATCACTTTACTTTACGGGGCTGGTGATGGTGTTTAAAATAATATCAGAAGCAAGTAAATTATTTGTATAGAACGTAATCGGAAATAAGAATATTAATCAGATCTAACCTAGTGAAATATATATTGCGTCGTAAATTGCAACTTTTTTTAACATATTAAGAACTATAGCTCTCTCTAACAGAAAAAATAATAAAATAAAATAAAATCTAATACATTACCTGGACTTTGTTCTCTGCTTGAACAATCAGAAAATGGATAGGGAAGTGTGACAGCAGGCATTTTAGTCTTAAGTGATGGAGCAATTTTTTCCTCAAAATGCTCCATGGCCATTGAAGAAATGTCTCTAAGTTCTTGTAAAAATTCATGGGCTCTTGGGGGTTGTTGAGGGTATTTCAATGTGTTTAGAATTCTAAGCAATTCATCAAGAACCTGTTGAAAAATTTTCAGCAAAAATGTATTTACCGATATGTCTGTCTGATTTTGATTACATTTCAATAAATCTTTACTTCTCAGACCCCAAACCACATGAACCATAAAATCTAATAAATATATTCCAATGAAAATTACATGGTTTTACAAACTGAAAAAGAAGTTCTTGCATGAACAAAAATATGTCAATTTTACCTTGCCAGGAATGAAACAACAAAGGCCCATGTCAATGTATCTCATATAAGTCATTCCAAGTAAAGACAACCGTGTTTCAATGGCAGACAAAATGTCAACATGTCGAGCTAAAGGGTGATTCCGCCTTTCTGATTCTCGCCTTGGTAGCTGACTTTTCACCTGCTTCTGTATCTGAGCATGAAGTTTGTCTATCTTTGAGAATCCAGAGTTCAGGAGTTGCTCACAACATTTGTTGAAAATCTGGCAAACCTGGAATAAGATTGATTTTTTACTCACTTTTAGGAAAAATAATTCTAACAAACAAACTCTTCTTAATTCTCTCTTTTTTGTTACATATCTATAATTATCGCCAACCATAGTCTCTCCCCTCAGAAATGTGTGTGAGAGAGAGAGAGAGAGAGAGAGAGAGAGAGAGAGAGAGAGAGAGAGAGAGAGAGAGAGAGAGAGAGAGAGAGAGAGAGAGAGAGAGCAAAAATTCCTGGTGAAGATTTAATCAACAAAATAAGATTTTCTTTAAAAAATCATTTAGTCATTTTGATGAGGCTGTACACATAACCTATCCTCCTGTCATAAAGTGACGTTAGATTTAGCGATATGTTGATCAGCTGTTGGCAAAATGTCAATCACCAGGAAGTTTATATGAAGACTTACGCCGCGTATTTCTGCCAAATCATTGTAAGACAGCGAGTTTAGAATTTTCTCAATTATTTCCTCTGGCAACTGCGTCAAAATTAGAACTTGTTTCTCGTTTTCTTCTACGCTTTCCATTTTCTCCTCATATGTTTCATCTGAAAAGAGGTTGGATGCCATTTTGGTGGAACTAAAACCCGCAAAGGGTAAAAGTGCAGTAGTAGTTAATGTTGAGAAGAGAGAAAATGTCTTTATCGACTTGAACATTTTAATGTTAGTAAAATAAATAATAAACCATATTAAGCATCAGATGATTTCGTTTTCATTTATTCTGGAAGAAATCATGAAAGAAAAATTAATAAGAAAAAGTATTTGTGAAATTTTCTTTTTTAATCAAATTGTTTTTTATATTTTCATATTTTTTTTTATCTTCATAAGAACTTTAATGAGAAAGAACAATAACCAAAGGTAAACATTTTTATAGCTAGTTTTATGAACAAGAAAAGCTTGATTGTTTTAAAAAAATGAATAAATTTAAATATATAGATCGGGATAGTAGTTCCTTTTAATCTAAACCCAGTGCCTCTTGTAGGAAAGGAAGCGCGAGCACACGAATGAGGAAAAATGTTTCACGTTTTGTTTGTTTCTGTTACAATCCTGTTCTTCTCACAAACGCAATGTAAACCAATTCAAGTGACGGAAGAAAATTGGTCTGATGTTCTCGAAGGAGAATGGATGTTGGAATTGTAAGTCTGTCTAATGGCTTTGGTGAACTTGTTGAAACCTATGAACACGTCATTCCTATAGATTCATAGAAAACTGTCAAGAAAGTTGTTTTTTTCTATATTTTGACTGTCATTCATAGCCATATAACGACATTTCTGTACATTAGCGATAATTAAAAACTAGTCGCCCAAAATATCAACTTGTATGTTCATCGTAGCTGCAGAAATGTAGCTCCACTGGAAATTCGGGTTGACAGACCATGGAGCTACAGTTCCATCCATACAAAAAACTGTACTGGTATACGACCAATTCTCGCTAAGGACCATTTCTCGGCAGTCCATTTTTACGTAATTGTATCAACACATAAAAGTATGAAAAATGATGTAACAATGCACTAGCAAGAATTGGTACTTGGCAAGAATTGGTTGCACGCCTGTATATTATTGCACACCAGAAGTTGTGCATGGATTTGGACTTAATACCTTTTACGGTGTAACCGTTGGGGCGAAGGCAGCATAAATTTGGATTTAATTACAATTTGGTACATATGTTTCATAATGATGAAAATTATAGTGTGGTGTATGCATCAGCATGATGAAAAATATCTTTGAACAATATGCAGATTTCAACTCGAATTTCCTCCGTTCATACACGTTGTCTATGGAGCTTGCTACGCGCTCCTAAACTAATTTACATGTTGGTATATATCCTATAAATATTTTCATACTAAAAAATTCTTTAGAGATTTTACTGCTGAGTCACCACTTTACTTGCTTCAAACATTTTCCTTAACACCTTAACCCGCCTTGGAAAGTATAATAACTTCTTGTCAAGATCAAGAGTCGCCATCTTTACCCGTAAAGAAACCACACCATTTCACTTTACGGGCTGGTGAGGGTGTTCAAAAGATATTCAGAGGCAAGTAAAGTAATGACATATCTAAAGTAAAATGTCTCAGGAATTTCGCGGCAATAAAATATTCACGGAATATATTCCTTAATTAGTTTAGCAAGTCCAAAACTATATGCAACTTTTTGTGCCCAATAAGGCCTAAAAAAAAATTGTGTGTTTAGGGTAACACTGATGAAAAATTAGGTTAGGTAGGTAGGGATGTTTTTTTTATTTTATCATATTTTTTTTGGCACGAGGGCATAAATACAAATATAAAATCCTAAGAATATTTGTTTGTGTCATATTTAAAAACAGGTTTTTAATGAAAATAATATAAAAAATCACAATCGGATAAAAACAGATATCTAAAAATGGTAGGATCGGGGCATATTTTTTAGGTTGGGTTCCCCTTCTAAATACACAATTTTTTTTTAAGGCCTAAATATACAGTTTTTTGTATGAATGGAACTGTAGCTACATGGTCTGTCAACCTACTTCCCTGTGGAGAAACAGTTCTGCAGTTAACTTTCATAATTGAATGAAAATGTGCTTTTCAATTTATTTTTCTTTCCTTCCCAGTATGGCTCCTTGGTGTCCAGCTTGCAGAGGATTTGTAGAAACATGGGACAAATTTTCTGACTGGAGTAAAGACTTGGATATCAAAGTAGGAGTAGTGGATGTAACAGAAAACCCAGGCTAGTATTTGATTATTGCTTATCAGGTTTGACACAGCCCGATTGTTTGGAGGTTTTACTTGAATTTGGTTGTAAATTGCCTGTATGGTACCCCTTTTTTACCTAATAAGCAGGATTAAAAAGCTGAGCACTTGATGTACATCTTTAAAAATCGTTGTTTTTCATTCAATGGCTTTAATGAGTGTAAATTTGTTCTTCACATGATCGGATGATTGGGATCAAAAGTAGAGAGTCACAAGAAAGAGGCTATGTCTGATTTTGAATTAAATCAGTTCTGTCAAGATAAAAATGCATTGATAATTTGGAACTTTACAAATGAATACATGTACAACATTTTATCTCTTTTAAAATGCCTTGGTGCCAAAGCTGATCCATCAGATTTCTTTAAAAGAAAGATAATTTATGAAGTACACATGCCATACTACTTGCCTTGTTAGTTGACATGATGCACTTTTTTCCTAAAAATATTAAAACTTAAATGAATATTTGACCCCCATTTGGTCAGTAAAATAGCAGGGGTACTTTACAGGCAGTTGACCACCAAATATGATTAAAACCACTCATTGGTGAGCTGTGCCCAACTAGTTCATATATTGAAAAAGTTGGACTCTTCTTTCTTGTCGGTGATTTAATTCCCAAAAGTCAGAGCACAAGAATTAACACATTGATATTTAAAATTATATTAAAAGGGTTTTGATTTATGAAGTACACAGTATGGAGTATATTGAAGTATAGAGTTGCTGCGTTAGTTGACATAATGCTCTTTTTCTTTAGAATGCACAAAATTTCAATGTGTTTTGGTCAGTAAAAAAAGATTTGATATTGGTGAATGGCCATCAAATGGGAGTTTAACCTCCGAAAGGTAGGGTATGTCCAACCTATTGTGTACAGAAGAGAGCCAGTTTTAAAAACTGAAAAAGATGGGTTAATTAAACAATTTCTCTCCACAGTTGAAATGCTACTGTCATATATATATACAGTGTATATTTGCATCAGTTTGTAGAACTATAATCAGTATAGAGATGATAAATAGCTTCAGTTGCTATTTGAAGAATTTATTTAAATTTGTTAAAAGCAAGTGTCTTTAAGACAGTATTTATCAAATGCATAAATCTTTCTGTTTTGACTCAAACTGGAATGGAAACTTCTAACAGATACGAAGTAGAACTTTTGAATTGATCTTCAAGCTATTCAGATGAGATCAAAAGGAGTGTCTTTAAAAGTGGAGGAAATCTCTCACTACTTTTACAGGTTTGCTTGGAAGATTTTTGACTGCATCATTACCTTCAATTTACCAGTAAGTCTGGATAGGTATACCAGTAAGTCTGGATAGGTAGCGAGGGCAATAATCAGATGTATTATACTTATATATTGTTTCTTTTCCTTTCTTTACTTTTGACTTTTTTATAACATTTTACATATTTTTGTGGCTTTTGTTAATAATTTTGACTTGAATATCAAATGAGGAGTAAAAAAAAACCACATACTCTGAGTCACATTTTCCTTTAGAATTGAATTGAATTTTGGACAAGATTTTGAGCCGTTCTTCATTTGATAGTCATGTCAGCAATGCGTTTAATTTTACAATATATGTAAGCCTTTTAAACATAATTTTACAAAACATGAAGATATTTATATAGTTACAAGGTATGGAAAAGCTTATCTTCATGAATTGTATATGTTTATAAAGGTTTGCATTTCATGCTTACACTTGTCAGGAACAATGCGCATGTGACACTGTTCTATGTTCAACATTTGACCTTTGCCCTCTTTTTTTAGGTCTCAGTGGGAGATTCCTGGTTTCATCCCTCCCCTCTCTTTATCAGTAAGTCAACATCTGTCCTGTGCTCCAAATTGCATGAAAATTGTTAACCATAGAAGTTCTCTATGTGTCCCCCAAAAGTACTATTATTGTGAAATTCAAAGTACTTCTTTCGGTGTGTTTTCTCGCTAGATGAATAACAGTACTTTTCAACACTCTTACATTTTAAATTGTAAGAGGTTTTGATATCTCTCAGCTGGTTATGATGTAAGCTGACGTACTAAGATACAACTCATTCTCACTTTTGGACTTTGTAGCACCTAATCTTCATGTATAAAGCACAATAAGTAGATTATCTTCTGACTTTATAACATACACTTGGCATGTTTTTGTAATAATTGATCATCAGTATAAAGATTGGTCTATTTTTTTAAGATAACCAAAAAATGAGGGCAAAGGTCAACAAATCCCCCTTTCTTTCTTTTTAACTGATACAGTATGTTTGTACTGTGTGGACTGTTTCTGGGTGTTGCTTAAATCCAAAAGTAGTAGACAATCAACTTATTTTATTTAGATGCTTTTTAAAATAATAAAACAAAAGAGATCAATATTAAAATACAATCTTATTATATGCATTGTTAAAATACAGTAAATATATTCAGTGAATGATTATTTGTATATACTGAGCATTATATCCCAACCAGCAGCATATCATTGTACAAACTTTATGATGAGTCATAGTCAATGTCCATGCTTCCCTATTGATATTCAATATACACGTTTTTCTCACTTCGAAGCATGTACACTTGCAGGATATTTACACAACAATAGCTATGCCATTACTATATACAGTGTTCTGCTTCTAATATTTTTAATTATCTAATATCAATATCTAATTACATGTATAATTATAGTATAACATAATCTGTTCATAAAATAAGTCTAAAAAGTACAACATGAACATGTATTGGTAGTTGTTAAATGTTTCATCAAATGTAAAATGCCATGTTTTATGTTCTGTGCATACTATAAATTAAAAACCCCAATTTCATATTAAAGAAAAATGGATTATATTTGCGTCAGATTTCACATTGAATTCCACAACCAACATCCCTGTCTTTCTTCCTGTGCAGCATTAAGAATGGGCAGTTCCGTCAGTACAAGGGAGGGAGAAAAGAAACAGAACTTGTTAGCTTTGTAGACGACAAGAAATGGGAGGAGTTGGATCCCATCCCGTGGTACTTCTCCCCTGCCTCTGTCCAGTAAGTATAACTTGAGTTGTTTTCTAACCTTCTTTGAATTGTTTCTTTTATTCATTATTAATGTTATTGCCCTTTTATATTCCTTCAAATGTTACTGATCCACTTGTGTTTATTTCCTGACATTATCCTAATGGTATGTGATGTCAATAAAACAGAGAGCTTCTATCTTGCAGAATGGCTGCTCTGGGTCAGTTCTTCAAAGCTGCAATGGCTGTCAGGGTAGGGTTTAATGATTTTCTACTGATACAGATAGTTGATATTGATACTTTTAATGTATCCTGTAACTGGTAAAATGTAATGATTTAGCATTGTGTACATTGAAAGAAATATTTAAGGGTGAGGAGGGGTCCACAATTGTTTTTGTGGTTGTTGTGACATGTACATGTTTCTCTTTGCAGGATATCTACAATATGATGACAAAGGAGTATGGGATACCAGAATGGGCCTGTTATGTCATCTTTGCCATAGCAACCATTCTACTCGGACTTATTCTTGGTTTGGTAAGCGTTTATATGTGATATTTAGTTTTACCTACAAAGAATGTGCACATTGCATTCCATTCTGTATGACTTGTAAAAGTACAGAATTTTCTTACACATTACTGGGTATTATCACCCCCAAATATGAAAGATTTGGGGCTTAATGTTTTTTGTCCTGTGTTTTTGTCTTCCAAAGGTGGAATGCTACACCAAAATTCTATCCTTAAGGCATCCTTAGAGCATCTATTTTGAAATATGATTTTATTATTCAAAGACAGATTTATGCTCTTCCTTATTGATTTAATTTGATTTTTTATGTATTTTTTCTCTTAAAATAGAAAAGTTCAATGAAAATTTTTATCCATTTTTCAATTAACAAAAATCAAATGTTCACATGACTCCTATTAATTAATACATACTTGTACAAGGTCTACTTAATTTGGATCACACAACATATAGATATGGGGGTTCACACTGGCTCAAAATAAAAAAAATATACTCAAACTAGCATTTTTCTCGAAAGTTATCTTGAACTAGATGGGACTGTTTAAAAACTTCGAGATATCTGAGTATTCGAGATATCGAGGGTAACATACTTAAAAAATAAGTGGTTGGGACTTGCAAATCACTTCGTCATATCCATCGTATTCGAGATATCAGTGTTCGAGATATCGAAGTTCAACTGTAGGTATTTGATTGACCACTTAATGAAATTGCATCTTTGAATGACCCACTGGAAGTGATTATTACTTGACTTCTTTTTTATGTACACTTTCAGTTAATTGTGCTCTGCTGTGACATGATGCTCCCATCCAAATATGTCCCAAATCCCAAACAGAAACTCCAGCCTAGGCCACCAGCAGAAGGGGTGCAGAAGGTAAAGTTTCTCCTTATTCAGAAAAGAGAAGATGTATAATTATACAAATATATTGATGTACATAAAAGTGCATTCTGAGGTCCTTGGTTATATTGGTAGTTATCCTTGGTGGAAATTTTATCAATACATATCCATTTTCAGTACTGTTTTAGAGGATTATAATTTAGTTGAATAACTTCATGACATACCCTGTGAATACATGTGATTATATTCCCTCCTTGATTCGTTGTTTCAGGAGGATGAAGATGCTGATGGAGAGGAATCAGAAACAGACATTATTGATGACACAAAAACCACAGAGAAGGATGGTGATGCCAAACCAAGACGAAGGAGAGTGAAGAAAGCAGATTGAGCTTTAGAGACATTAGATTATTTTAAATTGTAACATCAGTCTTTATTTTGAAAGGGGTGTGTATGTGTTTAGAAGAAAGGGAGGAATGATGGGGTTGTAGTATTTTATGATTGCTTTGAACTTCTAGCGTGTGGACTGAAATGTGTGTAATGTATTTGTATGGGATGTTTTATCTTTTTACCTTAGTATTCTGACATTTCCAGATAATTCATTTTCTCTGTTTTAGGATCTTTTATAGAAAATTGGGAGTTCTAGATGTATCAATCAAAATGTTAGGGTAATTTTATTAATTTCTGTTTATTATTCTTAATGAGAGAATGTGCCAAACATGAATAAATGTTGTTTTTTAAATGCATTTTAACTCTTAGTAATATTAAAAGTTGGCTCAATGCAAGCTGGCATGTGTATTTTAAAAGTAGAGAGTACTGAAGCTGAGTTTTTTTTTAACAACTTGGAAGATATTTTACATGTACTTGTGCAGCTGAATTTTTTAATTCACTTCCATCTTTTTATTTATACTTGAATGACACAATCCTTAGACAAGATAAATTGACAGATATAATGAAGCATACCCTTTCAATTATTTGACAGGTTATTTTACATGCATGCATGCATGCATTGGTAAACAACAATAGCCATATTTTTGAAAATGTGTAAAATGTTTCTAGCTTAATTTAAAGTAGTTGGTAATTTCTAACCCGATATATTTTGTTTTTGTTTAAGAGTGTTTTTTCATGCAAGGAATAACTGTAATTGCTTTGGAAAAAAAGAAAAAAGAAACACAATGTTTTGGTAGGTACTGTGAAGACAATGAAAAATAAAACAATTTATCAATAGGTTCAGAAAAGATCAATTGCAGAAGAAGAAAGGGAAAGGTCATTGTAATGTCAGTTGTTAAGTCAAAGTAAATTTTTCTTTAAAAATTCTTGATAGATTGTAGTGGTTTCTGTTTAATTATTTTGCGTTGATTTACTCTGCATTTGAAAAATTCTAATCAATTAAGCTATTTTCATATCACATTAGGTCAGTTTTTCATTGTTATCCTTTAGAAAAATTCAACGAAAAAAAAACATACTAAAAATACTAATCATTTTGAATGAAACATTAATGTATTGCTCAATGGCTGGAGAAAATTGCTTTACATAAGATATACCGCTTTATCAAAATAAAGTTCAGGTTAAATTTAAATCTTGATTCATAATTATTTCATGTGGCTGTGATATCACAATTACATGTAGGTATACATATAGATTTAATTGTTTTATTCTGTGTATATAATAATTGCACTCAATTTACTTGCATGTATGATTAATCATTCCTTTAAGTGTTCCGCTATCTTACATTTAAGAACTGTTTATAGATGAAGAAAATTTTTAAATCATCAAATTTATTGAGTCTAAAAAGTGGTAGATGACTTCTTAGAAATATTTTACATTGGTCCTCTTTTTTCAACATTGCTTAAAATAGCAAAATTCCTCAGAAAGTCCTGTGAAAATTAATGAATTGACAACCATTTTTAAAAAGATTAATTCTTTTTATTTCCTTGGAGTTAGATTATTTAACCAATATGGACTGATTTTTATGTTCAACTGATACAGCATATGCCAACCATTTAAGCTTGTCATTTTTAACGATGGGAAATATTGTATATAGATATTTTTCATTTTGTTGCATTTTATGATAACATTTCATTGTCTGTATATATACAATTAAACAATTCATTTTATTTTCATTTCTTTATTTTTATTGGATGAAACTAACAAGCATTAAAATTATCTTTTATATTCTTTTCTATGCAAGATTCAATAAAATTACGAAGTATCGAATCTTACAAAAGTGTCGTATTTTGAGAAATTCCCTAATAAAAATGATCTTCTGTGATGGGAGGAGCAGATGGTATGATATACAAGTTTTTACGCAGCAATATCGGATATCACGCATTTGGAAACAAATGGAATAATGTAAACGATTTATAAAAGTATCAATTTAATTGCTCATGCCGTGCGATATCAGATGTAAGTTTTTGAATATCAAGCAAGATTTACCGTTTATATCGCTCTCAACATGACTGGTCAAGTGATCTGCATATTGCATTTTGTACGTATGTTAATGATATAATTGCCGTTCATCATCGAATACACGCACTGCTTACGATAATTAGGCATTATGAACGTTAATTACACAAATGATTTACATGCACCAGTGTCAGAACTGTTTTAAAAGAGTTGCGACCCTATTCTCTTTTGAGAAGTGGACAGGCATAGCCTAGTAGGCTACGCCTGTCCACTTCTCAAAAGAGAATATTGCGACCCCGATACAAGAAAGAAATTGTTGTTGACTTTCACGTTTCTTGTTGATATACAGCAGTTTATATAGTATGCAGAGATTCAGAAATTGTTAATCATTCATGTAGCCAACACACAGACATATACTGATGTTTACCAAGCCTTTGTGAACTGTTTTAAGCATGCAATCTCTCAGATCATAGGCGCTCCCCAGCTAATGTTTTAAATGACGAACGATATCTATATGTCTACCCTCTATACTATAGTTGATTTTGAGTATAGAGGGTAGACATATATATAAATAGATATCGTTCGTCATTTACAAAATTAGCCTATGTCTCAGACGGGCTAATAGACACATATCATGAAATTGAACCGCAAGGTGGCTCTAGTGTATATATATAAAATAATAAGCCCAAATATAGCTTCTATATCAAGACATTTTGTTTATTCTACAAAATAACATCAACTTTCCGCCTCGAATGAGCTATTTTTGACAAATTTCACTGAATATCTGCAGCTGAAACCATAACGCCATGGCATCAACCAAGCAAAAAGATGATGTCACAACGCAAAAGCGTGTGTACTCGAACTGTACTCGGCCTTGTTAAATGCAACAATTTACTTTTGGTATAGCAGGTTTTTTTAGAAACCTATATAAAGAATGTGAGATGGATCCCTAAGATTAAGTTTTTAATATAACCGAGGGATCAATCTCCATAAAAGTAGGGTTACAAAATAATTTGTTACATTTCATCTATTCTAAAGCGGATTTGACATATCTGTTGCAAAAATAAAAAATTTCTATTGCAAATGACTCTATATGATGTGGGCCTAATATGGACCCCATAATTCACAATTTATAAAAATGTTTCAGGTACATTTAATTGTTATTTTATTTCTTAGAATAATTGATATAATGTATGTTTTTCATATATTTATTTAATTTATTTGCACTCATTGGCAGTATATGACATCAGAAGTGATGCTATTTTTGTAATTCAATCAAAATAATTCAAAAATTGACATTTTTCTTGTATTTTTTTTTTGACTGGGAAATATAGAGCAACGCTTTGAACAAGATGAAATTTTTTGTCACTTATAAGTCTTGGATACATACATCTTTGATGGAAATATTTTGTTTGTTCAAGCAATCGATCAAATTATTTTGAGAAAGACAAACTGCTTGAAAACAAGCCCTTTTATGCTAAAACCGTGAAAATGATGGGAATAAGTTAACTTTATGATGTCATATTTCAAAATTGTGGGCATTAGGATCAAAATTGTAAAAAAAACTTCACATGTTTATCTGTACAAAGGAAGCAAAAAATTGCAGTATATTGATTTTTATTTAGGGGGCAATATTTGGCCCATATCATATATAGTCCTTTATATCCCAATTAGGATATCCCAAATGAAATTTAATGAACCAGGAAGTTCCATATAATATAATGGACAGTTAAATGGTTTATTCTCCGACCTAGCTATAAAGAAAAGGAAATGGAAGCCAAAGTTGTTATACCACAATTTAAAAAAAAAAAGATATAATTATGTTACTTGCTGTTGTATAATGATTGTCCATGTTATATTTATATAGTCAAACTTTGTTTTCTTGAACTAGATGGGACTGTTTAAAACTTCGAAATATCTGAGTATTCGAGATATCGAGGCTAAAATACTTAAAAAATAAGTGGTTGGGACTTCCAAATCACTTCGACATCCATTGTATTCGAGATATCAGTGTTCGAGATATCGAAGTTCAACTGTATTATATATTATATTTATATTATATTGATAAAAACTTTCAGAAGTACAGGCCGGTACACAATGTTGAGTGTTTTCTTTTAATGCAGTAGTGATGAGTTAAATTTCATCCTGTCAGTTCATACCTACTGGTAGTGAATCTGTTCTGGTATGTTTTAATCAGTGATGGCCAGTCATCTTTAGATGATCATAATTTCCTCATTTGTATTTGTATTTGTATTTTCAGGTATGGCTGATAGACCACAATGGAAGAATCAGTGAAGAACGGCCCATCCTCTGCCAAAAAAGCTAAAGTGTTGAAAGATGGCAATGGATCTGCTGATGAAAACAGCCATGAAAGTGGAGGGTTTGCTCTGTCTGTTGAGGAGGAGAAAAACAATGATTTATTTGACCAAGATACTGAACCCTATGTTATAGAAAGCTGTGAATCCAATGAGAATTTATTTGGTGGAGGAGATGTGGGTACAACTATAAAGGATGCTGACAGTTCAGTCGGGGAGAGAGCAGAGACACCTGTGGTGGAGCTGGAAGAGAAGGTGGAGAGGGATTCACCATCCAAGGTGAAGAAGATTGAGTCTGTTTTGCAGGATGCAAAGTTGATAACAAACATTGTGGATGGTATTGATGTGGAAATGGTGTACGAGAAACTGAAGTCTCGAAGAGGAAATCCAAATAGAGTGGACTTAGTGATCAATGAAGTTCTGGAGGATGTTGAAAAGTTGAAGAAGGGAAGTGGGGGAACAGGTTTGAAGGAAAATGCAGCTTGTGTAGAGGATTTAGTGAAAGTGATTGACAAAGCCACTGCCAATTTATCAAAACTGCCAATGACAGCTGGAGAAATACAGCAGATGTTGAATGAACATAAAGCCAGGGTAGACAGGGTGGATTATGTGGTCAGTCAGATATTGGTCAGGTATTATAAACGATCGACCAATCAGAAAGAAGAATACATAGATGACATGATGAAGGTGTTGTCGAGCATACCTACAGCTGACCCTGGGAAGGTTTATGAAATCATAGAGAAAAACTGTCGCGAGACTGATCGAGTTCAAAAAGTCATTGACCATCTTCAGAATAATCATGATCCATCAGGTTCTTTGAGAAAAGAATCATCCCTTCCAACAGATCCAAAATATTTGGAAGATCCGCTTTACAGGGATATGAGAATTGTGTGTAAAGTATTACCTGAAAAGGAGCCGACTGAAATATATGAATTTTTAGCAGCTCATCATGACAAGAAGAATCGTCTCCAAGTTGTGATAGAGGAACTGATGAAATCGGGAACTGACTCGCAAAGTTTTCAGGAAAGTGTAGATGCAAATTCACCATCTATTTCAGATGTTATGAGAATTGGGACAAATGGCTCCTTGCCAAAAAATATCCAAGAAGAGGTGGATGAGTTGATGGAAATATTTCCAGATTGCGATCCCAATTATCTGTATGATAAACTAGAGGAACACACAGATGATAAAGAGAGATTAAAAAATATTGCCATGGAGATGTTTGAATACAAAAACTACCCCAAATTGAAAGACACTCTAGAAGAGAGGAAAAGACAGGCAAAACATAATCAGATACAGCATCTACAGTTTGAGATGGAGTCCTTTCTAGTTAGATTTCCCGATCCCATGGGCACTTTTTTAAAAGCTGACAAAGAAATGACCCTGTCTTACAAAGACCACACCATGCAGCAGCTGAGGAGAGAGTTTAGGCAGCTCAAAAAATCATACATCACAAAAGTCCTCGAAACACACAATTATCATTATCACCTTAGCAAAAAAGAGATTGAACAAGACTTGGCAAATATTACTGGTGAGTATACTGTGTCCTCATGTCGGTCTGCCTAGCATATGCAAGTTTTTTTAAAACTTTGAAAGTTGATTTGATCAATTGATCAATCTCTTTGGTTGAGGAAATCATCATTGTTTTGATAAGTACCTTAAAATTGCATTGATTAGTGTTTTACACATCTGTAGATTCCTAATTAAGTGTGAGGAATTAACATCTACATAAAATCGAGAGAAGCACCAATCGCTGATTTTGAAATCTGGCTTTTATACTTCTGGCAGGTGTGAACTATATAAAGTAAACCAAAATTTGATGCTCTTGATTTTATATTCCTCACGACTTGACACCAAAATGCCGGAATTATGTACTCGCATTAAATAATTAAGGAATCTACTGTACAATAGTGTTATACACATACATGTACACTGTATAACCAATGTTTGTTGGTTAACTGTTTGACTTTCAATGCAGCAAACTCTAGGAAGCTCAGAAAGCAGCCAGTCAGTGAGGAAGAGTGTCACTTGCCCAAGGAACCTGATGAGTTCTTTTACTACGAGAAGCTCTTCTCCGAAAATGAGGAGGAAATCAAAAGTAACAATTGAATTTTCTTACTCTATGAATTATACCTTACCTGTACCTTATATTGCCTATGATCTTCAATTAGCATGTAGATTCATTGAAGGTGAATATTAAAACCATAATTATGGCAAGAGGCGGCCATTATTGTGTTCATTGTACTTGTATTTGCCCCCTGTCATGGAAATCTCTCTAAAATGCTGTTTACTTTACCATAATGAAAACTGTGAAAATATGGAAATAACATAGCTTATTTTTGTTATACTTTGCTTCAAGCTAGAGGTAATATCTCAGTTTGTGCTACATCTTTGATTTATTAATTAAAATTGATTTTAAATGAAATCAGAAGGGTAATAAAGTCTTTATAAGGACCTTTAACAAGGATATTACAGTATATGGTGGAATCTAACACAGTAATGATGGCTATTTGCCTTGATTTTAGGGTACCTCCATGACAAGAAGCAGGTCTATGAGCTTCGTCTCCAAGAGGCCCGGGACAACGGAGAACTCATGGAGTGTCAGTGCTGCTTCGACGAGGAGTGCCTCTTCGAAGACATGGCTGCCTGTCCCGAGGGCCATCTGTTCTGTAAGACCTGCATCCGACGATCGTCTGAAGTGGTGATCGGTCAAGGGAAAACTGATTTCAAATGTCTGAATGGGTCATGTTTGGAGAAGTTCTCACTTGCCACTCTACAGCACTTGCTACCGACCAATGTCTTTTCCATTGTTTTGAAGAAGATGCAGGAAGAGGAGATCAAGATGGCGGACATCCCAGATTTAGAGTCTTGTCCTTTCTGTAGCTTTGCCACCATTATGCCGGATCAAAACGACAAAGTGTTCAAATGTTTGAACCCTGATTGCCTGAAAGAGTCATGCAGGTAAATTTTCCTTGAATGATGAAAATTTCCTGGTTCTTTCTTTGCATCTGCTTGAATGTTATGATTTTGGTTAAAATAAAACATGGCACAAGCCTTGTTTCATAAAAAAGAATTGTGAGCTCTCTATATATTTATATATATATCTTGCTTATAACTCTATGACTAACTCTCAAATTTTGGTTGATCATTAGATGTGCATTACTAAAGCATTGTAAACAATGAAAATAGAAAAATAAAGATTTGACCAAAGTCGGAACAAATCCCCCATGAATAAAATACTGGTATGGAGAGAATAAATTTAAGATTTGTTCCTAATATTTTTTAATGGAATTCATCAAGTGGCCTGGTACTACAAATCAATCTGGATCAGTTTTATAAAGATGTGCTGATCAAAACAGAATTCAAGATTTTGAAATTTACATTTAAGATGGATTAAACTATGGATGTAAACATATAAGGGAACATATTTAGAGGCAGAAATCAGAAGAATTTAATGTAAAATATTACAAATGAATATTGTTTTAATTTTCAGATTGTGTAAAGAACCCAATCATGTTCCATTGCGCTGCAATGAAGTGGAAAAACAAGGGGAGACAAGCATGAGGACTTACATTGAGGCGCGACTGACAGAAGCCATGATTCGGCGCTGTCACCAGTGTCAGAAAGCCTTCGTGAAGGAGTTCGGCTGTAACAAGATGACCTGTACATGTGGTGCCACCAGTTGTTACGTGTGCAGAGCAGAGGATATTGACTATGACCACTTTGCAAATGCTAAGTAGGTGTTGATATTTGGTGTATTAAACTGTGAATATAGTACAGATTTAATGAAGGTAAAGGTAAAAAGATTTAATTAAGAAATAAACAGCAATTTAAAAAGTTCACTGGGATATGAAGTTGGTTGGTCACATGATCAAATCCTGTGAAGCCCAAAGGGCTTCTCAGTAGATTTGATCACGTACCAACCAACTTCATTTCCTGGTGAACTTTTTAAGACCACGGAATATTAACTGGCAAGATTGGAAATATACAGCTTCCGCCAATTTCACCTGTTACAGTCAAAACATTTGAAATGGGCGGGGACATATTGACGTCTGAGAAAACATTGGATTGAAACTGTGGTTAAAGGAAATATGAGAAGATCCCAATTCGGGAGAGATTGTATGCATGGCAAAGCAAAATTTAAAATTTTTTATTTATAACCAGATAGAAATTTTCTTTTTTTTGCTAAGTTAATGCATACGAATAGAAATGCGCGTTTGTTGTTAATCTAGCTATACACTTACAATAAAAATATTCTTTTTTTCTGGGTATATTTTCAGTTTATTAAATTGGAATTTGAATTATTCTCCTCTGACAATAAACCCTGTTTCTACAATGGCTCCACTTGATTTCAGACTTAAGCTTGTGACGACTGATTCTTTTAAGTCATCGGACAATGCTATGTCTTGCGTATTATCTCTCCCGAATTGGGATCTTCTTATATTTGCTGATTATATACTTACTAATGAAATAAAATGTTTTTCGATCGCTTTAAGTTACATATATATAGCAAGATAGAAACGCTGAGGTGGATTGAAAATACACTTCCTTTAACAACAGTTTCAATCCAGTGTTTCCTCAGATGTCCGTGTCAATTTGTCCCCGTCATTTAAAATGTATGCTGTACATGTATATTTCCAATCTTGCCAGTTAATGTTCCGTGGTCTTAACATTGCTGTTTATTACTTATATTTACGTTTGAAAAAGGAAAACTAATTCCATCCAACATATAATCTCAGCTAGAATAAGCTCTTTGAGCTGCTTATTTTAATTAGGTTACTAGTACATTTTACTTACAAAGAGATGGCTGCTAAACGATATTTTTATGGAATAGAATAGCAGTTAATTGCTGGTTTTTTAAATTTTAGCTGTGACCAGAGTGACATGAACAAACTGCACCGGAAGGAGATGTTGAAGGCGGCCACTGAGGCCAGGGATAAGTATCTACAGGACCACCCTGAGGCAGCTGACATCAACCTCAAGTATGACCCACTGCAGCACATTGAAGAGTGTAAGTAACACAGAGAGGGCATTCACGAATGGTGCAAAATATCATCAGACACTTCGTTATTATATTTTCTTTATGGAGGATGGGTGATCAACAGATTACATATCAGACTTTTACATTTTCCCTACATCTTTACACAGAACTGTTCTTCTCAAGGAGATCAATATAGTCTAAAAATGGCCACGACCATCTAAGCCCTCTGAAAAGGCATCAACTTATTGATTTAGACAGTCATGTTAAATGGCAATCAAATAGTCTTCCAAGGGAGAGTATCATATCCCATCTCTTAAAAAGATAGGGTGGTTTTCCTGCTGAGGCAATGAGAAAGCCATTGTTTGATCTTTGTGAATCATTTATAATCTCAAACTGTTTTTGTCTCTTTCAGTTCAAGGTTTGCAAGAAGGTGGTGATGATGGTCAGGATGATGAATATGATGAAGAATATGATGAAGATGATTATTAACATCATCAACAGTTGATGAAGATTTTACTCCTCAGAATCTGTGACACAATATATTGATACTTATTTTAAATCTTTCATATTTGAAAGACAATTTGTGTTGTACAAGTATATTATAGTTAACACTTAGATTTCATACACGTTCCTGTTTCTTAATGTTATGCTCATTGAACTTTCTTTCTAGATGTACAGGAGTACATGTGTGGATGGTGTTCTAAGTGTACTTTATTTCTTGCTGAACTAGAAACCAATGAGCTTTCGTATGATTCATGTATCATACCGGTTCTTTTTATTTTCACTGCTGATATTTTGACGACTTGTCCGTTTTGATTATGCACAAATGTTATTTGATTTCAATGTGCAATAATGAAACCATATTTGTTTTATACAGAAAATAAAGGTTTCTTTTATATTCTAGATATTGGACACAAATTCGTTTTCATACATGTATTTGAAATTCATTGATTGGGAAACCCAGTTATTACATATCAGTACTTTTACATGTACATACATGTAACCGTAAACTGATAGTAATTTTTTATTTAAAGCCAAAGCCTAAAGGTTAAAAATAATTTTGTTTTTATTCCTGCCACCAATTCATCATCCTGCCTATACTATCAACCTATTAACAGATGAAATTTGTCATTCAGTGTTTATTTAACCCTTTATCTCTTGTGTTAAGTGTTTGCTTTAAAGGTGAGTGAGTTGAACAATCCTTGTACCTTATGTTGTAAGCTTACATTTATGATATTGCATAAGATCATCATTTTATCATCTGTTGATAAGAAGAGAAATGTCACCAGTGATAAATTGTATCATTGTAATGAGTTGAAAATCACGTGATCGTGCACTCGTGTGTCAGTACACGTGGTTCAAAACTATGCATATTGCAGCCATGTAAATTGGTATTAATTTATAATGGCAATATTATAGCTATTGAAATTTATACAAAAGATTCTTTTGAATCTTGCTGCTTAGTTTTTCATAGTAAAAGGTATCAGGTTCTTTTTTTCTTTCTTTGGTATTTTACTTTTCTAGCATTTTCATGAGATCTCGACCATTTCAGCTTGAGTTTTATGGTATTCAGAAGACAACACACTGTTTTGAAAAAAAAAATTTGTACTAGAAAAAAATAAATGAATAGGAGTCTGATCGATCATTTATTTCATATACTGAACCACTTTCACTTTGCCACTATAGAATTCAGCAACAAACAGTTTGTCCCTTTTATCCAGAGAAATTCCGTATGGGTTTTCTATTCTGCAGTTGTCTATACGACGGAGAAAGCTTCCGGTTGGAGCGATCACGTGGATACAGTTGTTATGGTGATCAGCTGTCAGGATCTGGTGTTTGCTGTCCGTTGCAATGCCTCTTGGTTTGAAAGGTCTAGTTTGAGAGGAATCAGCATGGCCAGTGTATCTAAATCGAACTTTTCCAAGATGGTTGACCACCACGACAGCCCCGGCTCCCCAATCAGCCACACAAATATCAGAGTTCTTGTTTTCAGTGATGTATTTAATTTTGTTGTTTACTGAATATATTGGTTTGCCTTCGTCGTCAAATTGAATTGTTTGTTTCTCCGTAGAACCTGTGTAACGGGTTACTTTGGACTGTGTCTCAGTGTCATTGTACATGGAAACCATGATGTCGCCCGACGATGTTATACAGAGATTCAAAGGTTTCCAGTTTTGCAATTTGATCAGTTCTTCGATAGATCCATCTGTGAATTTGTTTACCGTTTTGTTTTTGACATGAGTGTAGAACAGTTCGTTTGTTTTGGCAATAGCTATATCGCAAGCCATTTCTCCAGACTTTGTCCTCAAACTCTCTAATAACGAACCCTTTGTATTGATATTTTTCATTTCACAGTTCCAATTTGAAACCCAAAATTCTTCTTCACGAGAGAACGTGACATTGCGTAGGAAATCGTACCCCGTGTCCACAATGCATACAACTTTAGGTTCCTCCAAAAGACATAGCTCCGAGAGGACTTCTAGAGGTGTAGATGGTGGCTTACTGCATTTGGGCGCATGTGTGGATTCTACGGCGGTTATGGAGGGCGGAGTAAGACTACAGAACAACTTTCGAAGTTCTCTTCTCTGGACCTTCAGTGGTATGAAGATTGGAAATGTACTTTTGAGCGTTGGTGGCAGCTTTTTAAATTCCGCTAATTTATCTTCATAATCCAGGGACTCCGATACGTTTCGAGAGCTCAGCACCCCTTTTATTTCATTGATAGCCGTTGTAAGATCAGCTATCAGTTTTGTGATGCTCTGCAAGTGGGTTTTCAGAACTGTCCCTTGCTTGTTTTTCATCTTTTTGATGTCAGATTTTAGTTTATCTACCATGCAATCGACTTCTTGGTGCCACGCTTTCCTCTGTTTATCCAACGCTACGTCGATTTTTCTATACCCTTTCTCCAAATTTGAAATCTGTTTTTCAATTTTGGCAGTCTCGTTTTCGTATGAAGTGGTCATTTTCTGCAAGCACTCCATTTCATTGGCAATGTTCTCTTTTTTGACGTCCACAAGTTCCAAGATGCTTCGAAAAACGTGGTGCGCATGTTCCTCGGATGACACGCAGCGTGGACAGACGGGGCAGTTGCAATCTATGCAGTCCTTGTCGCAGATCTCGCCGGAATGTATCGGACATGGAGGGTACGTTAGAGAAGACTTCTTCTGACCGACCGTCACTATATCATGTGACGTCGACTCGTCAGAAATGTGCTCACCAACGCATTCTTTGCAGAGTTGGATGGAACACAATTTACAATTCGCTTTTATCATCCGCTCTTTGCAAAGATCACATTGTATGGATTCCTCCTGAACTTGTTCAGCATCGTCCATTCTTCTGAAATTTTAAGGAGAGAATTTTTTCATCCATTTAATAAAATATTTCTTAGATGATTGTTCCAGTCTTAATTTGCAAAGTTTAACGTGACAAATCTTGCTGTCAAGGTAAAAAGAAATCTGGCTATTGCTTATCACATTTTACTACAGGGGTATATAAAATTGTTTATAATTTCACGATCGGGCTTTAAAAAAGAAAATAAAAACCACAAAGTGACACTACCTTGAATCGATCCTAAATAATTTCACCGAAGATTTTTAAGCTCATCCGTTCATATCCTGGTATATTGTAATTTTTTGTTTTTCACACCTACATTAATATACTTATAATCTCACTCTTATCATATCATCCTATTTATTTAATGCAATTGTCAGTCAAGGTTCTCCCAACCTTCAATGAATATTGTAGCCTCTAATGAACTTTCACTGCGATTTCTGACCCGGCATTGTCATGTGGCGACGATGTGACGATGTCGTCTGCTGATGCACACTTGTCCCAGATGTCGCGCGGTTCACTGTGCTGTGTGTTATATGTATGAGTGATCGATATATTGAAGAGGATATTGGCTGATTTCTGGAGCCGAATTACGAATAAAATGTTTATTAAAGAACTATAAATGATATGAGTCAAATTTGGCCCCCATAATTCGCCATTTTTTAAAGTGTTTCAGGAAGAGTAAATTGTTATGTTATTTTTTAGGAGAGTTGATAAAAGATATAATTTTAACTTATTTATTTGTTTTATTTGCACTCACTGGCAGTATGTGACATCAGAAGCGGCGCTAGTTTTATTATTCAATCAAAATCAGTCAAAAATTGACATTTTCCTTATCTTTTTTCGAATGGGAAATATAGAGCGACACTTTGAACAAGGAAAATTTTTTTGGTCACATATTAGTCTTGAATAGATACATCTCTGATAAAAATAATTTGTTTGTTCAAGCATGCGCTCAATGTTTTCTGAAAGAAAAGCTGCTTGAAAACAAGCCGTTTTATGTTAAAAATGCGAAAATGGCGGGAAAAGGTTAACTTTGCGATGTCGTATTCGGAAACTATGAAAAAAAACTTCACATATATATTTGTACAAAGAAAACAAAGAATTTCGATAAAATGATTAAGTTTATTTTAGGGGGCCATTTTTGGCCGAAATCATATAGTCCTTTTATATATATATCTCACATGACGATTAAACAATTGACCAGCAATTCTTCACTGGGTTTAATAACATCGTAATAGGGAGTTGAAGGACCTATAAACTGATAGAATTGAAAACGGTTTAACAAAATGAGTAATATAGGCATATGTACAAGTCCAGCTGATTATAGGGTTAATGATCAAAATAGTTTTAAACTATTAAGAATACGGGAAGATCGAAATCTGACAAACAAAAATAAAATACATCGTCTAAACAGCTCTCCCTTAATACCAGATTGAAGAAGATCGTACAGATTGTCTGTGGTTTGCAACGATGGAGTCACATGCCATAGTATAAAAAATTAAATACGAATCAAATTAATACAGGCAATCAGCAGTGGCAGCTGTAATTATTTTCCGAGGTCGAAGAACTTGCGCACAGAGTGTATTGATAAATCACTGGCGCCGTTTGGACTGTTTTGATCGAGTTGTTTTCAAACATTTGTATTCAACATGTCACACTTTCAATTGATTGTATATGTATTATGTTCATTATTTTACACAATTTAGTATCTCTTATGCATAAATCAATTACACATACTGTATAATGGAGTTTGCTTTTACAGGTTCTTAAATTCAATACATTGCCATATATATATATATATATATATATATATATATATATATATATATATATATATATCTCTCTCTCTCACTGCACCCTTGATAAAGCCCCAACAACAAGAAGCTGCCTGATAACAATTGCTAAAGTTTTTACAAAGTTTAAGAAATTACTAGTAATACACGAGAACCTTTTAAGAACATTTTCAAAGAGCATTGCATTATGAAGAATTTCAATTCCTCTGCTTTTTATTTCTAAAATGATGCATTGTATGAGCATCAGAACAATATAGCCACTTACTCACTTACCAGCAGAGCAACTGCAGTTCATATATTACTGTCAATGAGATTCGTAGAGACCAATGTTTTTCGAAAGAAACATCATTCAATTTTTTTTCTGCAATGATAGCTACCTTCATAACCCGCATGAATCATCAAAGAAAGCATTTTATTATTCATTACATCTGTTTTTTAACAAATTAATAAATTGATTGTAAAAAGTAAGTTAAATTAAATTAGCTAAATGAAACAGCCAAATGTCTCCTATGGGAATTTGAGTCTGACATCATCATGATTATTTTGTGCAGTCCATGATTTTTCTTAGGTTGCTGTAGTTTCGACCAATTGCGGTAGATGTATATATAGAATTTGGATTAATATGACTGAATTTTAATCAAGTACATGTCAAGAAAACATGTATTTCCACTGCATATAACAGGTAGTTTTTACATACCGCAGGGTTCGACACTAACCTTAGTCCGTTACACCATGTACACGGAGATAGTGAGTACGCAGTTCATTTTTTTGTATGACATAGCACAATACAACTCAACAAGTGCAATACCTTTAAGAAAAACATTATTGTATATATTACGCACCCCTTTCTTACAAATAATATTTAAAAAGTGCGTATTATATAAGGAAAATATGGTAATGCATTTTAATTTATTTTTGACAGGCAAATAAAATTGCCTGCGGACTAGTTAAAATTATCAGGCACTAGTCCGGCTGGACTAATGCATAAAAAAGTTAGTGTCGAACCCTGTACAGTACATTTAGCATCATCATTATAATTAAAATAATTCATTTTAGAACAAAAAACTAAAACAAGATGTGATTGGACAATATATTGAGATAGGAATCATCCATTCAAAGAATACATATGGATAATCCATTTTCTATACACAATTTTAAATATTTCCAGAACAGAGTGAATCGAATGTATTTGTAAAATTAACTGTGATATGGCCAGCACATTACACTCTCAAGGCACTGAGATTCATCGCTGGCAACAGTTTTCATTTCACAGTTATCATGGTTATATTGAACACTCCAATTCAGCATATGTAGTTCAGTCGAGAGTTCCCTCAAGAAATAAATAGCAATCTCTTGTGTCAAGTATACAATCCAGATCCTTTCTCTGTAGTGTCTTCCTTTTACTTTGTAATGTGCTGTGAACAGCATCTTTCGACAATTCCCATATAAACAATTCCGTGGCTTTGGCTATAGTGATCACTGCCTCTTGGCTTGCTAACGTCACATCGGGGTCACTTTTCATTATTGATTTAATTCTGCTCAACGGCAGCTTCAATAACTTCTCACTATCCTGGTTGGAATTTTTCTCTTTTGCTTTCACAATCTTTTCTGATGAGTTTTCTTTATCATCAGCATGATCAGCAGGTTGAGATTCCACATCTTCTACTCCCGCCATTTTTATCCTACTTTCACTTTGGATTGAAATTAGAGTTATCTTCCTTAGATTGTAGCTCTTCACTAGGGATAATTTCAAAACATAAATTGAGACCAAAGTGAATTTTTTCGAATCTGGCTGTCATTTTGCGCGAAGAATCTTACGAACTTCTTTTTCACAAATTGATATTTGTTTGATTTAAAAATTGCATAGGTAAGAAGAGACTGTTAGGCTATATGTTAATGTTTTCTTGCTTTACTTTAATGCGATCTATATCTATCGATTCATTCAAATGAATATTCCTGACTATCGTAGCTTAGCTGCATACATCACATGACAACAATCACTGGCATATATGAAGCTACCTCTCTGGAAAGGATTTTGTCTCCATACAATGTTCTTGATATGAACAAGTCTAAACGTCTGTAAACAAAATGATAAAAGGTTATACTTGGAGGACCCCCCATGCAGATTCTATCATCTAATGTTTTATGCATGTACATTACATAATTTATAATTAGCTTACGAAGTATAAGCACATATAAATATTTGTTATAGTAGTTATAAACTCGTGCATTATATATATGTGCATCATCAGCGATCGATCAAACCGGTCTAACCGTCACAACTTCCTCCCCCTTCAACAGTCTTTAGGTATACTGTAATAGTTTTAAAAGAAAAACACAAATGTATACTCACTGCATGCTGTTTATATTGTCCTCGACATTGTTTTAAATATTAAAGGGTCAAAATCCTAGGTACTTTCCCCTAGCAGGATTTATTAAACTTAATTTCCACTTCCAGGGGTTGAGCATGACACCAAATGTAATGGGATAGGAGAAATAATGAATAACCAGATCAGGGTTTGAACCTAGGGCCTCCTGAATCATTAATCGGATCATGCTCTACTAATTGAGCTATATCATGGTGCCGATGATTGTACTGGTCCCACATCACTGTATAATTACTACTTTGCTCCTATTAGCACTATAGTCTGTCCCAAGATATTTATGAAGCAGATTTGACCGATTTTGAATAAAAATACACATACCCGTGAAAGAAGTGCCATCGAAATCGATGTAAAGGAAAATTTCCAAGATATCATCATTGCGCATTATCATTTTTCACTCATAAAAGTTCACAGGAACAAAAACAGATTTCTGACGGAGATTTATAATGGGGAATGTTTACATCTTTTCTCCATTCGGAGCTCACTCGGAATACCTTGTGCAATTTTTCAATGTTATCATCCGGGTCTGCTTCAATTCAAAATCCCTGTAGACATTACATTTTTTAGCCGTGTTGAAACATGCAGCTAGAGGGGGCGTTTCAATGAAGAAATCTTGGAAGTTTTTCATACTTTTGAATGAACATAGTTTGAACCCTGAGGTATTTATAAATATCAAGTAATTAAGCAAAATGTGAATCCAGGATATCTTGGGACAGAATATAGCTAGTCATAGTAGGTTAGTATTAAGCCTTTAGCTCAGTCATACAGCATATAGAGTGTTATTTTTAAAACATAAGGTCATTAGTTCAAGTCTAGTTCTAGTAATTCCCCTAATTTGTTTCAATAATGTAACTTACGGTAAGTAGAACTTCTGTATCTAGAACATAGACATTTTGATAAATATTGATATGTTTAAAGGGAGATAAAAGCTGACAACATCTGTTTCTTTAATGTTTCTTTTACAGTGATTTTATCTCGGAACTTTAGAGATATCCAGATTATTTTTGCCCCTCCCATCTGATATTACTGGCTTAAAATGTAATAAAATTATTCTTATATATTATATACAATGTATATACAGTATATTAGATAAACATTTATCCTGCAACAACACCTTGCATTTTAAAGGTAACCCAATCTTTATATAAATATTGGATCGTTTATGGGTTTACGGTATTATTAACATACATCATTGTTTCCAACTTTAGAAATGTATTGAAATTAGTCAAAAATAGAAAGTTTAGGAAAAGTCTTGTCTTTGCCCAAGTCTCTTTTACTTACCCTCTCCAAATATTGCTTTTATTTGAAGACAGCTGTAATCTTGATTGTATATTTTGACATGTACTATTTGTTTTTTAAAGATCAGACTGATGGACCTCTGGGCGGTGTTTGTGTGGACAGGGGGAGGGTTGTGTACATTGTATGTACTGTTGCCATTCTTGGTGAGATTGTATCCATGGATTGCTCATCGGATAGTTTTTCTTCACTTTGGTAAGCAAGCCTCTATCTCTCTCTCTCTCTCTCTCCATCAGAATTTTCTCTTTCAAAATTATGTCTTCATGTTTTTCTTATTTTCTATGTTAATTCTAGCCATGAATCATGTGTTATTTACTGGGTGGTACATTTCAGTGGAGCACCCAAAAGTTGTCTTCAAGGACCTGAAGAAGCCAGAGAGTTTTGGTTTGAAGAATACAAGGAACTTCTACCTTGATGTTGATGATGAGAGTACAATTGGAGTTTGGTAAACTATTGATAAATGCTGTATGAGAAGCCCCACTTTAAAAAAATTAAGAAAATAACTTTCTGATTATCAATGTCAATTAAATATATTTTGTATACTTGAAATGCAGGCATACCTTACCTGGAAATGTAGGAGATCAAATTGATGATAATGATGAATTCTGGGAAAAGAAATTACAAGAGGGACAACCCATAATTTTGTATCTTCATGGAAACTCATCTTCAAGGTAAAGTAGCTTCAGGTTATGATATTTTAAAAGCCATTCAGCACAACGGTACCTTTAGCTAGCAAGTAATGATATAAGAATAAGATTTCTTGCAATCTAACTGAAATCAGATGTTTTGCTGTCTGCATTAACTCACCATTTACTGTTCACTACCTGTTAATGCGCAAGCAAGTTGTGTCCAGTTTTCAAAGGCATTTAGTCAACATTTGTGCAGTGTCCACATGTAGAACATTTCAATAATAATTGTACAAAAAGAACTTTTATTCAGAAGAACTTTGATGAAATATTTTTATCATTGCAGAGCACAACCACATAGAGTAGAACTCTTGAAGCTACTTAGCAAGTTGAACTATCATGTGCTGGCCATAGACTATAGAGGTACAGTGCGTATTCAATGAAATTTTGAATGCCTTTAGTTTTAACTTGCTTATCCACAGCCCTCTGTGAAATTTCTTTGTTCACACAATGATTGAATACTTTCGCAATTTGTTTACTGCTAATTTATTCTATAACTGTTAGGATATTATGGTTAAATTCAGTCTGTTATAGTTTGTTAGTTAATCAACAGTTTACATTATCAAAATAAACCAGTATACAGAGTGACTGCATATGTTACTGGCTTAAATTGCTATTTATCAGTTTTAGAAAATGTGAATAATAATTTATTAATACATCTAAAGCCAGAAGAATAATGTAACTATGTTTTAGCAAGAAATCCAAAATGTACATGTACAGTATTATTTGTATGAAAGCTTGGAAATAATATGATTAAGGTTATAAGCAGGTGACATGTTTGTTTTATAGGTTTTGGAGATTCCACTGGGTTTCCCTCAGAAGATGGCTGTGTTGCAGATTCCTACTTCCTGTACAAATGGGTCCGGAAACGATCTGCCCAAGTTCCCGTTATAATATGGGGTCACTCCTTAGGAACTGGGTAAATTGAACTACCGTAGATTGAAGCAGTCCCATATGTTGATTGGATGGTCCTGATCATAAATTAGTATCAGATAATGCAATAATATATAATGTAGTAGATCTGTCTTGAACTAATGTTGATAATATTTCAATGACTTGTCAGCAAAAGTGAATTTCTGGACTCAAAATTCAGAAATCATGCATTGCCTTTTTCCAATGGAAGAACATGTGAAATGCAGAAAATGACACCAATCTGGCTTGACATTACAAAATTTTAATTCAAGCCATAGTTAAATCAATGGAGTGTCTAGGTCAGGGACACTTTAGAGAAAAAAGTATTGTCCAAAAAATTCTACATAAAAAATGCTAAAAAAAATTTTGAACAAAACACTCACTTGAAAAACTGATTATTGCTTTGTTTTTCAGAATTGGGACTAAATTGACCAAGCAACTTTGTGATAATGGTAGGTTGCAATTTTTAATGTTAGTTTCATTTCTCAAATTACATGTTGGGGAGCAGATGAGGTGGTCAAGAATCTTTCTTTGTTGATAAATGATTAAAAACCTAAAAGAAATTTTGTTGATTTAAATTTATTTTACTGTGTAGGTGAACCTCCAGATGGACTCATATTACAAGCACCATTCACAAATCTGAAGCACGTATCAAAACTGCATCCTTTTGCTGCTGTAAGTATTGATTCAGAAATTGTCTGTTGTAAAGAACTACCGGTATCCTCTGTTTTACTTGTCCAGTAAAAGACTTTTACCTTTTGCCTTTTTGATTCATTCTCTCTCTCTCTCTCTCTCTCTCTCTCTCTCTCTCTCTCTCTCTCTCTCTCTCTCTTACTTATATTAAATTATATAAATGAAAGGGTATCAGTTTCAATTCCCAGTTTCACTCAAAACTATTTAAGGCCATAAAAAATTAATCTCTTGGTTCTCAGACCAATATTTTCAAGAACAGATGCAGTCGGGCGGTGATATTTAGGGTCTTCCGTTTCAACGGAAGACCCTATTGTTTTCGTTAGGTTTCTTTTTCTCTATTTTTCACTATTATTATTATTCTTTTTTTTCTTAACATTTTTCTTTAAACTCAAATATCTCAGACATGGTACAACGGATTTTTATGAAATTTTTATAGATAATAAAGAATATCAAGATCTTTTATCAAAAACATTTTAGTTGATGAAGTCACTTTCGGTCGGCCGATATATTCGTTTATCTTTTTTTAAAAAGTGATTTTGTCCTACCTTTTTCTCAAAAACGATTAAGGATAGAAAATTGAAAATTTCAGGAATGATAGACTTTTGAATTCTTAGATGCCATCAGGTACAAACATGATCGTCCGTCACTTCCGGTCCGCGCAAACGGCATTTTCGAAAAATTGCGTTTTTAAAATTTTTCAAATTAAAAGATTTGGATTTTTTTCTCATCAAAATATATTCTAAACGTATCCAATTATAATATGAACAAGTCGTCCGTCACTTCCGGTCGTCACCGGAAGTGATTCCAAAATTTCGATTTTTGGAATTTGAAAACACATTGATTTGGTAGATATTTTTGTGCTAAATACAAAACTGAAAACCGTTTTAAAATCGGACTATGCATTGCAGAGATATTGCAGTTTAAAAATGACCTTTTGTGGAAATCTTAATTTTGCAATGCAGGTCTAAAAATCAGCCTAAAAGAAAATTAATATACTAACTCGTTCTAAATCTGATTCGGAAAATTGTTAATTCGTACCTTATAATTAGGTCGTCCTTTACATTTCCGGTTTTTGTTAAGTCGTACATAAAATCATTCGGGCTTTTAGTTAAGGCGTTCCATTAGATTTTTGGATTATAATAAAATCATTGTACATATTTGAAATGGTTTTACATAATTAGGTGGATCTATTGAATTTAAGATTTCATATAATGTCAACATATTAATTTAACTTTGTCATTAAATCATAATCAAACGGAAGACCCACTCGTTGCTCGCAACGAGATCGTGTCTAGTTTTTTCTTTTTATTTCATAAAAAAGGATGCGGCATTTTTTCTTTTATTTTAACAATTTGCAATTCTTACAAAAATTCAGAAAATGCGATGTTTTAAAGCAAATAAATAGTTATCTCGCAATGAATGTATTGGTCTTAGTATTATTAGCTCAAACTAAATGAAATAAACAAATCATGTTCTTCAGAAAATATGACAGCTATACGAGGTGTGAGAAAGCCCCGTGCTTAAGCATTATGGGATATTTCATAGTGCAAGCTGCAGGAACTCTCCTCCTGCATTTGGAGTGAAACAATGTCCTTCTTCATATCAAAACTAAAATCATTACTGTCACGATCATAACTTGAACACAGCGTCTCGTAATAGATATGGTGGCCATTTGCATTTTGTTATAATTATACCCCCGCTCCGAAGGAGAAGGGGGTATACTGTTTTACCCATGTCCGTCTGTCTGTCTGAAACAAAAATTTCTGTCGCATTTTTCTCAGCAACTATTCATCACAGATGCTTGAAATTTTTTAACACAATATTTGTTTAGGCATGCCATATGGTGAGATATATTTTTGTACTAATCAGACGTCAATTTCCTGTTAAATGATGACTTTGTTTATTTTTAGCCTAAATTTTCAAACAAATTTTTGTCAAAGATTTCTCAGCAACTATCTATTGCATGTGCTTGAAATTTTAACACAATATTTGTTGAGGCATGCCATATGTTTGGATTTATTTTTGTACCAATGGGACGTCAACTTCCTGTGAAATGTTGACTTTGCTTATTTTGCATATTCAAATCAGAGCTGGGGGTATTACTAGAGAGCATTGGCTAAAAGATATCTTGTTTAGTCTGGATCATCGCGATGTTTGCAATAATGTTCGATATTGAAGTCAAGCCTTTAGTGACTTGAGTATCTGAAGTATCTAAAATGCGGTTCCAAATCCGGATTTTTTTTTTTTCCGGAATTCGCTAGCACACTAGATTTTTATCTTATTCATTTGGTGATAAAAATGGGCAATGCGCAATGTTAAATCAGATGCCTGCGGGCCTGAGAACCAAGGAATTAATTTTTGATGACCTAAGTACTTTATATTCCTAAGTTTTAAACATGAGGTATTGATATCCACACAAAACTGCTATTTGATATAAAATGGCACAATCAGGGAATTGTACAATAAGGTATTACGGTAATAGTAGATGTGCACGCTACGTTCATGTCTTACAATGTTCTTTTTTACTTCCAGTTATTTAGATTTCTTCCATGGTTTGACTGGGCTGTAATCAGTGCCTTGGATAGAATAGGTCTTCATTTTAAAACAGATGAACAGTAAGTTTTACAGACTCTTTAAATATATATTAATTGAATTTGTTATAATATCCATCAAAAAACTGTTTCTCTTATCATCTGACTCTGGAGAGCCCTCCTGACAATGTACCGATACATTCTATATGATTACTTAATACAGAAGAATTGGTGAACATGTATAATTTTTGACGTGCTCAGGGTACTGAGCTCACTACTGATCCATAATGTTGTAAACATTTAGATTTTTAGGTCATCTGAGTCACTCATGTGACCTATTGCTATCGTCTTCGTATGTCATTGAGTCGTGCATTACGGTAACAATTTTACATTTTTAACATCTTGTAGAAAACTAGAGGGCCAATTGTAACCATTTTTGGTTTGAAGCATCTCTATAATAAGAGGAATCTAAATTATGAAATTCATGACTTTACCACTCCTTGGGGCTGATGGGCAGGGCCAAATATGCAATAATAGTCAAATTTTAGAAAATCTTCTCTCTACATCCACACATGTGATGTCCATGAAGCCATCTACCAAAATTATGAAATTCATGACCCCTTGGTCAGGGGTACTGGCCCTAGGGTCGGGCCAATATGGCCATATAGTGAAAATGTATTAAATCTTAAAAAAAAATATCTCTTTCTCTCTCTCATAGATATTTGAGAAAAACTAAATGCATGGATATGAAGTACATGAAGCCCTCTATCAAAATTGTGAAATTCATGACCCCTGGGTCAGGGGCTCAGGCCTCAGGGCGGGGCCAATATGGCCATATAGTGAAAATGTATTAAATCTTAAAAAAATACCTCTTTCTCTCTCTCATAGATATTTGAGAAAAACTAAATGCATGGATATGAAGTACATGAAGCCCTCTATCAAAATTGTGAAATTCATGACCCCTGGGTCAGGGGCTCAGGCCTCAGGGCAGGGCCAATATGGCCATATAGTGAAAATGTATCAAATCTTAAAAATCTCCTTCTCTACTCCCATATATATTTAGAAAAACTAAGTGCATGGCTATGAAGCCCTCTACCTAAATTGTAAAATGGCCCCAGGGTCAAGGGTTCAGGCCACAGGGCAGGGCTATAATATGGCAGCAAAGTGAAAATTATTAAAAATTTAAATATTTCCTTCTGTACTTTCCTGTTATTGGAGGTAAACTAAATGCATTGTTATTATATCCATAGTGTCTTCTCTATTCCCATATACATTTGAGAAAAACTAAATGCACGGTTATGATGTCCAAAAAGCCCTCTACCTAAAGAACCGTATTTCAAATATGCACAGCACAAAACATATTAAAAAGCCTTGAATTTATCAAATCCAATGGTATATATAACTTATACATGTGACTTAAACATATCCATCATGAAATTCACGCTGAAAACTGTTCCGTTTTTAGCAAGACGTCAAAATTTTAAACGCCACGTCATGCACATTTACGCGAGAAATTGCCGATTTGCTGTTAATCTGTGTTGTAAAAACATATCTGCATGCGCATGAGTTTCGGGCTTGTGAACTGCAGATCACAAGTTTAAATCTGCATGCGGCTTTTTTCATTAAACTTTTGAAATTATTAGTGTTTAAATACATGTACAAAATTGTTTTATATTTTCGCCTATTTGACTTACATGTATACACTTTTGACGCATTATGCTACATTGTATCTTTTATAATCAAGTAATTTTCTGTTGATTTGAGAAACTATTCCAAGGTGTAGTGAGTCACCTAAAAACAAGCTTCCATTGGTTATACTGTCCTTTCTGATATATTTCATTTTATCCAATCAAATATACAATATGACTACTTTATTATCCTTTCCCGGAATTTCCGTAAGGATTTTGCCGACAATGTCCAGTCCAGAAAGGTTTGGGACTATTACCGACAATAAAATTAGCACCACCAATAAGGACCACTGTACAGCTCGATGGACACTCGGCTGTACTATAACCTGATCGACACTCGGGTGGTAGCCCTCTCTATGGTAAACGTAACCGAGTAAAGTCCAATCAGCGTTTCAACATTTATTAAGGATCTGACAGAAATTTTGATACAGATCGATGATATCAGGACGGCTGTCCGATTCCGACTGATATACAAAAGAATTTCAACAGTATATAAAACCAAAATTATGTAACATGTGTAAAAGGATAAATGAATAATAGTTCAGACCATGACACCTGAGTTAATCCCTAAGTAAATTACATAGCCAATTAATCCCCTTTGGACTATTTAATGCCCGTATGTGATTCTAGCAGTATAAAGATGACAGGTGAGGAAATTCAATTATCTGAAACCCTAAGACATTTGACGTTTTTACTATCCTGAACTTAAATAAACGAGTAAATGAGATTAACTAGCATTTGAATCTAACAAAAAGCGTTTCCTAACAATAATCATATTCAAACCATGAGAAAGTATTTTAATTAAAATCGCGCTAAAAATTAGAAGAAAAAGAAAATAAATAGAAGTAAAATCTTTAACACGATAACCTGTCCTTTACAAAAATTAGATTATCGGAAATCAAAATTTGTACATGACAATTTAGTCATATTGTATATTTGATTTGATAAAATGAAATATATCAGAAAGGACAATATCATGAACTGTCATTACTTCATACTGTGTGCGTAGCGCAATTTTAAGCATTTATTTAGAATTTTACTGTACGTGTAGTTCTGTGACTAAGCATTGGTTTCGAATGGTAAGTTAACTCAATAGAATGACCATTGTATGAATGGACTCTATTTTAAAAAATCGTTGATAGAAAAAACAAATATTTTGCTGCGATTATTTTTTTATTAGTAGTTTTTTAATCGGCCTTGCAAATCCTTTTACATAGCTGTCATGTGCACATGAGTGCTAAACTGAAGACAAATATATAGGTTTTTGATTAATGATATTTAAAAGCGGAGTATACTAGTACAAATATTTAGATACATATATTTATATTGACAAGCGGACCAAAAACTTTATATAAAGTATACGCAATTGATATCAAAATCCTTAATATAAAAATTACTAGATGATATCCGGTGCAAGCACAGGAAATAACATTTTACAAATTAATGAGCTTTGTGTTTTTTGTACACATTTATTTGTGTCCATTTTTTTCTTAATTGAATAATTCTTTATTCTTAACCTATTTCTTTGAAAACGAACCTTACAAACGTTGTTTCCGTAAACAAAAATATATTAGCTCATTGTAATGTTTGGAGCTACGCGTACAGATGTTCATCTGCAAATCAGACTTACCCGTATACACTTAAAAGTGCTACGCGTACATGTAAACATTACGAGGCATGGTAAAAAAAAAAAAACCTTCAAATTCTAAGAATGCATTGCTTCCTTCATATATGTATTTTTTTTTTGTCTGAGAGATATCATATTGGGGAAATATTTTCACAACAAGGAACAATATTTTTTTGTCAAAGAAATGAGAACCACTTCTCTAGAAAGTTTGATTCAATTTCTTATTGAATATTTGCACTGTTTTGATCCAATAAAAATATTTTCCAAAGAGAAATTTTAAGATTTTAAGATTGATATGACGAGTATAAACTTATTCTACTTTACTACCGTATAAAAATCGAGATACTGTCCCTCCAGATATAGGTTATTTACGTATTTTCCATCTGCGATCAAAATACTGTACGCAGCGCTACTTGTTCTCTCGCACATCACAAACATGTATTATCAAAAAAATCAAATTTAAAATTACACAAAATATAAAACTATATATTGTTCTCTTTGAGAAGGTGCAAGTCAATTGTTTTCATTGGCCCTTTAGATTTGATTTCGTTGAATAGTGTTAATGAGAAGAGATTACGGAAGACAATATATGTTCTACCGTTGTCATTCTATGCGCTATTTAAACTGATCAAACTACTACGTATTCGATCACATATTACAGTTACATATTGACTTAATTTTAATAAAAAAAAGAAGTCATTAGTGTTTTGATCAAGCCTTTCAACAATGCACAACATCAATAACCCAGACAAAGACGTTGAAAAAATCGTAAATTTTGCAGCCAAATACTGCCTAGATCGTATCTTGTTCTTGTGAAATTCATAGCCCCTTGGTCAGGGGTACAGGCCCTAGGGCGGGCCATTATGGCCATATAGTGAAAATGTATTAAATCTTAAAAAAATATTTCTTTCTCTCTCCCATAGATATTTGAGAAAAACTAAATGCATGGATATGAAGTACATGAAGCCCTCTATCAAAATTGTGAAATTCATGACCCCTGGGTCAGGGGCTCAGGCCTCAGGGCGGGGCCAATATGGCCATATAGTGAAAATGTATCAAATCTTAAAAATTCTCCTTCTCTACTCCCATATATATTTAGAAAAACTAAGTGCATGGCTATGAAGCCCTCTACCTAAATTTTAAAATGTATGGCCCCAGGGTCAAGGGTTCAGGCCACAGGGCAGGGCTATAATATGGCAGCAAAGTGAAAATTATTAAAAATTTAAATATTTCCTTCTGTACTTTCCTGTTATTGGAGGTAAACTAAATGCATTGTTATTATATCCATAGTGTCTTCTATTTAAATAGTGAAATTCACTGCCAATGGGGCAGGGGTTTAGGCTTTTTAATTGGGAGAGGGGGTGACAAATATAGCTAAATAGTGGACATGTATGATTTTAGGTCACTTGAACACTTGGATAACCTATTGAAAGTGGTCGTACATTGTCTGTGAATAATTTTACATTTTTAACTTGATAACTTCAAGGTAAATTGTCACTCAATTAAATATGTGTTCTATTTTACATGTAGTAAACATGGTAAATCTACCTCAATTTCCTATGCATTGTATGCATGTTTGCATTTTAAATGAAACTGAATATTATGAAAGAACAACCATTAAACAGGTCGGGGAAACTATCTTACATGGATATTTTTGTCATTTCGGAGAGCGATGCATTCCGCGAACAACTATCCAATCAGTGAATAAAAAGCAACACGTGTGATTTACTAGATGTTTACGTTTTTACAATAAACACGTGGTTTAGACAAATTTACGACTTGATTTCAAATGACTTCGGGAACGTCAATTCATTAAAAAAATTTCAATTTTTTATAAAAAATGCAAAGATTAGGTACTAATAAAGATTTTTCATGCTCACATTAACAGACATTGCCGATTTTCCATGTTAAATAGTACGTTGAAATACCTCTCACAAAGTCTTCACAAGTCATTATATTCCAGTATTTGATTTTCGTTAATCATTAAAACCATTTACACTTTTATTTAGCTTTAAATTGCCACATGAGGTCTTTTGAATGCCTGACAATGTACAAACACCTCTGAGTCGAATGCTTAGGACCATGAAATTCACCTGAAATCTGTATTCACTGAGAAATCAGCGCTGGCAGTAAGGTTTTTGTCAACAAATGGCCTTATACAATGCAGTTGATGAAACCAAGTTTTTATCATTGTAAAATAAGTGTTTGTAAATGTGAGCATGGAATTAGTAGCTGATGGTGTAAATATTGTTTTAAGTGTGCAAAATGCTTGAATATATTAATTATGCCTTTCCAAAAGCAATCAGAAATCTAGCATTTTCTAAACATAGAATTTTTTGTAGTAACCCATGATGCATTTCAACTCAGGAATGTCATTCAGCTGATTGGTCAGTTTAATTTGTCGATTACGTCGGTGCCTCATTTAGTATGTAAATTTATTCCGACATCACAGAAAATAGTTTCCCCAACCTGTTAAAGGCCTGCAGGTCTCTTTTTACCAAAAGTTTAAAATTTTTGGCCTTTGGAGCTAGGGTATAGATAATTCAACCCCCCCCCCCTTTATTATGAATAATCAAATTATAAATGGCAGGGGTACCAGTCAGAGGAGTTTTGGATTAGGGTTTACACTCCAATATGTATCTTAAAATGCAAAAATGACACCCTTTGACAAGTTAGTCTAATGGCTATGGTACTCAGGTGATCATCAAAGCCTGTAGACCTCTTGTTTGTCATTTACATCATTATTTAATGCATAGTCTTGTATAATGTCAAGGGCTCTGTCTTCATGCACTTGTGGCAATGGACTGTTGATTTGAAATCTGATTGTAATAAAATTTACATGTAGGTCTCATTACTCTTGTATTTATTGGTAATTTATTTGTTTCTTTATAGCATTGCTAGTGTTACAGTCCCTATTCTGCTTCTCCACGCAGAAGATGATTTTACTATTCCTCATGAACTCTGTGAACTGGTAAGTAGAGCGTTTCATATATCAAAGAACAAACAGCACTGTATGCTGTTGACAATCTTTTCCTGTTTAAACACAATACATGTAGTTTCTTTATGATAAACCATACATCAACTTGTTAGTGTTTACCGGTAAATGCTTTTATGATTGAAGTTCCAGAGTTTTGTGTTTAAATTGATGTTCATAAATATTTATCATAACTTGTAGCTCTCAAGAAAAAATGAAATGACAAAACAGAGAGTGATATACATGTATTATTTTGTTATTATTTATGTCTTATAAGGCAGACAGTTAAAAAATCCAGAAATGCATACATTTTTATGCAGTCTCTCTGATTAAATAAATTATTTTTGATAGCATTTATATTAAATAGTTTTCTTATTTTGTATTTGTTTTGTATTTGTAATAGCTTCATGCAGAAGCCAAGAGAGTTCGAGAAATTACCAGTGGCCATATTCATTTTGTGTCCTTTGACAAGAAGCACAAATATGGCCACAATAATATGTACAGGAGTCCAGAGCTGCCACAACATATTATGTAAGTACTGACAGTGGTATTGAATTATTTAATGCTTGGATATTTTTGTTTGCCAAGTCGGGGGGAAACTTATGCTATACCTTCTGCCCCTGTGTCCAGTTTAAGTTCTTTTGAGCCATTATAGTCTTATATAAAGAAATCTTTAAAGATCTTCCAAAAAAAACGTGGCTTAAACTTATATGGGAACATCCTCAGTGTAGATTCAATTTTGTTCACATTATGATCCTCAGGGGTAGATCCACTCTGCTTAGTTCTCCAGATAATTAGTATTTGATCCATAAAGTAGATTTGACAGAGTTTTATGGCTATTGTTGCTATGGTGAGTAATGTGGCCCATGGGCCTCTCGTTATTTAAAGTAGACATGCACTTAAAGGCAGGCAATTAATGGAAAATGTTCTTTTTTCAGAAATTTTGTGGCCTCTTTAAAGAGATGATGATTTCAAAGGATAAATTCATTAAATCCATCCAACAAAAGAAAGGAAAAGAAGATGATGACTGCCCAATGAAATGACTTGAGTGATATCACTGGATAAATCAGTACATGGCGTATAAATGTTGTCATTTTCATTGCATTAAAGGGGCATGGTCACAATTTTGGTCAAAATTTATATTTTTTCCAAATTTTGGTTGCTCATTAGAAATGCATTAGTAAAGCACTGTAAACAATAAAAATAGAAAAAAAATAAAATTTGGCTTAAGCTTTCAACTTTTTTATTTCACCCATTAAATTCTTTTGAATTTGTTCATGATAATTAAGCTATTCAGTTTAGCCTTCTCTTAGCTTAACTTTAATTTGTTTTAAACATGTAGTACCACATGATTTCCCAACTCATTATTTTCATTGCTCTTTTAAAAAGCAAAATGCACCTTTTGGCAAAATCTGATTTACCGGTATATGCCATTAAGTTGGTTCAAGTATTAAAAAAAATATTTTATATGCTTGAAGATTTTTAATGTAATTATTTCATTGAATGTTAATTTTCTACAGAGTTTGATTATATAAACAATAAAATGCTTTCTTTGGTGATTATGAGGGATATGAAGGAAAAAATACATAACCCATGTTAGCGGGTTATTTTTTTCTGCAATGATCGCTACCTTCATAACCCACATGAATCATCACAGAAAGCATTTTATTGTTTATATTTACATTTTTCTTTTAACAAATTAATAGATTGATCGTGAAAAGAAAGAAATATTAACTAAATTATTGTAAATGTACATCAGTACTTTAGATAAAAGAAACAGCCAAATCATCGTCTATGGGAGTTTGAGTGTGACATCATGATATTTTCATACAGTCCGTGATTTTTCTTAGGTCGCTGTAGGTTTCAACTTACATGTATAATCGATAAATGGGTCATGCATGATGTAGATTTCAATCCTGTCAGTTTCTATAGAGCTATGGATCACAACAAATTTTCCGTAACAAATAGAGGGAATCATACTTGGTGGATGTAAATATATTATGATAATACATGTTTATTTATACATGTATAATATATTTCATCTGAAGTGTAATAATATAAAATGCAAACTTTGGTTTTTTGTTATGCATATTTGAAAAATTTTATTTTTTTATTTATTTATTTATACAAATACAAATATTTTATTGGCACAAACACAATTACAATAATTTGCAAAGGCCTAATGAATCTATTATATGTGGTATAAATTGAATATTGCAATTGCATGGACATTTTGAAGAACATTTTTGTATTTTGCTACAATAAAAATATCTTGACGAAGAATTACATTGTTATTGTCATTTGTAAGATTATAATGAAAAGCACATAAGTCGTCATAAAAGATAATCTGATTGAAAACAAATTAAATTAAATTTGTTATATTAGTTATTTCAAACAACATTTCTGATTTCACGATATCGGATTCTTGGGGGGGGAAACCCCACAACACCCGACTGTATTACATTCGCCAAGTTTGGTACGAACGTGTTTAAGAACCACCTAATATATAATTGTGACTTCCGGTTAATACTTGGGAGTCCAAAGTCCAAATAAACAAAGCAGACAGATATTGGAATTAAAAAAAGATGAATGAAAATGTTGCTTCTGAACAATATCAAGGTGCGACCGATGTACCAGAGAAGACCAGCAAGTCGCTGCAAAATTTAAAAGCCGGAAAACCTTCGGAAAGGTAAAGATGTATTTTCTATAAAACCAAGAAAATTCTTGCATCCTTGTTTATGGACACATTTTTTGCTATGTGATTTTATTTTATTTACAATAATATTCTTTTTAAATTTTATTAGCAATTTTGCAATAACATGTTCTGGACCCGTTGTAAGCACGATCAGCATTAGGTAGAAAACTTTACCACCTCCACCATCCCCCCCCCCCTTTGGTCCCCCTCATAATTCTTTAATCAACATAGAAATCAGGCATGATATAATTATATGCACTATATAAAGTATTTTAATGATAACAGAAAAATGTGATTTTTGTCCAGTCAGTTTATAAGCCTATTCAATATATTGTGTATTGCAGCTGTCGGGTACATGTAACGTTATATGTTTGTAGTCCACATATGACGTTTTTCTGGCTTTTTTAACCATTTTGTTATTTTGAAATATCAAAATCGTTAAAAAGGTCAAGAAAACGTCAGATATTCCGAACTAATGTATTTAGATGATCATGAATATTGCATTGTTAGCAACACTTGTGACAATGATAAATTTTGTGTTTATTGTTTGGATAAGATACTTAATATACACAGAGAGTGTTGGATTGAGAAATAAAAAATTCTGTAAACATCAAGGAATGAACAAAAAAGATATCTACACTTATTAAAGCTGAATACCGCTCGTAAATAGGCACTGTCTGCCATATTTCTCTTTCATCACTGCTATCCCTACAACCCCTATATAAGCCGAAGACCTCTTAAGAGTTTAAAGTATATCACTTTAGAGGTCTCACCTGTGTGGACGTACATTTGGCCTCGCCGTGTTACTCGGTCGCGATGAAATTATCAAATTTTACGCACTTTTTTCAAGTCAGGAGAATACTATCATCAAATAAACAGGTCAATGCATTATTTACAAACAGAATATGTGCATGAAATAAGAAATAAATGCAGAAAATCCAAAGACTACGAAAGGAATACTACACGTCGGCCACGAGTTTCAGGTGTGCAATCGGGTGTAACGAAATTGAAGGGTTTATATACCTGTGTGACGGTGCCTATTTAGGAGCAGTGTTCAGCTTTAATTGACTACTAAGACTGATCTACATAGTCAAGTTTGCTTTCCAAGTACCATCAAAGTATTTAGCACTGCTCTTGCATTGATTTAAAATTTATATTTTGATCTTTTCAGACCTGCATTTGATGCTGTAGTTAAAACAACTAAATACCTGGTTCTCTCATTATTCCTTATCTATGTTGTGTTTCCCTCAGTCATGAAAATTTATCCCCGAATTCAAGAAAAGCTCATCTTCCTTAATTTTGGTAAGCATTTATACTGATTAGCTGGACAGTACTTTGATTTTTTCCAATAAATCAGTAGAACACAATTCTGTTGACATTGGTAATATTCATCAAAATATTCTCATAAAAATGTATACATTATGTATTCAGGTTGATCATAGCAATTTTTTAAACAAAAATTTACAATTATCTTGTATTATTCACACATAAAATAGATACATGCAACTGTAATTAGTAGTTGTAATTGCAGTTATAAGTACAACTTTTTACAACATCCTCTTATTTTTGATGTCTTATTATTAAACTTTCAGTGTGTTGGCCACCATTTATGGATGTTACTAAACCAGATGAACTAGGATTAACTGGAGTTAGGAATTTTTACCTCAATGTAGATGAAGAGATTACGATAGGAGCATGGTAAATTGTAGTGTATTTTGATATGTCATGATGAAATCTGTTTTATAATATGCATATACAGTTTATCAGTTTTGACATTCATCTCCTCAAACAGTTGAATCATTTTAAGGTGGAATGCTATACCAAAATTTTATTTAATGGATCTTTAAAGTATCATTTCTGAAACATGATTCTGTTGTTCAAAGATGATATATGGCATTATATGCCCTAGCTTAATTATTTTATACCAGTAAAAATTTGTTCATATTCTTTTATGAGAATCAATGTGGAAAATTTGTATTGATTGCAAGTAACATCCTGTAGAGTTTAAACTTTGATGTGAATAAATGCATGATAATAATATCTTATAAATCATGTCTAGAAATGTCAATAAGATGTTTTATTTCTTTTAATAAAATATTATCTATTCAAAATAAAAAAAACATCTTTTGTTTTCAGAAATGATTACTTTAACAATCCATAGAATAAAATTTTGGTGTAGCATTTCACATTTATTGAATTATATACAAGTATTTTTTAAGTTTTCTTTCTGATATGGACATATAGTTTGAAAATATAAATTGGATGGGTTTTTTTTTCAGGCATCTTCTTCCAAAATCTTTAATTAGAAATGAAACAATGGATTTTGAGTCCAAATTAAGCAGTGGTCATCCCATCTTCTTGTACCTGCATGGATCTACAGGAACAAGGTTTGTAGGCTCTAGTTGAAAACTACATTCTATTTCTATGTCATTTTTTGAATTATAACTCATATTTTCATTTTCTCTTTTAAAACCAAACAGTATAGCAATGATTAAAGGAAAGGGTAGGCTGTAAAGTAATTGCAATCACAACACCTTCCACACACAACTTGACACATGTACTCCTTTGCACTGCAGTAGTCTTTCCTATTCTTTTTACTAGATTACTGAGTAAGATAATAGATTTGACTAAATTTGATATAATAAAACATGAAAAATATCAATGTACATGTACAAAATTATCATTTATGCAACATCTTGAAATAATTGCTGTATGTCATGTATAGTGATAAGTGGAAGTTTTATGAAATCTTTCTATGTAAAATTTACATCTATTTTAGCATTAATATTATTCCTACATCTTGTTTGTGTTATTTCCTCAAGAACTGATTTGTTGTTTGTAGAGGCGGCTGGCATAGAGTTCAGTTAATGAAGTTACTGACATCACTGGATTTTCATGTTGTGACCATAGATTATAGAGGTAAGGCACCGGTATATGAAATATGAAATAGGTCAGACAAATGAAATAATAACAAAGCAACAAAAATATTACCAATTTTGGTAAATTAAGAGGGAAACAGATTCTTGTGCTCTTTACATTATTTTTTTTAGAAAAGTCTTTGAACGTTTTTAGGATATGCTGATTCAACTGGCCATCCCTCAGAAGATGGAGTGGTGGATGATAGCCATTTCATGTACCAGTGGATCAAAGAGAGAAGCGGAGCCTCTCAAGTGGTGCTGTGGGGACATTCTTTAGGAGCTGCGTATGTTATCTGTCATTGATTATGTTCTAGTTTTAAAAGATATGAGAAGGGGAAGGGAATTGGAAAATTAAACCCCAAAACATTTGGATTTAATCAAAGTCTTTAACAATGTTGTTACTTGTAATGTTCTTTGCAATTTAATTCATTTTCTGTAACCAACTTTATTTGCACATAAGAAAAAATATAAATCGGCACCCTTCTACTTTATCTGACTGTGAAAAGAGAAGGGAGATTACTCTAATTATCTAATCAGACTGAAGAGCACTTCATCATCAGGAATAAGTCTCTTGTGTTTGGGTACACAGTGTGTGGAAAGATTGCTTTGATATTTTGTTTCTTAAAGTGTACATGTTTTATGCCCCTGAATTATCTGTAGCAAGATTTGTATTTAAAGGATTTTATCATTGATCTAGCAGTTATCACTCACATCTTTTTTTTCAGAATTACCACAAAGTTGGCCAAACGGCTATGTGAAGAAGGTATGCATCTGGACATTGTGATCAAAGGGAGAAAACTCATTATGTTCATAAAATTGAATTTGGTTGCCATATTTTTGTTAATCGTTTTTGGAATGATAAAGGATATGCAGAAGGAGATAGATATTATGTTTTATAAATTGCATTATTTAAAAAAGGGTGTTACAGTAATAAAAAAACCCAGATTTAATATTATTTTTTTTTTTACATGCATTGCAATTAGATTTTAGGATTATATGCAGAATCTCTGAATCATTATGTTATTTTCTCAAGGAGTTGACCCACATGGAGTTATATTAGAATCTCCCTTCAACAACATTAGAGATGCTGCCCTCAGCCATCCATTTGCAGCAGTGAGTTTGATAGCCAATGGTTACAGATAATGTTCAATATGATTTCAATTTACACGTACATGTATATTAAATACTGAATATCTATTTTTACTTCATGATTTGCAAATAGCTAATAGCATCTTCACTTTACATAGATCTCAAATTTATATTATGTGTTATTTATATTTTTTTCCAGCCATTTCAGCATATACCTTTCTACAAAAAGCTCATTTTGGATTCTGTTGCTCAGAACAATGTGTTCTTTACAAGTGATGAAAAGTAAGTATTAATGACTAACTTTCTGACAATTTTTTCAGTCAAATAGATTTCCTTATCAAATCTTTAATCAACCAGTAATCCCCCAGAGATACATAATCATGTATCAGTATAAGAACTAAGCCCCACGGACTGATATTGGTTTAGGAGGTGGGATATCAAAAATGGTTTAGTTTATAAAATTAATAACATAGTACATGTAGTGCGTATTATAACATACTCCTTCTTAACACACAGATAAAATAGGATTATCAATTGGAATCTGTAGATTAGTTTATCTTATAAACATGAGCAAAACAGCCAATACAGCAAAAAAAAAAAAATTATCATATCCATGAATAATAAATCATTAATACCAAATTTCATATCAACATATAATACATGTACTGAGTAATTTTGAGTTACATGCTGTATCAAACCCTTTATGTAATACACAGTATTGAATAACACATTCAATGATGTGGCAGATTCACAAGGAGTTACATGTGTTAAAGTGCTCTTTGATTTTTCACGACAGCATTGCTGCAGTAAAATCTCCAGTTATAATAATGCATGCAGAAGATGATTTAGTTATTCCTTATGATCTTGGATTAAAGGTAAGTACAGTGTACTAGTATTTTAATTCATTTTACTGCTTGTGTTAATCCATATGTTTCAAAAATTAGCGATATTTTTATCATGCACACAGGTTTTTCAGTCAATTTAATATTTGAAATGCAAGTACATGTATATGCTTCATAAAAAAATAATTATAAGTACGTGTATTATAACTCTTACCCAAGTTGTATTAGGATTATTATTTTGTCTTTTACCTTAGTAAGAAGAGTACCAGGTACCCAGTAAAAGCAATGTGAACACAACAATGTGTTATTCTTTATGCTCAACCATTTTGAATCTTGTGATTCCAGTTATATAAATCTGCCCAGCAGAACAGGCCCGAGGCCAGTGGTCCTCTCCAGTTTGTGCCCCTCAAAGCCTCCTTTGGATATGGACATAAACATATATTTCAAGCTCCAGAATTACCAGAAATTATAAGGTAAGTATAATAGTTTGAACGAAAGATAGAGATACATCTGCTGACAGCCAATGCTAATATCACCCTTCCTTCTTGAGAGAGAGAGAGAGAGAGAGAGAGAGAGAGAGAGAGAGAGAGAGAGAGAGAGAGAAGAGAGAGAGAACCGTTATGCAAATGAGCTAAAAAGTATTTGACATTTGTAGAATTTTTTTTTACATGAAGTCTTAAATCTCAATCAGAGGTTGATTTTCACAGGTCTTTTTTTTTTTCTTTACAGGAATTTTTTAGGAATCTGTAGGAGGAAATGATCATGTAAATCTCTCACATTAATGTGTATATTCCGGTAACTTTGTCTGTCTCTGCTGGACAATCAGAAGTCAATCATAAATATAAATAATGTAAGAAATGACTTAATATCATTTCAAGTTTATTTTAAGACTTCTAAAAATAATATTCAAAGATCTGACATTCCTACTTGAAGTTTGTACATGTACTATGATTCAGCCACTAACATGTACATGTTCACCGATGTAAATGACTTGGGTATTTACAGTGTATTTTGTATCTTCATTTTTTTTTATCAGGGCAAAACTTCATATATGAATGTAATTTCAAACTGTTCACCATTGTCTTTCATGTTTTGGGTTTAGTATGTTGATAGCTGTGTTAAATGGATGTAAACAAGATCCGATTGTATGTGTCATATAATACTGTAAATATGGATATTTCTGCCCGATGTCAATTACAACAATTTACATTGTAATGAAAACAAAATGCTTTTACAGTATTATTCTAACATTTGATATATGGATCTCCAATCTCTCTTATATTAAGGTAACACACAGGTGAATTCATACTGTATGCAAATTCTTTCCTTTAGTATATTTGTAGTTACCCCTTTGCACACCCCAATTTCCATGTTTACAGCTTACAGTTTTTGTTTGTACATGTGTATATCAATGAAGGTGATTTTTCTTAAAGTTTATTTAGAAGTATATTCAAGAGTATGCGTTTCTAGTGTGCGTTAATGATCTAGATATCCCATGTAGATTTTTGGTATCTCTTTTATATTTATTTTTCTCAATCTTGTCACTCATCCAAGCATTTACTTCAATTACCAACTAGTTATCATTAGCTATTAGTACTTCAGTTTGTAGTTTAGATGATTTTAGTTCATTTTGTGGTTTTAGTTTGAAGATTTTTTTTATTACTCTTAGAATCTTATATGAATGCTACTATACATTTAAATTTGTAACATATATTGTTTTTATTGTTTTCTTTATTTGTTGATTTTTCATTATCTGGCACTTTGAATATTTTATTCTCTTTATCAATATGCTACGAATACATCAAAGATAATTTTTTACAAGTGCATCACTTAAAACAGTAAAATATCTGTTTTAATAGTACATGTATTGTCAGGTGACCTGAACACTCGTACATGTTTATCTTGGGCATGGTTTTAAAACTGAACTTGAAATTAACATCATTAATCATTAAATGCTGTATTTTCATATTCTGACAATAATGTTCATGTACCATTAATGTTAAACTGCAATTCTAGTAAAGACTGAATTTAGTTGACAACAAATTTGGTGTATTGAGGATCGTCCAATCCCTTTTATACATGTACCAATTAAAATATATAAGTTTGCATGATATACATCTGTTTTTTATGTCCGATTTGGTTTAATTTATTCCTGTTTTTATTTTATTATACAGATAATATAGATATACAGAGATCTGTTAGTGGATAGTTACATGTACCGGTACATTGTTTATCTACATGTATACCCCTTTTTATTTTGTGTACAGCAAAAATGAAATGTGATATTTGTTAGAGATTTAATATTTCTTGTTTGTGTGCATGAAAGTATTTGTTCAATGATCAATGCAAAATTCTTAGTCAGTCATTTAGAGTCAATAATAAAATATCCTACAGATTATTCTATTTTTTTGTTTTAATAAAATTTTGATTTGAATGAATTTATTTACATGTACTCATGTATGTCACAGAGAAAACCGATAAATGAATTGAAACAAAGATATATGACTCTTAATTGCCAAAGTAATTTCAAGATGAAAGTGGAAGGTATTGTAATGGAAAATTACAATAGTACATGTATATTGTGTATTTATCCTTACATATAGTGGTAAACTGAATCCCTAAAGCAGATAGAGTTAAATGTTAACAACATTATGGCTATAAAATTGTGTAACTTTTGTTATGTCCCCTTTGTAGAAAAGGACAATCTGCATTACAAATGGTGGTTTAACAGACCACATTGTCCGTTCAATACCGATAATTTGATAATCACTTGCTAGAAGATATCATAAGACTGGATGATCCCAAAAACATTCAGGTAAAAAGGTCACCTAATTAATTGATATAAATTAACATCAACTCACATGCTGGATATAGTTATCAAACATACTAGTAATACACAGGATGCTGTGACAAGGGGAATGTCCCTATTGATTTTAAGGTCAAAAGGTTTAAGGAAATCTCCCATGCTGCATAACCAACCAATACCTAGAAGAAGTTTGTCCAATTTACTTACAGATTACTACTGATACTAGTGCACATTTTAGTGCACTTTGGGAATGCATGTATATGCATCAGATTTACAGTGTTCATTTTGTAGGAAATCAGCTAGAACTTGGCAGATGAAATTGTTTGTTAAATTCTTACATTTGATCAAGTTCATTACCTTTTCTTTCATACAAAAATTTTTTTAATAGAACTTTATGTACCAAAAAAATGTACTTGACCAAATGTATAATTTATAGGTATACTGGTGGTCAAACTCGTTCAGAAATCAAAAGTAGAAAAGAGAAAAAAAGACAATTTTCTTTTAATGATTTATTGTTGAAAGAATTTTCCCAACAAGGACACGATTAAGTTCTACTTCAGCACTATATTGTACAGTATCACAATTATGTGATATCATACCGGTAATCAAAATGATCTCATCATCAAACACCTAGGACCTGTCTCTCATATACTAACTGACTGGGCCAAATCCTTCTTTTTCATTTCATTCCTCAAAAAACTTTAGCATTTCGTTTTCATATTTAGTGCTTATAAATTATCATGACACCAAGAAAATGTTATAGTAAACATGGCCCCTCATCAGAAAACTAAGATGTTGGACTAGCAATGGATTTATGATGATAGTCTCATCTTAAAATTACTTCATTGTACCTGTTATAATTTAATTTTCAAAATCATTGATCAGTAAATTGATTCTTCACAGAAAAAATCTTTTATGAACAGATTGCTATAAATTTGCTGACCACCATAAATTTGATAATACTAATACATGTAATTCGTATGCAGAATTTCCAATGTCATGTAGTAAGGGGATTCTCCTTAGTAATAGTTCATATACCGATACCCAATTTTTCAGGGATGAAAATGGTTGCTTGTTGATCACTGGTAAAACCTCAATGTGTTAATTCCTCAAAAATAACATTGGATAATTATATGATCATAATAACCTATTAATGACAATTTCACTTTTATATCCATGATTTTGTGAAATTTGTTATCTCGATAAACGTTTGTTAACACCTCTTGTAAATTTAACCATTAGACACTTTTAAAGCTTAATTATTACAAAATTTTGAGCGATATGATGTACAATTCAATTATATGGATTGATTTATCATTGATAAGTTCTAAATTGGATTTTTTAATTTTCAAACAAAGCTGTCAGAGGATGCATATCAATATACCAGGTATATGTGTAAAAAGTGATCAAGAAATAAAAATTTTATTTTCTTACACATTTCAAAACATCAAATAATGAGTCTCACAAAAAATTGTGAGTTTAAAACTAATAATAGTGTACTTTGTATTAAAAATTGAAATTTGTAATAAATGACAAGAACATGGGTTTTGTAGCAAAAGCTACAAATGTATGGTATTTACTGTAATTACTAAAAATCAAAAATCCTTAAAGTTCAGTGCAAACAAAATGATTTTGTTTCCTTGTGTAATTTTGGGAATCAAGTACATTTACACATGATTTTCAAAAAAGCCTCCACAAAATCCATTACAATTTTACATGACTTTCACCTTAACAAATATCAACAACAGTTTTATATTGCACATAAAATTTTTCATTCACCCACATTACAATATTTACATACAAAAAACCCCACTCAAAAATGAATGAATTTTGGATAATTTAGTATTACATGTACACTACCCAAACCTAGTCAGCAATTTCTCAACCAAATCTTTGTATGTGCTTGAAGTAGATTTTTTAAAAAATGCACCGCTTAAACTACAGTACATATTCTATCAGAGTAAATAATGATTTCATATTGTAAATCATTTTTTTCATGGAATGGACAAATTGAAGTCTTTCCACCCATCAACAATCACACGGCTTTGAAAGACAAACAACTCTTCATTGTTAAATGAATAACAACAGAACCATACAAGAACAGTAACATCTATCTCTTGTGGGACATTAGTATCACATACAAGATCTCATTCTCTTTGTAACAAAAAACAAGTTTGACAAGGGAGTAACACTGACTGCACACTGCATACACAAACATTTTAGCAGCTCTATAACACACGTACAATAAGGACTAGATAGAGTAGGAATGCAAGTAACTATAGCCCCAGCCACCAGTAAGGCACAAAACACACTTACATGTATTTTTTACAAACTGCCCATCAAACTAAAAAAATTCTAACATTTTCACTTCTTTAAAACAGATATCTTGGTCATATTTGATGACTTTTAAGAACAAAATTAACAGTACAAGTGCCCTAAAAAGAGGAATGGTGACCTTAAAATCAAATGTAGATAATTAAGTTTAAAAAATAATTTAAATATGAAACATGTAAAAAATAAGTTCAAAACTTTCAATATATCTTTGAAAAGGGTTTGTATGACATTAATTAATACATATACCAAAAATGTAGTTTGTAAAAAGTTACACAGTATCTTGAAACATGTAACACACATATTTACCTTTTTAAATATTACTGAAAGAGATCTTGCAATAGTTAGGGATATACAATAATATAAAATTGTACTTTCTTTCCTTTAAAATATATTTACTCTGCTAAAATAATTTCTCCTCTAATAGTAATATAAAAGAATATGTATCACAATTAAAATACCATTCTAAACTGTAGTTTCTTTGATTAATTTAGAAAAAAGCCATCAAATCTTTCATGTTGCATCCAGTCATCTAGCAGACGTATGTGCACACCCAACACATGTTAAGAGTTGGCATAGCCAACAACAGATGCTTCCAGAGCAGTACGTACATACAGAACAGAAATATAGGGAAAATAAAAAATGAGTTCAAATACATAGAGCCCCTCTTATGGTACATGTATTTTGATAATTATCTATATATTTTCTATATAAACATTTATGTATCACAAAGTTTTAAGCTGGAATTGTATAAATCTAAACAAGTATCATATCGTCAAAACCTAACAAATAAAATTCTCAAAATCAAAATCAAACACTCAGATAAATTTTTATTAAACATAAATTCATATGATTTTTAAACTCTTAATTTTTGCACTTTTCAGTTTTCAGTTAAACTTTGATTCAACATAGAAAGTTAAATTAAGAACATAGCTATAATCTGTTTTCAAAGGACGGATAGAAAGATATAGACAGAGAATTAATGAGAGGTTAAAGCATGCCTGCTTCTGGAAGCGTAACAAGGCAAAGGAGAATTCTCGCTCTCATATACCGAAACAGTCATGCAAATGTACCTCATCACCGCTATTTACCAATAAAATAATGGGTATGAGTAAGGATCGAGTTTATATTACATATTCAATATATTCTTATACATATATAATGATTACATGGACTAGATCAATTATACTGAGTAACTCTTCGATTGATAGAAGCAAGATATAACATGAGCCCTTTGCAAATAATCAAAACAAAAATTCAACAAATGTAATGCACATTCAGTTTCTGTAATACAGACTTATAACATAAATTATGAATCAATATTAAAAAAATGAATAAGACTTCAAAAACATTTTCTTCATTAATTAAAATGAATTCATAATGGAAGGAGATTTGATATATTTTGTTTTTTGTAATCATTTTTTCTTTACCAAAGACAAATAACAATATAAATTTCTTACTCTATCCATGTTCTCATACAAACTTGACCAAATTGCTTGCAGAAAAAAACCCAGTGAAAATGTATATACATGTCTACCAGTAGATAGACATTTTTTCAGGAATTTGAAAAATTATCATGATAAATGCACCACCAATGAACCATGAAATTTTGACTTTAAAAATGAAAAAAAAAAACATGCACAAAATAACTTTTCAGCCAGTGCTAGGATGGATTTTTCAGTATGCGCTTCAACTTAAAGTCATAGACTTGACGACACAGGAACACAACACTGGTGTCGGCATCGTCAGCGGGTAGTCGACTAGATCGCAGGTACTCCACAGCAGGCACTACCTTAGATCGAGGAAGTTGATCCGCCTCTCTGCGTAGTCGTTCTGCTCGAAACCTACAGAAAAACAATAAGTGGTAAGTCATAAAATACTTATATATAAATGATTGCTGAAACTATTGAAATTTTATGTCATGTGTTTACAAAATTCCAACTAATGCAAATACAAATTCTGTTAATATACATTAATTATATTGTATTAACTTATCATTTGATGATAACTACTTAAACAGTTATTCTTCTGAGACATAAATATAGCTGTTGTAATTTTAGAACCATTAATAATTCCTCCTCACAAGGAAGATGCATTTATGAGAGACAATAAACATCACAGTAGGCTCACTTCAAAGCCAATGCACTGTACAGAGCTTTACATACACCCCCACACTACTGACACATCACACCATTGTTATCCTCACTTCCCTCTCATCCTGCTCTCTTTATCAGATGATTACTTAATTAAATGCGGCTCTCCTGTTCTCACCTGCAGTATTCATTGTAGGTCAGAACGTAACCCTTGTCATCTATACAGGCCACGCTGTTTTCGTCTCGGTGTTTTGAGGCAAACAATTCACATGCTGCATGCTGGCTCTTCCTGCCCCCTTCTGTGTGTTCTGGGTGATAGTACCACAATAAACTCATCATCATATCCCCTGCAAAACATCAAAGGTCTGTTACTTCTCACAGAATGTATCATATTAAGAAGACACTGCATTAAACCTGTCACTTATGACAATTTATGATGCAGATCTGATATATGTACTGATAAATTTAATTTAAAGGTACAATGTATCTGCAGCATTTCTCAAAATTTAGTTCATATACTCCTCCAAATTTTCCGGTGGCAATCGCATAACGGGTTGTGTTATGAAAAATCATTACAATTGCTAGAACTTGCTTTTTCTGATAAGCAAACACAGGAGAATTAGTGAAAACTTGTATGCCTTAGTACCGATAAATAAAATAACACCCTTGCTGTTGCTTTATACACAATGTCATGTGGTTATATAACTACCAGGTATTCCTTCACATCACTACAAAATAGTTTCTCACCATCTTGGGGATGCTTCCAGAACTGGGTGACTTTGGCCACAAAAGGTATGTCCGTTTTCTTTGGACCTGACCTCAGTATTACACAATCCCTGACCTGGATGATGTCTCCATCATCCGAGTGTTTTATTGCTTGGAAACATTGAGCTTCAAAGGAAATCCCCAGAGACTGCCAATAAGAAGGAAAACAAATCATTAGTTACCAGTACACACCAAAGAGAACAAATAGTGTTTTCATCCTACTCCAAAAATAAAATATATTTTTCATGATTATGTGTGAATACTGTAAATGAAAAAATAAAAGATGAGGCTCAAAGAGATGCCATCTTACAACACAAAGTCATGCATATTAGACCATCCTGGATAGAAATGCCATAACCAAGAGCTAGGGGCTTTATTGCAGAATTTCATCAGAGGATTATCACAAAGCCCTTGACTGATTGAGGCTGCTGTCAGAAATGGTCCTATTCTTGACACAAAACAGGTACTTTCTCCCCCCCCCCCCCCCCCCCCCCCCCCCTTCAACCACTGGTTTTATCCCTAAACTCTAAATGCTCCCAGACAAAAATAACATTCAATCAACAAAAATAAGGTAGAAAGTTGATTAACATGACAAATATGTTATTTTTCTCAATTTTATACCCATAGTTGTTATTTTTCAAGACACCCCCCCCCCCCCCCACCCCCCCAAAGAAAAATGTGCAAGGCCTCGGTATTCTAATATACCTTCCATGTTTACATGAAAGTAGAAATGTTCAAGTTGTAATTTACTGTCATAAGCCCCACATACGTGTATAATCTATCAATTTTTTCCCCTGGAGTAGCAGATCTTGTCATACACATTCAATCAATTTATCTCTACTATTAGTTTTTGAATCATCAAATTAATTTATATATACATGTATAAACTAATTTTCTATTTGCGAATAGCTGGTTGATTGAGAACTGATTCACAACAATTAATTACTACACTTGTACCAGCAAGTATAGACAGTCCTTTTATTTCATTTTTAGAAAAGAACGCTGCTTTGGGATGATAAATATCTGTGAGCAGAGGTTGCCTTACGATTAACTATTGCAAAGGAATAATAAATGATTTGAAGTACTTATGCAAGTATATTCTGCTCAATTTTGCTAACATTTTTTCCTGTCTGTGAGAATCATACACGATAAAAAGTTCATGAACATTTTTAACAGTTACAATGGTCATAAGGCAGCAAATTCAATCAGATTCTTTCTCTTAATCCTCAATCAATATATACTGTAGTTTCATTAAATTGATTGTGGGCATCAAATTTGGACAAATAATTAATGAGATCCTATGACTTTTCTTACTTTGTTGAGCATGGGTTCAATTCCTAGATCACATAAACAACAAAATTCAATGAAACTTTGTGTTGAATGAATATTAATGAAACTTCAGTATTCCAATTTAAGAATTAAAATGTGACACTTTTCCGAAGAAAAATGCACATCATAGCACTGACTTTTTACAAATAGAGATTATACAATATAAATTCATATATTTCTTCAGCATTCCCCCTTCCATCTTTTTGTGATATCCTTGTAAGATGAAAGACTTTTAGATCTATATGCTGCATGTATATCATTTACTTTTCATATAAAATATAACATTGCAAATTTTAAACTCAATTCTTAAGTGTATCTATTCTATGAGATAATCATACGAGTAATCTAAAACTCTAAAATGACATTTCTACACTTTAATCAGGCCAGGGTCATAATCTTAAACAGAAAACATTTGTTTTGTTTTTTGGAAATTGACAATTATACGCTGCAGCATTTCAATCTAAAGGAAATATGGGAGGATTTGGTTATTAAAGATTTAGTGATTGCAAATACATACTTTAACATAGAACCACTTTGTGCTCTAATGTACCTCAATTACATAATTTTCAAGTGCCTCTTCACTTACATAACTGTATATCTTCTTGTTCTCCATAGGACCATGTAGATTCCATCCATGAACGAAAATTGTTCTGGGAATTTTGGCTTCCTTTTTAGCTGAAGTGCTTTTCTTTCTCTCCTTAATGGCTGTGGGAGACTTGACTTTTAACTCAGTAGAAGACTTTTTTTGTATTTCACTCTTAGATGATTTTTTCTTGGATTTAGCGACATCTTTTCTGGTTGTCAATTTTGATTTGATTTTAGTGACTTGGGAATCCGAACTCTTTTTTCTGATTTTTTCCGCACTGTTTGTTTTTATGATTTCAGACTGTGGCACAACAGGAAACTCCTCGAACCCAACATCGATAATCTCATCGGCAACCTTGGCATCAGGGTCCTCACCGTGTTTGTCTTCAATGTGCTGAATACTTATTGGCGGATGTGATAAGATGCAGTGATCTCTGGCAGGCAGTGGCTGATGGGAAATGTTTGCATTGGGCTGGGAGTAGTACAAACACTGTGGACAGGCTGAAAAAAAAAACACAAAGATACAACACCCTTCTGTCAGAAAATGATTTATCAATCATGATTTGTAAAGGAGTAAATGAATTAGAAGCTTTCTGGGTACACAATCTAGCTTTATTGAATGATTTATTGAATGATTCTATACTTTAATCGGACAGTCTCAGGTTCAGTGACAGACATGCACTTGATCCAATCTAATGAACCCAAATGAATATAAAATCAATAATGATGTGAAATGAGACCATAAATGCTTGGACAGGAATATCAATTGAGATATCACAATTATTAGTGTCATATTCACTCATTCAGGCTACTAGTTATTTATTAATTTATTTCTCTTTTGATAAAGCCTCTTGTAATTACACTGTTAGACTGAAAGGCTTAAATGAACCACTTTATGAAAGCTTAAATATTGCCATGTTTGATAACCTTGATATAATATTTCTCAGAGCTCGAGACCTTGTTATTTGTTGGTCCAGACATAAAATCAAAGTGGAAAATATGAAACCAATCTAATTGTAAGAAGTAAAGGAAAAATATTTCTCATTTTCTAATTTAAGGAAGCATGCAACAAAAATATAAATGTACAAATAATGCATAGTTTGATTTATATACATACCTAGGTATCTTTCAATAGATTTTGAATAGAAATGACATTCTATCAAGAATACTTTATTCCATAATTAAACATTAAGAAATACTAATAGTAAATTTTCTTAGCAAAATACCAGTATGCAGTTGTATATATATCTATATACAAAGTTTAGCAAAAATTAGATATTATTACAAATTCTTGCAAAATTTCCACATTATGTCTAAAATTATTGAAACTCATCTGTATGACCATAAATCTATAATTAATTTTCTTGCAGCACGTGCCATTAATTATATATCAAAATCTTCATTCCCATGATTACGGTAAATGAAATCGAGGAGGAAAAAAATGACCAAATCTTTATCAGAACTAATACATTAAATATAATTTTTTTATTGAATGACAAGTGAATGAATTAAAGACTTACTACAGTGGGGTAGAGTGGATGTTCCTGGGTAAGGCAGTGAATAGGATCCCCCATAAGCTGGTGGGTAAGGCATCACAGCGGACAAGTTCATAGAACTCAGACTACCCATCCCACTGAGGGCATATGTTTGACAGCTGGGCATCAGTCCAGCCGCCTGTGCACACTGGGGACATCGATGTGATGACATAGCAGGGTGCTGCACCATAGAGTTCACGTAAGTAGCACTGTCTATGTGCTGCAGATGAGACAGCGAGTATCCGGAGGTGGTCATGTCCATATTGATGCACGGTTTCACATCCTCTGCCGAGTCGGAGTTGCTGTTTGATCTGGGTAAACTGTCACTGTGGGGCATATCTTTGCTGTTCCAGTAGATAGAACTCTGGTGCTGGCAGGACAAGGGCTGGTAACAAGTGGCACATGTAGATCCTGAACAACAACGCTTCCTCTTGGGAATCACAATCTCATCAGTTCTTGCTGATTTTTTTGTGTCTGTTCTCTTTTTTCTCGGTTTGCTAGAATCTAGGGAACTTTTTTCACTTTCCTTTTTAGTTTTAATAGTTTTCTTGGCCTTTTCAAGTTTCTTTTTAGCTTTCAATTTGAGCATTTTCTTGTTTAAGAGTAAAGATTTTGCTTTTAGAATTTTTTTGCTGTCTTTTTCCTTTTTTCCTTTTTCCTCAACTTTAAGTGATTTTAAACTTGTCAAATTCTTCCTCTTCTGCAAATTCTTCTCAGATTTCTTTTCAACATTCTTTGCCCTTTTGACAACTTTAGGTAAACTTGGACCTTCTTTTTCCTCAACAGGTAGATCAGTTTGGGAAGACCTTCGTTTTTTGGGAGATTTAGGAGCTGGTGGTTCTTTCTCAAACAAAATATTCACCATGGCCATTGCATTTAAGCTGGCCTCTCTTCTTACTCTACGACCCGGCATTGGAATAGGTTCAGACTTCTTTCGTTTTCTATGTTTTGGAGAGGTTTTACCTGCTTTTTTGGGGCTGATCTCCTTCTTGTGAGACTTTCTTTCATTTTTCTCCCCACTATTTTGCCTTCTCACTTTCTCCTTGCCAATGGTAGTCTCTTTATTAGGAGACTCCTTGTCACTCTCAGTCTTTACATTTTTGTCTGCCTTTTTGGGCGATTTGGATGCTGATGCTTTGAACCTGTCTGATGAATTGCCAGGTTTTACATAATCAAACAGTTGATCAGTAGAATTCAGAGCATTAGTCGAGTCATTGATCTTCTCTGGAGACCTGCTGCCAGTCACACTATGATATACAGAGTCAGAACTCAAAGAATGGAGAAACGCAGATTCCTTGTAAGTGATAATGTTTTCTGTTGACAGTCGAGAGCCAATGTTATGAAGTCTTTTGTATTCTTCAACTGAGATACCAGACGGTTTGTCTTTTTCCTCCTACAAAAGACAAATTACATAAAATATGTCATTACCTTTCGCTTCTTTGAAGATGTTAAGTGCATAAAATCAGTGAATTACCTTGCACTTATGATTTCTTGCACTCCACTGTATTTATTATCAACTGGTTTAAAATATTTAAAATAAAAGGGTTACTTGTAAATTGAGATGAATGAAGAAAGCACACATCAGAGCTCAAATTCAATTAAAGAAAAGCTTCATTCTTAGTCATAATCCTGACAGCAAATTAAATAATATTGAGAAAAAATGGACATATACATATACTAGAAGGTGGAAACCCTAGACAGGTAATTATGTTAAAGTTTTGTTTTTTGATAAAGCAGAAACTTCCAAACTAACAATATCATATATTGAGATTGTGTACCGTATTATAAGGAGTGTTAAAAGTTCTCACGTAATCCAGTGATACTCAATACATGTAGGATCTCCATTTTGTTCCTAAACTGTCACATTAAGAGACATGTCTTACACATCCTTGTTATGTACATGTACTATAATATATACCAGTAAACCATGTTCCTCTCGCTTCACAAATCTCACAGAAGTCCACATTTATAAACATATAAACCGCCAATAAAAATCTTGGAGTTTTCAATCATAAAATGTGTTGCAGTTTAAAAATAAAAGTTGAAGACGACAATCATGGTTAGGCAGTGCAAACAGCTGTTCCTGGTCTTTGTTTATCTCTCTAAATTATGCAACTATAAAACAAAGCTACAATTTATTACCTGTAGAATGAATATAGATATAGAAATCATAATTGTATACCCTGCAACATATATATTTTTTCCTGAATCCTATTGGTGCTCACAAGTCTAAATAACTTTTAAAAAACCACTTGAAATGAACTAATTCTGTAACACTAAACTAGAATAAAGCAAAAACACTCAATGCTACAGAATGCAATTTTGTGTGTTATGGATCAATTAAATACAAAGCTAAACTGCGATGAATTTTACATGAATATGCCAACTGTTAATTTAATAATATTCATGTAACTCATCTTGAGCAACATGATATTAGCAAAAATACTTATTAAAGATTCAAAATAAAATGCTTCCAAGCATTGGCATCTCTCGTGTTAGTGATAATAACACATTAAACACAACCTCGCACACACAAACATGCAATCATCAAAGAATACATGCATGTTTCAAAGTCCAAATATTTTTTACAATTCAATTAAATATACTTCTGATATCAGAGAACTACACTTAATTGCTAAAAAATCCCTTTCAACATTCAAATAAAAACAATGATTCATCCAAATCTGTGAAATTCACATAAAATTCTTAATTTTTTTTTACTCTAATGATCGATAGAACCTGTAGAAAAGACCAAATTAATGCAATACCTACAGGGGAAAAACCGTTTGATTTTGCTAGAGATGTTATGTTATGATTTCTGACCTAATGAGCCAGAGGATGACCATGCAATATGTTCTATTCCATAATTGAAATTGAACCTCATCATTTATTCAAAGGTAAAAGCTTGTAAAATCATCATGGATTTCAAATTACATCAAGAGTAAATATTACATAGAGTACACTAGAAACATCACCCATAATCTAAGAACCAAATTTTTAAAGGACACCAGGTATGTGACTTTAGGGTAAACACAATGACTGTTTAAAATCTTAACAATAAATCAAGTTTCATTTTCTTTGTTAACAGTACACTCTTGGTGTTGAATTACAGCTAAACCTTCACATTAACTGATGAAAATTTTTATAATTTCTTTTCTTTTTGGAAAATGAAATACCTTACAATCCAATGAAGAGAGTGAAAATAAAGCACCTGCTGTGTTAAAGCATCACTTCCTAGTAAATCACTCAGTCCATCAAACAGAGCACTGATTAAACTTCTTCCTGTTTTGCCAACTCCTGGATGAGGTCACAATAATAAGAGAAGGAAGAACTGAATGTGAGCAGTGTTCTTTACTTGAGAGAACCGTGGGACGTGATAACTGATGAAGCTTATGGCTCTGTTGGTAATGAAAGCCTAGAACCAATAGGATTGGTAGACCAGCTCTCATTGAATAAAATCAATATCTGTCATCCGCCTCAGCAGCAGTTTCGTGGCTAAGACAATACTGTATATATTCATTGGTGCATTATCTAATACACACATGCTGCATGTAGGTGGAAGTCATTCAAGCATTTAATTGCCATGAGAGGAGATTTAGGTTCTATGGTTTTTTTGGACATGCAGTACTGTATTTGATTTAGATTCTATGGTAGTTTTTGGACAGTACATGTATTTGAAAAAATAACAGTTTATAAAAGGACCAACTTATAGATTTTAATTAGAAGAAAAAAGACATTTCTTCCTGAACAAAATGTCAGTCATGATATTTTGATTGTCAAATTGTCCCTTTTAAATTTGTGCATCTCAATTCTATTTACTCTCTCTATATAGATCATATTGACCTTGAGAAAATGAGTACACAGGTCTCTTGCATGATATGCATCAACCAATTCTTTATTACCTTCTCAAAATCTGGATATGTATTAAATTAATAGCTGAAATCCACAAAAAAATAAAACCATTTCTGAGAAATAAATACCTAGTCATATTTCTTTATAAAAAAATTTCAACTTTTTTTCCTTTCATAAAAAATTTAAGGACATTCATTGCAAAACACAGTAAATAAAAAAATATGTTGCATAATTCTGCAGCTAAATAAATTGCTCCAAGGGAGCTGAGCAATATCAAAAGATAAAATTAATCCAATTTATCTTAACTAATAACTACATAACTTGCTATGAATGTACATGTAAAATCACCAAGGCCAGAAATCTCCCTTCAAGGCAAAAGGCTTACATAGTTCAACATTGTGCCAATACCAATGAGCTTTAACAGAAATATTTATGCAAGTATGTTCAGAAGGATGTTTAAATTTCATTCTAAAATGATTGTTATGGTTGTTATAAATGTGTTTTGGCAACTCATCTGTGATTTGACACTTTATCATGTTAATCAATTTAAAATCTACAATTGTTTATACATCTAACATCTTGTAGTAGGTAAAACTCAACCAAAGAAATCTTAAACTGCATGGTAAACACGCGTTCCTTAAATAAGAACCTCCCCATTTAATTAATTAATTCAATGATAAAAAGTAGCTTGACATCAAAAACAATTATACATATGAATTCCTCAAGTATACTAAACATTATCTGTGAACCTAAACCACTTCTGTTAATTAAAACTATCATAAGAATCTAACTTGTTCTCCAGCATATTAAGACAATGGAATCATTTCCAATGTTTCAACTCTATTAAGTAACAACAGCAGGAGGTGAAGCCCTTCTTCATAGCGCATGGTACTAATTATATTTCTCACTGTCACAAAATATTAATACATGTACTTTTGTGTACTGTATAAATGGTAATTGGTTGAGTAACATGCTCTTTAACAGAGAGAGAGAGAGAGAGAGAGACAGAGAGACAGACAGAGAGCAAAGGCATAATAAACAGCAGAAATTATACATATTTTGAATGAAATATACAAATTCTAGAGAATGCTGGTGATAACAAAGTTACCATCTGGAGATATTAGGAAGATATAGATCATTTAGGCATTGGCAAACAAGAGATGAACAAAAGAATGCATTACATGTATTCAGATACATTTTGAGAAAAAAGAAAAAAATCTACAATCATGTCATGCCATATAGTTGGTTATTTCACCCCCAGCTTTCATAAGCCTTCATTTAAACAATAAAATGCTTTTTTTGGTGATTCATGCAGGATATGAAGGTAGTGACATTGCAGAAAAAATACACATCCTCCGTTAGCGGGTTTTGTAAATTTTTTCTGCAATGATAGCTACCTTCATATCCAACGTGAATCATCAAAGAAAGCATTCTATTCATTCTTTTAACAAATTAATGAACTGATTGTAAAGAGTAAGTAAAATTAACTGAATTATTAATACATTAGATAAAATAATTTGAGTCTGACGTTATCATGATTATTTCGTGCAGTCCATGATTTTTTTAAGGTTCCTGAAGTTTTGACCAATCGATTAACTGGTTAGAACTGGATCGTGTAGATTTCAGTCCTGTCAGTTTCTAAATAGCTATGAATTACAATCAATTTCTGTGAGAAATACAGTACCGATCAGACCCAACCTAACAGAAAGTAAACCCCAACTAAACCCTGGGTTTACTTTCTGGGTTTACTAGAGTGGACCCAGAGTAAACCCAGAGTGGACACAGAGAGAAAACCGCGATCAGAAGTATACCCCTGAAAGCAGTCACTACATGTGTATTTGGAATATACAAGGGGCAGGAATTACAGGCAGTAAGATGGGAAGATAAAAGACTGGTCAGCTTCACACTTCAGTGCGTACAGTTGACCCCAAAAGCAAATCCCTAGTAAACCCAAAGTAAACCCCAAGTGGACGCAAATTTTCAAAAAGCAGACCCAAAGTAAATCCTAAGTAAACCCCGAAAGTAAACCCGGGGTTAAGTTGGGGTTTACTCTGGTGTTAGGTTGGTCTGATCGGTACTGTAGAGGGAATTATACTTAGTGGATGTAAATACCGTATAACAGGTAAGTTCTGCGGTTGTTTATTTTCTGCGGGATTTTGCGGGTATGAAAAATCTGTAGAAATTAAAATCGCAAACTATTCTTAAATCATTTACATAATTTTTCACTCATTGCGATGATTAAGGTTTCAGGCAGTTTGTATTCTCAAACATGGTCAGTATGTTACTCAGTAGTGTGTACGTGGTACTTATCCTTAATTTACTCCTAATATCATTTCTGGGTGGAACAGTTCCCAAAATTTCCACTTACCATATATGTTACCAGGGACGTCTTTTCTAATATATATATCTTAAAAAATACACATACACTTATAGACATGATTTATTTTTCAGGTAAATAAATACACGGATCAATCTGCACATGTAAATAATGTATTCCAAGTGCTTGTATGAAATTCCTTTGCTTTACCAAAACTTATTAGATAAACATTGACCACGCAACAATTATCGCATCTAAAGTGTCAACAGGTGGCTGATTATATAATCGGAAATTATCATTGAGAGCAAGACTCTCATTACATAAATGCCCCAAGCAAAGTCCCAAAACATGCATGAAAATGGGAGTCAAAGTTTGATTAATGTATAATAAGTTGTATGTTTATTTTTGCGGTCTAATGTAATCACAGAAATTGGAAACGTGCAGATTTTAATTTGATACTTTTTAGGGTCTCAACCGCAAAAATTTTGAGCCACAGAAAATACCAGTTATACGGTATATGATTATATACTAGTAACTGCTTTCATAAAAAAGCTTGTTGAATCACTATAATAACAAAACAACTTTTAATACACGACCTGATGAGCTATGTTACTCATAGTCAAAAAAGAAGAACAGTTTTGAAGGTGTTACTGAATGTGAGAGACTAAATATGATTCCAGAAGTAACACCAATTTTAGAGTTATTGTTCTGCAGACAATATACCGTTGTAGGATCTGAAACTCATGTACAGATCACACTCTCTATACTCTGTCCCAAGATATTCTCGGTACACATTTTGCTTATTAATAATTACTTGATAATTATAAATACCTCGGGGTTCAAAAGGTGTTCATTTAAAAGTATGAAAAATTTCCAAGATTTTTCCTTTGAAAAGCCCCTTTTAGCTTATCAGGTTTCAATACACAGCTAAAAATAAAGGAGTCAATGGGGTTTTTGCATTGAATAGTACCCGGATAATAAAGTTGAAAAATTGTGCAAGGTTTTTTGAGTGACTTCCGAATGGAGAAAAGATGTCAACATTTCCCATTATAAATCTCCATAATAAATCTGTTTTCGTTCCTGTGATTTTTTCCGAATGAAAAATGATAATGTATCAATGAAGATATCTTGGATATTTTCCCTTTCATTGATTTCAATTGTACTTCTTTAACAGGTATGTGTATTTTTATTAAAATCGTCCAAATGTAACTAAGGCTGTCCACCGTTAATTCTACATTTAACGTAACCCGCGTGCGTTGGTTTAGGAGAAATTGGGTTTTGAAAAAAACAAAACAAACCCCTATTTGAATTTGATTTTTACCACTTTGATTATACTAAAATACTGTAATCTGTAAAAATTTGAAATGTTTAGAGCATATTATGGACTATAAATCAGATACTCAATGGGATTATCAGAAAAAAAAAAAATCACTATTAAAGCATAACCAATATGTAGTTTGAATACTCACTGTATTTGTATTAATGTAAATGAATAAAATCATTTGTTTGAAAATTGTGTTTGTTTTAATTTTATCGCCCTCCCTTGTAGGTTTGGTATTTTGAAGTGACGTTAAACGTAGAATTAATTTTGGGCAGCCTAATAGAAACAATAACTTGAGACAGATTATGATGAAAAATTTAAAAAAATAATATGACACCAGCTAAATACAATGTGTTGGCATTTCAAACAATCTAAATACCTAAACAACATTGTATTTGAAATTGACATTATCTTTAGCAATATTTTAAAAAAAATTCTTAAATACCTATGTTAAAGTCGTCATTTAATGTTGATAATATATCAATGGTAAACTGCTGACTGCATGACCCTATTACTCACAAGCTACATATATCAAGGATACACTTTTTTGTATAAAATACCGTAGAAGTCAAATAAGATCCCATACCAGTGTCATCATTTCTGATCTACTGGGTCTATAGAAATGATAAATAAATCTACTTCTTCATACTTGAAACCTCATATAACACTTCCTTTTTTGTGTGGAAAATCCACTTTTCAATTATATAAGGTAAATCCGATATCATTTTCCTCCTTGAAATTTCTGACACTGGTATAATAAAAATATTTGATGTATGTGTTAATAAAAAACAGAAGGTTAGTTATTTGTTCAGAAAATTGTTTACAAGTATATATAAAATATAGATGTAAAGAGTGGTATGAAAAATGATTTGATGCTTAAATAGCAAAATAAAAATACAAAAAAAAAACCCAGACACAGCAGTTTTTAAATATCATAACTTTAATAAGAGATGTTATTGATTGTGCAGGGTATAAATGTATTTCCCTAAATTTGATCTTTAAAGTATCAGTAATTCCCTAAAAATCATAAATACTGCTTCAATAAAATCTTTATAGTATACAATATGGTATTCTTTTCAGAGGTCGAGTTCATTAAAGACCACTCTTTTATAATCTGATAATATATTGAGCTTCAGTATAAATACGTATCTCTGTTGTAGGTATGCCTAGCCAGGCCTATATAAAAATCAACGTCAATTCATCATTACAGAAACATGATAAACTGATAGTATAGTCATTAAAACAGTTAAGAACAAGACGAAAATATGCATATTACAAGTACCTTTAGGTGTAAGAGTAGTCATTAGCGACACGCTAAACTGCACGCACGTGCTGTGAATACACACAGACCCACACTGACACCAGAAGGGTAACGCTTCAGTCTATTTCACATCGTTTTCAATATCGCAATCAGTGAATAAATTGTTCCATTGTAAAAGTGTTCTTCTCGAACTCTGAACGGGGCAATAAACAAGCTATTTACAACTAAAGTATCGCAACGATAAACCCCGCACAGGATGTAAACAAACCAAGCATCGCTAGACTATCTGTAACGCCCTTCGTTAAAAGCAATTTAAAAAGAATCCAAAATATGTACAGCTATACCTTGTTTTGTATAAAAGTAATTTGTTACTTACCTCTTCTTTGGAATCCTTCATAAGTGCTGTTTTCTCATTTTCACTCTCCACGTAAGTCGCCATTGATTTATCTAAGGTTGCACTAATGACCCGTAAAGTGTCTATTCGTCACATTTGTAAGTTCTTTTTATAGAATTGTTTGATTGTGTATTTTTAGATCTTATTAACTTAAAATGTAATAATAATTAATCATTAATGTGTACTGAAAACAAAACAATCATGTAAAAAATCAGAATAAGCATTATTCAAGAAAGTTTGATAGTGCCCGTTTCATTTTTTATCAGCTTTTAAAACTGACGTCATATCACGGGTTAGCATCTAAATCTGAGTCTGACGTAAATCAACCCACGTCATTCATTCATACTTCATTAAAAATATATTCTGTAGTTAAAAACGTCAACAAAATATTCTTAAATTTCGAAAAATGCAGCTATAGTACACTAAACATGCTAAACAAAGCAACTCAAAATGTTACGCAACCTATCAAATATCAAATGTAATATTTATTTTACACTTGTGAAGTTGTGCCGTTAATTAACTTCCATAGTTAATTTAATTTAAAAGATGTAATTTACAGGTGTGACATCACGTCCATGAATATTCACCCTGTTGGTTGGTGCGAGAAAAATGTAGACACGTTCTCTCCTCCGGGGGTAAATTCAATCAAGAAAAGAAAAAAAAATTGTGTGCTGCAAATCTGCCTCACGAGAATCAGTTAAAAGAACTGCCTATGATATTTTCTTTAAGATCAACAGAATTTAGTTGTGTTGCAGCTTACATGTATGCATAATTCGTTTTACACCTTCAATCATGCTACCACAAAATATAACTATTAAAAAATAAGTTTAATACACGAAGGTCTATTATATAGGTTTGCGTTGCGTATACTTTTTTTTACATTTTTTTTTTAACATACCATGGGTAAATATGCCACTGCATGTGTTGTAAATAAAAAAAGTTTAAAAGATAAAAAGATACTCCGCACATTTTTATGAATCAAGTAGATATACATTATTAGCAAACTTTTTGGTACATTTTGGAGTATCTTTATATATATATATATATATATATATATATATATATATATATATATATATATATATATATATATATATATATATATGTCTCAGGGATCTTCAAGGAAAAGCGATTTAAACGTTTTCATTCTTCTTTAAAATCGAGAATATAGTTTGTTTTTCCTCTTATTCTAAGTGCTAGCTGCACATCTTTGGGTAAAATTGTGACCCTTTTTCCGTGCAAGGCGCAGAGGTTCGTGTCCGCAAAAACGCTGACAATAAAATCTTCACAAGCCTCCTGAAATTTGAGATTAAAATAAAAGAAGTAAATTGAAACGTACATCGTTATGATTATTGTTTATCGAAACTTTTCAGTCTCACCAATGGTAATAATGTTCATTTTCATATTTTTTGACGTACTGAATGTTACAGGGCTATATTTTTTTTTAAAGAAGGACATTTGAATAATTTGTATATCTTTTCAGTCTCTTGAAAAGATGTTCAAAGCAAAAGTTTATATATAATGAAAACCATTGTATTCCAAACTATTTCAATCTGGTGTATACGTTGTTGCAGAAACAAAGTGGTCCTGCGGTCGTACTATGTCGCAATTTATTTTGTAAAACGCAGCAAACCTTATATGACAAAATCGAATTATGATCTATAGTATAACAAGTTTCAATTTTAAAATTTGTCCGCGTTATTGAATATACCAGTATTTATGGGACTCAAATTCACATAAATGAGCTAATCATAGTTCCACGGTCGATAAACTAGGTTTATGGTTGTAAATTATAGTTTACGGACAGAAAACTATAGTTAATGACGTTAATCTATACTTCAAATCTGTTTACAAACCATAGTTAACGCGATCATCTATGTTTTATAGAAGTGTAAAATTATAATTAACACTGAAAACAACCATTTGCGATTGCAAACCATACTGTATAGTGTATAATTTATGTGATAAATATAGTTTCACGATTGTGAAAGTATGATTAATAACTCTTAATTATATTTAACGAATGTAAATTATAACGTGCGAGTACCCATTCAGATGTGTGTGTGTGTGTGTGTGTGTGTGTGTGTGTGTGTGTGTATATAAATAAATAAATATATATATATATATATATATATATATACATATACATATATATATATATATATATATATATATATATATATATATATATTTAGCTATACCCCGCCCCCAGTAGTCAAATCATCGGAGGATAAATGCCTACCTGTAAAGCATGTAATGCCGATGTCTGAAATCTTATTCCCTCGAATAGTTCATTCGTGAGAGATTTAACAATCCTCTGAAAAGAAAGTTTTGGTATCAGCAAGTTTGTTGTTCTCTGATACCTCCTGATTTCCAAGAGAGCACTTGAGCTCGGTCTCCAATTCTGGGGTTCTTTTATCCCTCCGGTCAGTTTAGATTGCAATAGAAGCTTGTGTAAGGCTTTAAAAGTTTTAGAAATATTAAAAAATGTACTTCCCTTAGGTGCAAGATGATTAGGTTTCCTTTGAACTTGCTTCGAACGTGCCATTTGCAGAACACATTAATTTTATCGTCTGCAAGACGTAAACAAAAAGCAGAACTCTTCTGTATCGGAGGGCCGAATAAGATTCATTTCCGTGATAAACAACGTGCGCGATGTCGGACAGTTTGTAGCATCTTCGGTTGGTAATGGAGAAAGAAATACAGTCTTTGAGATTGCAACTTGAACAAAAAGATCAAGAAAACAGAAGATTAAGAGACCTATTGGTAAACATGTCTAAAGATAACTCTGTAGTTACGTGCAATACAAATATTCTTACAATGCTTCTAGAGGAAACTCGAAATTGGACTCTTGTGAGACTTAGAGCCGTTTTAACAAGAGCTTAGACTTTGGGCAGTACGTGGTGACAAACTCTGATTTGATAAACGCGGGGCCTGCTCATGGTTAACTGTCCATTCATTGGCTAATAGATATGAATGCATTGAACACAATGACACTTGTCCGACTTCATCCAGGGCTGTATATTTCATTGAAACCGCGTCAATTTCACAAAACAAAGCAGATCTTGGGGGGAAAACTTTCCGATTTTGATAGTCTATGAATATTAAGGAGCTTCTTTTAGTAAATTAGAAGAAAGGATGTCAACATTTGACAGCTTGTTTTGATGAGCAAACTATAGATAGTAACATTCCAACGAAAGTCCATGTTCTTGATAAATTGGCTCTATATGGTAGATGGTCTTTTAAACATCAATGGGGTCCAAATTTCAACAGACTTAAATTTTTGCTTAACTTCTCGCAGGCACTTTTGATATTACAAGAGACTAACAACAACTGACCCAGTATTGAATACTGGGTCAGTTATTGTTAGCCCCTCTTAATAATTAATATGCACTTCAAACAAGTTAGAAATTATAAAATCTTAGAAATTGTCCCTACAGAAAAGAGCAAATTTTGTCTTTCTTTTAATCTACCTCTCCTCTCCTCTGAATTTAAATCATTGTAATACAAAAATAAAAACACTGACAAACCCTATTATATATTGTCTGAAAAGATATAAACATGTAAATAATGTAATGATTTAGAAGGTAAATTTAACTGACAAGGAAATTTAGTTAAAGCGTCAAATTTAGGACCTATTAATGGTTGCAGCTGTTGTTTCTTCAATGAATTTATACCTTAAAAATGAAAGTAACAAAACGTATAAAGGTTTACCAGCTAATGTTAAAAAAGAAAGCTGTGACTTAATTTCATGATAAACTCCTCAGATTTTAAAATTATTGCTGTTTAATTTGTAAAGAAGACACGTAAATTTAGACTGCCAAAATATTGGTGCACAAGGATTCGTATGTTCCTGGTTTTATCAGGTAACAAGTCAACCAAATCAATTGTAATAGCCCATTTGGATATAATACCAAAACTTGGATATAGATTTTCAATAAGTGCATAATATTGAAAACTTTTGTAACGGGATGGGAGAAATAATTGACAGACCAGATTCGAGCCCTGGCTCCTTGAATTTCTAGTTAGTTGCTCTACAAAATGAGCTGTCTGGTGCCAGTATTCAAACCAGTCTGACCATCACATTTTAATCATTTGGTTTTGCTTATAAATTTGCTCAAATCAAAAATAAGCAGACTATAAATATTGATACTGTTAGGAATATAATATCCTCCAGCAGGCTATCGTATGTCATTTCGGATGGTCGACAATTTGTCCCAACCTGTTTATATAACACATGATATTCAGATCATCACGTAGCAGGTTTCTTCCTACAGAAAATTCAAGATACTGACCCACATGTATTTAATGATAAATTGGAACCAAAGTCTTCACTATCAAATGCAGAAATAGGACGATACAGCAGACAGTTGATTCTTCCAGAAATTGGGGTACAAGGTATGTGGACAGAATCCTAGTGGTTTTGCTCCAATTACATCATGGTATCATGAAGTTTTACTTTGTTACTTGTTTTTAATTACCGGTAAGTGGTTTTCCTGCAAATGTTTGTTTATGTTACATGTACTGGCCCTGCCATCACCAACTTTCCTTAAGTCAATACTCAGCTTCTGGTCCGAGTTTTGACCTCAAATATATGCACTTTTCTTTTAAGAAATTGAGTTGAGAACTGAGTTGAGTGACTTGAAAATTTTGGTGACGACAGGGCCTGATTTGTTAACTTAAGGAAGTGGATGGTCAAAGGCATCAGATCTGCCTTAAGAGAGCTGGGTGGTCAAGGCCATATTTAGGCTATACATGTATTTTCCTAATTCAAACAAAGAGCTCGGTATAAAGATATAGAAAAATATTCCAATTTTAAAGCTGAAATATGTGGATTTTTTTTCTTCACTAAATAACACCTTATAGCCAAAAATAGCATGTTTAAAAGTTTAAAGCAGATGGTTATAAAATGTTGACCACCCAGGCAGCCTCCTTTATAAATTAAACTTTAAAATATGATATTTTTGGCCATAAATTATTATTCAGTAAAAAAACAATCTAAATATTTTAGCTTTAGATTATATCTCTTTATTCAAAGCTCTATGTCTACAGGAGGTAAATATAGCCTAAAAATGGCCACAACCATCCAGTCCTTATAATGTTGGGAGATTGTTTGGTCAGTTAGTAACTGCTTACCTTTGTTGAAAATGATGACTATGTTATGAAGTTTTAAAACTGTGTACCGGTATACATGTTTTAAGGGCAACTGAAGTTGGCTAACACATCTGTATTGGTGGTTGGTGCTGGGGGCTTAGGCTGTCCTGCTGGAATATATTTGGCAGCAGCTGGAGTAGGTAAGCAGTTTCTTGGTATTTGTGAAATTAAGATGGAAGCAAACAATTACACGCATATTGGTATACAGAAATTTAAAGGTTGTCTTATAGATATCAACTAATATGAATAGTGAATATTTAACACTAATTAAAAGTTGGAGTCTTATTACTCTTTCTTAACAGTTTTTAAAGTTCTGACATCATCTCAACTGTAGTTTAATATTTTTTCTGTTGATATTATTCTACGTAATTGTTCAATAAAATAAGGCCCTATCATTAATTTTTGATAATTTTGGTATCCAGGTAGAATAGGTTTCATAGACTATGACGCAGTAGAACTGTCCAATCTCCATCGCCAGATTCTTCACTCGGAGGGAAAAGTGGGCATGGCAAAATCTTCTTCAGCTGCCTCTGCCTGCAGTCAGTAAGTGAATCTAAATTAACATAAGCTTGTCCACTCCTAATTGCAAGTTGATTGAAAAACACTTCAGAAAGAGGCAATGCTGTGCTTTCATCAGTATTCGTTGAATAACAATTTTCCTGAATTTTATTGTTGAGTTGATCCATGAAATCAAATGTTCATTGAAGTCACAATGTATTGTAAATTGTCTTCTAGATGATATTTAAAAAAAATATATAGCAACAGCAGGCTGTATTTGTCTTTAAATGCTCCCACATGTGACCAAGTTAGGGTGTTATCATTAGCACTTGGAATTGCATTTATGAATTTCATTGAATTATACAAAATTTTAATGGACAGAGAGATATCGTTAATATACACAATATACAGTCATCCATTTTCTTATTGTTCAATTTTGACCATCATAAAGTAGGTTTGTATATGTTGTGGAATAATGATCAGATTAGCTATTTATTTTTATTGATCAATTTCCAGTTGACAGTATAGTTATATATGCATGCCAGTTTTGAATTATCATTTCAGATTTAAAGCCAAATATTTATATATATATATATATATATATATATATATATATATATATATATATATATATATATATATATAAAAATAAATTTAAACAAATAGAAGGACAGCTATAACGTATGTCCAGGGGTTTTTTTTTCACGTGTCAAAAATTTGTGAAAATGAGGAATATTTTTAATTTGCGTCAGTCATTTTTTTGCGATTTAAAAAGTTTCTTATAGAAAATTATATGGGATATAATTTCTGCATATTCAATAATTTGTGATTAAAAAGTGTTCGCGAAAATTAGATCATCGCAAAAATGACCGGATATAAGGTATCTTTGATGTTTTGATCCTCGGGGCATAAAACCCCTGGTACTGTGATATGAGCAAAAATTAATGGACATGTTTCTTTTGAATACAAATTAGCTAGTTGTGAAATATTGCAGAAAAAATAAAGCAAGTTAAGTGAAAGATCAGATACAAGTCCAACAGTTACTCCCCTTAACACAACTGATAACTAAATTTTTGGAGTTATTGCCCTTTGCACAGCGCTTCCAAAGGTTTTATCTTTAACATTATAATAATTTTTCTTATTGTTGCATTTTAGATTTTTTTCAAAATTTTGCTGCCTTTTTTAGGATCATAGGATTTTTAGTAGTCACCAGTAGTTCTTCTTTTATTTAAAGAAAAAAAAATTAACTTATTACATGTAATTTGTCAAATATTCTCAGAGTATGTTCCACCTTTCAGATTCTTTGGAAATGAGTATCAATTATGCATCATTGTAATGCTCTATGTTTATCCCTTTGCAGTTGAATTAATGAAGCTGCACAATAAAAAATCATGGTGAATACATGCATACTCTACCAGTAGTTATGTAGACACATATCTCTTTCTAGAATTTTAAAACAAATGGTTTCAATTAGCAGTCACACTGAGAAAACAAATATATTTGTTGTATTAAGGTCATAAACACATTCAGTATTGCCACCACAATTGATTAAATCGTAGATAGCACTCAATTACATAAAACATCAAATGACCAATATTGCATAATTGCAAACGTGAAAAGGAGTGGGGGTGTCTTCATGTAAAAATATCTAAAGAGAACAGTTGATATAGGATATACCTTTTATATATACCTTGTTTGAGCAATAATCATAAATAAACACGTACACCAGAATTTGACTTTTATATCAGAATTGTTATTATGTTAACACTGCATTTATTTATGCAAGGGTCACTTAAATCATGGCGCTATTTAAGATATGACAATCAAAGCTGTTTACTCCCACAGAAGACTGAATAACCCACTTAAGACCCACCATAAAGAAATAGATGACTGTTTTAATATTTATAGCAGTAAATGTATGGGTCATTCATCGTGCATCCTTTCTCGTTGTTGTTGTGCAGGTTGAACTCACATGTGCAATGTGTTCCACACCACGTACAACTTGACAGCTCAAATGCACTGCAGATCATTAAGAAGTATCCTTTGTACTAATTAATAAGCTGTACCTCTTGTACCGTTGGATCAAAATGCCTGCAAGAAATACGAGAACCAGCGGAAACCTGTTCCCTTAGATTGTCATAGCTGTAACTCTATAAGTAAACAGTAGAGAAGTGTGAAATATGCGAGTTATATATATGCAGGCTGATATGCTATTCATAAGTGACAAAAGGTGACATTTATCCATCTATATATCTAATATCTACATTTATCAAATACATGATCATTTGCATTAACATATTTGAATTTGGTTTTCTTGCAATTGTTTGAAACATACGCGTATCAATAACCAAGGTATTGGGAAAATTATTAAATTATTATTATCATATATATAATAAGTGTACTTATAAATACATTTTCAACATCTTCTCCAGAACCACGGGGCCAATTTCAACCAAACTTGGCACACAGCATCCTTAGGCAATGGGGATTCAAAGTTGTGAAAATTAAGGACCACGCCCTTTTACAAGGGGAGATAATTAGGAATTATTGAAAATTTTTGAGAAACTTTCAAAAATCTTCTTCTCAAGAACCATAAGGCCATGAAAGCTGAAACTCATGTGAAAGCATGAAACTTGTATGGAAGCATCCTCAGGTAGTGTAGATTCAAAGTTGTGAAAGTCATGACCCTCGGGGGTAGGGTGGGGCCACAATGGGGGTCGAATTTTTACAAAGGAATATATAGTTAATATTTAAAAATCTTCTTCTCAGAAACAATTTGCCCAGGAAAGCTGAAACTTATGTGGAAGCATCATCAGGTAGTGTAGATTCAAAGTTGTGAAAATCATGACCCCCGGTTGTAGGATGGGGCCACAATGGGGGTCAAATTTTTACATAGGAATATATAGAGGAAATCTTTAAAAATCTTCTTCTCAGAAACCAATCAGCCAGGAATGCTGAAACTTGTATGGAAATATCCTCAGGTAGTGTAGATTCAAAATTGTGAAAATCATGACCCCCGGGGGTAGGGTGGGGCCACAATGGGGGGGGGGTCGAATTTTTGCATATGAATATAGAGAGTAAATCTTTAAAAATATTCTTCTCAGATACCATTTGGCCAGGAAAGCTGAAACTTAATATGTGGAAATATCCTCAGGTAGTGTAGGTTCAAATTTGTGAATATCATGACCCTCGGGAGAAGGGTGCCCCAATGGGGGCTCGAATTTTTCATAGGAATGTATAGAGTTAAAATTTTCAAAATCTTCTCAAGAACCATTTGGCCAGGAAAGCTGAAACTTGTGTGGAAGCTCCTCAGGTAGTGTAGATTCAAAGTTGTGAAAATCATGACCCTCGGGGGTAGGGTGGGGCCACAATGGGGGTCGAATTTTTACAAAGGAATATATAGTTAATATTTAAAAATCTTCTTCTCAGAAACCATTTGCCCAGGAAAGCTGAAACTTATGTGGAAGCATCCTCAGGTAGTGTAGATTCAAAGTTGTGAAAATCATGACCCAAGGTTGTAGGGTGGGGCCACAATGGGGGCTCGAATTTTTACATAGGAATATATAGAGGGAATCTTTAAAAATCTTCTTCTCAGAAACCAATCAGCTAGGAAAGCTGAAACTTGTGTGGAAGCATCCTCAGGTAGTGTAGATTCAAAGTTTGTTCAAATCATGACCCTGGGCATAGGGTGGGGCTACAATGGGGGGTCAAATTTTTACATAGGAATATATAGAGTAAATCTTTAAAAATCTTCTTCTCAGAAACCAATCAGCCAGGAAAGCTGAAACTTGTGTGGAAGCATCCCCAGGTAGTGAAGATTCAAGTTTGTTCAAATCATGATCCCCGGGGGTAGGATGAGGTCACAACGAGGGGGGGGGGGGAACAAATTTTTAAATAGGAATATATAAAGAGAAAAATCCTTAAATCTTTTTCTAAAAAACAATTTTCCTAGAAAAGCCGTAACTTTTGTGAAAGCAACTTCAGATAGTGTAGATTCAAATTCGTTAAAATCAAAATCTTGAGGAGTAGGGTAGGGCCACATTGGGGATCCAGTTGTACAAAGGAAAACATTTTAATAATTCACAAAAACTGAAATGTTATTATACCGTATGTGGTTTTACTTATATGCAAACATTTCTACATATTGCTGATTCTTTAGAATTGTTTAGACTTTGGCCCCTGGAAGATTTCTGGGCCTCACAAGGGGTTTAGAGTTTGATGTAGGTTTATATCCCGTATATAAATAATTGTTTAGGATCTTTTTGAGAACTGCAATGCTCAACATGTGATATGACTATGGGGGGGGGGGGGGGAATGGATTTTTATTTATACAGGATCTACATGTATTATACCACTTTGTCCAGATATTTTTGTATTATGACTCCATTAAGCTGATTTTATCATGCATACTGTTGCTCTGGTGAGCCCATGGGCCTCTTGTTTAAACAGTTAAGGTTTACAGTTATTTGAACATTGTTTGGGTTTTTTTCAATGCAGTTAAGTCATGGTTTGTACATTAAAATGTTAGATTTTTCCTTGACGCTTTTAAGTTATGATATTGTCATGGATGCTAGTGATAATGTAGCCACACGATATTTGCTGAATGATGCATGCATTCTATCCCAGAAACCTCTGGTGTCAGGAAGTGCTCTTAGGTTTGAAGGGCAGGTAAGGTATATATATATGAGAAACCAAACTTCTTTCAATATGATAGTCAAACTTTTAGCTGACATAATTTTGCAAGAAGTCAATTTAGTCTTAATTATCGTCCAGATATTTTGGAGGGAAATGTTGTGACTGGTACTTGATATTGGCAAAAATATTCTTTGTAAAAATATCCTTATTTAATACAGTAGCTAGTACAAAGAAAACATATCTTGTATAACTGAGTTTAATTCTAGCATATAATAAACAATCATAGCTAAGCCTTTTGATGAGGTCAATACATGGTTTTATAGACCTGATGAGAGTACCTGTATATCGACCGAGGACGAAATCCGAAGTTGATATACTCTCATGAGGTCTATAAATCATGTATTGATCGATATCAGAAGGCCATAATTGTTTTATAATTATAATAAACCAAAAACTAATTCTCTTGAAGAGTATAACAGTCAGTGAAATATTTGCTTCATTATGTATAGGCATTGATTTTGCTATTGTGAAGTCACAATGTCGCACATGCAAAAACCGGTATTTTATCATAAAAATCTATTTTTAGTATAGTGATGTTTATAAATTTTCAAATTTTAGTAAAGTAAGGTTAATAACAGAATTTATAGCACAGTCATTTGACAGCAATCGACCAATCGTATGCTTGGAAAAAATATGATATTATAATAATGTTATTTATAATTCTTTGAATAAAATTGATAGTTTTTACCTGTCATTATATCAAGATTTAATCTATATATTCACATGTTGATGAGGATACAGGGAGAAAACCCTGTCATATTTGTATGTATACAATGTATACTCCAAATCTGATTTTTGTTGTTATTACAATGACTTGTCTTATCATAACAAATCAATATCAATAGATTTCTGTCATGTCATTGCGGACTTTCCATAGATCAATCCTCTCGTAATATCATTTGAGTGTGATGTCACCATGTACAGTACATAGATCAATTAACTCCTGAAATCATTGTGATCATCCATTCTGTGAAGTATTCAATATGTCAGCCTTCAGAACGGTAGTGTCTGCCGTCTCTCGGTGTGGTTAAATGGTGTGAGTTTTACGATTATGAATATTTGCCATAATGCATCTTATTCATCATTAAGAGGCAGGTGTGCACCACATTTAGGCATGAACCCGTATAGTGATCGAAAATAGTCGGTTTACATAAATCAAAGAATGAATTGCTTTGGCATTAGGTTTGGTACTAGGACTAAGCTCTTGTACCAGGTACATTCACTCTCTCCTCATATTCGTACATTCGTGTTATAAAACTCGAACCTTGGGTAGGAATTTTTATTCATACATGTATTGTCTATAAGCATCCTGAAGCCTTTTTCATATTACACACAAAAAAATGATTTTATTCATATGGGATAGGTCACATTTTTGTTGATTAGTTCTTAGGGGTTTTTTTCGGGTTTTTTGTTTTGGTTTATTTTTTTAATTGCAAGATTGTGCTGTTATTGACATCCACACCAAGTTAGATATACAGATGGGTAGGAAAGTATATACCGGTATATGTTGTGGAAGAAAATATTTTAAATTCGGGGCAATTTGCAGTAATGCTTCATCTAGCTGTGCTTTCTGAAATCCTCATTATACATGTATGCGTATATTTCTAAATGCATCACTTCTTTTGTAGTTGGAACATGTTTTTGATTTAAAATTGCAAAGAACAACCTTTATGTCTATTTGTAAATGAATAATACTACATAAAGTATGCCCACAAACTGGAGCAAAAATGTATTTAATAAGGAATGCTCAAGATAAATTAAAAAATATCTTTCAAAATAACATACTTATTTCAATGTCTCCTTTTAAGTTAACTTATCTGGGACCTCTCATCTTTTCATTCATCTTTCACAGTTGACAGTGTATGGCTATAAGAATGGACCCTGCTACAGATGTCTATACCCCAAACCCCCTCCTCCCGAAACTGTCACAAACTGCTCTGATGGGGGTGTGCTAGGAGTCAGTAAGTTCAGCTTGTCAGATATAATTACAATTTTATCAGTTTTTGAGGGCTGATTACCTAAATTGATTCCTCTGTGCAATATCAGTTGATGTAGACAAAGCTAAGGTTAATAAAAATGTTTGCTCTTCAACTGATTTATATGATTAATTACTCATCAAATAATCCTCAAAAAATAATTAATAGGAGAATTTAATTCTGATTTTACTAATGAATATGGTTGGTTGGCTAAAATAACTCATTCACCTCAATCCACAGGCAAAATTTTATATGTTTTCATATTCTTCAAAATTTTGGTTCAACAATTACCCTCATAATAAAAAAGAGTGGCATAAAAACAGTGTTTGGTTTCATATTGGAGTTATGATTTTAGGATAGTCTGGTCAAAGCATATGCAGGAAAATTTACCTTCAGATACTTATTACATATATGTCAGCTAATGTAAATCTAGTGTTATGGTCATTGACCGGTTGCCCAAAATAGTATTGTTATGTGTATTTTAGAGCATTTCTTGCATAGAAATGTAATACTGTACTGCCATTGATTTACTGGCCAAAACCACAAGGATAATATTTTCTATGCCATTTGTAAATGCCCTTCTAGGAATCTTTATTTTGTGGGCCAATGTTACAAAATTGAGGTTCTCTTAGCAATAAAGGATAGTTTATCTGTTTAGTGTTACTGTGATTTCTTCATATCACATCCTCGTACATGGCAGCTAGTATATGCACATACATGTATTTGTACCTCTTTCATGAAAATAATTAAAATACATATTAAATATGATATTTAAAACAAATGTTGATCTTATAGTTGAAATTGATGGACAACTAATTTTGTAATTACATGTTTACTTTATTTCATTTGCATAGTGATAAAAAAAAACCCTACTCTCCAGTACGTCATTGTTCCTTCGAACTGTTGGTACCTTAAGTATGAATATTACAACAAGAAATAAGATATATTATGCAAGCCTATATTTTATCTGAAACATACTATATCCAAAATCTTTATTTAACCATAACTGATCAAATGTGATATTTAATCTTTTTCTATAATGATGCACTATTGTGAAAAGGTACAACATTTCAACATTTGTAGGTATGATATTATTAAATAACTCGAAATGTCACTGAAAATTGCATTTGGAATTCGAATGGACAACTGGTTACACTAGCCCATGACATTTCAACCCACTTTTTCCATACTTTTTGTGTTCTAGTTCCTGGGATCATCGGAAGTATGCAGGCCTTGGAAGCCATTAAAATAGCCTGCGGAATGGAAGGTATCCTTTTTTTTAAATCACTAATGAAATAATGATGAACATGGCTTAATATAGGTAGATAAAGACTTTCCACATTTTTAGGAAACATCCATCTAATCTAGAATCATGGACTATCTGTAACCAAAGTAAATAATGCATTTAAAAAATATATACATGCTGCCCTCTTTATAAATAATAACATGTAGCTATGAGAGATCTATAAATTACCAACTCCAGGGTAGATGTGCTTGATGCTGTAAGTCATTTTAATTCCACGGTGTTACTTTCGCAAAAAGTACCAATCACGATTGTTGTAATTTCACGCTGCTAGAAAAAGTAAAAGCATTGAAACGTTTTTTGAAAACTAATAATAGTATTCATGATGGGTTTAATTTCGCAGAAAAATGATAAATCACAAACATAATGAAATTAAAACCATCGTGATTATTTGCCAATCTACAGTATGTTAGTGTGAGAACCAGTATTAATTCATGTACATGTGACTTCAATGCCAATTGTAATTGCATACCTTAATGTTTTGTTCATGTGTTGTTTATACATTTATATACATGGACAATCATTTAAAGTTCTTTTATTTTTTACATTCATACAAATTTTTAAGATTAAAACATATTCATGGAATCCAAATACTAACTTAATTTGCTTTCTACCACGTACTGGCAACTTGTCTGATACAGTACGGTACTTATAAGCTTGTCAAAATTCTCCTGTATGAAACATTGTTTAACATGGCATATGCCCTAATTACAAATACTGTGACATTTACAACCCATTAACCTGCCTGGTGTCAAAATGGGTCTTCCTAGTGTCAAAAAAGATGTACAAAAATCTGTTTTAACTGTCATGCTTATCAGGCAAAACTTTAAATAGGATTTATGCCAATACACATTTCTTTTTAAAAATTGCATGTATGTGAAAAAGAAAAGTGTCTAATTCTTTTTCAATAGATGTAAAAAAAAAAAAATGAAGTTGTATTGCTACATGTAAGTAGAACTCTAAATGAAATATAGGTACATGTAATTGCATTACATGCATGCCAGTACATTTTATATTTATTAATTTTAAGAATTACAGTTGTACAATCCCAAATTATCAATATGGTGACCCACTCCAAATGGTGATATAGTGCCAATCCAGCTAGCTTAAAATCTTAAATCTTATTCTTATCAAATAAGATATTATTTGGGCCTTCACCCTTATAATTGTCCAGTAATCTCTCTCTCTCTCTCTCTCTCTCTCTCTCTCTCTCTCTCTCTCTCTCTCTCTCACACACACACACACACACACACACACACACACATGCAGTTTAGCAAAAAGAACAAGTTTCAGATGCAATAAAGTTTCAAAAATTGATAAATGTCTGCTAAATAAAAATAATGCATTGGGAAACATCCAACCTATATAATAATTAACTTAAAAAATAATCTCAAAAGGTTAAATCCAAAACCAATATATGAAATACTAGTTTCCGTTTTTTAACTCTATCAGCTGAAATCAGCTGATTGATCGAATCTTGTGTTTTTATTATACTTGCAGCATATATGCATCAAGAATGATGCTTATCATTTTTTTGCATAGGTACTTGAATGACACATGTTGGTGAAATCAACTCATCTTTCTGTAATAAGCACTTTTTTTAAGACATGCATTACTCACACCAGAACAGTTATTATTTTTGTCACAAAAAATAAAAAGACAAAAGACATAAAATATTGATTTCCTTATACAATTTTTAGCATCATTTTGCCAAAAAATGCTCTTGTTTGACGGACAAGAAGGGACATTTAGGACTATCAAGTTGCGGCCAAAACAGCCAAACTGCATTGTTTGTGGGCAGCGGCCAGAAATTACAGAGTTGATTGACTACCAGCAGTTCTGTGGATCCCGACCCGATGATAAGGTAGTTTGTCACCTTTAATACTGCTGTAATAGGTACTTGTCTGATACTAGAAGTAATAAGTATCAACCACAGACTAGACCAAAACTCACTTGTTTTTCCTTCACAGTTTCAATCTATTGTTGTACATTTTTTTCTTCATATTTTTTTTTTTTTGGGGGGGGGGGGGGGGTGTTGGTGTTGAAAACTTGGAATAATTAAAGATGACAAACTAAGTTTGCTTTGCAAATTTAATGGTGCAGCTTTGTGGAATTTGCAAGATGATAGCTATGATCAGCAAACTCTCAATATGACAAATACTTGAAGCTGCATGTAGAATTATCTTGTGTAACAATTATAAGTCTTCCTATTAATATGCTGTTGCTCTAACTTCTTTTTTTTATTTGCATGTTCAATTGAAACTACCAGGTAATTGCTGATTTTTTAAAAATTTCAGCAATAGTTTGAATTATTTTCTTTACAAATTGATAATCCACATTGATTGCATATACATGCTCTTAGCAATTTTTCCTCACTACTGGAGAAAAAAATATCAAAACCAAGCATTCAGTCATATTTTACTTGATTCTGTCTATATGTTTAGATGATTATTTAATTGGCAGCTAAAACTCTTTGAATAATAGACTGACAATGTTCAATTATTTGTAGGAAAAGTCATTGAGTCTTTTGGGACGGGAAGACAGAATAAGCGTTCAGGTAAAATGTTACTTAGTAAATCAAAGGAGTACAATGAAAAGCTTGTACAATCCATGTACTAACTCACAACTAGGGAACAATTGACTCTTGTACATGCAATCATGTATTTCTTTGACCTTCAGGCAAACATAGTCATTGCGGAGAACTAATAATATGTAAACAACTTATGACATATGCAATTATGTTTGACTAAAAGTGGTATATGTTTAAATGTATGAAGTAAATACCAAAAATGTTATTAAAGGACTAATGCATGTAAAAGTATACATTGTTTGCTGGCTAAAGTTAGGCTTCTTTTTTGTTTGACTGTATAATAGGCAAGAACAAAACCTTTTTTTCCCAGTCATCTTTTAAGCTTTCCTTACACCACTACAAGACTGATTTTCACCAAATATTAGAGGGCTGTTTTGTGAAACAACGGAAAAACCCCCAAAACAATCCATTCTTTTACACCAAATAGTAAAACCCAGCCTTACGCAGATATCTCCTATTGAAGCAAAACACTGTTTTGACTTATTTTATTGTGTTGTGGTGGGAGGGAAAAGAGATAAATTGTAAATAAGCTCATTAAGGCTGCCAAATGATACCATATTAGACGTGTTGTGTTTCACTGTGTAAAAGGACAAGCCTGGTAGTGCAATTCTTCCCTTTTTCTACCTACACCAATAGAATAATAGCTAGTGCAAAACAAAACAACTGTGTCTTCCTGATTCGCAATCATTTCAAATGTGGTCTGTTATAAAATCACCAAAGTTTTCATTTTATGATGTTCTTGTATAGCAGTTGTTGATTATTATTTAAAGGGCATTTTACCATTTGCCTCAATTTTTGCATATTTCAGATCAAAATCAGTCATAAGTAGGAATATAGTACTAGTTTTTGAAAGAGGAAAAAAACAGCACTGAAAAACATGAAAGAGGTCTTTTTTTAAATTCTTGCTATGTTAAAAGTACCGTCATTATTTTTTTTTTCAGGAATACAAAGAGGTTTTGGACCTGGGACAAAAGCATGTGCTTGTTGATGTGAGAATGCCAGTAGAAATGGAGATCTGTCAGCTACCTGCTGAAGTTTATAGTATCCTAATGTCCAAGCCTTTGAAGTTTGCTAAAAATACTCAGGGTCTCAAAATGTTTGACATGTTAACTCAAGGTCATTTGTTTTTATTTCGTCTTTTATTTCATGAAGTATCACATTTGTTTTTATTGTTTGATTTCCTATATGAAAAGTATAGTATCTTTTAGGAATAAGGTATAGAACCAGTGAATTAGGATGATATTTGGAAGGGAAAGGAAAGATGTTTAAATTAATGTTTCCCTTCTTTACTCCTGAAGGAAGAATTTATGGGGAATAAACACCAGTTAAATCCTACAGTGGTCAGATTTGCACAACGTTTGTAACAAAGGTCAACTCTTTGCACAAAAATGCTGTAGTGAACTTGAGACAAATCAGCAGATTTATTCAGAGACACATTTGCTATCAATAAATGTATAGGAAAAAAATCATTACTGCTCATGAAATGTTATGGAGATAATTTTATCTGACAAATCGTGTGTTTTCTCTCAAAGCCTTGGCAAGACTAGGAAAAAAAAACAGCTGTAAGCTTAATAAAAATTATCTTTGGCTCATCATATATACATGTATATGCAATATGTTTGTATTCTCTGAAAGTCTAATGATGTTGAAGCATTTAAACTTAACCCCATCAAAGATTTGCCTGTCAATTGTATAGACAGAGAGGACAGCTTAGCTAGCCTGAGGAATCACATAGTGTCTAAATCAGCAGGGGAACAGAACCAGGTATTTCCTGTATACGTGGTGTGTAGAAGAGGAAATGACTCACAGGTTGCGGTCCAAAAACTCAAGAACCACATCAAATCTGACTCCATCAAGTTCAAAGACATTAGTGGGGGCTTGTACGCCTGGGCTAAGCATATAGACAAACAATTTCCTGTATATTGACAAATTCTTGTATTAAAAAACTGACCAATTATGTGTATGTTTTGTTGTTTTCTTTATTTCTTATAGGTTATCCAGACATGATTGACAAAAAATATTGATAAATATGACATGATGATCTTCATTGATAGTCACATTGCACACTGATCAGGAATTTTCCACACCAATGCGGTATCAGCAGAGTTTAAATTCAGGCGAGACTGATGACACTAAGTATCACATGGTCCTATAGGCGGTGCCATTTATTTCAAGAGGATTTCAGGTGATGTTAGGCATCAAAGAGAGAAAAACCTGTAGAAATGAATAAAACATGTCACAATTGAGACAATATAATAAGTCAGTTGATATTAAACTTTTAAAATTAGAAAATTTAGAAAAATTATATTCGTTTCATAGATGAATAATATTTATTACTTTATGGCCTTCTTAAAATTGATATGAGCACTGCAAAGATTTATTTTGAAACATTCAAATTGTGTTAATTTTAAACCACATGGCACATGGATGAGATAACGTTAATAATGTTTATGCTATTAATATGATGTGTGTTAGATACTTTGTTTTCTAAACGAAGATATAAACACAGATGCTAACTAAAGGTATACAACAGTGTAATTTGATACAATTCACGAACAATTTTCAGACAAACAAATGTTATAGTTGTTATATAAACCAACGGTATTACGTTGTACAACATGGTTTATGTCATTTAAACACAAGACAATTTGAGACGTTGTTAAGACAAAGAAGGTTAGTAGTCACCATATGGATTTAAGAAGTAAGGGCTATTGAACCCTCTGTACCCTCCACTTCCACTGCCGCCCCAAAAACTTCCAAACGATCCGCGTCCACCAAACGAATTGAATCGTCTTTGATTGGCTTGTTGCTGTTCGATGATGTCACCAGCGTCGCCTGCTTCTGAACCCCCGAATCCTCCAAAGCCACTCATTAACCAGCTACTTAGTCCTCTGTTATAATTATTAATACCCAATCCGGAATTACCTGTGTTTAAACGATATAAACCGAATTGCACTTAATCCAAGTATAGCAAAGTGTTTAATATCCCGTGAAATACTTTAGATGTTCTTTTTTTTTTTTAAAGAAAACTGGAATCATGGGCTATTTATGACGCATAGGTCTACCCCGAAAAATTTAACTTACCGGGTTATTAATGAATTTCATTGATAAAAGAACAATGATGAATAATTTAATCCTTTGACAAAAATACGTCAATAATACCCCACTTTTCAAAATGTAATCGAAAATAGAATTTGATAGATTAAAAAAAGTTCCGATATCAGTATTACAATCGTTTTTTGAACATTAGTAATCGACAAATTAATATAAATACTTAGTATGATGTATAACAAATTAATTCAAAAGATATTTTTGCTCAAAAGTTTTTTACAAGCATGAAGCATAATATTACGTTCCATATTGTGCTCTTTTGATTTAAGGTCAATTTAAGTTTTTAAAATATATGTATATGAGTTTTTGATTTATACCTCTAAATAAAAAGAAAGCTGACGAGATGTTGGCGAACGTCAACAGTAATACTAGGATTGCTAGCCTGGCCATCTTGGAAACTCTTCTGGGGAATGGTGCCTCTTAGTTCTTGCTGCAAAGTAAGCACAGTCGTTGAAAGACACAGAAAACCCCCCGCATGGTATTCGATTTGTTAAATCAGATTCTCAATATTTCCAGTGGCTTCATTTTTTTTTTATGTTTTCCTAACACAGACTTGCCCGAATTTTTGTAAACACTTTTGGAGATTTTATTATATCAAAAGTTAATATTCCTCATGATGAGAATTTGGTGAGGTTTGATATTCCGATTAGACTTGCTCGAATTTTTGTAAACACTTTTGGAGATTTTATTTTACTAAAATAAACAACATTGGAATTCTCTCATCTTTAATAAAGGGGCATGAAAATTCAAATAAGCAAATGAAAAAAACGTGAAATATTTACAATTGAAACTTTCCGTTCTTGAATTTTTGTAAAATATAGAATCTGATGTATGTACTATAAAGGCCACATTTAAGATCTATGTTTAATATTCCAAGTCAAAACCGGTGCGTTACTCGCAACCTTTAACTAATTAATTTGAAATCAGTATTTTTTTTTTTTTAAATTACTTATATTATACCGAGAATTGAAAAAATGGTTTACTAGAAATTAATCCAACTCACTATTAAAAGAAAAACGATTACTAGTATACCTGAATTAATACTTATCAATAATATATCAGAAAGTAAATTGGAGCCGTCTTACCTGTTGGCGTCCGTCGATTGAAGTAAACTGTGCAACAAAATAGAGTAAATAAATAGGGACGGCCCTTAATGTTCGGAAGCCTCGACTTACATTAGGGGACCATTAGAAAGTTGACGTAGAGGTCACATCTGGTGAACCACAGATCGCAATTAGCTGCAAGAGAGCTGGCCGAAAGTGCAACATTTTCTTGTTCAATTATCTCGTACAACTTTTGCATGTTTATTAAACGTATAGTCTCATAGACACACCTGGTGGACATGCATATAAAATCTTTATTGTAAGTACCGAGTATCTGGGAGAGATATGCAATTCTTGCAATTGTTAAATTGCCAAAAACGGCATGTTATTAATTGCATACATCGAAGAATGGCAGAGCATTGAACATGTGATCACGCGATGGAGTTTGTATTATTCTTTTATGATAATTAAAAGTAGTGTGTTATTCTGCAATAATCGTTATACTACTGGAACCCCGGATACACTGTTTAATATTTTGAACTGTAGACTTTTATCGACTCCGAAATCCGAAGCTAGGCACTGCATGAAAAGTAATTCCCAACGTGAAGTTCCCTGTTGTACTCCAGCGAGAATTCAAAACTCTCTCTCTCTCTCTCTCTCTCTCTCTCTCTCTCTCTCTCTCTCTCTCTCTCTCTCTCTCTCTCTCTCTCTCTCTAAAAAGCTACTGTTTCCGATGTATATAAATCAGAACATAATGTTTTACGTTGGACATATTTTTATTAACAAATAATAAATAACAAAGACTCCATTTTGAAGACTACTTTGATGGCATCAAAACTTATTCTTGTGGTTTAGTAACCGTAACCTATAAATAAAAAGAAAAAAGAGTTAATAAAAAAGCATTGAATAACTAAAAGATTTAATAAAAATTGCACAAAATTATTATTAGTATCTATAAGTAGAAAGTAAGATGAAAGAAAATTTACCTCTGAATTTTTTGAAGTAGACTGGCCTCATGTATCTGATCTTCTTGATGGCAATTGGTCTCATGTTCTTGTATGAGCGTTTTCCGTATCTACCGTAAGAACGCTTCCCGTAGCCTCCGAATCTTGGCCTGTAGATGACCATGGGTCTGCGGTAGTATCCACCTCCCAGCTTTCCGTATCCCTTCATGTATCCACCATATCCTCCGCTCTTTCCACCGATTCCACCTCCGACTCCACCTCCGATTCCGCCGCTTACGCTGGCTCCAGCGCTAGCTCCAACAGAGACCTGGGCGCCGAAGGATCCTCCAACTCCTCCTCCGATGGACCCACCGGCTCCTCCAGCAATGATGTTGGTGTCGTCAAAGTTTCCAGAGATGCTGCCTGGGTTTCCGATGATGGTGGCGTCGTCGAAAGATCCGCTGATGGAGCCTAAGTTTCCACCGTTGATGATGGTGCTGTCGTCGAAGTTTCCGTTGATGCTGTTGATGTTTCCACCTCCGTTGATGATGGTGGTGTCATCGAAACTACCGGCGATGTTGTTGAAAGAACCACCATGATTGATAATAGTGCTATCGTCGAAAGATCCCGAGATGGAACCGCCTCCGAGATTGTCGACGAATCCTCCTCCAATACCGAAGCCACCGACGGACAGATCGGACCCATGATCATGACCTCCAATGATTCCGCCATCGTGGTGGTCGAACCCGTGACCAAAGTCGTGGTGACCCCCATTTCCGTTGTGACCGTTATCGATGAGTCCGCCATTGAATCCAGCATTTACGTGCCCGCTAACTCCGACGTTCATGTTAAGATCAACCTGTGAAGAACCAACTCCGATAGCACCTCCCTTGGACCCATGGTGATCGATGATGCCACCTTGGTGTTGGTCGATGATACCTCCTTGGTGGTGGTCAATGATGCCACCTTTCCCCCAGTTTTGATCATGGACTCCAGCTTGTTTTGCGGCCGCTCCACCGATGGCTATCACGAGACAAAGGGCTAGCGCTTTCTGCATTTTGGTACCTGTTAATAGAAAGCCAATGGTAGATAAACTTCCATTTTACACAAATGTATCGATATATAGTTTGTTGTGATTATAAGATTAGCAAACCCTTGCTAACTACTTGTCTTAGTTTTGACCTTAGGCGATGATCGAAAATGTGTTAAACATAATTGCTTGCTTGTAATACCGATCAATTTTTAAATTATAAAAGTTTAAAATTGATAAGTCAAAATAGCAAACAAAAATTATAATATAAATCGAAAGTTGCTTTGAAGAAACTTTTTCAAATTTTTGCAATAAACTATTTGCGAAATATTTTTGCTCTCTTTGGTCGGTAAAGAAGTGTTATATTTTGCCACCATCCAAAAGGCAGGTAAGTTTGCAGAGAAGACGACTTACTTGTTAGGAGTCCTTGGTTTGACACACTTTCGACTTTGCACATGCAGCCTTATATAGGTCTCTTGCAGTCTGGATGAGCGGATGCTTTGTCATTCTGGAGGCGCGAAGTCCTGTCATGTTAAGTAACAGTTTCTTTGTCCGGGACCAGCCATTTACGTAACCCGCCATGTTTAATGTCCGAAACCAGACAGATGGTTCATTGTATTGGTGCAGTCTGGTGTGTTTATTGTATGTGACCCTCCTGCATAACACAATAGTAGACACATTCTGAGAGCACATTTGTCTTCAAATTTTTAACCTTTTTTGACACGTGTCTTTGCGACTAAGAAACATCACGCGATGAAAACAGCGACAGGCACTCTTTGTGTTTGTTGCTGCAACGATAAAACATGGTCGGTTTTGGAACCGTTGCAACGACCATCAAGTTTTATCCTTGCAAAAGTATATTATTATGCGGATACTCAATTCTGGTTTTTTTTCGAAGGGAATTTAAAAGTTGTCTAAACGGGATCTTGACCGAATATCTTCACGTAATATGGTATTATGTAGTTTTAAGTTGGTAACTAATCAAATATATTTGTACTTGCACAATGAAAAAAAAGGAATTAATTTTTCAACCAATATTCCGTTATTGTGATCCTGATTATTATTGTTGCATATTTATATTATAACAATTCAAAAGTCCCGTGATATTTCCTAGAAAACTGACAGTTTAGTGAATAGTGAACTCTTTTCGTAATCTTATATACATCAAAGCTTCAAAAGCACCTCTTTAGATTCATTTAGTAAAGGCTTTACAAATATAACATAAATTATTACGGCACAAGTGCATGACGTGCGTACCCAATCATAGCATTAGAAACACAATAGATAATCCATACTGGTCTTTTGGTTTTTCTGCTGTTCAAAAATTCATCAATTTATTGATAATCCTCTAAGGTTTAAATATCAATATCTGAACTGTATTATTTGTTTATAATTAATATGTTAATTCAAATGCATAATAATCATTTGTTAGATATAAAGAGGGGAACTCTAGTAAGTTTCCAATCACACACGATCATTTGTCAAATAAATAATGTTTTGGTAAGATGGAAAAAAAATTTAATAGGTCGTTTTAAAAAAAATGTCTACATGTGTAACGAAGAATATTGACAGGGGTTGAAAATTGACCCGGGGTTCATTTCTCAACGTTGAATATTGATCCGGGGATGTTTTTTCAACGTTGAAAATTGAGACCAAAAGTCGTAAATTTATGTCTGGGGTTACTTTTCAACAGCTTAAATTCTTTTTCGTTGAAAATTGACCCTATTGAAATTGACCCCAACTACAGAGTTTTGAATTGTCTTTGAAATGGAACTTGATCTACGCGATTTAAATGTACATGACCGTGTATCTTGCTTAAAAATTTCAGTTTCATAATTTTAATTCTTTAATATTGTCCGATATTCATGCCGATATGAATCTTTTTTTTCACCTTGATTTTTTCGATTACACTAGGGGCTTGGTATCCTGTTATTAAACTGCGTAAACACGGCTAAGAGCTAGGATGGCCTTGTCGTTCTAAATGAGGGGGAGGGGGTCGGACTAGCAATTTTTTTTAAAACACAGAATTCATTCCTTCTGGGGTCAAAGTTCTTATTTTAAGTTGACCAAAGACACTCAGAAATAATCTAGTGTCTTTACTGTCAAATTTTCTTGCTAGCTAAAAGAAGGTAATTTGATATTAATAATATAAATGTACCTGAACGAATACAAATGTATCTATTTTCAAAAATTGACACCCCCCACCCACCCTCTCTTCGATCGGGATTTATGATTGTCACCTTCCTTGATATAAACTTGTTATATCTAAAAAAAAAAACAAAAAAACAACTAGATGCTGTCATTAGACATTAATACCCGCACCAAGTGTTTGCCTCTAAATCACACTCTGTTGTACCAGTTTTAGTCAAAAAGAAGGCCACATGCAATTTCTGGTACTTTTTAAAAATTATAATTTTCATAAATGCTGAGTTCACATCCCATAATACACATATTGCCTTTATGTACAATTTGGGGTTGAACTGTTTGCATGTGAATTTTAAATTAATCAATAATCTAAACGTTTCATGTTATAGAAAGTATGGTCTATATGATTATTACAAACAAAATTAAATTATGCCCACCCCACCCCCCAAAAGTGCGTTATTTATATGTAGTTATATTCTAATTAAATTACTTTCGCCGTTTTAGAATTAAAATTTTTTACAAATGAATATTTGGCCCAAAAAATAAGTTTTTAAAATTGTTGGAAACTTAAGGTAAAAATAAGATAAGCCCCAGCAGGATTCATACTCTCTACTTACAGACACATTGTTAACGCTCTAACCCATTGCACTATGCTGTTAGGTAACATTATTTTGGGGGAAAATATTATATTTTATACTTTGTTTTGTTCAATAAGGAGTACATCACAATATGTGAGTGTCCCATACCACCTTAAAGCTGAAAATTATGCTTTACATGGTTAATTACCTAATAAAATTGTGCAAGGGGTTTTAAAGAATAAATTTATGAAAATACATGCAATATGTTACAATTAAATGATTTTGTCTGAAGTTACGTACACAACACAGGTGTACAGGTTGCATTAGCGGGCACTAGTTTTACCCAGCTCTTTGGTTAGATGGGTTTCACGTGGTGTACATGCATATGTTTTTTTGATATGCAGAATAGGATTAATTAACATGAATAAATGGTTCTTTTGTGGTGATCAGCTAAAGGAATTCTTATTGTGCTCTAATTGGATTATCATTATGATGTAGACCAATATAGGTAAGTATAATACATGTAGAAGCGCAATATTATGAGACACCAGTATACAAAACAGTTAAGTTTTACTTTCACTTTCTAAAATGTGATCTCCCTTTGCCAGCATACTGAATCATCATCTTTATTTAAATAAGCTTATCTACAGTTTCTGTCATTTTAGTTGCAGATTTTTTTTATTTTTTCATTTGTCAGACTTACACTTTTGAGTTGACTCCATATTGACCCTATTTTGTATTAAATTTGGGTATTAAATATCATGTTTTTATGAGTTATAATAGGGAGGAAGGGGAAGGGGCCTTAACCGTTCCCCATCCCCAGGATGTGTGGATTAGATATACATTTCTAGTGAGAATGAAGGCATGCTGCAGCTTTTTTTCCCCATTATACCCCCTACCCCATCATCATACACCAGTAATAGAAAAAGAGTTAATGACTAATTTTCTTTTATTTTAAATTGCTTATTCTTTTTTGCCAAGAGATACGTGATATGTCAAGATTTATGACTCATGAAAATTTGTGCATTTTAATCCTGATTGTTAACATACATGTATAATTATATATAAAAAAAAATACATGTGATATTATATTAGGGATCATGCAATCAATTGCAGAATTGCCAATCGGTTATTTATAACTCATTTTGACTGATTAATTTGTTAATCATTTTGAAAATAAAGACATTTCTAAATACATGTATAACATATTATCAATATTTTTTGTAGATTGATTTTGTAACTATTTAGGGCCCCACTCTGCAGATGCCCTATAGTGATCATTCTGTCCAATTCTGCTGATCATGTCAAGATACATTTAAGACAAATTGGCCCCTGCCCCTTGGGTTATTCCCCAACCCCCCAGAGTTGTTTTTAAACAACCACCCCCCCCCCCCTTCTCTGAAATAGGAAATGATAATAAATTTTAATAACTGTTGAGATACCCACCCCTAGACCATATTTATTCTTCCTTCTTGTGTCATTGCACATCAATTGTTACATGTATATAGGTTATGCCCTCTTTGAGATGCCCAGTGACTTTCCAGAGTTGGAACTAATCAAGTACTGTAATCTATCTTATTCATATGTAGTGTAATTCCTAGCCCTAGCCCAATGTTGACCCTACTTTGTTTTTTACAGCAAGCTCTAGGTTTTTGTTGACTGACTTTACAATTTCTACAATTACATATAACATTTTGTTTATCTTTAAGATTAAAAAGCAATTTCCAAAATCTCTTTATGTACATCTGACATTATACAGAAAAATACCAATCAAGAAATGATTTTGCTACTGTAAAAATTTTAGAAGAGACTCTGAATCTGATATGATATGGCTATTCATTAAATCATGAGAGGAGTTCTGGGAAGTAGGTTTTTTTAGGAGTGATAAACGTCAGTTTTCTGCTACTATTTGACTCCCTGAATGAAATTTAAATTTTTAAAACCTTATTGCACACCTAGAGGACAGCCCTTATCATATATCAAGAGATGACATAGCTACTGCATAAATTGTAAGAAGAGTTATGGGAACCATATTTTTTTTTGCAAAAAAACGTCATTTTTTTATGACCACAGACCAACGTGATAAAAACAAAAATTCTGAAACATGATTACACATCAACATGACACACCGAATCATATTCTAGAAGATCATTTGGTTACTGCAAAAAGAAATTGACGTTTTTTGAAACCAGACTTTTTGTTAAAAAACGTCATTTTTCAGCCATTTAATGACCCCCAGGACAAAATTGAAATTTCCGAAACCTTATTGCGCATCTATAGGACACCCAAAAACATATTCCAAGAGATGATTTGTCTACTGTTGAAAATGTAAAAGGAGTTCGAGGAAGAAGGGTTTTTGTCAAAAAACGTCATTTTTTACCAATTATTTGACCCCCAGGACTATCAGAGAATTTTTGAAACCTTTTTACAAAACAACATGACACCTAAAAATTATACTCCAAGAGTTCAATTTGCTGGTTTATAAGATGTAAGAGCAGTTTGAGAAAGTAAAACGTGACAGACGGACGGACGGACAGGCAGACGGAACAGGGTAACAACAATATACCCGAACTTTCTTTAGAAAGTGCGGGTATAAAAACAAAAACAATCGAAATATATGTCGAACAACATCGTCACAAGACACGGTCCGGATTCCGCATCCTATACTGGCTTCAGGATCGTACATATTGGCCGTGGTCAAACAAACACCAGCCGGTAATCTGTTAACATCATTTTTCTGGCAAATCTCTACAACTTTATTTTGAGAAGTCAGGATAGTTATCTGACAGCAAAATAAATGAACAGTTGTCATATTTTTTCTGACAAGTCGTCATCAGTGATTATTAAATTTATTCAACTTAACAAAATTTTTCTTCAAAAACATCATACCATTGTAATTAGTCAACGTATATCTTCACTATTCAATCAGTAGTTGTTGGACATATAAATATCCAACTACATGTATCTTACAGTTGAATATTCAAATATCCAAGTGCCCATCAGTTGAATATCCAAATATCCAACAGTGAATAAAACAATAAATGAAAAAACCCACCAAAAAACAAAATGTTGAACCATGTTTTTGCAACACAAAAAAGAATCACGACACTACTAGAATATTGTTATCACTACATATATCCAACAGAATAGAATGTCAACAGAAATGTCTTCTTTTATAATTTTGATAGATTTGGAATCATACACAAAACTTGTAGACTTTCTATTTCTCATTTTTGAATAAATGAACAGCCAATCAAGATTTTGATTCCGTTTGTCTTGCAAATCTTGATTTCGAAATGCTTTTACGTTCAACATCTGAGATACGGGTAGGTTCCACAAATCGTTGATACCCCTTTTCATCGGTTTTAACAATATCAGGAATTTTGACCGACTTGGACTCCATAAGAATCCTATCAGATTTCTTTAACAAATCATCATTTGATACATCACTAAAATGTCATTCAAAACGCTATCTGTGTCTTTCCCTGAACTGGAATTTTCAAAATTTACTTTGGGTTAAAAAAAATTCTTCATCTGAATCCATGTCTGCTCAGTACAACAGAAAAGATTAATATGTAATGGATAAATAACGAGGTAGCATTGAATTGTTTAGAGAAAACATTCCCTTCGAGGGCCGAAAATTCCCACAATTTAACCTCAAAGAAGAATTGACTCATTCATATATCTAACAGTGCCATAACACAATAGCCTAATCAAACACCCCTTTTATCTATGGACCAGTCAACATGGTAAACAGGTTCATGCTCATATCATAAACTTGCCAGATAAACTACTGATCTCGATTGGACGAAAAAAAAATAGTGTGTACGATAAAAATACAAAAAACTAAACAGACACTTTTTTCGTGGTTGTGTTTAGTGGTATTTCTGAAGCATTAGCCAACTTTCTGCATATGCATAATCTTGAAAGATTACAATTGATCATTGTTACTTTTGAGTTAGCAATTTCATGACCGAGATTTAAACTCCACATACCCTTACCCCTACGCATGAGTTAAAGCAATATGAGCTGCAATATTCATCTGCAAATTTTCTATAAATTTTACCACTTGGGCGACAAAATCAGTTATGGTTGATAAACTTCGGTTGTGAAGATTTTACAAGACAAACCATTTGAAAACTTCAATTGAGCAAAATTTACAAATTTACATTGTCGTCATCCTGTACATAAATTAGCTATAGGTTGCTATATATATTCCATTATGCGGAATGTTTATCCCTAGAAAAAATTAACGATTTGTTTCAATCTGCCCCCCCCCCCCCCCCCCCCCCCCCCCGATGCTACGTGCATGTATAAAGGTAGCGAGCATTGCAGAAAAAACTGTATTGTAATTGTTGGAGTATATTAGTAATTATTTTTATTGATATACTGTTTATTTACGACCACTTGCATGAGTATTTTCTTCTCTTGTTACAAGAACACCCAATGTGATTCATAGCTCTAAAGAAACTGACAGGACTGAAATCTACACGATCCAGTTCTAACCAGTTTATTAATTGATCAGGCGAAACTTTCAGCAATCTAAAAACTTACTGCACAAAATGACGTCATACTCAAATTCCCTTACATAGAAAATCACTATTTCTTCTACCTAATGCAATGATGTACATTAACAATGTTTTAGTCATTACTATAACTTACTCTTTATGATTAATTTAATGACTTATTAAATCAAAGATGTAAATATAAACAATTAAATGCTTTTTTGGTGATTCGTGAAGGATATGAACTTCATTCTCATTACTAAAGTAACAGCGTAGTCTCCTACAACAAAAGTATATTGGAAATTATCTTCAATACTTTTAAATGCGTAATAATTATTAAATAGGATATTTTGAAGAGGGATTATTACGTATGTAGCTTGATGAAAAAACACATTTTTTTCTTTAAAAACATTGATTCAATACGGCATAAATAGCATGTTGATATAAACTCAAAACGCACTTTTATAGATTTTTTCAAAGTGCGTTGACTTTGTCCCAAATTCATGTTAAAAGTACGCTCTGTGAATTTGTTCAATATGCGTAATCTTTCGAAGAACGTTACCACAATGGCATCACATGCACTGAATACACAAAATAATAAAATAAAGTGACAGAGAAAGGACCAGTCCCAGAAAAACCCCCCATCACATAACAAGAGACCTACAGGCCTTTGACAGCCCTTAGATTGATTGTCAGAGTCTCATTTTTGAATTTTATGCTTCATATTAGAGTCCCTAATTCGAATTTGATGTGGAAAAACATTTATTCATAAAAGGGGGGGGGGGGGGAGAGTCGGAAAAATCTCGGATTATTTATATCCTAGCTCCAGACGCCAAAAATTCTAAACTTTTGGTAAAAAGAGACATGCATGCGTTTAACGGTCACTCTTTTATAATATTAAATTTTATTTATAATGCACACAACATGCATACATTTTATTTCTACAAACATACAATGCGCAGGAAATTGAAGTAGATTTCCTAAAATATGACGGAAATATAGTGACTCAAGTGACCTAAAAACAAATTACATGTTCACTATACGGCCACATTTGCCCCCCCCCCCCCCCACCCCCTCCAAAAGAAAAAGAGCCTCAGCTCCTGTCCCATGCAGTGAATTTCACAAGTTAAGAACAGAACACTACTATGTACATTATAACATAATAACAATGCATTTAGTTTATCTCCCACGACTGTGAAAGTACAGAAGAAATATTATAAAATTCAATACATTTTCACTATATACAAGAATTGCCATAGTGCCCCTACCCAGGGTCATAATTTTCACAATTAAGATAGGTAGAGGGTTACATTAATATTATAACCATGCATTCAATTTATCTCCCCCTGCTGTGGATGAAGAGAAGAGGATATTCTATGATTTAATACATTCTTACTATATGGCGGGGCCTGAACCCCCAACACAGGGGCCACTAATTCCACAATCGTGAATATCAAAACAATGCATTTTGTTTTTTTGAGAGTAGAAAAGAAGATTTTCTAAGATTGAATACATTAATTTTCACTATATGGCCATATTGGCCCGGCCCTAGGGCCTGAACCCCTGATCCAGGGACCACAAATTTCACATATTTGGTAGAGGGCTTCATGGACATCATAATTATGAATTTAGTTTTTTTTCCAACATGTGTGGGAGTAGAGATTTTTTGAAAATTTAGCTCCGTTTTGCTTATTTGGCCCCACCAATGAAGCCCCAGGGGTGGTATGGTCATAAATTTCACACCTCTTATCTTATAGAGATGCTTTAAACCAAAACATAGTAATAAATGGCCTTGTTATTTTCAAGAAGAAGTTAAAAATGTAAAAAAGTTAAGGGACGACGCTGAACGACGGACGACGAACGACGCACGACGATGGACGAAGACCAATTGCAATAGGTCACCTGAGTAACTCACGTGACCTAAAAATCGTGCAAATAAGCACATCTATACCCATTTTATTATAAACTACAAAGGTTCTTGAATTATATTCAGTAGAGTAGTTTTAGAGCTATCTCAGTTGTAAATTCAATAAATGCATAACTTTTAAATTCAACTTGGGGAAATCCCCCTCCCCCCAAAATGAAACTGGAATTTCCTTTCAATATTAACTACACAGTTTCATGAAATTCTATTCAGCAATACATTATTCAATAATGGCCAAACTTGTAAGTTCAAAATAGAAATTCCCCCCAAAAACCCAGAGATCAGAATCTCTGTAAATATGCACACCTACGGTGTCTTTATTATAAATCGACAAAGATTTATTTCGATGAGAAACTGTTTCAGTGCTACATCTTCGACATTGGCAAATTTCGCAGAAAAATAACGGAATAAAAGGGTAAAAGAAGATGGATGAATAAGGCGTGTAAAATGCCTATATGAGAAAAGACAGAACACTGTAAAATTAAAATAACAACAAATCTGATAATTTCTTTTTAAAATTATTAAAAACAATTTATATTTAACATAACATCGATTTGCAACCCTTAAATATGTTAAATATTCGGAATATGTTGATTTAAAGGAAGTGAACATGAAAAAATTAATTGTTGCTTCATAAATTTTAAAAGTCCTTTGAAACTTAGAAATGAGGCCTGTAACCTTTTTGTTTATTTCTATCATGAGATTTTATCAATTTAACACTCTCAGTGAAAGGTTTATGGAGGTAATCCATTTTCCCCCAGCATGCATCTGTTCTCTGACGTTGATAAGCCACATTGCTGCTGGTGACTGGGTCGATTGATAGAATTGGGTCAATGTTTAAGAGTTGATAAAAGTTGCTGAGAAAAATTATGCCTGGATGTGCAAGCAAAATTTTGTACTGTCATGAGAGGACAAGGATTCAGTATATTTCTATGACTGAACCTTAGGTAACTAGTGTTGTCACGATGATCGATTTTTAGTCGATGATCAGTTGAAAAAGTCGTCGATTTACGACAATCGATTTGAGATTTTATAATCGATTATAATCGGATTATTACATTGATACTATACTTATCATTTTGTTTATTATTCTCTATTTTATACAATTAATTATAAAATGAAAACTGTTACAAATCCACGGATAATGTTTTCGTCAGCCATTTTGAATATCTTTTTTGTTAAGGTAGAAGGATATTGATTCGGATGACCAATGCTAGAATTTCAAACAAAATATACAATGAAGTTTAATAACGTCAAGATCTTTAATTTTCGATATAAATAAAAACAATCGTCTACCATTATTTTGATAGAAACTCATTTTATTTATTCTGGAATTATGCTGACACAGTTTCACGTTTTAAAAACAAAATGGCCGAAGTTGTCAACACTACGATCATCGAGGCACAAACACAAAACACTTTGGATTCATTAAGAAAAAATAAGCAGTGGGGCAACCAACCTCTAATAATTATTAATAAGAAAATGTAAATATTTTTTTCATTTTTATTGAAAGAAGTTATTAAAACCGAATTGTCTCATGAGTGCCTTATTAGATTTAGTCAAAACCGAAAGAACAGGAAGAAAACAAAATGAAAGCATGTCAACCCATCGGAAGCATATTGGTGGGTCTTGCAATTTTCCCAGCTTGCAATAGTTAACTTTAGTTAATTTTATCCATGAAATAAAATTTTTTGAAGCATTAAAAGTAAAGTTTTAGAAGAAATCATCAATAATTGTGGAAAATACATAGTCTAGAAATAGATCGTATTGATACATGACGTGAAAAGACACATATCATACTTGTACATATTGAATTTAGCTGGGTTCGGTTATTATTATAGTCCGCTTAATATAACAATTTTTCCTGACAAAATAACTATTATATTAAGCGGGGTCCACTGTAGCACTTAAATATCTTAAAAATAAACAATACCTTAAAATTTAGTGACCCATTTTAATGAATTTAATACAAATTACTACCGATTCGATTATTGGCCGATCATCAGTTGGTTATAGTTAACCGATTATACCGATTAATCGATTATGATTTTCAACCGATTTGACAACACTAGGTAACTCTATATGATTTTTGCAAAAAATGAATAGATAATTTGTGAAATACGAGACCATCGCATTCCAGATGTTTGCACGAAGATGTGGCAGTTAGTGTTTAGATAAATAAAATGCTGTTTGTAGATTTCAAATAAATATAAAAATGTAATTTCATTTTTTTTTTTGGTGGGGTTTCTTACCGTTACTTTTTATTTACATGTAAATGCTCTAGAAATCTTTCTCTCTGATTTGTTTTTATCTTAGATCAGATCTTGATGATACGTATGCCGGTTCGGTTTCGGCTGTCAGAAGAATAACAGAACTAAGACACATTTTAAAAATCAAGGTGCATTGCTCAGCATCTTGCTCATGCTCATTTATGTAGTACACATAATGTTCAAATTCATAACAACAAATTAAGAAATTCCTGAGTGCAAGAAAAAATAGGTCACAATAACACTGATCCAGGGACATTCCATTCTAGTTACATGTAACATTAACTGCTGGTTGGAATGCATCATTCTAAGATCCAAAATCTTCCTCCATAAACCCAGTTACAAAATTACAACTCTTTACTTCCATTTCAAGTTTCAATTCACATTTTGATGATGACATTTTATCTTTGTACTAAGCGTTTATAAAAATGCAATGTGTCTCACTGACGTCAGCATCGGTGCTGCCCTCTCTTAGATGCCTAGAGATAACCCAGCAGGGAGGTAATAATTTTAACAATATGGCAGCGCTCATGGATTGCAAGAATTAGTTATTCTTAATGGTATATCTTCTTACTAAGGAAAGCTGTGTCTAAATGGTTTTCAGATATCATTATATACATCAAACAGACAAATTTGAGCCCTTGATAATTTTTTCATGTTCACTTCCTTTAAACTAGCGCGTGTCAATTTTTAGAATTTCAATGCGTTTTCTTTTATAGAGTGGGTCTGAGCTCCATATTTTTGTCATAGTCTATATAAGGTTTAATGTAAATCAAATTCAATCAACAAAAACGTGGAGAGATGAGCCACTATACTTTAAAAATGTCATTTTGTATCCTAACAATCATTGAACATTTTAGAAAAAATAATACAAGTCCGTAAAATCGGGGCCAAAGTCTCATATAGCATTTAAACACCGCATTTTGTTACTGAAATGGCTCAGTGGTTAGAGCACCAGACATAAGGCAACCTTATACAGATAGGTTTTTTAGATTGTGGGTTCGATACCAACGAAACTTCCGAGATAATTTTTTTCTTATCATTTGTTAAAATATTCAAAACTGAACATAATACTGTATACAGGTTTATTTTCGCCCCGTGTGATTTTCGCTTTTCTACACTTGCAAACTGATTCGCCCCGTCTTGAATTCGCCCAGACACAGTTGTATTTAAAGAGAGATAATTTGAGACATTAAAATTCGCCCAGTCTTAAATTCGCCAAATAAGACGAAAGGGGCGAAAATAAAACGCGGCGAATATTTCACTGTATACAGTAGTTAGAAATTGTCCTTTTGTGAACTTGTATTATAACATTATCAAATATAATTTAGTGGGAAAAAAATTTGAAATTGTATTTTACGACTAAACCAAATGGATATTTGCGCTATCTTATTCCCCCGTCTTCTTTAATGAAATTCTTATTTTAAACCGATATCAAAGATGAGTTGAGACAACAACAAAATAAAACCAACAAAAAAACAAAAACAAAAATAAATTGACCACCTGACTAACGGAAATGCTTTTTGGTAGACCTCCATGAATACGACATATATACCTATTTTTAGTTTCCCTCACCCCGCTCTAGACAGAATACCTACATGTACATGTAGTACCGTACAAATCTCTGCAGTTACAAATTTTGATATTGATAAAATCAAAATCAATTTTTTTTTCATTAGCGAATAGAGATTGATTAAATATGATTAATGATTAATATTGCATTAAAAAAAAATATTTTCGCATTGGGAAATCAGAAATCAAGTGATAAAATTCAATAGTTTTTTTTCATAGTTTGGTCTAAATATATTGCAACACTTAATGATATTTTTATCATTTTAAGCGGAGTTGTATCATATTAGAGCAGTTGTTATATTGCTGTAACTTTATTATTATTATTATTATTTTTTTTTTTTGGGGGGGGGGGGGGTCGCTACATACAGTCTACATACTACTATATATAAGAGTTGAGTTTTATACTCTATTGTATATGAGTGGATATAATCGCGCTAGACAATTGTAATATACTAGTAGTTGAACAAATTGTAAAATTAGTCAGTCATAAATGTCAAATACCCATTACTATTATTGTAACAGATTGATAAATAACACTGGCTTGTCTTCACTCTTATAGGTATTTGATTCTTTTGGCGATTCCGGTCAGACACTCTCCCACCATCATCTCACCGTGACCAAGGATACACATGCCGCGTGGTCTATTTATTCCTCCCTTAGGAATGATGTACCTCAGGAATCGCCCGTCTCTGTCCAGCATGTGAATTTTGTTACCGTCATAATCTGTAACGATAACGTGACCAACAGAATCAGCGATGACTGAAGAAACGTCAAAATTACTGTTCTTCATCGAGTACGAGTACCGAAATATGCCCAATCCATCGACAGCAATGACTGCTTGTTTTTTCCAGTCAGTTACAATGATGTCCCCGTAGACATTCTCTGTGATGTAAACCGTCCATTTGTACAGAGGTTGACACTGCGAGTCGTACTGGATTTCCTGGAGCACGGTACCGGTACTGCTGTATCGGACGACTTTGGACTGATCGTCTTTACGGAGACAGACCAGTAGATCACGGGACGCGGAGCTTGTGACGCCGTATGGCTTCCAGTCCCCGGTAGTGAACATCGTCACCACAGTGTCGGTGTCAGATATCATTTTTACGGCTTTATTATTTACATCACTGTACACTACTGTTTTGTTGTACATACTTAAGTACATGCCTTGGGTAGTTATGCTGACGGTGTGCTGGAGGTGTCCCTGGAGATCAAACAACTTCAGTTCTTTTCTCTCTCCTCCCATCCACACTTTGTTATCGTCGGTAACGGTCATGTCATACAGTCGAGATTTATTATTTTCATTAGCAGGGAACTCAGTGTCTATAACAGAAGTAACTGTTGGTACCGCTAATATTCTTCTACCTGAAAACTCCTTATCTTTGAATTCATTTTCCAAGAGAGAATATTTCTTTTCCTGCATTTTTTCAATGTATCCGAAAAAAGTTTGCAAATAATTTGCATCTATTTTACATTCATAGAAAAACGGAAATGAATACTGAGAAAACTCGCTTGGTGGTTCTTGTTTCTCAATCACTGGTATAAATGTCTGCATTTCTGTGACGTTCTTTGATTTCTGTAATTTTATTGTTTTCCCGTTCATTTCATCCACCCTCCCAATCATTTCTTCAAACTCTTTCTTTTGTTTCTGTAGTACAGACTCGTGTTCCTTTTGCATCTCATCAAGTTCCTGGTGAAGTTTCCTCACGGTCTTCTCGATCAGTTTGTGCCACTCTTCTCCCCGTGCTGTAACTTCATCTTTCCTCTGTTGGTAAATCGAGGATATCGAGGACAACATCTTCGTCGTGTGATCTAGAATTCTTTTTAATTCATGTTTGGATGTCTGAAGTCGATCATTTTCCTTCCTGATTACTTTAATAAGTTGTTCAATTTTATCGGACAGCTCGGACATTTCGTGCGCTTTGTGTTTGATAGATACACAAAGGATACATATCGGAGCATCACATGTTTTACAGTATGCGGAACAATCGTTTTGGGGATGGGAATCACAGTGGCATGTGTCGTCATCATCCTTGCTGGTGTAATCTACAATGTCATGCCCGTTTTTAGATTTCACGCGTAGATGTTTAGGGACACAGGGGTCACAGAGATTGACACCGCATCGTCTGCAGAAAAACGAGACTGGTTGCTGACACAGATCACATTCCACCAAATGCTGGGCTTCATCTTTAGATGCCATCATTAGAGACCGTGCGCGCCCTGTAAACATTGTTGTCAGAAATGTCAATAATGATTAATTTCATAATTTTATTAGAAAACATGCATGAAAATTAAAGACGACCGATCGACGAACAGTATCGAATCGTTATATTCATATAAAATCTATATTCGTTCATGTAAACATGATTTCACTAATTCTCTTATTTGAATACGATCGTTTGGTATTTTTCCAGAGTAACTGAAAACAATTGTGTTAATTACTTGCAAAGAAGATATGTTAGACCTTCACTGTTGTTTTTAATTAATGCATGATAAAATTACTTTAATATTAATGTCAAGATGTCTGATAAACCATTTTGTTCTTTTTTCATAAAATAATGTTGTAAGTAGAATTCCGAGTGTAAGAGAGAGAACTCCAATCCATTACCAGGCATCTTCGCTAGCCAAGGGTTTTCGGTCCACTCCGCTCCCCATAAACATATGCAAGGGGCGCAACTCAAGTTGCTCGCTAGATAACTCCACCGCATCACCGAAATCTGCCAAGGGTTTATGGAGAGCGGAGTGGACCGAAAACCCTTGGCTAGCGAAGATGATTACCAGGTTACCTGTATACCATGTCTAATTTGATAGCTTCTTAATAATCAAACATGCTTGTCGGCTTCTATTGTATTTACGCTAATTTCTAAGAGATAACATTTTACACAGAATATCACACCGAAGATACCTTTATAACAAGATAGCACGGTGTCAGCGGGACAAAGATTACAACATATTGAACATACACATGCGCAATCAGATTGAGAGGTGCATACACGTCCTGTCATGTTTGAAGAAAAAAAATGCTCGAGATTGATTAAAATAAATGGTCATATGTAACTGGTTATCTTTTTTAATTAAAAAAATCAGACGCTTTTGTAATGATTTGATTTAAAAATATCGTTTGTACATTTACATATATCAAATTTAATATCGCATGTACTTTAATAGCAAAATGCCTCTATATCATTTCAGAACATTTTAATTTTCTCTCAAAACTTTGTCTGAATATAATAATCTATAGGAAAAAATTACTTACAAAATGCACATCAATTCCAAAATAAACGAAATTCGTTTCTTACAAAATAATAATCAAACGGAAAAAAAACCAACTTTTGGTTATTCAACGATCCTGACACACCGACTGCACTATCCGGGCATTGTTGGTCAACATACTTCCTGTTCAAAATATAAACCAGGCACGAAGCAACGGAGGAATTTAATTAGTTATTTTAGTTGCATTTACATTGGCACTGGAAACACTGTAAAAACATATATTAAAGTGAAAGTTGATATTTAAATAGATCAATATCGTTCACATTCACCCCTCCACACCAACTTTATCTAAATCTGCATCCCATAAACAATTGACAAATATTGTTAAGGAATAGTAAAACAGTATATGGGAATATCATAGTGATTGTATTCCTAGTTTTATCTCAGAGTCGCTGTTTGTAATTGTTATATTAAAAGTTTAAAATCAAAGTTCTAAACTTATCTATAACAATCTGCACGGTTATACATGTAGATTTAAATTTTCTCAGCTGCTGTCAAAACATCATCTTCGCTAGCCTAGGGTCTACGATCCGCCCCTCCCCTCTATGGTCTACGATCCGCCCCTCTCCTCTATGGTCTACGATCCGCCCATCTCCTCTAGGGTCTACGATCCGCTCCTCTCCCCTAGGGTCTACGATCAGCTCCTCTCCCCTAGGGTCTATGATCCACTACTCTCCTCTAGGGTCTACGATCCACTTCTCTCCCCTAGGGTCTACGATCCGCCCCCCTCCTCTAGATCCGTTCCTCTCCTCTAGGGTCTACGATCCGCTCCTCTCCTCTAGGGTTTAGATCCGTTCCTCTTCTTGGGTCTATGATCCGCTCCTCTCCTCTAGATCCGTTCCTCTCTTTTCTATGGTTTACGACCCGCTCCACTCCTCTAGGGTATACGATCAGCTCCTCTCCTCTAGGGTCTGCGACCCGCTCATCTTCTCTAGGGTATACGATCCGCTCCTCTAGGGTATACGATCCGCTCCTCTACTCTAGGGTCTAGATCCGTTCCTCTCCTCTTGGGTCTACGATCCGCCCCTCTGCTCTAGGGTATACAATCCGCTCCTCTCCTCTAGGGTCTACGATCCGCTCCTCTCCTCTAGGGTCTACGATCCGCTCCTCTCCCTTAGGGTTTACGATCCACTCCTCTCCATTCGCTGTTTGTAATTGTTATATTAAAAGTTTAAAATCAAAGTTCTAAACTTATCTATAACAATCTGCACGGTTATACATGTAGATTTAAATTTTCCCAGCTGCTGTCAAAACAGGCTATACCAATAGCCTCAAAACATCATCTTCGCTAGCCTACTCCTCTAGTAGCTCCTCTACTCTAGGGTCTACGATCCGTTCCTCTCCTCTAGGGTTTACGAACCGCTCCTCTCCTCTAGGGTCTACGATCCGCTCCTCTCCCTTAGGGTTTAAGATCCGCTCCTCTCCTCTAGGGTATACGATCCGCTCCTCGTCTATAGGGTTTACGATCCGCTTCTCTCCTCTAGGGTCTACGATCCGCTCCTCTCCTCTAGGGTTTACGATCCGCTCCTCTTCTCTAGGGTCTACGATCCGCTCCTCTCCTCTAGGGTCTACGATCCGCTCCTCTCCTCTAGGGTTTACGAGCCGCTCCTCTCCTCTAGGGTCTACGATCCGTTCCTCTCCTCTAGGGTTTACGAACCGCTCCTCTCCTCTAGGGTCTACGATCCGCTCCTCTCCCTTAGGGTTTAAGATCCGCTCCTCTCCTCTAGGGTCTACGATCCGCTCCTCGTCTATAGGGTTTACGATCCGCTTCTCTCCTCTAGGGTCTACGATCCGCTCCTCTCCCTTAGGGTTTAAGATCCGCTCCTCTCCTCTAGGGTATACGATCCGCTCCTCGTCTATAGGGTTTACGATCCGCTTCTCTCCTCTACTACCCTAAACATCAGTTTTTTTTCTCAGTTATATTATCTTACGTAACAGTTTGCTTAAAAAAATTCAAGATGATTTCATGGGACATAAATTTTAATCCCATTGACACTAGTCTTTGATATATCGTCGTAGACCTCGAAGAGTACGGTTGGGCTAATTGTGCCGGAAGTCCCGTTAGCATAGAATGTGTTGTGTTTGGCTGATTAACTATGCTGGAACCCCCGCATGCTAGTGGAGTTAGTCTAGCGCCCTAAAACAAAAGTAAAAGCTCAGCATTGTACTAATACTTCAGTTTAAGCTACTAAGCATGAATATACATGTATGTCAATTTATATTTTATGTTGTGTGCATTATTTTTTCTATGTCCTCTCACCTACTGCACATTGCAAATTTGTATATATATGTACTATACTTTTTATTCTGATGAGCTGTACAGCTCAAGGACAATAAATTGAATTGAATTGAATATGAGTGCGTATGTAACGGACTGTGTTGGATTTCCGCACGTTAGTGGATTGTGTGTGGTATCGGATTGTGCTGGATTGTTAGTGTTGATTTTATGCACAACATTACATCGGTCCGTGTTAGAACTTCCGAACGTTATAAAGTTGGTATCTTGGAACACCGAAAATCGATCTTCATTGGAATACCATGTACCGTTATTTCACCAACTTAAAAACAAGTTGTTGAAGTTTTGTTTCGTTTCAAGGAGTATTCAGGGTATACTTGAGCGAGTGTAAAAACTGAGCTTTCCCCTGAATTCACCATATGGATTTTAAAAAGTTTTACATTACAATTTACAGTTTACAATACAAATGAAATACAATATACGTTAGTGAAAAGTTGGGTAGTATTTAAGTAGAAAGCCGAGAGGCATCCTATCGGGCTAAACACAACTTAACGTTAAACTTTACGATAAAAAATGATACCTAAAATTTCATGGTGAAATTCCCTATCCTCGGTGTTTAATGGTCCTTACCCCCCCCCCCCCCCCCCTAAATGTGGGGTTGTACACTGTATATGCGTTGGTACATGTATATAAAACAAGACACAATTAAATGATGATTTATTTTAGATTTATTATAGATACTAGTATTTGGATATTTAGCTTAAAAAGGCAATTAAAGACAATTTTTAAATGTTAAAGCAACATTTAAATTTTAATTAATACAGACTGTGTATAAACTACATAGAAAATACATATCGATGCATCTGGAAGTTAATATGCATGCAACAAAATCAAGCTCCGTCGTCGACGTCACCAACATTCAACTATCCCTCAGCTTAATTCTCAAATCCATAGTAGAAATGTGCAAAACTCAGAGACTTGAGACTGAATATTGACTTAATTGAGGAAAGCTGGTGACGGCGGGGCCAGAGCTCTATAAAAATTAAGTTCTAAAAGCATAATATGAGTTATGAAATGATTTTATTAATCTAAATCCTGGTTAAAACCAGAATTCACATACACATGTAAGTAATTAACCCCACCATCTAACCAATTCTCTTAAATAATGCAGTCAGAGGTGTGGGTGTATGTAATATACATGTATATATCAATTTTTTTTTTTACAAGATGTACATATAAACAATAAAAAGCTTTCTTTGATGATTCATGTAGGATATGAAGGTAGCAATCACTGCAGATAAAATACATAACCTGCGTTAGAGGGTTATGTAATTTTTTTTTCTGCAGTGATCGCTTCCTTCATATCCCGCATTTTATTGTTTAAGAATCGTATACTACAACATTGATGTTAGAGCTGAAGAGTGGTTTTGTGAAAAATCCACCATACATTGTGTTTTTCCATATTTGTCTTGGGGGGGGGGGGGGGTAAATTTGACATAAACTTCAGATATGTTGTTCTGTTCTGTATGTGGATGTAGGTCTGAATATTAAATCAAATCACAAAAGTGTTATACAATTCTATAGAACACAAAAATAATATATATTCCTAATTTAAAGCCTAAAACGCACATAATCATGAGATGATCACAAGTAAAACAATTCTTTATCACAATATATTTGCATTTTCCAGTGTATTTTTCTGTTATAACACTACGAATCTTCATTCGATTTTGTAATGTATAGTCCAATACATTTCATCAATGACTATTTTGTTATCTAATCGTACAATTGCTGAAAATTATATAAATTCTATAAGTAATAAGGAATCATTCTAGTAATCAAATACGGGCCTGATCAAATCTATCATAAAGATTTGATCACCCCGACTGTATTTGATCACCTCAGAATACTCAAAGAATGATTCCTTATTCCTTATATACTATTTAGGTGATCTCGGATCGGCTTGTTCGTGGGTTTAAGGACTGGTGCTTTCACCCATGAAGGCGTCAGTCCAAATCAAATTAGATCATGATGAGTATTTCAAATTAAAAGGAATAATGTGAAAATTAAATCATTTATCGTATTTATAACCGATTGATGAATGTATTAGTTCAGAGAGTAATAGTTTCGTCAATTGACAGAAATGCAAGATGCTTAAAAAATTGGAAAATTACAGTCCTTGAAAATATTGATCCGTGCCCGTGTGAAATCTTTGTAATTTATATTTTTAGATTGATTATTTATATCAACCAATCAGGATGTGTGTTTATCTATAAAGTATATATAAAAACAGGCTGTGGGGAAAACCAGCTTTCATAGAAACGAGATCTTTCGCTTATAGGTAAGACATCTTGATGTCATACATACTCTATGTTTTGAATATATGAAAAATAAGCTTTTACTAAGGTAGTTTGATTCAAATAATATGTCAAGTATTTGCAAATGAACGTCGCGCCTACAGTGATGTATTGAACTTGTAATACTTATTTATAGAAGTTATAAATAATAATCAGAGTAAGATCTATTGATTAATAAATGCTTGAGTTGCAAGAGCATATGCAATTTATAATATATGACGTGGTGGGATAGTGCAATAAAATAATGGAATATTTTTTTAAGATATAGGGGCCTAATTAAGGCATATAAGTGTAGAAGTTAATCGATTGGGCAAGGGAGGTCACTGACGTGTATACAGCTGATATTATAAAAATATACTGCAGTACAACTGATTCATAATTTAAGATAAACATGGAATTTGGTGGAGATCTCATATATGTTGGCAAAACAGAGGAAGATGAAATCCCTGAGGAGGACGATATTGAGGAACAGATTGAGGAGTCGAGTTCTCAGAATGGAGATGAGGAGGTTTGTAAATATTATAGATGAACCGATTGAGGATTTAATATTGGGTCCTCAGAGTGAAGATGAGGAGTTTTGTTAATTATTCTTGATATTCATGTACTGATTGATGAGTTTATAGCAGTATAGGTCCTCAGAGGGAAGATGAGGAGGTTTATTAATTAAGTTATTATCGATATTGGTCGTGCCTGCATGATTTATCTACACAGTTGTACACCTGGTGTGAACGATTTACACCTTCAAACGCAATTTGGTGTAGTGTATCATTTTCAATATGAAGCCAAAGTCGTGACAGCTGCCAAGGAGTTCCTTTTTGAAAACATTTTTTTTTTATAGCTTTTGAAAATAAATAATTAAATTTTTTTAATCCTTTAAATGTCAGTTTGCAGGTACATGTACATGTAAACACACAATGTGTTTAATTTAGGCTTGTAAGGAACTTTATTTAGGGGAGGCACAAATTAACGCTGTGAGCAAAAAAATAAACATATTAAAAATACAATTAAAGGTTTTGAATTTAGTTTTCTTATGAACTCTTTCATATTTATTCCCACAATATGTGCTACAATTAAGGCAGTTTACTCTAGACTAGCGTATTTCTTGTGCTGACAAAAGAAACTCTGCAGATCTCCCAGCTTAACATAATTTTGCTGCCATATTGAAAATAAGAGTGCCCTGCACAGAGTGTAAACTTTGTACACCTAAAGTGTACTACAATTTTGCACTTTATAATGGAAAAGTGTACCCTGGTTGCAAGGTGTAGACAAATCAAGTGTGCCCAATGAGAAACAAATTAAGGTGTTAATGTTTCCTCAGAATGGAGATGGGGAGGTTCGTTATTACTGCATATGTATTTTTTAAAGGTTAATTTGTTATCATATATCCTTAGATGGAAATGGATTGCAATTGTACATACTTTTTTCGGTTTGTGATGGCTACCTGTATATGTTCATAGGGGTCTAAAAACATGTCTTAAAACATGGTTGAATTTAAATATGAAAGCTACTCACATGTATGTATATGCCTATTAAAAACAACTAACTTATTAAGGACCACACTTTTAATTTAATAAAAAATTAAGTGATTTGAGAGAGAGACATTTGATCTTATCTTTCAGCCTATAATACATATTTATTCATTGAAATTAAGACAAAGATTAATTGACAGTTTTTAGTTGTAATAATTGTCAAATTTTCAAACATGCTTAAGTAAGCAAAATAATAGCTTAATTTCTTTAAAAATAAAAAAAAAATATATATATAAATGTATAGATTTTTATAATGCTCCATTTTGTTTATTCATTGATAATTTTCTCTTTGAAAGAAATCCTTCTGAGATACATGTACTATTTACAAACAATCACAGATGTACATTCATTTCAGACTTGAATTTACATGCTTATATTATTATAATTCATCATGATCTTAATATCTGCAGACTCTTTTGATCTCTGAAAAACATCCATATAATTTTTGCATCACTATGCCACTGTCAGAGGCTCTCATCTTTGCTAGCCAAGGGTTTCCAGTCCACTCTGCTCCCCATTTCTGGAGATTCAAAAGACTGAGCTTTCATGGCTAGCAAAGATGGACTCGACAGCTCTTTTCAGGTTCTCATTTGGTTTTGTTTTACAGACATTTTGCGTCGACATTTTGGACACTGCCGGCCAGGAAGAGTTTTCCTCCCTTAGAGATGCCTATATGAGATCAGGAGATGGGTTTTTCATTGTGTACAGCATCATCTCGCGGGCTTCCTTTGATGAAGCTGCCGCCATTTTTGCCCTTGTTCAGAATCTGGCTAACATGGAAAACTCAGCTGCAGTAATTAGTATAGGATTTTACTTAGAACCATTTTAACAAGACCTTGGACTTTTTTTTATAGATTTTTAAGGCGTCGAGCTAATGCTCGGCAGCCTTCTAGCGATCGTCTGGATTGGCAATCGTCCAAAATTCACGCGCTGCACCGCCTTTTAAATGCGCATTATTAAGAAATAAGTTCCTAAAAGTATTAAACGTTTTACAAGATTTTTTTCCATTTATTCAACTAAATTGTGTACAAAAAACCCAACTTTGCCTCCCTGGTGATTGACAACTCATTGCATAAGAATAAATTTGCTTAATCAAGAAATGGCGGATGAATACAATCAGGCCTAAGTGTAAAGATTCACTAGATATTATTTTAGTTTATCGCTTACATTTTAATTGGAGACAGTGCCCGATAGAAATAACATTTTAGATGTAAATTTATTTGTTATCGGGCACGGTCTCCAAAATAAATGTAAGCGATAAACGTATCTAGTAATTTCGTTGCAAAAAATAAACTCGATAATGCAGTTAGTTTGGTCGAGCATTTTAGATAGCACGTGTTGTGGATTTGTTTGTAAACAACCATACCATAGGAAATCTTGTTTCAAACGGGAATTGAAATAAATAAATGTATGTTTTATTATTATAATTAGGGACACACTGTTAATGTATTCAAATTATGAACCTGTGAAAGTTGTTCAAGACTGTTTGAAGCAGAAAGAAACAAATTATTTTTGAACTTTGGAATTTTTCGATTTTTGCAATTATGATGAGTTATTGTATTAAAAAAGCACCACTACCTATTTTATAAGAAAATATACTGATTTTTGTTTTTAAAGCAGCAGAAAACATAATTCATATACTTTCTATTCTAAGTCTAATATCATTTGATATGACTATTAGTACAGAAATTCAAATTATTGGTGTCATTCTATATAAAAGAAAAAAAATGTCAGCTCGACGCCTTTGTGGCCGTTCCGGCCTTTGATTTTTACTGAAATTCTTAATTTAGTGATAAATTTGAATACATGCATGTATATGAATGGCAGATTCTGTGTGGAAACAAATGTGACTTGGAGGACCAACGAGTGGTGACATTTGAGGAGGGGCAGCAGATGGCGGATAAGCTGGGCATTCCTTACTGCGAGACATCCGCAAAAACCGGCACCAGGGTCAAGGAAGCGTTTGAAAAACTGGTGTTAGAAATTCCAACCCACAAATCCACTCACAAAGTAAGATCACTGATTATATCTTTAGTCCTCTTATGTTCATTAAGCTATATAAATATGTTTCATTTTTTATGTGTGTCATTATCGCGGAGAGAACATCTGAAACTGATAATTAGTTCAATCATAGAGAACCTTAGATTTTGACCATGCATCTTTATCCTCAGGACCACAAATACATTGTATTCTCATAAGGGCATATATTACTCAGTATTTGACAATTCATGTACATGCGCAGATCTAGAGGGGGTTGGGGGGTCCATACCCCCCCCCGGAAAATGATAATTTATTGATATTACATAGTAAAATTACCACAAATATGCCTCGGACCTTCTCTGGCAAACACAATCATCCTTCAGACCCCCCGGAGCATATCAAGTATGCATATGTATAACAAAGTCATTAAAATAATTCTTTTTCTTTGACAACTTTTGCAGATTGTAATGCTTGGATCAGGAGCAGTAGGTAAATCGGCTCTAACCATCAGATACGTTTCTGACCAGTTTGTTGATAACTATGATCCAACCATAGAGGATTCTTACCGTAAAATGATAACAGTGAAAGGGAAGAGACGACCAGCAGGAAAAGGAATTCCAGGTAGGTACTTAAATTTAAACATGCATATAAGCCATATATCAGTGTATAAAAGGTACAGGATTTTTGAAAAGAATGAATTTTGATAGAACTGACAACCCAAGAGTGTGTATCTTTATCTTAAATTAAACTTCTCTTGTTAGTCTGTTTCTGATAGTCACTTTGGTCTCCTTATATTAATTTCATAAATTGTCTTATTAACCATTTTTTATATTTATTTATACTGCATATCTCTTTTTTTGTGTGTCACAAAATTTGCGAAAATGGGGAAAATGTGAAACTTTTTCTCATTTGCGTCAGTCATTTTTGCAATTTAGAAAGTTTCTTATAGCTAACCATACCAGATATAATTTCGGCATATTGTATATTCTGTGATGTAAAAAGCAAAAATTAAATCATTATGAAATTAAACAGATATACGATATAATTGTGTATCATATATCATTTCCACAGCTTTAGTATAAAAATGTGATAGACATTTAGCTGCAAAATTTAGATTCAGATTCCCATGCTATAATATATATCATTTCCACAGCTTTAGTATAAAAATGTGATAGACATTTAGCTGCAAAATTTAGATTCAGATTCCCATGCTGGGCCCCAGTGGAGAGTATCATGCAAATGACAGGTTATTCTATCATTACACCATGTATCCAGGTTTTGTTCAAGATGAACTATTTTTTTAGGCTATTTTAACGATCATCTTTTGATTATATCCCATAAATATAAACCTTAAGTATGTTGGCAAAATGTATATTATTGTGTACCAGTAAAAAAAACTTCTGATATTGCAAAAAATGACCATCGGAAATAAAAACACACACAGATTTGCTTAATTTTCTTGCATAATTTGCAACACATAAAAAACCCCCGATATAAATGCAGTTGTTTAATTAAAAGTACATTAAGCTCTTTTTTTTTATTCTATCCAATGTTATAAACTATCAAATGTGCGATGTGCAAACATTGGAGTTTCATAAAGAATTTTCTAGTCTTCAAACTTTCACTCTTACGGGTTCCTCTAAATAGGCAAATATACAATCTAGGTGTCATAAAAAAGATAAAAAGCAGAAAAAGGTGTCCAAATGAAAGAATGTGATAAAGGGGGAAAAAAATCTCACTAAAGTCCTTTAAAAAAGTCTGGCACATTTTTCTCTAGAGGTTCCCCATGCACCATCACTTAAATGCTAAGTGTTTTTTTTTTCTCAAAAATTCCCCTCCCCCTCTTCAGAGGCTCATTTTTAAGAAAACACTGGAAATATGATCTTGTTCATAAAAGATTCATGGGGTATCCTCTAATACTATGAAAAATATAAGAAAACCTTGGTAAATGTTTGGTTCTAGGTGCAGGTAACTCAGGAAGTCTGAATGGATCCAGAAGACATTCGAGAGTTCGAAGCTTCATGTCCTCCTTGAGTGGAATATTTACCTGGGGAAGGTCATGGAGACGGAGGTCAACCACGACGGACGACTTACCTGTCCAACAACAGCAACAAAGGGGGATCCCAAACAGGCGAGCCTCTGCTCCTCCAGTGAGGACTCGTGCTAAAAAATGTATGAAAACCATCCAGTGCAAGAAAACGGACACCAATGTTATCTTGGTTTCGATGAAAGACCTTGACCAGATGGATAATGTTGCTACCGGTGATCCCGTGTACTGTGATAAATGCCAAGTCGTACTATCCTGTGTTTCAGATACAAAGCAGGATGGAGACAAATTGCTCTGGAAATGGTAGCTATAATATATTATCACTGTAAATTCCTAATTAAACACAAGGAATTCATATTTGCATAAAATCACCAAACTCATTCCTAGCAGATTTTAAAATCATCCAGTTGAGAACTACTGTAAACCAACTTTTAATTGTGATGACTTTATTTGCAATTATATTACTTACTTTAGATAAACTGGTTCGGATTGACTACCTGGTATTTTTCGTTATCAAAATGTAGATTATCTGGAAAATAATATACATGTACCAGAGACATTTGAGGACTGGTTTGAGGACTCGAGAATCGAGACGACGAGGTTCTTTTCAGCCTCGTAAAAATTTCTCACATGCGATTAATGTTGGTTTACAGTATATGAAGTTACAACAAAAGTTGGCGCATGGTATTTTTAATATTTTCGCTATACCATTTTGAAAGTTGCGTACAATATGCCAATAAGATTTTTAATATTGCATTATTCAGCGAGTTTTGTGGGCATGAAAATGTCTCCACTGAAGTAAGGGAAGAGGAAATCCCAAAAGCAGACACCATTGATTATGCCCTTTCAGCTCCAGAACCTCAAGAAGAACAAGTTGCCATGGGAGCAGAAGCTGAGAAAATGGAGGCTACAAAACCAGCCACAAAAGGAAGTGGATATGTTGTATACTGTCTGGACATTAGTGGATCTATGGGAGGCACAACTCAACTCCCAGAGTTACAGGGTAAGTGGAATATCATATAAAGACATCTGCAGTCTTCGAATAAAACCAAAATAACAAAAGTTCCAATTGAAGATTGCTAGCGTATTATTTTTAGATCATCAGAACCACAGTTTCGTATGGAGAGCAGTGCTCGATCTGTATATACAATTTTTTTCTATATTTATGATGTCTTGAGGTTTAAAGTAAGCCTCCATTTTGGCCTCAATTCACAACACCATTAGGTCAGGATTTGGACAAAGTGAATTTTTCATATCGAAGAAAGCTTTGCATGCAAGAGTTTTTACATTTTTGAAATGTTTTTAAAACACAACACTAAATTTTCCTTTTATATTACACAAGAAACTATACCAAGTGTTGAAATTTATTTAGTCAAGAGGTTCCAAGTAATGAAGTACAATTTGAAAAGTTGATGTGGCAGACATTGAAAACGGACCAGATAACTTGATTAGAAACAGAAAAGCTCACTCATAGTAAACAAGATATCTGTGAGCCAATGCTCATTAGTAATACCCCCGCTCTGATTTGAATATGCAAAATAAGCAGAGTCGACATTTAAAAGGAAGTTGGCATCCGATTGGTACAAAAGAAGATCCCACGATATGGTATGCCGAAACAAATTTCAAGCATCTGCGATAAATAATTGCTGAGAAATCTTTGACGAAAATTTGTTTGAAAATTTTGGCTAAAAAATACCAAAGTCATCATTTAACAGGAAGTTGAGGTCCAATTGGTACAAAAATGTATCCCACTATATGGCATGCCTAAACAAATAGTATGTTAAAATTTCAAGCATCTGTGATAAATAGTTGCTGAGAAATCTTTGACGAAAATTTGTTTGAAAATTTAGGCTAAAAATCAACAAAGTCGTCATTTAACAAGAAGTTGACGTCCGATTGGTACAAAAATATATCCCACAATATGGCATGCCTTAACAAATAGTTTTAAAATTTCAAGCATCTGTGAGGAATAGTTGCTGAGAAAAATGCGACAAATTTTTGTTACGGACAGACAGACAGACAGATGGACAGACAGACAGACACACAAGGGTAAAACAGTATACCCCCTTCTCCTTCGGAGCAGGGGGTATAATTAAATACTAAAAATATACAAAGGAAAACTAATTGCTCATGGAGTAAATGAAAGATAACTATACAATACAGTAATCTATAGGTCAATGACATGTTAAATACATTAAGTATTTCAATTACATGTATTACATGTATTTTAATAGCTGAGTGGAAGAGACAAAGAGATGGAAATCTTGCCTCTGGAGGTGACCAAGTGACAAGACTTCAGGCTATACAAGAGGCCCTGAGAAGGTTCTTATTATGAAACCAATTAATTTTATCATGTTTGAGAGTTGAATAATGAAAAAAAGTAAACTTCTTTATACATGATACATCAATCTTCGCATAATTTGAATTTAAAAAAAGGGGAATTTGAGGGTTGGCTTTTAGGAATAACATGTATTGTAACATGGTGCATGATTTTCACTTCGTTACATAAGTATTTTGGTTATATTTTTATTCAGACAAATTGAGCGTCTCCACCTAGAAAATCCAGAGCGGCGAGTAATTCTCATCACATTTGAGTCGTCAGTGGAAGTTTATGGGGACTGTACAAGTGATGCCATACAGAGTGTGCCTAGCTCCATCCATCAGGGGTTTGAACCACTACTCTCATATGGCGAGAAATATTCGAGGGAACACCATATCAAACCTCTCAGCGAGTCTTATGAGTAATTATAATTATACATTTGTGTCTGAAATCTTTACCAAATTAGAAAATTGCATTAGAGAAAAGCTTTCAATTAAGACTTGAAGAATGATATAAGATATGTTATCTTGAAAACAAAAATTAGTAGAATTGGTAGAAATCTGCAAGGAATCAAATTCAAATTAATAAAAAAATAGAAAAGTTTAAATTGATGGATGCTCATAAAATGAATAGGTTTTATGAAAAAAAGATTTTCAAACATTGAATTAATTAATTGTTACATGTATTTAAGCAAAAAATAAAACCTAATTACGGTAATCTTTTTTTTAACCAGTAAAATGAGAACCAATATTGACATATTAACGCCCAAAGGATGTACAAGTCTTGGGCCCGCCCTCTCTGTTGCCATGGGAATTGTCAATGGTTCGGTGGGATCTGAAATAGTCTTGTGCACTGACGGGGCTCCTAATGGGGGCATAGGAAGCCTAAGCAGCTCAAGGGTTGACCCAGGCAACCATTTTTACATAAAGGTAGGCATTTTACTAATACTTTTGTATTAAAGAAATCTGAAAAGGAAAAATGAGAAAGCATGTGTTGATTTTAAAACGTTTCCCCTTAATCAAATATCAAACCCTTTTTTCTCATATACTTAATACTCCTAACTCCCACGTTCATGTGAATATTTACTATAAGGTGCATAATTTTAAACTTGTATATAAACATGGTATTACTTGATTTAGAGAAAATAGCTTGGGATCACAGGCACCTGAGGATATATATTTTTTTCATAATAAAACATATAAAACCTCTACCTAATAATACATTAGGTATATGGTATATATTTTTCATTATATTTTAGGTAGAGGATTTATATTTTTAATTATGAAAAAATATAAAACTTCAGGCATTGGTGACGCTGGCTTTAATCTCAATTTCAAGATCATGTTATGAAAAATTGCCTTTGTTAAGGCCATATTTTTTATTAGTTGTTTTTCAAGACTTTCTTTGACAAAAAAATTTGGCAGGTAAGTCAAAAACAAAAATAAAGAACACATTTTCACACAAATTTATAAATGCAAAAGAAATACCACCAAAAAATCCTACCGTATACCCAAAAAAGATGGTAAAAATTTCCTTTGGCATAGTATTTCACAAATGGGAATAATAATACATATTTACTATTAAGGGTTTTCGATCCACTTCCCTCCCCATATATGTTTATGGGGAGTGGAATGAACCAAAACCCTTAACTAGCAAAGATGAAATAATTCTGCCTGAGGCATGAATTACATGTATAAAATAAATGAAAACGAAAAAAATTCAGCAAATTGGTCGAAGTTCATAACGTGTAAATTTTAACAAAACTGGCTATGGGTTTCCTACAATAGCATTTCACTACCATAATTCATTATTAACTTAGTAAACATAATATTTTCTTCTCTTCCCTTTGAAGGCAGGAGAATATGCCAAGGAAAAGAATGTAACCATCTCTATCCTTGCTGTGGAGGGAGAGAGCACAGGACTAGAAAAGGTCAGCAAGTGTGCTGAGATTTCTGGGGGGACCATCAATGTGCTCAATCCCTTGGAGATATCTCGCCAGCTTCGACTCATCTCGCAGAATTACGTCATTGCTACGTACGTGACTGTTACACTCTTTCTCCATCCCGAGCTGGAAGTTGATGATCCTAGGTTTCCAAAGGTATGGTAATTTTTTAATAATTTATTTTTAAAGGTAAAAAAATAAAATTACCGGTACATTAGTTCTCTGCAAGTGAGATTGAAGACTAAAAAGAATAACATTGTAAAGAAAATATCATTTGGCAATAGACAGTATACAATTAAAGTATATCATTTAGGGAGTCAGTAAGATTCCAGTCCCCCAAGAGCAAGTCTATTTCCGGAGGCGAAGCCAAGGGAAAAAGGCTTGCTTGAGGGGAACTGGAATCATGCCGACTCTCTCAATAGAACAGATATAAATATTAATTTTCCTATTTCACAGAGTACTACAATTTCATAACAAGGGTACATTTTGCAGGGAAGCAGTAAGATAGTAAAGGAAATCGGAAGTGCTACAAAAGAAACAGACATGACGTTTGTGTATAAACTGAAAAATCCCGGAAAAAAATTGGACATTGAAAAAATTCCATTCCAAGTAAGAAACTGAATTAGGTTTTTTAAGATTGAACAATACCATAATTGCTGCACAACATATTTCAATTAAATTTTTAAATTAAAAAATCCTGGGAAAAATGGGGCATTGAAAAAATTCCATTCCAAGTAAGGAAAATAGATTTTTTAGATTGAACAAAACAATAATTGCTACACAACATAGTTGAATTAGATTTTTTTAAGTTCCTCAGAGAGTAACAATGTGAAATAACTAATACACTGCCAGCTGGCTAAGTACTGGATGTAAAGGGGCAGCCAATTAAAAATTTACCTGTAGAGCAATTAACATCCTAATAAATATAAGCAATCATCTCAAAAAACAAACAAACAGGATTTGTAATTTTTAATGATGTTTAACTGTGCTGTTTTATTAGTGCATGCCCATGTAAATATGATGAAGTACCGTATAACTACATTTTTACCTGTGTGTGTACCAGACTACCAGTAATCCCAATCTAATTAAATTAGATTGCAGTAATCCAGATATGTGACAAATGTTTCAGTTTACTAAGTTTATTTTTCTACAGGTACAAGTATCTTATACATTAAAAGACGGCAGAAAAATGCTGAGAACTATCAGCAAATCTTTATCAACCACAGACAGCAGAGAGGCCATGGAAGAGGTATACCAATCTATGCCGACAGCTACTGACTGGCATCATCAGGGGCTCTATATCAATGTTAATGGATATATTAATATAGTGGCATACATCAATTCTACATACCAATGAAATTATTTCAAATTGCAGTGAACTTAGGAAAAGCAAATTGTACATATGTATTATTAATTTGGGGCAGATACCCAAAATAATACTATACTACATGTAGTATAATATATATAATAGTACTGTGCTCTGTAAATCAGTATCATTTTTAATACTCATTTTGCCCCCCCCCCCCCCCCCCCCCCTTTCCACTAAATAAATCAATTGATTCCACAATATCTTAGGTTTACATTTCAAAGAGAATAACTTGTTGTCCAAGAAGAGATTGGACTTATTCTGTATATAAATTCATTTAAGAGTCCAAGCATATTGCAATGTAGAATAAGATATCTGAAGATGATAGTGTGATATCTTATCATGATGTGTCTTTTAACAAGTTTTGAGTTTAATTTGTAATCTTTATTTGTAGGCCATGAATGTAAGTGTGGTCGGAACGGCAGCAGTACAAAAAACGGCGTATCTGGCCAGCAAAGGCGACCTAGAAAATGCTCGCTCGCACTTGTAAGTCAGAATCTTTGCCACACACAAGTTAATTAACTTACCTAATGTATTATAGGTATATTGTAAGCTTACTAAGATATTGCACCAATTTTATATGTAGATTTAATGTTTTTTGAGATTTAATTGTCTCCAATTTCAAGACTTCTCTCGATTTTCACAAATCAGATTATAGGCATTAGCACATGTCATTGTATTTTTCGTTAAATTAAGAGAACCGCATGCCACTGACTGCATACTATTAGTTTTAAAAATATAAATATTGATCATAACAATATCTGTCATCTTTTTTGTCAGATTATCCAGTAAACTCATGATTTCCAAAGGCTCTCGAAATTTTAAACAAAAAGAGGACAAAGTGGCCTTTATGGAGGAGAGCAAAACGTTGTCGAATGTCGTCAACAAGCTTCACAAGGAAAGGGTAAGTATTAAAGCCAGTCTTAAGGAGACCCTCTGTAACACTATTGAGAAACATTTTTCGAACATTGAAAAAAAAGTATTCAGGTGTGTATATTGAGTTTATCTCATCTATTTCAACATGTGCTGTTTTTATCAAAGAAAAACCTCATTCTGTAGGTTGTCCAATTTTTATGGTCTATAGGGACATTGTTTCATGGATGAATGATTTTCTTATCATTCAAATTCCAGTACATGGAATATCAATTCCAGTCTGGTCCATTATTATTTTACAATCATGGGATAAAAAGATTAAAAAAAACATATAATTTATTAATTGATAATCGACCTTCTTTCATCAAAGCCCAGCCTTGAGGAAAAAAACTTTCTTAAACACTTGATCCAATGTTGACAATGCATATATAACAAGAGGCCCAAGGGCCACATCGCTCACCTGAGCATCAATTGCAAAAGCTTTGATCAACTCAGCTTTATGGATGAATACAAAATATCCTGACAATTGGTAGATGAGATCTTGTTTAAAAAGATCTAATTTTTCTCCACATATTCTTATTTCAAACATTGATCCCTTTTTCTTGTTCCAGCTTTTGATTTATTTTTCTATTTAAAGTAAAACACGGTTATAGCGAACAAGCTTACAATGAATTGACGCTTACAGTCAAGTGATTTTCATTCCCTGTGACTTTATTACATGTTGTAAACTTGACTGATATAACGAATTACGCTTATAACGAAGTAAAATTTCCCGTCCTGGCACTTCATTATAAGCGTGTTTTACTGTATTCCAATGTACCGTAATTCCCCTCCCCCTCTTTGTGGTCCACCCTACCCCCAGGTATCATGATATGAACAAATTTGAATCTACACCAAGTGAGAATTCTTCCACACAAGTTTTAGCTTTTCTGGCCAATTGGTTTTTTGAACAGATTTTCAAAGATTTTTTCTATATATTCCTTTGTTAAAATTGACCCCCCCCCCCATTATGGCCCAACCCTACCCCTGTGGATCATGGTTTGGACACACTTGAATGTACACTATCTTGGGATCCTTAAACACAAGTTTCAGCTTTTTTAGCCAAATAGTTTTGCAAAAAAGGATTTATAAAAATTCAACCACTTATTGTGGCCCTATCTTATCCCCAGGGATCATTATTTTAAAAACTTGAATCTACACTACCCGAGGATGCTTCCATACAAGTTTCAGCTTTTCTGGCCAAATGGTTCTTGAGAAGATTTTTTAAAGGTTTTTCTCTGTATTCACCTATATACAAATTCAACCCCCCAATATGGCCAAACCTACCCCTTGGTATCATTAAAATATAAGAGAGATCATAAAAGATAATTTCCAATCAATCATATCCCCTTGAAACAAAGTGTGGCCCTTTATTTTGACAAACTTGAATTCCCTTCACACAAGAATGCTTTTAGCCAAGTTTGGTTGAAATTTTGCCCAGTTGTTCTTGAAAAGAAAATGTAAAAAAAAGTTTATAGACGGATGCTGGACAACAGGTAATCAGAAAAGTTCGCTTGAGCTTTCAACTCAGATAAAAATTAAGATACCAGTAACAATAGTACATGTACTAGGAACTATAAGTTATCTCTCTTCTTCTTGATTCACAGAAAAGCTCTAAATTGGAGGCTTGTGGTTTTTCTGATCTTGATACAACAGTTCTACATCAGAATGCAGCACAGTCATCAAGCAAATTATATGGAGCGTCTCGTAAGATGGAGTTGATGAAAAAACGCAGAGAAACAAACCAGGCATTATCTGCTGCCTATTATGGTATTCAACAAATGTAATCAATTTTGGCTTTGTTATTTCACCTGCCTGGTAAATTGATTGTATACAAAGACTACTAGCTAAAGTGTATATAATGACAGGAAAAAACTGTCTCCCCAACAGAAATATGTCATTAAACCAATAACTCTACTTATGCATGAATATGTGAATATGTACAACTGATGAAATATGTTTTGTGAATATCATACATTGTATAGTACATGTATATTTATTAAGCTTGAACATTTCTTCAATATTTCATGATTCAAACTCATTACAGCTACATGTATACATTACATTTGGGAAACCCCAAACCCATAAACTAATCACATGTGAAATAGTAATTATTACTATAAGATCATGTCATGCAAAATGCTACCCATGACACAGATATACACGTAGAAACTCTATTGTCTTTTGTTTTATTAATGTATAACCACTTGACTTCATTTTATTGGTCAAATCCATTCATGTTTATTACTTATATTTTTGGGTGTCAAAGACTTGACGCATGAAACATTTTTATATTGTTTTGTTACTTATCTCTTACATTTTATGGACCAAACGCATAGCTTAATTCATATATTTTTTTGTCATCCTTATAAACTTGATATACCAAGCATGAAATTTCAATATCAATGCACAAAGTTGTGGTTTTATTTTATTTCATTCATATCCCCGAGTAATATTATATTGCTACTGTATGTACTTATGCATCAACTGACTTGACTTGACAAGATGCTATTTTTTTAAACCAGTAAAAAAAATATATTTTCAAATGCCTTGTATGATCAAATACCCTGTTAGATTGTACATGTACTTCTAGTATATTTTTTACTTGTATTGACAGCTATACATTATTTTTACATACTGTATGCAAAAAATAGTGTTTTTAACTTATTTTATGGTTATATTTTTTAGTCTTGTTGTATGTACTTTTTATTTCTTTTTTTTGTCGAATGCATTCTTTTGGAAATATTTTTAGACATGTCAATGCTTTTTGTGATTACTTGTAAGTTCTTATATGTTACAATACTGCATACAAATTTGTTTTAATATACACTGTTACTAGAGTTAATAGTTTGTTGTACATGTATTTTATCAAATAAAACACTTGAATTATTTGTTTTGTTTTAATTGTTGATAGATATTACATACTAAATGAAATTATATTGACCAGTCATTGATGATTTCATCATCATTTTATACCCCCTGCAAATGAATTTATTTTTTAGGGGGATGGGGGGGGTCCAAGCATTTTGGATTGAAAAACCATATCTGTCTGTAAACATCACGGTTTTGTCTACATTACAGTCTTTAAATACGCCAACTGCTTTACATGTATCTCTTACATCTCTGATGCTCAGTTGTCTATTTTACATCAATTTAAGATTTTTTCAGCAAAAATAGGGTTTTTAGTTTGCCTGGCTATTTTTCATGAATCGTGCAAACAACATGAGACCACCCAGGCTTTAAATTCAAAATTAAATTAAACTTTAAATTAAGAAAATATTACGTCTGAATTAACAGCCAAGCTTTTCGCAGTGATGATTTCATTGGCTAAATGAAAGAATGCTTTGAGGTGACCCCTTATTGGATGTTATTATATCTTGTATGGTAAAGCATATAGCAAAACAGTTTAAAGTTTACAAGTCTAATTTTGATAAGATTGCACTGTGTATACCTCTTAGTTTCAAGTACCCTTATACATGTAAATGCAATACATGTAGGTATTTGAAATTTGCTTCCTTCCACAGATTTTCATACCTAAATATACATGTATGAATATCAAATGTTCCATGTTTTGTTTAAAATTCATTGGTATTTTTGTGCATTTCATTTTTGAACATGCATTCACTAAGGTCAACCATAGTGCATTATCTTATTTTTTGTATAAATAAATATACATGTACCTCTACAAAATATGCACATTCTTTGAATAAATCTTTCAAACACCATGTTCTTGAAAAGATATTTATTATCAATTCATAAGGAAAAAATTAAGATCACTAACAATGATTTCATACAAATAAATGCCCCTCCCCTTAATAACAAGTTCAAATCCATTGAACTTCTTGTCTGTGTTGAAAAAATAATTTTCGAATTTGACTTATAAAGTACCTGTTACAAATAAGTTCATGTAAATATATGTTCAAGCAACGATAATTGCTGTAACTTTATTTTTATAAGTGGTTTATCCATTGAACAAATCAATAGGTCAACAAAGATGCAGCATTACCAATAACACAGGGATTTGTTTCACAGTGAAATAGACTAGACTCTCCACTGTCATAATGAAAGACTACCACAATCACAGGCTCCATTCCAACAAAGGGCTTATTATTTGGACATAGAAACATCGAGGTCTTGCATAGACAAGCCATCAAGTTTCACATGAATGCCATCCATCCGTTCACAATTACTGTTTGAACATTTGTTCGTATCAGAACACAATTTCTTATTCTTGTGCAAACACTTCACAAAGTTGGATTCTGAATTACTTGTACTGTCCTTACCATGGTCTTTATCAGTTTCACTGGAACTAACAGATCTCGGATCCAAACAAATCGCACTGTGGTCTGTTACTGGCCCACTTAACTCTAGCCCTGGTGGGGAATCTAACTTAAGGATCTGAAGTATGAACTGTGAAACTGGGGCTTCCGCTCCACAAACCTGGTAGATCCACTCCAGAACATCTCCCAACTCACACTCGCCTGTACAATGACCTGGATCAGTCTCTAGCTTTTCCACAATGTGACACAGACAGACTGCCAAATTCTCTACGTAGTCCTGAAACAAGATAACATGTTACAGGCACATGGTCTACACCTTATAAATTCCAATCATCACTGCTTAGTTTGTCTGCGATAGGTGGTTTTCAAAACTAAAGCTTATTGAGGAATAAGACTTTGTCAAAGTCGAACAAGCCAGGTGCAGAGTTTGTCTAACTACAGTACTAGTGGAATTTGGATCTTCATTCTCCCAATTTTCTATTTGATTTTATTGACTTTTTTAATATTACATGTACATGTACTGCAAAAACAGTAGCTTGTGATTCATTTCTACATGAGTTCCTGATAGAACTTTAAAATAATTTTTCTCTAAGATCATTTTCATATTTTTTAAAATTAATTTTAAAACAGTGGCTTGTGATTTCTGCATGTTTCTTCAAAAAATATATCATACATGTAGCATACACTGACATTTCTTAATACCCGAGTTCCAGACAGAACATTTAAACAGCTCTGCTGTAGATCACTGGTGCTCAGTAACGAAAGCCTAAGGAACATCAAAAGCAGCTCCTCAAAGTTCATCCAGGCAAACTGGAAAAAGAGGTTACCTTGTTTTTTTTTAAGCATAATAACATACCGATTATTTTCAAATAAAATGATGCAAACATTTTGGAAGGTAAATCAACATGCATAGCACCAGTACATTAACTCATATATGCACTGGAACTTCATTGCATCACTTTCTTTTTTATAATAACGCAATGGTAAGTGCATATTGTACTTTTTGAAAAATTTGAAAGTACAATGTATTAAAAAAAAAGAAATCTGAGTAGTGGCGTACCTTTGGCTTTGGAGAATCCTCTAGCATTTTGAGGCTGTAACTATTGACAACGGAGGAGAATGAAATTGTGGGTTTTAAGGAGCCTAACCACAGCACCTCAAAGTCCTCCACATCTTCAATTGTCCATTCCTCAGGAAAATGGCAGACTAGAAAATAGCAATAAACCTCTTTATACCCTCTTTGTTTTCAGTACATGTTTTAAGTATCATTCATTTAGTAGGATTGTAAGATTCAATATTCATTGTAAAAACTCTCCTTCCAAACACTTAACATCTATAATATTTATCTTTCTCTTACAACATGTCATTCAAACTCAAAATTATCTACATATATGTGTGCTATACATGGTTATATTATCAAACAGTTCAAAACATTATTTTATTGTACAGGTATTCATCAAGCAATGAAATAATCTTTTAATGTTGAAATGTGGAGGAAATTTCTTTGCATTTACATGTACAGAAAACATGAAAAACCTGTTTCTTCAATCTTTCCAACATGTACATGTACCACAGTTTAATGTTAATAATTTTAAAAGGAGAACTATTGACATATCAGTATGGTTCAGGTTGTAAGATTTAATACCAATATGCTTCTTCTACACAAAATTAAATCTATAATATATATAAATTACCCATTCTGAATTTTCATTTTATCAAGACATGCACTACAATGTACAAGTACATACATGGATCTTGCATTGTAAATATTTTACTTACTTCAGACTCACTGTATTCTTTTCATGATTTTAAGCACATGTTACTTTTAAAGCTTTTCATCTAACAACTGCTAAAAAAAATTATGACTTTTAAAGACAATTTCAAAAAAATAAAAATATTGAAGCCTTACATAATGAAAGACAGAGGTCAAGAATAAGTTGGCCAAAGGATCTGAAGATTCCAGGAAGCCAGTCCTGTAATAGATGAAAAAATATATGTACAAGCAAAAACAGAAAGCAAAACATTGGAAGATTTGTGACAGACAGTTCTGTTATAGATCAAATAAATACATGTACATGTAAAAACAAAACGAAAAACATTGGAAGATAACAGACAGTCCTGAGCAGTCAGTCATGTAACAAATGAAATACTGTATCAAAATTAATGTGAAATTTCTCTGAACTTACCTGTCTTTTCTCCAAAATAATTTTCGTTTCCACCAAGAGGTTCTTCACAGCTATTTTTCCAGGGTTGACGTTTTTAAGTATGACCAACTTCACCTTATCTTTGATGTCAATAAGTACATCAGAGGGAAACCTGGTGCTATCATCATGCTCCTTGGCAATGACCTCAAAACCAGATTCAACCGGATTCCCCACAACAGAAATCTCTGCTGGGCCACTCACAGAACGAGTTTGGTTGAGAAGCTGGGATTTCAATATCCTGTCCAATTCCAGAGAGATTTCTGACTGGAACATTTCTAGAGGAGGAAAAAATGATTTTCTAGACTCAGAATAATTCATTAAGGTTTTATGACTTACAATATTACTCAAAATAAGTCTTACAATACTGCTCGGTAATGATTTGTTTAATACATTATAGCTATTCAGTTCTGAAGCATTTGCATGTTCTAAGGGTATTTTACGGTGTGACAAGATGAATAAAATTCAACCAGCTAGAAAAAAATGGACATGATAAAACAACATACATATACTGAATGTAAACAAACATGAAATTGTCCAGGACTCTTTCCTCACAACAAAGTTGAATCTGTTTTCAAGAATTTGTCAGTGACTGGATGTATAAGCCAAAAATGGATTGGTTAATACATGTATCCCTCTCTCCGTACAATGAATTGTATGTATTGTACTTACGGACAGTGATGTGTTTATTGATCCAGGAGTGGACTTTATCCAGTGACAGGCGAGTGGAGATTTCTGTGGCGGTCTGTTTCACAGACTCCGACTGTTCCTCAGGCAGTAGTAACACCACCAGGGCTTTGATCCTATTCTCACAGTAGCTTTTAAAATAGAATACATGCACAAAATAAGTTTACTTGAAACTTTTACTTTATGACACACATTTTTCCTTATTTTTTTTAAAAGGGGTCCATATACATGTTACAAAGATTAATTTTCCAATTTTTTTTTAGATTAAAAACCCAATTTGGAAAAATATGGCAATAATTGCCAAACAATTGGCCCAAGCCAACATTATAAAATAAAAATAACCCGTATTTATAATGCATAACTCCTAACAAATGTGCTCTCAAACTTCAAAATTACATGTGTATACTGGTATACACTGGATAATTTTTGAAATATTTAATTTCAATATGCACACACATGTAAATATAATCTGTCACAAACCTGCCCACATCTTTAGCTACCACTGCCTTGGCTTGGGCTACATGATCCTGCGCAATCTTTAATATATCATGCTGCAACTTATCCTTAATAAAATGCAAAAAAAAAAATACAAAATAAGAATTAATGATTTACCACTATTTTCAGCTACCTTGTATGTAAAATGACATTTTATAGATATACTTATTAAATTAATACATTTATAAAATGTCTAACAAGATATCAACTGATATCAACCCCCCCCCCCCCTCCCCAACCCCTGAAAGTCACTGTAAGTAAAAATTATGTGTTTTTAGTTATTCAGTATGCATGTATGATTGTCATTCATTATATTACACCAATTCTAAAAGTAAAAAATCCCAACATAAATTTGTGTTTCTTTTCATATTTTAATACACTACATTGATAATATCAAAAGACTATTATATAAAAAAAAACAACAAAATCCTAGAAAACACCATTGAGTAATTTTGCTGCATGTAAGCACAAAAAAATTAAAACCACACAGATCAATGAATTAAAAAGATCTTAATCTGATGCCCTCTTCACACCTAGGAACCAATTACTCAGACCTCTGCTTTAAAAAGGTGTCAAAGCCTACACGCTTTACAAGGACAGTGGACAAGTACATAATTATCCCAATTACATCATAATTATGATCCCTAAATCCCTGGAACATCAAAGACACCATGTTCTGTGATCTACAAAGCTAATCCCCAGTGATCTGAATTAATTGGTTCATGGCTTGGTTTAGAGTGAAACTGGGGAGGTATAAATGCTCCTGAAATGGTCACCACTAGATCAACCACTATATACCATGGAGGATAAACAACTGATAGCCTGTGCCATTGAAATGAATGATCTTCTTATAAAACACAAGAAAGTTGAGCAACAGCTGAGTTGTATAGGTCTGTATAAAAAACATGATTTTTTTTCCCTACAGAATTAGCATCTTTCCAACAAAAATATTTAGATTAAAACTGTTAGTTTTTCAAAGCTTAAAAACTTCTATAAAAGCAAAATCAATCAGTTATGCTTTAGCATGTTCATCTGTCAAAGCTACACTGATATACAATAAATTAAAATGAAAATAATAAATTACTTTTCTTTACCCTCCTACTCTCCCTTATTCTTTGTCTCTCTATAAAAGGTATAAAATACCATAGTTGCAACTTGAATTACAGAAGCCTACATGGAAAATTTGTCAGCCAGAATATTTGCCACACATCTCCAAGAACAAGGGGCTCTACATATCAACTATCTCCACAGAAAGTCTGCTGCAGGCTCAATACGGAGAGTCTATCAGACCCTCAAAGACAACACAAGCAGACAGATTCAGAACCTGTCCCACAGAATAATGTGTATTCTACAGCCGGGGATCCAAACCACCATGGACGATCCGATAGAAGTGTTGACCGGTCTGATAGACCGCAATGATTTGGTGCATGAACTGACTCAGACATTTTGCACTTTAAAACGTAGTTGTTGACAAACTCAAATTCCACTGACATTTGGTCGTATTCATAAGACTATGTTGGATGATCATTGAACTTGTAATATATTGTGAACCTTTTACCACTTGCCAGTGGTTGACAAATAGTGCTATTTGAATTATTAAGAAAAAACATTGTACAATTGTTTCGATTACTTTATGAAATCCATATTTCATATGTGCGATAACATACGAAAATAGTGTTGTAGCATTATCTTCATGTATACATGTACATCAATAAAGTATTTAAAAACTTAGCTTTAGTTTTGTTATGTTTCTGTTTTGCAAAACTTTTAAAAAGAATTGATTAGATATAACTTTCATTCATTGCAAGAACATTAAAAATAAAGTGCAGATCTAGATTTCTTTTAATACAAGGAATTAAAAAAAACCTTTAAAATGTAAATCAACTATTATGGGTCCTTCAGTTTTTGAAGAACATACTTAGTGCATAATTACCATAAGTGTTCATAAAACATAGAATTATACACAGCTTTCAGTAATAACAGAACTAGGTATGCCCTGCCTACCTTGGCTTTCCCACTGGGGGATCCCCCGGCATGGGCCATGAGGTGGGTGTCCAGTGCCTCTCGACTCTGGGTGAGGAGTGTCTGTAACGAGGAGGTGCGGAACTTCTTGATGAAGTTGGAGGCAGTCCTCTCTGCCACAAAGTCTACGCATCTTCGTAAAGAGGTGGGGTGGTTGTGGAAAAAATTCTCTTCCAGCTGTAGCTGAAAAACCAAAAAGGCAGCCTTGAAATTTTCCAAACAACCTTCATATTATCATGAAATGGTCTTTAATCATGGAAAAATGTCATGACAAAGGATTTCATTTCCTCCAATGTTTTCTTATAGTTTTACAATACATAACCATTTTCAGGAATTTGCTGTTTTGAATTAATATCCATTTTCAACAAACTCCTTATTCAATGGTACCTGGATTTGAACATCTGATGGTTTGTGAACACTTGTGCCTTCTGCAGAGATGGGTGTGATTTTTCTAATGGTTGAAGTCTTACTGCTGCATCCCACTGCAAACTCTGTCAACAGGGTCCTCAACTCCACTATGCAAGCAATAAACATAATACACATACATGTTAGGGTACATTAACCCTCCGACAAGAGAGATAACTATCACTAGGATAAATATTTTATTATTCCAAAACATTTATCATTACTTTAGCAGTAATACCTAATAGTTTCATAAGTCTGACAGTTACATATATATGGTTTACAAAATCTTATATTCAAATAAAAACTCACAAGAACAATATAGATCTTAAAGATAATTTTAAGGATGTGAGACCCTGACTAAATACTTACATAAGTATGGGCAACAGGAGTAATACACACTCTGGTCCACAAACCCAATGCTATCCTGGATTAGAAATGTCAAAAGAAAAAATTTAATAATTTAAGTGGCAAGTCTTAAAGTGAAAGAAAATTGTACATGTATACAGAAGATAAAAGCAATTAGAAGAAAGCAATAAAAACGGTGAAGTTTAAGGAAATCGGATTTAAAAAAAATTTGAATTACCAAGTGAGTTGTGGATTTCTGTCTGACGGATGACACAATCTCAAAAACATTACCAGGAATCTCAATAAAGAAAAAGCCCTCTGGTATAACAGAAATCTGAAAAATAATATAGCATGATTATAAACACATTTTTGAAATCATTAATAATAGAAAAATAACATAGATCAAAATCCAAGATACATTCTGCTTTACAAATAAGATGAGGAACTTGCATCTAACAACCAGCTTATCATTGTTACAATGAGCAGGTAGCCGTAACTGCCTCTGTCCATGTCTCTCCAACATGCTCTAAAAATATAACAGGAAAGTGTCACAAATACAGCTGATGCACAACTATAGTTTTTCAAGCCAAAAATTCAAAGTATGTATTCTTATTATCTGAAATGGGAAAAAATAAAATTTTCGATTCTATAATGAAAACACAAGCTATTCCCCCTTTCAATATCTGAGAAACGAAAAATTAAACATATGTACATTATTCATCTTTCATACAATCCTGTACATAAATTTCAAACAAACACAAACTGCCAGGTTTGTTTGTATGACTGGCATATAATAAATCTGTACCCTTCTGTAGCCTCTTTTTCTTTACCTGTGAATGACCAACAGTAAATACAGTGTCAGCTGGAAATGGTCAATTTTTGGAGCCACCACATCCATCATGCTGAGGAATTCCACCACCCAGGGGACAGTGAGGGTCAGGCGACTGAGGGTCAGGGCCTCTTTGATGCACTCCACCAAGTCCAGGTATGGCAAGTGCTAACAAAGTATTCAAGCACGAGTGTGGTTTACAGAAATGAGATGCAGAATTAAGACACATTGAGATCATTTATGCGTTATAAATTACATGTACTCTGAATACCCGTTCTTTAAAAACAATCATATGTACATAAATATAATGGCAAGAACTAGTTGACCAATTACATTTACATGTTACTGTGTACCGGTATTATATTTAGCTTTTTTTAATGGAAAGCAGCTTCAACTAAATTTAGTACATCACTAAATGCCATGCACAGAGAGAGAGAGAGAGAGAGAGAGAGAGAGAGAAAGAGAGAGAGAGAGAGAGAGAGAGAGAAAGAGAGAGAGAGAGAGAGAGAGAGAGAGAGAGAGATGTGTGTGTGTGTATGTTCAGTGCAGCATAAATCACAAAGGAAAAATTGCATAACATGTTTGGTCTACTATTCATTTTGCAATATTTTTATATATTTGACAAATCTCTGTGCGAAAATCATTTATTGAACATGTATTCCTTTGGTGTAAGGGTAAAGTACTGGCTTACATTTTTCCTGATCGACAAATATGTTGCTTCCATTTCATCAGGCAATTTTGTGGTTGTTCGATACGGTAGGAAAGTTATAAAGCCGAGAAACTTTCCCAAAAGTCTCAGCGTGAATAAATTGGAAATAAAGACTTCTTTTAGTTCCTGTAAAAAGTTAAACAGAACAAGATAAAAAATTCATTCCAAAGTTACAGCAAAATGTTTATTTCTGTACGTTCACTGTATCTAAAATTCAAAAGTCTTGGAATAAAAATACTTGGGTTTGATGAAATTGTCTTGAAAGAAAAAATATTGGTCAGTATTTCATGCTTAATTTTTATGCTTACATCATCAGAATCTTCATTTCCTGTTTCTTCTTCAGTTAAAAAGTTAAAAGAGTTCAACTGGAAAAAGTAAAGTGTTAATTCATTGAACAGCATACAGCACAAAGGTTTTGTTTTCATACTTGTACATGCATGTAAAACACCAACGCTTGCTTTTGAATAAAATAGCTAATGGAACTCTGAGCATATTTAACAGACCTCTATGATTTTGGAAGCAAAGGTATCACTCAGGTGCTGATTGAAAATTGTGCTGGAGGCAGCAATGATAAAGTCATGAAAGAATTCTTGACACCCTGGGAACGCAGGTACTGGACAGGGTCCACCGAAACTCAGAGGCTTGAAAAATCTCTCCTGTAATCTGAAACGTCATGAGATAATTTAATTTAACTACATCTGCAGATATAAAAGTTACTAAACATGTACATATGTACAATGTACATATAACATAAAGTATTATACAATGAACTACATGTAGTATGCTTGAAAATCCAGTAATCTGAAATGCTGTGAGAAAATTCACATTAACTAGCTGTAAATAAAAGTAATTATACATGTATGTACGTGCATATAACATTTGTATAATGAACATGTACAAGAATATGATGCTGACACCTTACTTTTTAAACTTTTCTGGATTGGAGCGTTTTAACTGATTCAACAAGGCAATGTTTTCATCTCCAGTTTCAACCATCACACTGCTATCTCCTTTACACATCTGACAAAAAATAATAAAACATTAGAAAAAGAGAGAATAGATGAGCAAAGAATTTGCTTTCACTTTGTTTACTTACAATCTCCAGCCTCCTCCCTCAAGGCCAATAGCAAACAATTATTGATGTTCGTTAAGTTCAAAAAGATTTGAACAAGGCCACTTTTAAAAAATGGTTTGTTTGCCTTTTCCTGATTGACTGATGAAAAAGTACATGACTCAAGATATTTTTTTTTTTTTAAATTAGGAAGAGGGCAAACAAACAGTGTTTTCTTAAAGATGAGCCAATCCTTACAGCAATAAGCTGGGACTGGAACAGCCTGGCAAAGTGAAGGTGATTAGAGAGTTCCGTTTTGGCGCTGACCAGAGCCCGAATCCTGTCCCCCAAGGCTTCACTGATGGACCAGCCAGGGGTCATGTGTTGTCGCTCCCATAAACGAAGAATCTCGTAAAACCCATCCCTGTTCAATAGGTTTCATAAATACAGAGAACAAAAGGATTTAAAGTAGAGAGTTAGTAGCAAAATTAGGAAGTAAACTCCACTAACTTGATTTACACTGTGTATGTACATCTTCTTTAAGAATTTAAAAATTATGTTATATACTAGGCAAGTTTTAAGTCACATCGTTTTGAGGGATGAATTGTACAGAATTATTTTGAAATGAAAAAAAAATCCAATAAATCATTGACATTAGTTTAAGAAAACTAATATTATGATATTTTTAGTTTTAAAAATTAAATACCTTTGTCTTTTAAATAAGTGAAATGTTCTGTCATCAGGGAAGTTTTTCCTGTTGTCTGTTTCTGCTTGGAATGACACACTTCCAATTGGAGACTTAGGGTAAACAGGACCAACCTGTCAAATACAAACACATGCACATTGTTTATGTGTAGTTTACAGTTAATTGAACCACAGTTGAAGGGTTGGTACATTAAAACTATTATAAAATAAATGACTGTATGACTGTTTGGAATACTTCCTCATTTCCTCTGCTTTGTATCCTCCATATCAAGCAAGATGATTTTCATTTTAAAAATTGTTGTTTCTTTACAAATAAATTTCAGGGACCTGTGTTACCTGTTGATTCTTGCTGTCTAAAATGTTGGACAACCAACTGCTTAGATCTGGAGAAAATTGCACGACTCGTGTGTTCTCTGACAAAAGCCTTAGTGTTCCTTTATCAAGGCACTGTAGCAGCCTACAGAACAAAATAATCATTCACTCAGTGACGATGAGGCATAAAATTCCCTTCATTTTCTTTTAAAGACCCTCTCTACATTGTATGCTAATTTCCAGCACTTTGTGCAGTTAGAGTGATCTGCCCTTTGATGTAAAACAGAATGAATTGCACTCTACAGTTTATCACATCACTATCATAAATTCAAGTCTTTTAAATAGATGTAATAGATTAAACCACTATAAAGTAATGGGAAACTTATTTTGTATGTATTTCCCAACTTCAGGAAACAAAGTTGATTTAGTCATCATTACTTTATTGTCTTTTTTGATTTCTGTGTAAAAATAGCATGTACCCTGTGTTGGAAATGAAACAGATAAACTAAATATGTACACTTTTATGCTAAATAATTTTTTCAACAATTACATGTTATACTACTTGTGATAAATTACATATTATAATGTCATGCTGCATGTAATTACCTCTTTTGTTGTGTCATAACATTAACAGCAAAATAGACAGCATTATGGACAGTGGCAAAGAAATTGTTTTCCAGCACATCTGAAAATAGCACATTGAAGCCATTATAAAAAGGAAAGATTTTTCTAAATAACAATGTTCTTGTACAATGTATTACATTGTGCTTCAAATTCTATAAATTTTTATCATATAATACAAGATATGTATGAATGACATTTATATCTCAGTACATATTAAAAATACAAAACCCGAAGAAAATAAGAATATATATACATGTATAAGTACTTTCAACAAAACTTCAGTGTTTGTTCACCCATCAAGTCTTGTTAGTGTTTCTTACCTTCACCACACACAGCTATAAGCTCCATGTCAATGCTGCGTGATGTTAACAACTGCACCAGAAAATACAGCTCCATAGTCAGGTTGGGAAATAAATTTTCTATAGACAAAAAAGTAGTCTAATCATCATTCACTCTTTAACATTTCTGTGACAATGTAATCTTCAAATGTTTACAGAACTTTATAACAAAAAAGACATTAATTTTTTTCCAACATTGATTTTAAGGTTATAAATTCTTTTCAGCTATTCTTGTTTCTTCTTACCACTGAGACAGGCTGAGTACAGGTGTACTAACTTATCCAGTTCAATCCGGTGTGAGACTTCAGCTATGTCGGCCACGACTATGTCTACAGTGCTCACAGAGCGATCCAACAATTTGGTGGGTGTATTACAGGATGGAAAGTCCAGTCCCTCAGTTTTGTTTTCAGCTTTGCTTTGAAGGCGTTTGGCTTTCTCTCTCCTAGAATAAAAGTTGTCCTTTGAAGCAAAAGGCACCAAAATAAAATAACAGAAGAACATTGACTCATGAAACTAAATTCTTTAGAATATTCCCACTCACCATTTATTTGCAATAATAAATCAATAGTGACAAATAGCTTGGTCAGATCATTTCAATGAAATATTTTTTGACTATTTTTTTCTTGCTCTGAATGGGAGCTTCTAATATTACTAATCTAATAATGCTGAAATAATTTCTTACATTTTCATAGGTGAAAAGTGTAAACAAGTCCTGTAAAATTCTACAAACCCGACCCACCAATTACTTCTCTGATATTGCAGTACAATAACCTGAGTAATTCTCTTTCCTCCTCCAAAAGACTCGGATCACAACCAGGACTGCTTTCCTTGTTTTCTGCAGAGTCTTGTTCTATGAAGGCATTTGTCTGTCTGTGAAAAGGCTTCCCCGAGACAGGGGTAGGGTTGATTCTTCTGGAGGGCGCGTTAGTTGACTCTGTGGACCCCTCTTGTTGACCAGCACTTACAGTGGTGAAGCTAATTCTACGAGACTTTGTGATTGGATTAGATTTCACTGCGTGAGGAGTGTTGTCAAAGTTTGGGGAATTTCTTAAAATCATATTTGTTAGATTGCCCTTGTCCCCTACAAGGTCATGCATTCTATATAAAGAAAAAGTAAATGACATTAGCATGCTAGATTATTTTGTACAAAAATGTCACAAATCATTTGAAGAAATTCATAGCATAAATGAAAATATAGAGCATTCTGATCAATAATGTAAAAGTTTATCAAAAGGTTCATGTTCATCTTAAATCTATGGCAAACAAATATGTAAGTAGAAAAGAGCAACTGAATATCAAATCATTCTAACCTTGGTGTGACTGGTTTACCATCCCCCCCAACAGGTGGAAACTCGTCTGTACTACCCAAGCTAAACACCGGAGCTGTCTGAATGAAATTTCTATATTCAGATTCAACTGAATGACGCTTCTTGTGTCCAGACTTAACATGAGTTGCAATTGGTGAAGGAGTATTGTCAGTGCACCTCTCATTTTTTCTGCCAGAAGAAAAAGGAGAATTCTTCTTCTTCCCTGAATAATTTGATACTTCTGGGGATACTATGAACTCTCCAAGACTGAATCTATGTCTCGATCTGCCATCTTGATTACTTTTACTTCCACTTTGTGGAGTATTGCTTTTACTTCCCCTCGATTTATGGTCCTTCTCCACTGAATTCCGTCCTGCAGGGAAGTGCTGACTTTTAACTGATTCCGCTATGCACACAGCTCCTGATTTTTTGTCTCCTTTCCCTTCACTATCTTGATTAGAAGGTGTTTTCAAAGTGGGTGTTCTGAATTCAATCGATGTGTTTGGGGAGAAAAATGAACCGCTGGTTGGTTTTATGTCATCAATTCCATCGCCAGGGCTTGCACCAAAAAGTTGAACTCTTTTTGATGATGAGGAACTTTTATTTTCATCAACACATTTCTTTAACTTCTGAGCTGAAGAGGTTTTAGCTGGTGATGGTGTAGTTGACTTTGAGTTTTGTAGAAGATGTATTGTTTGATCCCGTAGATAATTCAAGAAAAAGGGAATGAATTCTTGATGCAAATGGTGGAACTCAGTCAGTTGAACAGGAATGTTCTCCTAAATTATAACAAAAGTACACGCTTTCAATAAACTAAATTCAAGGTTTAATCTTAATATTATAATATTAGAATTTTATTTTTTCTGAAAATCATTTCCATTTAGTATGGCAGTGTTGGTGTGAATCACACCACAGCCCATCCCCCCTACCCACAACCAGATAACTTTTAGTACGTACCTTCTGTATAACAATGTCATCAGTTTGGTTCCTTTTCAAAAATGACACCAGAGTGTCCACTAGAAGCTCTCCACTCAGAATATACTCTAATATTGATGCCATATTGCGTTAAACAAGAGAATGTTTTCATTTGTATTCCCGCCATCACATCTCCATGTGGAAATTTCCGGTTGGCAGATTTTGTTAACTCGTTCTGCTATTGAAAATGCCTCAAAAGACTTTTATTGATTTGACAGATTATGCTGTTTTGATTTATGATAAAAAAATTAAACGATATTGTGTCTACCGAGAATGAAGATAATCATTTTTTTTTCAATTATTTTTCCGGAATTTCAATCAGTTCCAGTTCATAGTTCATAAGTTCAGTGCACACAGAGTTTCCGGTTTTATTTTCACACGAGGATATTTATTGGTATTTGACATTTGTTACTTTTTCATCACTTGAAATGGGTGAATGAATATATACAAGATACATCGACAATTTTTTTGACGAGAGCAATATGGCAACAACAAAAAAACCAGCGAATATCCCAGATGAAATAAAAGAGAAATTGGCCTCTTTGGACACAGCACTTGCACAGATAGAATCAGTTTTTCAGCCTTTGCTTAGAACCAGTCAGTCTGAACTGTATGAAAAGGTAAGGTTTATACTTAAATAAAAAGAATTCATTTATCTTTTGGAATGTCCACGATTTGTTCGTAGGGGACAACCCTATTTAGTTTAGATCTGTTTTACATGAATTATTCACATCATAAGCAGATTGCCCCCCCCCCCCCCCCCCAAATGAATTATTCACATCGTAATGAAAAGGTTGCTCCCCCCCCCCCCCCCCCCTTCCATATGGGACTCATTTTTCGATGGTACCTGTAAAATGCAAAAATTATGTAATAAATGTAAATAACTGATGCACATTCTAATAACTGTAATGCTTCAATTGGTTTCATTAAAGGGATATTCAGACGGTTTGAGAGAGAGAGAGAGAGAGAGAGAGAGAGAGAGAGAGAGAGAGAGAGAGAGAGAGAGAGAGAGAGTGAGGATGATGCTTACAGAGACATTTCAACCCGATATGAAATATTGTAAAAATGAATCAAATACAATCATATTATCTGCGAGTAGACGGTTTGAGAGAGAGAGAGAGAGAGAGAGAGAGAGAGAGAGAAAGAGAGAGAGAGAGAGAGAGAGAGAGAGAGAGAGAGAGAGAGAGAGAGAGAAAAAGAATGAGGATGATGCTTACAGAGACATTTCAACCCGATATGAAATATTGTAAAAATGAATCAAATACAATCAGATTATCTGTGTGTGTTTGTGTGAAAGGGAGAGAAAGAGTGGGTAATGTTTAAGTTAAGGTAATATACAGGTAAAATAGCTCTTTATAATGCAAGTTAATTTTGTCAAAATACAATGTCCAAGTTCATGCTATATATATTGAAACAATTCTTATTGTATGTTAGGAACTGTAACCATCCAGTATTCTCTAAATCACATTGTATTTGATCGTTTCATTTTTAAAATATTTCATATCGATAGAAAAAAAATTGTGGTTGATATGTCTCCATAAGTATCATCATCATCATCTCTCTGTCTCTCTCTCTCTGTCTCTCTCTCTCTCTTCCCCCTCCCTCAAACTTAAATGCGTATATACTTTAATATGTCGCTGATAAGTTCTTAAGGCATATCACACAAGCCACATGTGCATAAAAAGTGCATTTCTCTCTCTCTCTCTCTCTCTCTCTCTCTCTCTCTCTCTCTCTCTCTCTCTCTCTCTCTCTCAAAACTCTCTGACTATCCCATGTTTCATGTTTACCACCAGGGCAAGTACTCTGACGTGGTTACTTTACTAATATTCATTGAAAAAATTCTCTGTGTCAATTTTTCCGCTCGGGTGTTTATAAAAAGGTCGAAATGAAATGCATCCCAGAAGTCGCATATAGACAATGTGTCTCTTCTTCAAAAAGATCAATTTTATTCAAAATACGACAAAGCTTCATTCCTCGGACTCTCTACTTTCAATTCCTACCATTCTTTTCATTGTTATTTTTCTTTTGTTCCTTTTTATTTGAGGGTTTTTTTTTTGCTACAATCTTTGTTTTCTACAAGCTATGTATTTATTACAAAACTGTGTGGCAGTCAGTCTAATAAAAAAAAAGATTATTACAGTAATCTGCCTCTCTATCTTGTCTGTATAAGATATCTATGATATACACTTAGATTGATATAACAGTTACTGTAGATTCCTCATTTTACATGAGTACTTAATTCCGCGATTCCCCCGTTTTGTATCAAGTGGTGAAAAAATATAATCCCGAACACGGAATTTTTATACTAAATTCTTATAGTTCTCAACTCAGAAAATAAAAGTGAGATGTTAAAATCCACGAGGGGTGCTTCTCGCGATGTTACGCAGATATTAATTCCTCGCGTTTGTATCATTGTATCATGCTTCACCCAAGAATTGCAGTTTACAATGAAACATGGGCTAGAACATGTAACATGTACAAGTACTGGTGTCACAAAGAAAATACTGATTCTTTATCCTCCTGTTAGTGAGCATTTTACCATGGAAAATATAGCAAGTACACTGTGACCGTCACAATCTGTGATGTCATACATAAACTTTCTTTTGCGTTGTTGATGTTTCTTCACTTTCTTGGTTTTGATCAAAGCCTGTGTGATACTCAAAACAAGTAAAAATCGTCATGTAATTCAGAGTGTAAGGTCAGCTATTTTCCGCGTGGGACAACTAGGAGAGAAGAAATTTTAGGATGCAGCCAAAAACGTTTGTTGATGGATGGGGCTTAAGCTTCTTCTTTTTCCCATGCACAAGTTGTTAATCTTGCCTCTGCTTTGCACCAGTAGTTGCACTTGCTATTACAAAAGTTGTTGAAAGGGGGTGTATAGGTGTCACTGGGGAAAGTGTTGCATCAAAATAATGATTACCTTAATCATCACCTTGGCTTTATGGATTAAAATGGATCCAAAATAAAAGGAACTTTATTATCTTGTAGTTAGATGCAATGGATAAAGCAAAGTTAGAGTTGGCGGGGGTTTACACAATCAACTCATTATTCTGGAGTGAGTACAATCCTGTTTCATTTTCATCATCATTGTAAAGTTTTGTTTTTTAGCTCACCTGAGCTGAAAGTTCAAGTGAGCTTTTCTGATCACTTTTTGTCTAGCGTCTGTCTGTCTGTCTGTAAACTTTTTACATTTTCGACAGCTGTTATAAATAGATATGTGCAATAGATCCGGGCTATGAGTTACCTATACCTTGTTCTTTTCATTATCTAAGTTCTTTAAAAATCTGTTTAAAATCACATATTAATTTATGACAAATGATTTAAACACAATTCATTTAAATTAAACAACTCGCACCTTTATTTCTTTTGAAAACACATAAGCGTCCCTATCGAATCCGTTGTTGTGAAAACGTGCGCTTGTCACCTATTTTCTCGGACATCCCCTGAGGGCAAAGAAATAATCAAGTCACCCATAACAACCTGCATACCTCTGTTGTTTTCGCTCGGTATCTTTATAATCACCGCAAAGTATCATATGCTAGATAATTAAAATATAGTCAGGTTTTTCCAGGAAAATGTCGACAATTGCACATCGTTAATTTACACATTTTTTTAAGCAAAACTTTTTATTAATCCGAACGGACTGACTAGACAGAAATTTTGTTAGTCCGCAAGAAAATCTATTATGTCTGTGACTAACAGACTAAGGTTAGTGTCGAACCCTGATTCAAGATTGTTCAAATCATGATCCTGGGGGATAGGGTGGGGCCACAATGGGGGGGGGGGGGAGCAAATTTTTACATAGAAATATATAGGGAAAAATCTTTAAAAATCATCTTCTAAAACACAAATAGCCTAGAAAAGCTTTAACTTTAGTGAGTTCAGATAGTGTATATTAAAGCATTTAAATTATTTACAAAAACTCAAATGTTATTGTAATATATGGTTTTACTTATATCTATGCAAACATTTTGATGTATTGTTGATATTTTAAATTTGTTTGGACTCTGGCTCCTGGACAATTCTTGGGCCTCACAAGGGGTTCAAAGTTTGATGTAGGTTTATAATATGTTTTATATATGGATTATAAATAAACAGTTGTTTAAGAGAACTGCAATGCTCGTTATGTGATATGACTGTAAAATCATCCTGTTACAAAGGGGCTCAATGATAAACATTAGAATATGCAGAGGATTTTTTTTAATACAGGATCTATTATACTACACTGTTCAGATATTTTGTATATGACTCCATAAAGCTGATATTATTATGGCTATTGTTGCTAAGGTGAGCGGTGTGGCCCATGGGCCTCTTGTTTAACTTTTGATTGTTTTTTGTTCAAGTTTCAACAGCATATGCATATTCATGATGAGATTCCAATTTTCTTTTCAGCATACCTGAACATTTGTGGTGTAAACCCTAAAGAACATGGAGTTAAACAAGAACTGGTAACTTCCATCTATTTTGTTAAAAAAATGTCGCCTGGTATAACCATGTTTGATTACAACTATATATTGAGGTTCAATTTAAAAAAATACTGGTTATATCCTGTATCTGTTCATTTTCATGAAATATTTTGGCAATAAATTAACCTAGAAATTCTTTACTTTGCTGTCAGCCAAACTCTTACATTGAATTGCCACTGCTTGAAATTGGCACAGCTAGTTCATAACTCAGGGATTAACAAAATCTGATGACAAGTATAACTTTGTTCCATTTCATTAGTGCACATGTGAAAAACATATATATGATATGCCAAGCTAATTTTGATATTTTCTTGTGTAGGTTTGCAAATTTGTCAATAATTAATGTGAGCTGCAGATATCAGACTTTGATAAATTTATGAAATCTCAATGCTGAATAAAAAATGCAGTTGTGTTTTTTAATATGAGAAGTTCATTCAAATCTATGTGCAGGACAGAATTAGGAGTTACATGGATCGAGCCAAAAACATACAGGACTCGGCAAAGGCTCCAAAAATTGACAAAGCAGCATCTAAGAGGTTTGTTAAGAGTGCATTGTGGAAGGCAGCCCAAAAACAGGCGGGTGAAGCAGACAAACAAGGGGAGACCACTCCTAGCACAGATAAAGCTGAAGGTATACAAAAAAGTTTAAAACTACATGTATCTTGTTGAACATACATACAGATGTAATTGTGAATCACACATTATGTTTGAATTTTCAGAAATACTTGGGACTGTAGCAATTAATTATTAATCAACCTACGCAATCAAAAGTCTGGGCTAATTTGTTCTTATGTTTGTCTACAATAGCATTAGTCTCAAATATGAGTGTCTTAGCTTTTCAATACTGTTAGGGATAGGCTTTATACTTGTTGACATTAAAGTCAAGGTAAAAAAAAACAAATAGAAAAATTTAATAGTCATTTTGAAATATATGGTTAGACAATAATGTTGTATGTAGCAAAATTAAAAACTAATTCTTCTTCACAGTCTACATATTCATACACATTTTTGGAGCAAATAGTTGTCACCTTCTCATTTTCATGGTGGCTAGTAATAGGACCCACACAAATAAATTCAAGTTTATTTCATGCCATTAAACTTTCTTCATTTAAATTGATGTGTAACTTGGTCTTAAAATTATTTTTCCAGCTCCATCAACTTCGAAAGCTGACACAGATGATTCAAAGAATACGGAACCACCATCAAAAAAGAGGAGAAAGAGATAACCTGATCATCTCAATATACTTTGTTTTTATATTTGTGAATACATGTATCATATTCCATGATGTTGGGATTTGACAAAAGACCTCAAAGTATATTTATTTACATTTTATTTTGATAAAAAAAACTTTTGTCATCAGAGAGCTATTGCAATTTTTGCAGAATTATTTCTTTTGGTACATTCATTCTGTCATCTAAAATAAGCTCCCATTTGTAAAAAAAAAGAAAAACTCAGTGATGTACATGTAAGAATTCATTGATTCGTGTTTACTTTAGATTTGATAAAATACTCGAAAGCTAATATTACTGGCAAAACTTGTTTCAATACAATACTGGTAGATAAATTGTATCAAGTACAGTTTAATTCAACTTTCAAATTAGCTTTTTTAAGACATATTCTTGTGTATTGATCCAAGTTTTTAGTAATTAAAAATATAAACTAATGATTATCTTACAGTTATTATTTAATTATAGAGCTGATTTGTAATGATTAAAAATAAACATCTATAATTACTAGTTTAACTGCTTCATTACTGGGCATGTACTTGATCAGCTGACAAAATTTAAAGAGACACTAGTTTTGTTCAAATAACTTTATCTACTAATCAAACAGTCAATACGTGTATATACCGGGGGTATATATTTCATATCAGTTGTTTATAACAGAAAAAGACAGTTAAATCTCAGAGCTTGACATTCCTATAGGAAGGTATTTCAACTACATGTAATTTTTAAAGAACATGGACAATTAATATAGCGCAAATGCCCATTGGTTTATTATAAATAAATTTTAAACAATACAAAGAAAAAAATACATGTAGGTCCAAGTTTTGATTGTATCAAACTCTTGACCTAAAAAAGCCTTTTGGATAGGGGAGACATATTATTAACAACCAAGAAAATCTCATATTCCTTTCTTTATCACAGAAATTTCAGAATTTCACCATAAAATACAATAACTAAAATAACAAAAAGAAAAATTACAATTCAGAACATACTGTACAGATATCACATTGGCTTTACCATAATGATCAATAAATGTAAACTAAATACAGCTGTATATGAAGTTTGTGGAAATTCTTAAACAATGAAACATTTTTTGCTTAGTCAAATTCAAGATTAGTCTTTTGGACGGTGAAATTTCAAGGTTTTAACTATAATAAGCAACAAAGAAATTCTGGCGCTTCATACTTTTGGTGCAAAACAAATACCAGTATAACAGTATCTGTGCAAGAATCTAGTTGTTGCCATGGTGACCATCAAATCTGAATTCCATTTTGAAAAAAAAAAAACAACCTTAGTTTAAAACCATGCACAGCATAGACAAACCATTGAGCAAAAATAAAAATAAAAGATGAACCTTTCATACCGCATGTAACAACCTTAATATCATGTATTCAACATTCTCTCCTCTGAAAACAAAAGAAAACAAAGCACCATCTTAATTATACAAACTGAAAATTAAGACTATGGAATTGTGGGATGGACATTCATAACATACATATACATGTATATCTTTTAATGGTGATAAACTGTTCTTTACATAATGCACTGTACTACCAGTTTAAAAATGAAAATAAAAAATGAAAAGAAAGCTAATGCAACAAATGCTAATCTCTTGAAAATGATCCAACATGAAATCTCATAAACAAATGTAGATGTATAGATATACATAAAGATGTTTTTCCATGGGGAAAATGTGTTCAAATTGATGTATCGAGACAGTCAGTGCATTTTAGAGAACAATGTAACTATATAATTCAGGTGATAAAAAACTTGCTTTAATGCACAGTACCCTTTTGATTAACATGAATCTTAATTTTATTTTATTTATAAATAATATTTTATTATGTATGTCTTGGTGATAAGCAATTAAAGAAACACATATATTTTTTTTTAAGAAATGATAAAGGCTATTTTAAGAATCAATTAAATTTAAAAATAAAGATTAATAATCAGAACAGCTAGTCCAATCTCTTTCTATATGGTGTAAATATTTAAGGGACAGGGGTTCCTATTTAGGAGATAAACTATTCAAAATTTCCAGGAATTTAATCATGATAGAATAGATGACTTTCTGAAGTCTGTAAATGTTCTTGGAGACAAAAATTAAAGGGAAAGGTCCCCATAAATATGATTATTTCACAATAAAATGGCATCTTAGAAAGAATCACTTTAATAAATTTAAAAACTCATGTGCAATTTAAAGGAGGTAATCAAGTCAATACAATGTAATATCAATAGATTGCCTGACACTTACTTAAATATTGAGTAAGTTAGACATAATTGAAGACTCTCACAGAAAATTCCAAAACTGAAAACAGGTAAGCATAATCATTTTTTCAAACAAAGTAAGTTTATGTATTGCAGATAAAGATAAATGCCATGTCAATTATATGCACAAGCTGTAAAACAATTCAATTTTAATTCTTTTCAAAAACTACCCAATTAAGAAGCAAAATATTTTAAGCAAATATAAACTTCCATCAGTCTAAACCCATTATTTATCAAGATCTCTGATCAAATTTGATAATTTTGACATGTAAACAAACCACCAATGAAGTTAAACATTGCACAACAACTTGAATGAAACTAACCTGAACTTGATGAAAAATGCAAATTGCATGGAAAAATAATCAAACTACAGTAAGACAATAAAGTCCCTTTTCATGCTATTTCACTGCACTTATTCTCTGTCAAGACACCTGCAAAATTTTAGAATGGTAATAACATATGAATCTCAGGTGCATAAACTCAATGGTGCATGTCTCAAACACATTTCAATCGTAACACTCCCAATTATTTTCCTAGCATCTCTGCTTTTAGACGATCCGCAATAGCTTTTCTCATGGCCATCTTTTTCTCCTCCTCAGGACTGAGTTTATCCGATTCATTAGACGATCCCTCCTGCATGGCCGATTTTGCCATGCGAGCAGACATTGGGCGTTTTGGCTGGGATTTCTCTGCAGCTAACAACTGCTTTTCTCTCTCTTTCTTCTTCATTTCTAGCAGTTTATCCCTTTGTTGTTTTAGATATTCCTGCCTCTTTTTCAATTCATCTGGATTCATGTTTGACATGGCAGCCTATAAATTTGTCGAAAGAAAGTACATGTATATACAATATCATTTAATAAAAAATCATGTTCTATGATTTTGTAATCTTTGCATCTTTGAAAAAACAATTATTTGATAATTTAATAGCACAATTATGCCTGATATATGGGTATGTGTCATCAATTGACTTTAATTATTCAATGTTGTTGAGAGAGCAAGACACATGCAGAACAAAACCACAATCTGCTACATTGAGAGGTAAAAGGGAATAAAAAAGAACTTCTCTACAATATAATGCAGAATTACAATATTCTAGAGAGAGATATCATCAAATCTCTCCATGTACGATCTGGGGGGGGGGGGGGGTCCAGACCCCTCCCCCCCCCCTGGAAAATTAAAATTTATTAAATTTACATTGTAAAATTATCACAAATATGCCTCGGATCCCCCCCTGGCAAACACAATTATCTCTTGGCACCCCCCCCCCCCCCCCCCCCGGAAAAAATTTCTGGATCCGTGCATGCTCTCTCTCTCTCTCTCTCTCTGACAGAGACTTACAGCTGCTGCCTGAAGGGCGGGAGAAGACGATTTATTCTGTGACGTATCGGTATCCGACTGCTTCAACCAGTTTGCGGCTGCCTCTGCACTGGAGATCTGAGGCTTCTTTTGACCCACAGAGGGTAGTTTCTGGGAGGCGATGGCAGCAGTCACACTAGCTGTGGGGACAGGTTCTGCTGGTTTTGGGATGGGGGCTGCACTAGGGGCTGCAGGTGCCGGGGTCACAGATATACTTGGCTGTTCAAAAGAAACATTATTGTTTAATTATACATCTTGATTCTTAATTACCATATGCTTTAATAATTCTAAATTATATGCAGATGCTTGAAAAGGAATTCATTTTGGAATTGGTTCGGAGCCAATGGTTCGTAAACAGTGAAGGATCTTTAACATGCTAATTATAAACTAACAATTTCTATCTCACTCCATAAGTATTAAGAATTTCAATCTTTTTATCTTATTCAATATTTGCTTTATGCATTCCTTCATTAAAATGTGGCATAGTAAAGGAAATTAAATACAATATACAGATTATCAAAGTTATTCCAAACATTCTCATGTCAAGATTTTACATAACTCATTTTTTCATTATACCTCTCTAATTTGAATTTTTAAGCAAAAAAAAATACTTATTTTAAAAAATAGACCTGTACTTGTATATTGCTGTAATTCCCAACTGATTTCCTGATACACAAGCACCTAAAGCAATCTCCTGCACATTATAACATAACAATAATCATTCCTATACATATCCTCAATAGTTATATGTACACATTGATGTACCCAAATGGATTATTTTGTCCAAGTGATAACTAGGTGATAAAAATCCTCCATCAAGAGTTATATAATATCTGATATTGTGAAGTAAACCTGCTGAGTAACTTTTTATTTTTAGTACTCATATATGCAAAAAGGCCCTATAATTATGGATTCATTCCACACATTCCTCGCAAATAATATTTTGATCACACTTGTAGACATGCAAAACTTATCATGCTGAACTTAAATGTACATGTATCAGCACTTCTATAAAAAGCCCTTCATTTAAATATTATGTCTGCAATGGATAAATAGTTCCAATGGATAAATACCATTAGTTCCTGTACCCAGTACAGGCATATTCTTTGGCTCTGATTGGTATATTTCTGACCTATCTCAATAAATATGGAGTCTGACTTGACCACAGAGCTCGATGATACAGGTAAATTTTCATCATTTTGTCTCAAACTTGTTTTCATTGAGATTCATGAGAATTTGCCAGAAATCTATGTAACATATAATGTGGTACATTTATCCCAGTTACTTGCATTTTTTTACCAAAAAGATAACAATTTTGTGTTCTGCCATTTGACAGTTAACTGCATCAGTCAGGCAACATAACTCTAAATTTCTAGTTACGATTTTCAATGAACAGAATCTTATGAATAAATTTTAAATATACAATTACTGATATTTAAAGATCATCCCAAGAGGACTTTTTTCTAAATTGACAAACAAATGCTGGATTTATTGCTCCATTTATTTATGCAAATTAATTTAGCTTACTGTAAAAATTAGACAAATTGGGAGATAACTTTACCCAGAAATCTCAGAGCATTCCTTTTTATGACTTAATGTATGATACTAGAATCAGTCTACCGGGTATATGTACTAGATTTCAGAGCTTTATTTCTATTACGGAATATCTAAGAATCATTCATGAAATAAATAATCACTTTAAAGTAACAAATAGCAAATACTAAGGAAAGTTGTAAATATATATCTAAATAGACATATATAACTTTTTCTTTCATAATATTAGGAAAAATATCTGACTCAAAGTTTTTAATGTAAAGTACCAATGATTCAATCCATTTGCTGACTGATTATTCCCAAAATGCATTGAATCCTGTCTTCTGTGGATGCTATAAGAGACTTACCGTTGACTTGAGGTCTGTGGATGCTATAGAAGACATACTGCTGACTTGAGGAGACTTACCGCTGACTTGAGGAGACTTACTGCTGACTTGAGGAGACTTACCGCTGACTTGAGGAGACTTACCGCTGACTTGAGGAGACTTACCGCTGACTTGAGGAGACTTACCGCTGACTTGAGGTCTGTGGGTGGTTTTGATGGTGGTGGTTTTGCTGGTGATGGTTTAGTGTTCCCAGCTGGAGGTTTACTGGCGGCACTGGTTTGTGGAGTTTGTGAGCCCAGAGACAATCCAAATAAAGCCTAAACAATATTTCATTGAAAAACAGATTTAAATTTAGTTGCAAGTGTGCAATACATTTTATTTATAAACTTTTCATTAGTAACAGTTTACAGTTTTGACAGCATTTGATGATAAAAGGATTTCTTAGAACATGAGGACTAAACTTATCAACCATGCATATACTAGTATTCAAAAATATATGTATATGTACATCGATTCACAAGAAGTAATAATCAACTGATGTTTATTCGGACCAATATAATACATGTACCAGTATTGTCTCTGCATAGAACAAGGGGACAAACCAACAATTTTAACTTTATTCTATTCAGATCCTTCTCAAAAACTTGACATTAGGTGATGATTAAGATTTTATAATATATCTTGCGATGTTCTGACCTCATCCAGTTTGGCCTTCTCTTTACTTTTCTCCTCCTCCAGGCGGGAGTGCTCCACTTGGGAGATCTGGATCAGGCTTTCCATTTCCTTTTTCATTGTTGCCTCTTCTTGTGTCTTCTTCTTTTTTTGCTCCTCTTCATACTCTCTTTTAGACTGTCTGCAGTAGAAAATTTTCTTTCAAATCTGACTTGCACTTAATTATTTCTTAACACAAATTTGAAGTACCTTGACTTTATAAAAATTGATTCAAGCTATGTAACATTTGAAACAAAAATTGACCTTCAATCTAAGGGTGGGATTCAATCAATGGGTAGGGGCAGGGCGACATTACGTGCCCTGCCCCCACCCTTTCCAAGTGTTTTTCTTGACGCTCTCCCACAAAATTTAGTGATACAGCCCTTTACTCCAAGTTCTTGTCTAATACCCTGCCCTTATAAAGAAATGGTCTTACTCTAGGACAGCTTTTAGGACTTCATCCTCATTCTGTGCTCCATATTGCTCTTTCGGTGCGGTGGCTGCAGGGGGTGGAGGGGTGGGCTCTGGTTTTCCGTCCTTCAGACTTTCAGGGAGGGCCCCCTGCATCTGCATAATCATTGCCAGTGCTTGTTGTTGTAGTTCAATGTTCTTCTGAACCATTAGCCTCACAAAGATCCCATAATCCTCTGCAGCAAAGAACTGCTCAAACAAGCTCTGTCAAGGGAAACAACTCAACAATGATATTTCATATATTTGCTTACAGGGGAGAAAAATTTGCTCCAGACAAAGATTTTACTTACAATATATTTGACCTTGACTTTTGATGTACAAAATTGGTTCTCTTTACCCCTAGTCAGTCCATGAGTGCATGATTCAAGTCAGAGGGGAGAGAAATAATGTTAATAAGTGGTTTATTAGACAATTGAATGAAAAGACTGAACACTGTTAGGCACCCACAGAATGGGGCCCTATAATAAATAACATGCTTTTCCATACATAATATGATATACCGGTAAATTATTCAAAGCATAAAACAAAATTGTGCCTTAATGTCTTGTGGGTTAATTTTTATCATGTTTTTGGAAGAAATCACTTCAATGTGCAAATACCACAGTGACAAATTGTGCAAACCTTTTGAAGATTATATTTTTCCTCATTTTCAATCTTTACTTTTTGGATATTCAGAATTAAGTCACTAATTTTGGTTAATCTCATGAATTAAGTTCTGAAATCATAAAGACCTCATGTGGCATAATTAGAAAACCAAACAGATAAAACGAGGATAATGTGACTATATAGATCGAGCTTTAATGTTTCTTAATCAATCTTGCACGAGTATTCCACTGAAGATTCTTTAGGTTTTAATATTGATTTCATGTGCAATTATCTGTTTGATGATACAACTGTGCCTCAATCACTTACTCTCCAATATTCCAACTCTCCCTGCATATATATAAATTAACAAATCAGACAGTAAACTCATTTTGAAGTAATTAATCTGTGTACAAAAATCAATGGATTTTTACAAAAATCAGAGTATTCTATGACTATCTTTAAGTTTGGGCTTAAACAGCATTTTTAACAATTAAAAATCAAAATTTTGACATAGCTTTGTTCAGGATGGGACACTTCTATATTGTGATATACTTTCTTTGGAGATGAACAATAAAATTAGCTATTTATTACACGTATAACTTTATTATACACTTTTCCTTTTACTATACAGTAAAACTTGGTTATAGCGAATTCCTATGGACCATCGAATTTACTTCGCTATATCCGTAATTCATTATAACCATATAACAAATTCTTAATAATAAGGCTTTTAAGCACAGTGAATTCGTTGTAAACATTGTTTCCTTCAACAAGAACACCATTTCTGTTTATTTAGGCATAAATACATTTTTAAGAAACCTAAAATAATCGGATTGAGAATTGAAAAATATATCTAAAATACATTCATTTAAACAATTATGTCAATTAGTATTGCTTTCTTTTATCCATTTAAAACAATTAGTTATAAAAAGATGTGAATTTTGTTATTTTTCACCTCTACAGGCCACAAAATTTGTTCGCTATATCCGTTAATTCGTTGTAACCAAGTTTGTTACAACCGTAAAATTTTACAATTGATTGTTAAGAGTTTTGCCAGTGCTCAACAAAACTTTGCTGTATCCGAGATTTTGTTATATCCATGTTCGTACTAAATGAGTTTTACTGTATAACTTCATGTCCAACAGCTTAATGATGTAGGTAAGTAAAGCATCAATTACTGACTTGTAAACAATAAGTTAGAAACATTATTGGGCTTTAACATTTGTTTTTTTGTTTTTTCAGTCAATATTTTTTTGTTAAATGCATCCTACTGTCAAATATTGTAAAATGCAAAATGTTCAAAACAAGGGCTGTATGGTACATGACGTACTATCTTTGATTTCAATATTGCAAGGTGTCCCATAACACTTAAAGATATGTTATATTTTGCTACCTTGGTAAATGTCTCTGAAAATGTCTCTCCTTTCTCAAAAATTACTATGTTCTACAGAAAAGAAATCAATAAGCTTTTTATGAAGATTGCACATTGTTAAAAACCAACTCCAGTCCTGTTTATTAGTCTTTTCTTTTGTTATCCTTAATTGATTCTTTGATGAAAGGTACGTAGGACTGCTTTATATTCAATTATAAATTGAAAATAATCGATAAAAAATCAAGAAATTTTCATGGAATGAACTTCAAAAAGTTTTGTTGAATGGATTTCTTAGATGTTTTATAAATCCTAAATAATTTAAACCTGATGGCACAAAACACTGCTGATAATGTTCCATATATCATTAAATAAGCAAGATACACTCTGTGGGGAAAATATTGGAGGGGGGGGGGGGGCAGGAGGGGGTGTTCCTAGCTGTGCCATAATATGAATAAACTCCCCCTTTAATAATAAACTTTCACAGAAAAAGAGTATACTTTAATACATGAAACTATTTATGTTCATTCCTTAATTCTCTTTCATTTCCCATTACTGAATTACTGATTGTTTTAACGGCTATAATCCAAAGAAAGCAAACGAAGGAATATAAAACCCGCCGGATATAGTAAAACATGATTCCAGGTAGCAAGTTTTGCCATGATTTACAGCGCCTGAGTGGGCTGCAAAAGCTGGTGCAAAAAGAACATGTTTTCAATGCACACTGAAGAGCAAAGGACTTTCATTTCAGACAATGTTCTAAATTGTGGCATGGCAATATACGCAGCATGTAAGAATACACTTTGGTCTTAATAATATCCCAATTTTCCATGATCTGGTTATTATCCAGAAAATCAAAGCTTTAAGGACATTAGATAGACAAAACCTGTATGTATAAGCACAGTTTTGGGTGACTTATTGCCTGTTACATGTATGTTTGACCCGACATGACATTCAAGCAAAGCTACTGTCAAAGATCTTGGTCAGACAACATAATTATGATCTACTGACTGACTTATCATTATTTGAGAAATAACATACGGGGGATTATATCAAAGATTCTTATCTGCTTCATTAATCCAAAACTTAATTATCCTCATTCTGTGTCATATAATTATGTATACCACTGAAAGCCAAAATCAAATTAGCAGACCATCCTTTTAGACATATTAGGTACATTTGAATATCTCCATAGAAATATCATAACTTATTTTAAAACCAAAGAGAAACACTAGCTGCTGTGCTTATTGGTATACCAGGTATAAACTTTTTATTTAAGTTTGGTCAGTTCACTGTGTAAATGTCTATATTTCAGTCCCTTTAAGAAAGAAATCAATACCAAAGATTATAGGCGTGTGTCAAATAATTCTCTCAATCATGATAGACTAAAGGTATCAGTTAAATACAATACATCATTAATGTGTTCCAAATGAGAAATTTTGAATCATGCAGTTCTCCATCCCTTAATAATTGTGATTATATTTATTATTTCTCTCTGGGCACTCTCTTGATTGCTTGCTATTCCAGATAATTCTCCAACAGCCTTTTAATACAACGATCTTCATGACCTGCATTTTCATGTGATAGATAATATCTACTCTTAGGGACCCTTTAAAATGGGATTCCCATAAAATCTATAAATCTCTCTAGCATACATGCATTACAATTTTTCATTCCTCATCAACCCATTCCGTGTCTGTTAAGGAGACTGGCCGACCCGGTGGTCAACAAATTAACCATCAGATCTACCTTAAATTTTTAGAAACTATATGTTTTAAGCTATAAACTTTTATTTGGTAAAGAAAAATTACACATATTTGAGCTTTAAAATTTGAATACTTTCCTATATCTTTATAGAGAGCTCTTCTTCTTAAGGAGATCCATATAATGGTAGTCTAAATATGGCCACGACCATCTAGCCCAATTAAATCTTGGCGCAAACTGCATTGACATTCTTGGTTCTTGTATTATTAACCCAAAAATTTTAAACAGCTTTTATATATACAAGTATATATACATGTACCATGTATACAGGCATACAAAGTAAGATCAGTTGAGATGATCAAATATCAACAAACTTTTATAGCAATACACAGAACATATATTATTTATAATTTCACCTGAAACATTTCCTTGATGTCCTGCTTTTTATTCATGTCATTGAGAGCTGTAATGATTTGATCATGGCTAATTCCAGTGTCTTTCATGAAAGCATCTAGCAATTTCTGAATCTGAAACAAAGCAGTTTTGAATTTTCATATTGAATATTTTATTTCAGTATTTTGATTTGATATCAATCAATAGGTATAGCAACAATAGCTGTAATGAAATATGTGCATTTATAATAGAAAAACTATTTCTTCCTTAGATACACATTTCTGTGCCACAGGCTGATTTTTTTGTATGGAAATCTATTACCAAAAAGACTTACAACGGCTTTGTACTCTTTATGAACTTTTTTGTATTCATCACTATCTTCAATGCTTGGATCAAATACTGTAAAAAAATAAAATCATTGATATGTATAATATATGTACTGCCATTGCAATCTTAATCAAACATGAATTTGTAGCTACTATCCAAAAATGAATCTTTGCCATCATGACAATCAATTTCTTTCATAATATCTTCAGAGAGCGGTGAGGTACATGAAGGGAGGGAGGCATATGCATGTCTTAACATTTAAATTTATGGGGGGGGGGGGGGGGGGGGGGGAATTTTCGTTGATTGTGGGATTTTGCTTATTCATGGGGATTTAATTTTGTGGATGCGTCAGTTTTTCAGTTTCAGTAAGAAAGATAACTCTTTTTAAATTTGTTTTCATTGAGGATGTAAATTTATGGGGGAGGGCTACCCACAAATACAACGAAAATTGGGCCACCATGATTCCACTGTGGCACAGTAAATCATACAATTTTTAATGCACAAGACAGTAAAATCATGTTATATCTACTATATGAAAGCAATCTATTGTATTTTGCTGAATATAATACACACTTTTTTCTAGAAATTTATATCTTTGTGAGAAAGTGGTGCATATTATACACCACAATGGAATTTTGACACTGGTAAAGTATTGGCTATAGGAATTCAGGACATATCCTTTATAGGTAAAAGCTACTTCTATTTGTTTACCGCAATTTGTAAGCAATTGGAAATTATTGTTGAGGCGTATATAGCAGAGAATCTTTTACGCTTAATTCGTTAATATATAAATTGTTTTAGATTGGCAATTTAAATCAATATGAACTGTTTAGTTAGCAATCAGAGCTGAGCATTCACCATCTTGGCGTAGTAGCTGCCACCATTACAGATGTTATTACCGGTACTAGATCTGTGCTATAGATCCCGATTCCGGGGCTAATTGAGTTAGCCTACCACAAGTTTTTCGTAATTAATTAGCATTTTAAGACACAAGATAAACTACTAATAACTAAAATAAAACAATTCATCTTGTGATTTGTTTAAAGTTTATTTTTAACACCTCTGTGGCCCATCGAAGCCATTGTTGAACACATGCACGTACACTTGTCACTTATTCATGCTGATTATCTCGGACATACCCTTGGGGCAATGAAATAATCAAAACATCGTAACACTCCGAGTGAATACTCAGTTTTCTTTGATCGGTCACCCCTTTAAGCTGTTTGAAGAAAACCGCGATGCAGAAGTTCAAGATTTTAAAAACTCCGCCTCAGAAACAATGTGAATGTAAAATTTTCAGTACATAAAATTTTTGTAGTATGTTTTTTTGGCATCCCCTCCCCCCCTAACCAGGGCCCTGCCCTGGACCTGCTGGCCCAGACCCCAGTAGCAATGGATATGCCTCAATAGAATTTTAAGTCAAGCTATGCCCCTGTCAGTGCGCACAAGGTGGTAAGTGGTGGACAGTTTACCCAAACAATTGGAATATATCATTTGCTTAACAGTGTTTAAAAGCTGCAATGTTAAAACGGTATCGAGTTCGTTCACCCTATCTACCTGTTCGCCTGGGCCCATTCGCCCAAATTATCGTTCGCCCTTTACCTTGTTTGCTCCATACCTGTATCTTGTTTGTCCTAATGTGTATTTTTTAAACTATCTTTTGATTTTAAAGTCTTTTTTTAATTTTATATAAGTATATTTTACCATGGGCAATGTTTACTGCCATTCATTAAAAACTGTAAGTTTACTTTTATTACACCTATTTAGAGCGGCCGTAAATGTTTATTTAAGACATAATTATTAATTTTAATTGCTAAAATTATAGATATAGCATAGTTAATCATGTTTGTCTGATATGTTTTGAAAACATGCAATATTTGAGAAATAAGGCCACTATAAAAGAATAAGCCAAATAAGGAGATGAGCTCATTTAATAAAAAGACATTTGATTCTGAAAAATGTGTTTTAATAGACTTTATTTTATCTGAAGTAATTTACTCATAATAAATGAATTATCCTATATGTTGTCCATGCATGCACCTTTGTCAGACTGGTCTTAAGAAACATGGCATGTTTGATGTTTTATGTTTTATTTATTTGATTCTGAATTAACACAGAGAAATCTTTTTAAAACCTCATGTTTTAAATCCATGGCGAACGGACCTTGGGTGAACAAATTTCAGGGTGAACGGTGTCAATTAAGGGCGAATGCATTTTAGGGCTAACGGACACACATTCTGATATATAGTCTATAATTATAGGCTTGCTTTTTAAATTTTGGTCCATGGTATTAATGAGTGGATATAAACTTGCAATTTTCATATGTATTTCTTATAATTAACATTTTTGTGAAAAACTGCATGTAAAGAGCTTTATCAAGTTATTCTGAATAGCTTAATTCAGCCTTTTCAAGCTCTACAGCTAAATCAAACGTTCAATGGACCTGTCTAATATGTTATATATTAAAAAGATCTTCAGATTCCTTTGGTTTAACACAATAATCAATATGCTTGAATGACATTACTCCATATCTTTCAAAAGCCATAATTAATTACTTCCTAGATAAGCGATAAGGCTTAGAGAAAATCGATTTCGATCGACGGGCACTGGCCTGCATCGACATGTCTCGTGAATGCATTAATTTCAACAATAAAATATAGGCGTTAAAGAAATTGACAGAATCTAGCTTACTTAAACACTTTGCCTCCATAAACGTCAAGACTGGAACCTGGAAAAATGGGTTTCCCAAGAAACACAGCAATTCATCATAAACATAGTCACCTCGCTTCGCCATCTTGTTAAAATGACGCCAAGTCTCGCGTTTCTAGGGATTTTGTTCGGATACCCTTTTGGTTTTTCATTACAGGTGCAAGAACTATTGTTAGCTTGTACAAAGTTTCATTCGATTGAGCTATGATTTAAAAAAAAAAACCCAAAAAATCAAACAGGACATTATGAAATATATAACGATTTATTTATCACCGATAGATAAATAATTTCATTTTCTATCTAAATGTCAGACCCTCGGAGAGGCTTTAATTTGAAACCCCATGATTCCAAAAGACATCATAGCTCTTGATTTAAAATTCAACTGACTTTGCACGGTTGTCAAAATAAAATAAAATTATCCAAATGCTTTAAATTTCAAATCTGAAAAATAAATCAAACTAAGGCACCTAATTTCAGCATATAATTTAATGCATGAGGAAAACGGGGAGAGGAGGGGGGGTGGGTGGTAGAGGGCAAGAAGGGGGGGGGGGGAGTATTTTGCCGGGATACCGTTTTCTTTTTTACATTTATTAAAAGGAATTTAACATGAACTAAGAACCACCTACCCCCCCCCCCCCCCCCCCCCATTTATGGGGAAAAGTTTAAGAATTAGCAGATCAAATTTGTCGATAAGAATTAAATTGTAACTCTGACCCCAATTCAAAATACATGTATTGGAAGACGTGTTTCTCATCCTCCTACCCACACACTTTGAAAAAACGGTGTTATGCATGTGTCTGTGTGCAAACTTTAATGAATTTTGGTGCATTTTTATTCAGGACCGATAAAAGCTTTTTATCTATGTTCAGTATTTTTAAAAAGAATCGATTGTCTGACACTGATCTTATATAACTATGGATCACAATTAAGCCGGGTTTGAACACTGAATTAATACATTAAAACAAATTGATGCTAAGATAATAATAAAGAAGATGCATAGCGCATTTACATGAGGTATACCAACCAAGAGCAGCGCGGCAGTTTTGCTAATTGATGAGACCTTGTTTCTATAACTTACTATGCTTACTTAACAGTACAATATTTATATATTTCATCCATTATTTGTTATAATGTTGTTTTATTGTTTTAATGTATATACCCCCCGAGGGCCCTTGATTGGTGAATAAACATATCATATAACAAACATATCATATAGCTGCAGTGTTCATATGCACTATCTCACATAGTTAAATGTGTATATCTTACACATATATTTCATTGCATTGATAAATCATTTTGCATATGGTTGTTAATAATGTGAACAATTCTAAGCTATTATTTCATTCATTATTTGTTAATCATGATATTATTTTTTAAAAGTATATATGCCCCCTGAGCATGCTGAGGGCCTAGCTTTGATTGGTGAATAAACTATAAAGAATTTGGAATACCATATACATGTACATGACAGCTATATTATAAGTACCGTGATATATATGACGTTATGAATGTTCGTAACATACGCAAAACTGAAAGCACACAATTATAACGCAATACCTTCAATTCGACAATTAATGTACTTGTGGATTCCCAATACTCTGTCATGTATTTATCATATCTCTTAACTGTAGACAAGTGAGATGTACTGGCCTGGTCGATATTGACGATGGTAATTTTCCTGCTTCAATCTAAATCAGTTATTGATATGATTTAAGCATTATCTTACGCATCCAATATTTCTAGAGGAACGATTTCAGGGTACACCGCTATACTCAGTTACAGCAGCAATCATCCGGAAATCCTTTGGATTTTTCAACAGGAAAGTCGACGGGATAATGGATAATGAGATGAGATAGTGTAAATCGTAAATCGAATGCTTTTCCGTTTAAAAATGTTATAATCTTGGCAAATATTATCATAAGTGGGGAGCAGAAAACCAAAGATGACCACTCGAGCAGCAACATGTAAGTCGGTGGCATTTTGCAAAATTGTCTGACGCAGACGATCGAGAGAAATCGTTGCATAACAAAGTTCCATTTTAGGAATGCCAAAAGCACAGCTTTTTGTGATATATTTGTGTTTACATTAAGCTTAGCATTTTAAAATAAACTGAATACAGAAAGAAGGTTGTTTCTAATTGATAATTAAAACTAACATATATATGTATACTACATCTCTGTACATTACTGAGAATAGTCTGTATACGTACCCAAACTATACAAAGGCCAATCCAGTTACATAATGATACATGGCAAATTATTTCATAATAAAATCACTGCATTTTTTTTAGTCACACACTTTAAAGTTACCCCCCCCCCCCCCCCCCCATAGTAGTTTGACAAGTACTGTGTCCCAAAATATTAATATATGCAAAACAAATTGATTGAATTGTTTATGATAAGTCTGACACAAGTTATTGCTTCCGTCATTTTTGATGTTTTTTTAATTAAAATAAACATAGCTGTCAATGAAGTACAATTCAAATCGATAAAAGGGAAAAAATCCAATAATTCTTCATTAATACAAAGTCTGTTTATCCCTGGAGAATTTCACATGAACAAAAACAAAAACCCTACAGGGATTCAAAATTGGAAATGTTTACATCTTTTCTCCATTCTGAAGTACTCGGGACACCTCACATAATTTTTTAACGTTATTATCCAGGGTACTTGATTTTGTTTACGATGCAAAATCCCCGTAGACTTTCTATTTTGGGTTGTGTAATGAAACCTGACAAGTTAGAGGGGGCGTTTCAAAGGGTAAATCTTGGGATTTTTTCATACTGTTTGATGACCATTGTTTGCATCCAGAGGTTTTTGTAAATGTAGAATAATTTAAGAAAATGTGCGGCAAAAATAACTTGGGACAGAGTATAATGTTCTTAAATATCACAGGGTTCAAACAATATTTTTTCTCTAGGAAATTTCTTCTAGGCCTCTTTCCTCATCAGGTTGAAGAACACATCCAGCTAAAATAAATGAAAAGGTGACAGGGATTTTACATTTCAAAATGCAAACAACATGAAAGTATCCAATGATAACATTGTAAAGAATTGTGTAAGATGTTCTTCTGAATGAAAATAGATGTCAGATTAATTTCGCATTTTAATTCTTCAAGAGAATTATGTTTTTATTCTTGTTATCAAATTTCTCTGGGTTAATAACAATATCAATGCAAAAAGCTTGGATTTTTTCCCTTACATCAATTTCAACAATGTTCAGTTGGACATGTTTGACATGCATGTATATTTGTGTTAATTAAAAATCATTGAAAAGTGACAGAAACAGTAACATCAAATAGGCTTGAGGACAGTTTTACACCATTCTTATTTTATTTTCATTGAATTGCAAGAATATAAAATTGTGAGCACCAATTTTTTGTTGTATATATAATTTCGTTTGCTAGTTGACAAAACTGTCTGAAAAATAAAAAGGAGATTGTAGAATCCTCGAGGGTAATGCTTCAGGCGATTATACATAAATATTCATTCCTCGCATTTAATAAGGAATCTACAGTAGTTTGTATACGCCAGACATCACTATATGAAATATAGTACCCCGAAAAGCGGAGAATGTTACAGCTAGAGGGAAACACAGTGATGTCATTAATTATGCCGTGATAATGACAATGTTTATCTATAATAATTAGAGAGTGTAAATTGATCATTTTCATGTTCATATACATCCATGTTTTTAATTTTATCTTTTGTTAGATTGTAATTATCATTTTATTTAATATTTTCAGTTAATTCCAAAATAAAGAATCTCAAAGATTACAGATTTCGAATATTGAACAACTTAACTCCACAACCCACTGGAATTGAAATAGAGAATACATTGAAGTATTTTTCTCAGACTCTTAGAAGGTAAGAAAACATTAAAAATACATTATTCAGAAAATAAGAGGCATAAAAATGTAGATTCAAAGTACTGTAATAAATCATATATAATGAAGTAAAATTTAAGCGATTAAAAGGTGGCTGAGCAAAGGATGCAACTGACCTCTAGTTAATCAATCAAATTTTGTTTAACACATGTATATTCTAACTTACTTAGAAAATAACTAACCCACTTCTTTATTGGTTGCATCCAAACTTTTGCACCAATCAAATGTTTTCTATCGATCTTTAGTTTTTGATTGTCTGGCAGAATTTGATATCACTATAATTTTAGACAATTCTAGAGTAAACTTAATGTAATATTTACCGACTGCCACCGATTGGATCATGATAGAACAATTTATTAAGAAACCATTTTAATATTTAATTTTTTGTAAATTTTCTCTTCCTGTAGTGTACTGAAAGATGTTCCTAACATCCCAGCAGAGAGTTATGGACCAAGACAGAGAGACAGTGTACGACAGTCTGTGTTTCCTAACCTGAATTACACAGGGCTGTATTATGCCATCCTGAACATGATAGACATTGTCCCTACAATGCAAATGAAACAGATAGGTACAGTTTTGAAGCAAATGTTGTTAGACATTATATGCGAGAGAGAGAGAGAGAGAGAGAGAGAGAGAGAGAGAGAGAGAGAGAGAGAGAGAGAGAGAGAGAGAGAGTAAATATTATAATGTGGTACACATTACACGTATATGATATAATGTTGAAGCCAGAATCAAAGTATGTGTTGGTAAATGTTGAAATGATCACATCATTGTGAACTGCAGTTGCTAAGCTGGCATATGTCGTGATGCACATTTGAACATCACAGCCTACATGATCACATAAAGTTGATGATTAGTGTATTTAAAAAAATTATTACAGAAATAGGGGAGTATGTTTTGAAAGTTCTGGGATGTCTTGTTCCGTTCCTGGAGCATGACTTACTGGATTCTCTCCCTTACACTGTGGCCTCCACACTGGCCATATTCCCTCCCACTCTTCACAAGGACACCATTGATCTGCTCTGTAGCAATATGCTGCCCATGACTCTAGGTAAGTCACACACTGTACTAAGACAGCACTAAAATGTGTGCATTAGTATTTAAGGGGAAAATAATGTTTTATGTTGTAAGTGTTAATAGTTATATTGAAAATTGAAAATAACTAAACATCATATGTAATTTCCCCTTGATTTACCAGTATAAAACACAAAGACCATGTGCTATTATGTTTTTATTGCATGGTTACAAGATAACGTGCATGATTCCATTTTCTATTGTATCCCTTTGGTCAGTATATCAGTAACATATATTATAATGCAATTTACCTGGAAAATGCAGCTAAAGAATTGCATCTAATTCATATTTTTTAACAGGTTATGATGGCTGTTTTGAGCCATCTTATGCCAGTGAATCTGCAGCAGCCATTATTACAATGGTCCTACAGCATACTGATAATGGATGTAAGCTTTTCTTGTCAGTACTAATACAAATCTTGCCTGATTTATGCCATGTTTGAATGTATATTTCAAAGTAAAGTACGAGCTAGTATCAATAAGTTGTATTTTATTAACAGATTACAAAGTCATGTACTGTAATTTAAAAGTCTTAATTAATCTTGGTAGGTAAGTTCTAATGTATATCATTGACCTAATTTATTTTGTATTTAAGCCTTCCACTCCCAGATTCTGGAGTGTTTCATGAGCATCAAAAGAGATCTGATTAAGGTACAGGTATTTGCATGCAACATTATCAATATCAATACATTTATGTAATATAAGTTTACTTTAAGGTATCGGATGTACAATTGAGCATGAGAGCTCATTTGGAATATAACACAGTAAAATTACCGGGTAACGGGAATATGTGTTAAATTATGATTGCGACGGCCGACGACGGGGTTAAAATCGCGTGACATCGTCATGGTCATTGGAAAAAAAATTCTCAAAAATAAAAAACAGATATTGATAAAGAGAATAAATTTATTTCACAACTTTATTATTATTAAAATATGTTGGCAATTTTTATTTCATAAATATTAATCTTGATTACACGTTTTCGTCAAAGAAAAATAGTATTTTACCATGCATGATTTGCAGCGCTAGAGTTACTTCCCCATAGTGATTTGGCGGGAAAAAATTCTATTTTTAGAAACTACATACCCATACCTATCAAATGAGTATATATGATATATACCTTACCAGGCATCATTTTTTGGTCAATTGTACATCTGATACCTTAATGTCGGTGTTCAAGTATTTTGTACCAGTACAATAGATATTTTGTTAAAGAGCACTTATCCCCTGATATCTATTTTTGTGGTATATCCATACTCAATTGTTAAAATAAAATAACATTTCCAGTTTATAATATACATGTATATATACAAGAGCTATTAATGTACATCAAAAAATTTAAGTATAAAAATGTGAATGAACAATTATAGTAAGACCATTTATTCTATTACCCCATCTTAGTATTAGATCTACCGATGTGTTGATATTTCAGTTTCATTGTTATTATGGGTTTCTGTTGTTGTACAGGACATACTGAGTATTGTGGCCTATGGTCCTTTCACTGCCAGGGCCCCTGCGGCTAACCTGTTGTTCTATTACTGGCCCCAGCTCAACCCTGCACTGACTGATAGGAGAGGCATACATTACAAATACACAGGTACAGATAAAAGCGCCTACCCCACCCTTGTATTGTATTGATCATCATAAAAACTCATGTTTTGATATCATATAGAGACATATTTTTACTTTGTGTTATTTTGCCCAGTCTTGCTCATAAAAGAATTTTAATTTAACCCCATTTTAAATTTAGCTTGAAATGAAGACTGTAGTGATAATTTATAATGCTGTATAAAGTATCAAACACTGTTTTAATTAGTCGTAGAACTTCATATTAATAGAATTTCAGTTTTTGGCCTGTTCTGTATATTCCAGCTTGGCCCCCTGTACTGTGTCAGAGACAAGGATGTGTTAATTCAGGGAACTGTCAGGCTGTCAAGGTAGATTCCTATCACAATTAATATTTATGAACTTTTTATATCAAATTCTCAAAACGAATTGCATCATATTCCTTCCAATGATTGAATAAAATGTTGAAAGAGGACAAGGTTATGATTCTCAGCTTTTTCCTGTCAAACTGCTATCATAAATTACATCAATCCCTTCATTGAATGAAGAATATGTTGAAAGACAACAAGTTTATGATACTGTTTCAAATTCAGTAAGATACTCATCCTTTAAATATCAATTCGCCATTAATAATTACATGTACATCCTTTTCTCCAATAAATGGAAAAAAAATATAAGAGTGAACAATTCTATGATATTGTTGCAACTTCATGTTATTACTCTAATTATAAATTGTTATAACGTACGATACACATACAGTTACGTGCATGTTTTAGATGTGTCTGAATCCGGCCCTTGCCATTCACTCTGGAGACAAACCTCCCCCTCTCTACATCTGTAGTGACTGTGCGGATGAACTGAGGAAGGAGCACAGTGAATACATTACAGACATCTTGCTGCCAATGTCACACGTTTCCACAGTGTGTGAAAATAAGGTCAGATTTCTGTTTGCACACATACTCACATCAGACTATATAATGCATACATTAATTTGGCATCTGGAAAGTTTGGGTAAATTTCTTTCATAGATAGAGTTAGAATATAAGAATTTGTTGATTTGTAGAATTTTTATGTTTCAAACTACAGGTAAATGTGATGACAGTGGAATTTTGGATGCTTAACATTTGAAGTGGCAAAGTTTTGATTTTTCAAAGAAGGCCAACTTTTTGCGGCATGTCAAAATAATCTGATATATAGGATATTTGCATTTCAATGTGAACATAGTTTTCATATGATAATAATTATATCTACTATTACATCTGAAAAGACTTCTATACATAAAAACTGTATATGATGCATGCACATGAGTCATGAAATAAGAAATAAAATATTTGGTCATTAGCTAGGACACTCTCTGATAATCAAGCATGTACAACTATTAACAGAACTGCAAGTCTGAGGACAACCTTGCCATCTGTACCTGTTTCTCCATTGAGTGTGCCAGTTACAATGGGAATCGACCAATTAGATACTGTGAGGACTGCGACAATCAGCGCCACCAAACCCAGAAAGGCGAGCTGCACATCTATCATCGTAGTATCCCGGATATCTGGGACTGTAACATGGAGGTCCAGAGGTACCTGACTGATGGCATTGTCAGGTCAGTTCCAAAAATAAGTTTTGATGGCCATATGAATTTTTCAGAAGTTATGCCCCTTAATTAAATTATTTTCAGAATCTGTGTTTAATGTTTACCCATATTCATTATGTGTAGCATTTTCAAGTAATGTAATTCATTTTTGTTGATAATTTGATCAGTGTGAGAATTTTTACTCTATGAACATCTTTTTAAGTATGTACCTCATTGCAAAAGAGACATGTTGTGTTCTTCACAGTCTGCTGAAAGAAGCTCAGCCAATAGAATCTAAGCGCCTGTTGGAGATGGGAGAAGAGTACCAGCAAACAACTGCAGAGGAGGACCAGCTACAGTTGATTGAGGATGAGAGGAAGTTGCTAAGTCGATATGGAATCTGGCTGCTAGTGGAACTGTGCACTCCCAGAGACGATATTCCCATTGTATGTTATATATTTATAATTCAGCTTGTCTTCTGTGTAGATCAGTGTTGTTTCTTTAGAGTGAGGGTTTCCTGTGTTGCCTGATCTTTGGTAAGCTGGACTAGCTGGTAGTAATGTTGCATGCTTTTAGCTATACGATTTGTCTCTGATTTGTTTTAAGCATGGTACAAATTATAATTTGTCTTTATTTACATCTTCAAGTTCTTTATGTATTATGAATGTTATGTAAACCATTGCTCCCTGACCAATCTGTATGTTGTTTTAATGCTGTTTTAAGTGAGACAAAAGCAAAAGAAAATGCTGTTTAAATAATCAAGCTGCAGAAAATTTTATTAAAATGACTGCAGGAATTTATTGACTTGGTGCATGCACATACAAGTTTATTTAATGGTAAACTCAGCTAATCAACTTATAGTACTCCTCATTCTTTCTGATCAAGTGCTTGAATGGGGAAATTTCAATTTTTATTGCAAATTTTCCCCTATACATCTCTTTAAATGTGTAGATTATTTTTCTTCATTTATTTTTGTGCTGGTAGATGTAAATAGTTACAACCCTCTCTTTCAGTCTGCATGATCATGATGTTAATGAAAATCTATGTTTGAGATGTGAAGCATGTTGGGTTGAGAAAAAGGTAAAAGGGAGAGGTATAAATTGTTTGACGTGTCTGATTCCTTCATAAATTATCTTTATTGAGTAATATTGAGTTGTTTGAAGTTATTACAATACACAGTTCATTTGTTTGACAGGAGGTGCTAGGCCGACTGTTAGGGATGCTGTTCCAGTGGTTCGATGCCACTGCTTATCTGCCTGATGGTAAGGATAACCTCCGTATACATTCATGTTACCGTATATACATGTATTTATACCCGTAATCAGTACTGAATCATATACATGTTTCTTGGTACTTCTACATGTACTTGATACTTCGTGTACATGTATTTAGTATTTTTAAATTTCTTTGGTACTTTTACAAAAACCTGAGCTTTTACGTATGAATTGTAGAATTTCACATGTCCTTGATTTTCCTACATGTACTTGGTACTTGTACATTTATTTACCTGGTAGTAATTCAATATGCATTTTGAACTTCTACACATATTTGGTACTTCATATGTATTGGTACTTTGAGATGTATATATATATAGTAACTCTACATGTATTTTTATATCAACTTCATGGTGTTAGTACTTCTTCTTGTCTTTGATGTAAGGTTTAACCTCTCAATATTGATATAAACATTTACTAGTATATGTGTGTATCATATTTGTGTTAACATATTTTCTGAATATTTTCAAAACTACATACTCTCAGACTTTTGTTATCTTTTTTTTCAGACAATGTTGGAAATGCTTTGGAGAGACTAAAGAATGAAGTAAGTTGAAACTATAATGTCAGTGAGATGGAATATCATATGATGAACAAAGAATTAGCCCTAGTGTTAGAACGTACTAGTATATGTATGGGTATTCTGTATTCCAGTATGTCTGTGATTGGTTGGATGAGGTGGCCAAGACCCACTTTGAGGTCATCGTGTCCTGCTTGCTGCCACACCCTGCAGAGTATGCTAGGGTGGGGGGATTCTGGTCAGTCTCAACACTTGTACTATTTTCTGTATTGACAAGTACCCCCTGGTAATGCTTTAAGGAGGCTCGATGGTCAACAAATTATCTCAGATTTACCAAAAACTTTGTATGATTTGTTTACCTATAAACTATTCTTTAGTAAAGAAAATGATGTAATGAATGATATGGTATGAATAATTTAATACCTTAATATTATTAACTAAAGGAAAATGACAAAATTTTCTTACCACATAAAGTAGAAAAGATACATGACTGTCTGTTAAAGAATTAACTTATAATCAAGGACTCGCTCGCACAACTTTAAAGGTTTGCTCTATCATTGAATGTCTTTTTTCAGGGACACCTTGTGTTCCAGGACAGTCCAGATTAAGGAAGGCCTGAACTGTTTCTTCTGTCTAGTGCCATATGATGTCATCACTTTTGAGGTAAGGACATATCATGTATTAGCTTCATGTATGCATTGTTGTATGGAAAACACCTTTTAAACTCACATGTTAATGAACTGAATTTTATCTATAGATTTGGGACTATGTGATGCCATACTGGTTAGAGGCCATAAGAACAGAGGTTCCATCTGAGGACCTCCACCACCTCAAAGTCTTGTTAAAGTAGGTCCTATCAAAATTATGACTACAATTATTTAACTTATAATATAGTTCCTTGTAAAAAAAAGTATTTTCCCTAAAATCAAATTTTATAGTGGTTTCATGAATATTTGTGGGCATCAATTGTTGTGGATTTAGTGAAAATCACAGTTTCCAGGATACATAAATTAATGGCAAATGATGCTATCAATACAATGTGTTATTAGTTATTGCACTTCAATGAACATTTAATTTTGTGGATCCACAAAAATTAATGTTGATATTTAACGAATGTAAATGAAACCACAGTATTATGGCCAAATTCATGATGCATTGAATCAGTGTTATCTGGTTCACAGCTGTGCATTGAAATGAGCATGTACTTCATCTTTTGTAGCAAATCTTTTGACATGGATTTATGTCCCTTGCCTTTTGGTACCGACTCGGACAAGATGTACCATTTCATCTCGGAGAGGTTTGATGACAACAGTGCATATGTACAAGAGCAAGCTTTACAATGGCTACAGGTTTGTAACCTCTGTATTGATCATCCTTTCAATGCATAAAAGTCTTCAATGGATAACTGAGTAAATTTTGTTTTACATATATTAAAACAAACATTTTCAGGTACATGACTGTATAGTTTAGACTTTGCTGTAATATTTTATAAAACCACATATACTGTTATTCTTCTGCTGGTATTTTGATTTATTCTATTTTCATTTTCTGAAATTTTTATATATTTTTTTCTGTATCGAATCTTCCAATGCTTTTCAATGGATGTACATGTAAATACTTCTTACTATCCTATAGATCTTGTCAACACTGGATATCTATCTACCAATCCACATGCTGCTGAGCATGTTTATCTCAGGGGTACAAAACATGACACAACTCTTAAAACAACAGAAGACAGCAGAGCCACAGTCCACTGCAGAGGAACCCAAGCCCACCCAGCATCAGTCCATCCCCCGCCACTCCCCAGAGGAGGAGTGCCCCCCACCCCTCAGTCCGGTCAAGACCCATGTCATTGTGGAGGCTTTTGAGATTTATGACCGAGAGACAGAACTGGTGCTGCCGTGTTACATCATGATGCTGGACCTGATTTTGAAACAGGTATACTATCAACCCTTATATTTCTTGAATGTATATGTTCTGGTATATTAAATGCTCGCTTGGATTTTTAATAAAAGTTCTCAAATTGTTACACCTATCACAGTAATTAAAGGTACTTCACTTTATTGAAAGTTTTTGTGTTGATGCACTGTGGATGAATTAAATATGAATATATTTCAGTTGGAGCTGCAAAACTTTCCAAAATACCTAGGTCTGTACAACGAGACGAGTCGACAGATCATGCAGCTATTAAGCCAGATGCTGGGGACCCCCTGGGACGGCACACACATCTGTTCAGACGAGCAGCAGGCCAACAGCTGTATGTTCTGTCAGAACACTGCCCTGTGGCACCAGGTCACCTCCCAGGTCATGCAAAACTTCTGTCCCCTCAGCCAGGTCAAGATCCCCACCAAGGAAATCCCACGGGTGGACGAATCCAAGAGGATGTCTGCCACACCTACATGCATGTCTAGGAAAGGTAAGAAAGATGAGAGAGTGATGGAATTTTACATACTGGTATATGGGCAATCATCTTTCAGAAACTGAGTGCTTAAAGATATGAATGTGTCCATCTGTCTGTCAATTGTTAATCCTATTTTTAAGAAATATGTTTGATGCAAGTACATGTATCTGTAATGTGTTATTTAGGCTCAATGACATCAAATGATGACCCAGAAAGTACAGCAGAGGAGAGAGAGAAGGAGGCTCCAGGATTTGACATGACAAACATGCCGCTCCATCTGCAGCTCTATCATTCATTCTTACAGGTACACATGGAATTACCTGTTACATTTCAGGAGTTAACATGTACAGTAACTGTGATAATTATCTGTTTAACGTAATGTAATATTTGATATTAGAAAGATGAGAGAGGAATGAGAGGGAGAAATAACAAAAGAAAAAGAGAGAGAGAGCAAATCAAATGATCTTTACACAAGAAAAGTATACATAAGTTCATTTTTTTTCACTGTATCTGTACATACACCTGTAGGAGCTTGGAACTACTACAGACACAGATGCAGCATTTGCACTGTTGACCTCCATGAAGTATCTCATTCTGAATGGGGAATGTTTGAACTACACAGTGACACAGTTCCCTGACTATGTTAAATTCTCACTGTGCAAGTACTTGATTCCAAAGTAAGTTTATTTTGCTTTTGAGTTATGTTCAACCAGTAAATGCATTCATCTCCATTTCTTTGCTGTTTTGTTGTACAATGTATTATGTACATGTATTAAGTGCAGTGATAATAGAAATTTATATGCATGTGTTGATGTTGATTCAGCCTTTGGAAGCTGCTGAAGGCTAAACAGTCTCAGCTGGCCTATGTGGCCGTCCCCCTCATGCTACACTGCCTCACTCTCCCCACCGGCTCTGACATCTTCTGGAAGCTGGTGGAAGAGGACTTCACCAACGAGGAGTGGAAGATCCGATTTGCTGCTGGTAATGCTACATATACATGTGATAACCTTCATGCACTGTAAATGTAACACATGTAAAGCTTTTTTTTCTATTTAATGTTCTTGGTGGAAAGCAGCTTCTGCTTATTTAAGGACATCACAATATCTTGTATTTAATCAAAAATAAATAGGTAAACTAAGCTGAATTAAATCTAGGCTAACTTGTGAAAAATAATTTTCCTTAAAAAATACAGTATCTTTTATAAGTCTTACATCTGTACGTACTGGTAAATCTTACCTTCAGATGTCATTTCAAGGTTTATGGACAGAATGTGATTAAATCTCAATAGTTACAGACAAGGAGCTATATTTTTTCAGCGACAGTGTCAAGAATGTTAGATAATGAGATGTGTTATATTACAGTGGAAAAAGTGACAGTGCTGGCCAGATTTTTGGAGACAGATGGACTTCAGAATAATCAGGTTATTCAGACCGCACTGGCACACGCCTTCTGTCTCCTGATTGGCTCAGTGGAGGACATCAATGCAGCTGTGGCACAGAGAGCCACCCAGTATCTAGAGACCATCAAATATGCTGCCATCAAGGTCTTCATTATTGTAGTAATTTTTCCTACACGTTGGAAATACACATGACAGGCCTTATTTATAAGGTCTTTCCATGTACCAGCAGCACATTTCAATGTTGCATTCTTTTTTGAACATTTTGATTAATAAGAATAATATTGATGATGATACATGTTGCAAATATATCTCACATCTTCATAAGCATGTAAAAATTCAATTCATATTGACTCGTGAGATTGCCCCCCCCCCCCCCCCCCCCCCCCCCCCCCCCCCCCCCCCCCCCCCCCCCCAAAAGCATAACCTATATTGCTGCTGCCTTTTTGATTAAAGATTCATTCATATTTCAGTGTCTGTGTAAATGCCTAGAGTTCCAGTTTGACCATGTGATCAGTGACAGGATCATGATCCTACAGAGGCTGCACCTCATGTCCAACATCCTGAAGGATCAGGACATCCTGAACTGGGAGTTCTTCCTGGCGCGGTTTGATGCCCTCTCCCTGGAGGCGCAGATAGATCTGGAAAACAGTGGTGAACTAGCTTGTCTTACAGGTTATAATGATTACAACAAACTCCCAGGAAATGGTCTGGTTTCTAAGTTTGTAGTGCTCACTGATGACGTGCTGTTTTTCTTCTAAATGGTGTGCCTTCTTTTCTGGAAATCTTGTCTCCATTTAGAATGTAAAACAAAATCAAAAAAAAGAATTTAGTCCTTGGTGTTTGGCTGTTTTTATTGGACATTCTGAAATCTTCAAGTCTCTTACCTATTGCAAGGAATGATTGAGTCTGTAAATCTTATGGTGAATGAACACAGATACTAATATGAAATTAATTGACACGATTTACAGTAGAACTGCATGGATTTTATTAATCGGAGTACACTTTTTGTCTTGATGTAAAAAAAAAAATGAACCCCATTTGATTGGATGAAATGTTTAAATTTGACTACCAGTAATAATACACAGTAACTGTATGTTATGTGGAAGATGCTATCTTGTTACTAATTTTCCATTAATATTTGTTTTCATTTAATTTTCCATTCAGTTACTTACATGCATGTGCATTGCAAGATTTAAATACTCATTCACCAGTTGAATAATAAGGTTTAGTTATATTTGCACCAAGTTTCAAATTATTGCTGGTCAAATTATAGTCATACATGCACTTATACCTTTAAAAAGATGGAATGTTTCAGTAAGAAATGTAGATATATTAAGCTTGTGCACAGCACTTTGATAAACTACTAGGATAACACTGAGATTTGAAGTTTTTAGAATGTCCAGAACACTGCACATATATCCATTTCTTGTGATTTGTTGTGGTTAGATGAAATCTCAACACTGATTCTTATATAGACCTGATGAATGAATTGAAATATAAGTTTTTTAAAACCACACAGGGATAACATACATGTAGACTCAAGAAAAAAGAATTAAAATCCAAAAAGTGAAGTTACATATGGTGTAGTTTTAAATTATTGTAGGCTGGTTTTTTTTTAAAATTTGATATTGTTGACTTCAAAAGTGTTTAACTCATTCAAGTATTTTCACCAAATTATGGATGTCATGGACATGAGATGTGGCCTGAGATGAAAAGAAGTGAAACTTTTTTATCATCTGTAAAGGAAGTATAGAAAGGATTCATTTAGTATAAGGTTTCTCAGCTCAAAGTATTTATCATCTGAAAGATGTTGTCTGTTCAAACACTATATGCAAATTGAAATCAAAAGAATTTAACTATCGCACAAAAGTGGCACATTTTATGTAACAGTGTCAAGTCAGTGTTGAGATTTCATTAATTATGAGTTATAAATAAAAAATGAACTATTTTGTGACATATTGCAGTTTATTTTATGTTGCAGCAGATATTAGTTAGTCCACAAATCTGAAAAGTATGAACAAATTATGAGTTTTATTACATGTAAATATATAAAAGTAACAATTAAACTAACAATAACATTCAATATAAGGAATCTGAAAACAAATCATTGGGGCATATTTTACATACTAGATGCTGTGTGCTGTAGCATGAATTAAAAGTAACTGGTAGATAATCTGATGATCTTTTGCTGATGTTAGAATTTGAAACTCTTTATAGCTTGTCTAGTGTTGTTCTTAGTTGTATAACTATGAAACTGTATCATCTCCTTAGCTATTCTTATCTAATTATCTTGTGTATGATTGTTTCTGATCAAAGTTTGGATCCTGTATCTATATCCCCCCTTTTGTTAATTACAAAATGGGTAGAATGGGTGGAGAGGGTGGAATATAATCATGTATAATTTGAAAGGGTTTAATAATGTTGCAATCTTTAATAATATTGGTATTTGGAACACACATATACATGCTAGTGTAAGCCTTCATAAGATGACGATACCTTTAAGGTATATTAACTATTTTAAAATATGCAATTACTACCTGCATATACTGTAGAGCCATAGTTTTTGATCATATCATCCAAAGTTTTTGTGATTTACTTATTCAAGCTGTGCATTTTACAATGAAATGGTTTCTACACATACCTGTTTAGTTTGGAATATCAAGCTTGGGCTTGAAATCAATCCAAGTGCTTTTAAGATAAACAATATACATGTATATACTCTCAATTGTAAGGTATAAGATTCCTTATGCCCATTGAATGTAGATGTAGGAAGCCTATTTTTCAGTTTAGTTATATCTATAGATTGATACATGTATTTACTAGTATGACTGGTGAGCAGTGTGGTCCTTTGCTTTTAGAATTTGATATTCCTGATGACTGAATCAAAACACCAGGTCATGCATATGAACACAATGGCGTTCGATCCTCTCTTAATTCTGACAACCACTTTCAAAAGACTTCATTTAGCATTGTTTTAAAATTCAAGTATTGGGTATATCTAATTAGGTCATCATTCTCCAACTATGTATGGAAGAAGAAATCATTTTAAATATCATAATTTCAGAATATTTTGACACACATTATATTAGACTTACCTGTAATAGTTTCAATTCAACCTTTTAGTTTGATAAAATGTAAGTTTTTATTTCATAAGTTTACTTGAATTCCTATAATGTTTAAATTAGACCCAATCTATTTTCTTTGCATGGTGAATGAATTGATTGCTTGTTCTTTGTTTGTCCTTATGTGTACAAAAACACAGACTATGTAGTTGTCATAACAAGTCTTGGTTAAGACCTTGATTTTATATCATTCATCCAATGTTTTAAATGATTGTTGAAAAACTTTATTCTTATTTTTTCAAACCCAATGATTATAATTTTGAAATGTTTCTTTTAATCTTCTCAGTTGATTCTTGAAATTTTCTCTACATTGGCTCAAGTAAATGTTTGATTTTTTAAAAAGTCCCAAGTCATTTTCCTGTACATTATGATATGTTGTTCGAGTATTCTCCCTTTACTGATCCCCATCTTTTATTGATAGGTTATTGTAGATCTTTAAAAAAATCATTGCATGAAGACTGTTTATTTTTAACTGATTCTGATGGTTATATGATTTATCTAATATCACTAACCAAAATAATTTAATCTATATACTGGTAAATGTAATTAATTTTGGAGTAACTCCAAGAGACAAAAAAAAAAAAAAAAAAAAAAAAAAAATATATATATATATATATATATATATATATATATATATATATATATATATATATATATATATACATGTATATATATATATATATATATATATATATATATATATACACACACACGGTACATGTACCAATCTAAAAGGCATAGTTTTTTGCAGTTGGAATGTTGCCAGCAAATGAACAAGGCATATTTTAAAGTATTAAGTAACTTTTTTTGATGCAGATAAAATATAGATGTTTGTAATAAACTTGATATTAAAGATTAAAATAAATAAATCAGTGCCTCACATGATCAGCTTTATATTTCAAAGATTTCAGGGTATAGATATATTTGGTATCCATATATAATGTTATATCACACATATTTCCAAAATAACTGATATTGAAATATTGGCATGTCTATTTTAACCACCTGAAAAAGCCGAACCAAGTTATTTTTTAAAATAATAATTCTATAGATGTACAACTTTCAGATTTGACCAGCAGTGACAGGGACAGTGAGCACTTCCTGAGGAAGTTGAACCGAGCCAGGTTTGCCCTAGCTCGGACGGACAGCATTCGATCGGTCAGTAGCAGTGCAAAGCCACCCTACAGGAGAGCTGTGTCGGTACCCATGCACTTACTGACGAAGACTACTCCTCCAAAAGGTACTCGCAATGCTGATACTGATGATCATAAACTGCTTGCAAAGTGCTGCAAAATTACTACATGTAGAAACAACATTTTTTTTCTTCTTCTTCGTAAGCAAGAAACCTGATGAAAAGATGTACATTCAGGATGTATCTTTATAAAATATAAACCGATGATTACATTGTTGATACTAAAATTCATTAGGATTATATTAATTACGATATACATCTTTCAGCATATAATTTCTATTAGTATCTGAATATTATACAAAAGAAGTAATGAGGATAAAATGACATACCATAAAACTCTGTTATAGAGAAGTCTTAGGGACCAATGGATTTACTTGGTTATGTCTGTAATTCATTATATCCTTATAGTGAATTCATAATAATAAGTAAAGCAAATTCGCTGTATACATGTTTTCTTTCACATGCCCACCATTTGTGCTTTAATTTTGAAGCATGGAAAAAATAGCTTTTTTTGAAACCTATATAATTAGAGTAATCGGTTGGTAAATTGAAGGATTTATGTGCAATTAATGAATTCATTCAAACAATTTTGTTAATTGGTATTGCTAAGTTTTAAAACTTTAAAACAATTTGTTTTAAATTATGTAAATTTTGTTATTTTTTATCTCAACGGGACTCAAAATCAATTTGCTATATCGGACCTGTAAATTTGTTATAACCAAATTTGTTATAACTTAATGTAAAATGTTGCAAGGGTTTGTTAAGAAATTTGCCCAGGGATTCCACAAAACTTCGCTATATCCGAGATTTCACTAAATCTGTGTTAGTACATGTAGTAAGCAAGTTTTACTGTTCTTGTGTATTCCAGCTGGCATTTTGGGCAAGCTTGCGACTATTTTGATATATTTTGATTTTTAGAACACATATCTCTTAGATATGTTCGGCAGTATATCTTTATTCAATTTGACCTGTTCTATATACTGAAATTGTTTTCTATGAACAACATGACCATATCTGTTTTTAAATGTATGTAAAAGGGACATAATACAATTATTGATGTTTATATTGAGGTCAAAATGATGATTTAGATATCTGTGAAGTAAAATATTCACTGAGCTTCGGCTTGGTGAATATTGTACTTTTCCAGTAGCTAAATCATCGTATTGATAAAAATCCAAGCAATAATTGTTTTATTACATGTACCACATATGATTGAGCATCGATTGATAAAATTGAGTATTATCAAGCGAAGAAAAAGACCATCACCTTTTTGTTTGAGGGCATATCCGAACACATTAAGAAACAAGATATTTTATTGGACAACTGGAATAATGATCACCAATCATAGCAATTTGGAAATTCCCAATCTATTTTTAGTAAAATGTAGAAAAAATCAAATGTTATATTTACCTCGTAAGTCACGTACATGCAGGTGAATATAAAATTTAATTTTTTCTAGATTGTTGGATATCAGGGTGCTAAGAATTAATTATAATAATATAGTATAATAACATTCTTTATGTGTAATTAGTATGTAAAAATGTTGAATGAATAGCAAAAAGTAAGTTTAATAGAAAATACATAACAAATACTGGTATGAATAAAAATGTAAACAATGATATTTCTACTCTGTGAAAAAAAAAAATATTTAAAAAGCATGTTCAATAAAAAATTTGAAATCATATGAGCAAACCTGCATACATGTATGCATTTAAAGCATCAAATCAGTACTGTAGAATAAAAATCTTACTACACTTAAGGAATAAAGTTGATGTTTTATGTTTTATTAATGTTTTATCCTATTTTCAAGACAAACTTTAGTACATGTATAAGCGTCTGGTAAGTGTTAATTAATATATAGTACAGCTTTTTTTTTCAGTACCAGTATTTAGTGTTTCATTTAATTGTGTTCCTATTTTAATTCTAACAATTAAAATATACTTATATTTACCATGTGTGTATTAGATTACTCAGAGCTAAATCCATGATCTTTGTGTCAAATACTAACTGGTAAAGAGTTGTTCAAGTTCCTGTTCATTTTGTATTGATTGCAGTTACTACGTATATGAATATGTGCAGCATACTTTCATTACATTATCTTATCATGGAAGAAAAAAAAGTTGGCTATACATGTAATTGTTTATTAGTTTAGATTGATCCTTGTTTTCTACTTTATTTCCAAGACTTGTGACCTTATTTGCAGAGACTCGTAGTAAATGGAAGCTGCTTATGTATAAGGTCCTCCGTAAGTTTAACACCCTGCAGGTTTTTTTTTTACTAAAGCTTTTGGTTATGTCCAATTTTTACAGCTTTACAAAATTTTGACCAGAGAAATTCTCATCCACACAACTGCATGATTTGTCTATCCAGTGCAGGCATATTTTACTGTGTGTGTTATTTGTAAAATGTATGATATATGTAGCATGTTTAATATGATCTTTCCATTTCTGTGGGACAGTATTTTGATCACCACTGCAATTGCAGCAATGATAGTTTATCAGTTAGGTATTGATTCTGATTTTTTTTTCATGGAGATTCATTCATGATTTGTCTATTGTTTTGTTTTTTTACTCATACATGCTGAAGTAAAACTGTGGTTTTATTTTGCATGAAAACAGCAAAGTATAAAACAAAACTTCTGTTGAAATACAACTTAGACAGTTACAATTTTTTTTCTTCAAGTTTTTTGTCTTTTTCTATCCCCCACCCATTTTCACATACATTTGTACTAGTATACTGCTATGTTTTACCTGTTCTTTAGGCAGATAGGACAAGCTTATCACAAACATATAATCCAATAACTAATGGTTAGAAGGAGTATGAATTTGGGGAATTACCTTCCTGTTGTGTTGGTTTTGTTTATCCCTTTCTGTCTTCAAAGCCACATAACAAGTGAATTACATTAATTAATATATAGGTAAAAGGTGAAAGGTCAAATGTCATGGTTACCAATTAGACCATTAGTTTGAGAGTCATAGTCAGTTAGATGTTTTATATTCATATATGATATCTATTCACTGACAGGTAAAATATCTTGGGAAGGACACACTTTTTATTTCAGTGCAAATTCAGTGAGAAAAGACTTTAATGGTTATATTAAAAATTTCCATCAAAAGATATTGAGTCAGACCCTGTAACCAATGAAAGTATAAAGTAGGTCAAATGAATAGTATTCAGTAAAAAAGATGAGCCCTCATAGCCTCATACGTGTAGTTTGGATACATTGCTGGTGTGCTTAGATGATAAGTTTGACTAAGAGTGCTATAATGATCATGTTCTTTATGAACTGTTCTAGTACAGTAGCAGCTGAGTTGAGTTGAACTTGCTTGACTTGTGTGTCTATTGATGATAAAAACTGATCAGCCAAAAGTTTATGGGCTTGGTTCAAAATCATTCAAAGAGAAAGTGAACCTGGCTGGTGTGTTGTGTGTTGACTTTTATTTTGCGAAGTTCTATGCATATTTTTTCAGTTAAGTTGGAGGCATAACTATTCAAGTACTTAAATAAATTATTATGCAATGTAGTACATGTACCTCTTTTGATTACTTTATTCTTTCAATAACACTGTGTTTCAGATAGCTTTTTTTTTGGTCTACTTTTTGTCTTATACGTGTATCTTTGTTTTCTCACATTAATTCATTTAGTTTTGGTTTCTCACATTTACCGTATGCACAGAGTTGTATCATTTTTCAATGGAAGCACCTGTAGAAACTCACAAAATACCTCAATGTTTCAGTGGAACAAGCCAAAGAAAAGGCCTGTATAAGGCAGCAGTCTGCCCCTCACTTTAACTTGGGCAGACGTATGACCACCAGGATGCAGTTTGGGGCATTTAGCAACATCTTTCCAGGTTTGAGACCCAATATTTTCTAGGTTGATCCTGCTAGGTAGTTTTTCTGATTTAAATTTCAGTTTGATTAGGTTGGCAAGAAATCATAGGTTTTAAAAAAAAAATACTTGAAATGTTATGAAAAACTTAAAATGCATCTCTTCTGCCTTTAATTATTGTCAAGAAATTTCCTGAATAAATTTGTTAATAAAAATAAGGATTATCCACGCGCGGAGGGGGGTCGGGGGGAGTCTTGATCTTCCTTGGAAAATGAAAATTTATTAAATTTACGTAGTGAAATAATTGTCGCAAATATGCCTCAGACCCCCCTGGCAAACACAATTATCCTTCGGACCCCCCCCCCCCCCCCCTGGAAAAATTTTCTGGATCCGCGCATGATTATCTTTATTGATTCAAAGAAAGATTTTTATATTTGAAATGTTGATTTTGCAGCATAAAAAGGATAGGATGATACTTATTTACTTTTGATAAACTTGATTTTTTTTAGGGTTGCTATTTTTTAATGGAATTTAAGGTTTTATCTCAACCACAAAAAAATTCATTGATAACAAAATATAAAATCACAAAAAATTTACTATAATAAATTTTGAAGGCAAAGTGCAAATTTTGCACATGAAGTAAAAACCCAGTTATAAAGTAAGTTCATTGTTTTACAGGAGGGAATATAAAAGAGTTTACAGACGAGGAAAGTAATTTTACGGCCCTGCTACAAAAAGCTATGGACATGGAGGGAGTAGACCGGGACACTGTATATCAACTGGTGGCTCTGTTGATGAGAGTAGGTGGTGCTATTGTTTACTGTATAATATGGTCATGGAGAGAGTAGAAAGGGACACTGTATATCAACTGGTGGCTCTGTTGATGAGGGTAGGTGGTGCTATTGTTTACTGTATACTATGGACATGGAGGGAGTAGATAGAGACACTGTATATCAACTGGTGGCTCTTGATGAGATTAGGTAGTGCTATTGTTAACTTACTATGGTCATGGAGAGAGTAGATAGGGATACTGTGTATTAGTTGGTCGCTCTATTGATGAGGGTAGGTGGTGCTATTGTTAACTGTATACTATGGTCATGGAGGGAGTAGATAGGGACACTGTGTGTTAGTTGGTGGCTCTATAGATGAGGGTAGGTGGTGCTATTAGTTACTGTTTACAATATCTTCTGCAAATATTAAATAGAAGACAGGTTGGTTCTTAAAAGAAATAGCATATTGTAGTGCAATTCACAGTTGCTTATCCTATATTTTTATATTAAATAGACAACCAATCAATTTCTAATAGCTTTGAAGTACCTTTTTAAACATTCACTTGTACAGAGACGTCTTTTACCGATATTTGTTTTGTTTTAAAACTGTCTTTACATGTACTTGTCACATTTAATTTGATGAACTTGATTTTTTTATTATTATGGTTAACTTTACACAGAAGTTTACTGCTTGTTAACCCTGTGTTCTATTTTTTTTAATAATTAATTTTATTATAAACAGTTGAACTTTGATATCTCAAACACTGATATCTCGAATACAATGGATATAAGTGATTTGTAAGTCCCAACCACTTATTTTTTAATTATTTTACCCTTGATATCTTGAATACTGGGATATCTCGAAGGTTTTAAACAGTCCCATCTAGTACCAGATAACGAAGTTTGACTGTAATTATATTTTTTTCCAGTTTATGGTGACAGTAAAGCAAGATGAAGACAAAAAGAAAGACAACAGAATTCAGGTCAGTTGATATGAAAAACTTAAAGTATTAATGGATAAGTCACTGAATAAAGTGTAACGAAGTATGAATTTTTTATCCCATACTTTTCCTTATTTTTGAGACATGAATTTTGGCCCCTGCATTTGGTCTGTCTGTCATTAACTTTATTAGTTTCCAACTGATATCTCGAAAAGTCCTTGAGCTATTGCATCGAAAATTTACATGGTGACTTTTTATGACTTGAACAAAGATCATTATTGGTTTTGAAAACAAAATGTCAAAGGTTACATTCATATATTTTATAAAGTGGTTTTCTGATAATGTCTTCAGTTGACACTCAGCTTTTGCATAAAACAGTGTGTTACGACTCTCTTTGACTTTATGAAGACCTTAACTGATTTTAGGCTAAAGGGTTCAGACATCAAGGTAGTAGATTTTTCCATATATTGTGTGAAATGGTTTTCAGATAATATTTTGAGTTAAAAAAAATTTCCATTGGGCCTTTCAAATAAAATTAGATTAACATTGTGATTTTGAGTTTCTCTGTAATTTGAAAGAAACCTTGTAGTAGTTAAGGTTAAAGGTCAAGGTTAAACACATTTTTTATAAGAGTATAAAATCTTGGAAGGCATTTACAAAGTTCTTCTTAATTCAGAACTCGTTTGGAATATGTTTAAAGCTTCATGTATGTGTTAATTGTTTAAGTCACACACAGGTAATTTTATTGCCTGATTACTGAAAAATATATTCTGAGTTTTTTTAACTTTAAATTTTCTTGAAACTTATAGAACATTGTGCTCAGACATCTGAATGTTCTGCTGGGGTACAACCAGACAGAGAAATCCTTCAGTGTGCCACCACACAAACTCAGGTACAAATCTAATTAAAGCAGTTCACCTTAATACTGTATGTTATTTGTAAAACACAGACACAGCAGACATGCCTATTATGAATCAACCTTTGTTGCAAAGTTGTTTTTTTTTTCTTTTATCTTAGAATTGCATCATGAATTTATTGAATACCAGTGAACTAGCTGAAATTTATTTATACAAATTAAAATCACTGGTCCATTATGCTTTGCTATTACATGAACCAGTTTTTGTTTGATTCCACTGTGTATATGATTTTATATTTATATATACATGTACATACATATTGTCATACGTCCATTAAAACTGATTTCAGATCCTCAGCTGTATTTAATGCATTCTTGAGTGGCGTTCCATTTGTGAGTATATTTTACTTTTGAAATGTGTACCATATTATTATGAGAAACACTGTAAAATTGTTAAATAGATTGTTTTTTATATACATTAAAATGGATGTTCATTTCTTGACATCCTAAAATATGCACGAAAACAAAATTATTAAACATTTTTCTAAGATAGACAGTATATGCATAAAAATAATCCATGATGGTCACTATCTTTCAACTTTATCTTGGATGCCAGAAAAGGTAGCCTTTGATTATGATATTTATCTAGGTCCTGGACCGTAACTTGGAGCTGGGGAACCAAATTCTCCCAATCACTCTGTTGTTGCTACAGTACGGCCCCTCCCCCCAGAGGTATGCCAGTGACTACCAGCCCCCAAACTACACCCTATGGTACCTGGAGCCCCACACCCGCATCTCCTGGCTGACCACTCTACTGGTCATACTTTATAAGGTGAGTGGGTGTGTGTTTTACAGGTGTTCAAAGCTGCTGACAAAACCATGCATTTATTTATGAGTTTTTGGATGCCTCTTAAAAAAGAAGGCATTCTTGTAAATTTGTTAAGATAGGTATAACCATTTTATTTATTCAGACATTTCAGACAAATTCAAGGAATAGTGTATATTTCAATGCATCATCAAATTATCGTGCTTTGTAATTTCAAACTTTTGATTTAAATGTTTACATGGAGATCTTGATGTTGACAGTACCAGTTTTACACCTCCCCTGTGTCTGCCATCATTCAGACTCTGGTACGAGTTGTTATCAATACAATAGACGCCCAGCATCATCGCTGTAAGAAACATGAGGATGGATTTCTACCACCAAGTCCCTCAATGCTTAGAAGTAAAGGTTGGTACTAATGCTTGATTGCACAGTTGTTTGTTCAGTTTGCCATTGCAATTTTTCAACCAAAAAACTATTGTAGTATGTTTTTCTGTAGTGGTTCAAATTAGAAAATTTATGACAGGACAATATAACATCACCTTGATATAATTACCAAATGTTATATTTGTTTATAATCTTAATTGCTGAAACTAACTCTTATTTCAGATTCAACAAAAGTAAATGACCTTGAGAACATCCAGGAGACAGACACACCTCCACAGAGTCCAAAGGTGAAGGACACAGTAGAAGTGAACCTGATGTCACCCCCGGAGTACAGCACTGTCCAATACAAAGCAAACAGCACAGACAATGTGTCTCCTTCAGAGGAAGGCCAAGGACAGGAAGTGGTCGAAACTCCTAGAAGACCTTCCAAGCAAAGGAAACAACCCAGAAGAATCGTTGAATACACAGAGCCAGAGACTGAGAAGGCCTTTAAAGGAAGAAAACAGTCACCAAGGGTAATTTACTTTGAATTGCAATTTTTATAGGATCAGAACAGTTTCACAATGTTTCAAGTAATTTTGACTGGCAATGTAAGAACAGATTATGATATTGGTGTATGGTATTATGTATCATGAAGATAAAGTGATGGAATGTAGATAATATTGATGGATTTGTTGAAAATGATTGAATGTAGATATATTGATGGATTTGTAGAGAGCAGCAGAGATCAGAAGGGTTCAGCCAAACTTGCCCACATCTGAAAGATCCACCTCTCCTGCACGAATAGAGACAACCCACACCCCTGAAGTGAAGGCGGAGGAAACTCCATCAGTAGATACAATCATGGCCAAACAACTGCAAGAATTCAGTGAGAAGGAAGATAGGTCAAAGGTCAAGGACACCTACAACGCTGGCCCCCAGGTGTCCCAAGTGTCCCAGATGACGGACACCAGTAAATCGACCATGTTCAGTAGCAGTGTGACAGATGCCTCCAGCACGCTGACTGGCCTGACCAGTACAACAGAGCGCAGCAATGATATGACATCAGAGGTGGAGAGTGGAGCAGAAGACAGCGAGAAGCAGACGACATCCGACACTGATGGAGAAAAGTACACAGGGGGAGCCACTGACTCCGGGGATGCTGATACCCAGGAGGAAGGAAAAGGTGAGTACACCAGTTACATTGATTCTCTTTGTAGTGTAACTTTCAAAACTAGTTGTATCTGCCTAGGTGTATGACATTGCATGTTGTCCACTGTTTGTATGGTGTGTTAAATTTTTCAGATCTGTTACACACAGCAAGCTTGCTGAAGGGAACCCAGCCAAGGTTCAGGGCTAGGAAACCCAGAAAGACAGGATTAATTACAGTAGAATTACAAAAGGCTTTCCCAGAACTTAATGAACAGCTGCAAGAGGAGGCTGCTGTAAAACCTGGAGGGTGAGTTTATATAGTACAATTTTATAAACAATTATATGTTCAAGTATTATTCTTTGCATGGTGTTGCATGATTTGTTTAATTGTGCCTAATATTGTCCATGACATCTAGTGAAAGATATGTAATAACCTTTGATAGTTTACTCTTGGTCTGATTTATTTTATGTAATATAGTAAATTGAATTTTTGAAAGTTTGGTATCGTTTTTAATTCTCAGGAGAAGAGCAAGAAAGAGTGAATTGCTGTCCAAACAGAAAGCTACCAAGAAAGCCTCTTCCTCTAGATATGGAGAAAACATCATGGTGGAACGCTGTCCAGAATGCAATGCTGTCCTAGAGCAGTATGACGAGGATACGATTGGCTACTGTGTTATCGTCCTGGCAACCTTCATACACAGAGAGCCTGCCCTAGCCACACCCCTGTTGTTAGAAACTCTACAGTGTGTTTCTAGGTAAAGGATGTTAATTAGTGTAGCCTTATAGAGCATGATAAAGATTTAAAATTTTTAAAAATCAATATGACTTTGAGATTGTTTTTTCCAGAATTGCATCAAGCAGTCCATATGTGTGGCAGGTAGACAGGTAAATAAAATGCCATGTTTTCACTTTTTGATAGTGTAATCTCAAAGGATCTTGTATTTGACTTATGCTGTGTGCTTTAAATTGCATATTGTGTTTCCTCAGTAAAATGACTTTGACATTTGATTATTAATATTTAATAATATTAAAAATCATTATTGAAGTAAAGAGACTAATACTAGTACTGGAATATTTTTAGCAATGTCATGGTCCCTGGAAACAGTGTTAGCATTGCTCGCCAATTCATCAGGTGTGTCCTGCATCAATTGGCTCCTAATGGAATCTTCCCGATGCTGTTTCAAAGCAACTTTGATGGTAATTAAGATTCCCTCTGAAATGTTCATTATCTCCATTGATATGATTCATTTTTTAGACTATTAAGCTGTATAATATAATTTTTGCAGATGTAAACTTCTTTAAAACAATGGCGGCTGCATTGGCAGATTTTACAGAGCTACCTTGCCATGCCCCCATTCAGCTGCTTCTAGAGGTGTGTGACTCTACAACATACATGTACATGCAATCACACCTTATATTATGAATGCCAAAGTTCTTTTTCTCTAATCAAAATCTGAACATTTACCCTTACATCACTTGTAAACTTGAAAATGAGGTGAGATGAATATTATCATTTGTAGTAATTGAACATATTAATTCTCTAGGGTTTGAACAACAAAAAGAGCCTACCATCAGACACAATAATCTTGCTCCTCAATAACTTGGCCGATTACATGAACTGCATCTCACTGGAAACTTCAGCTCCAATGTGGAACAGCATTGTGGGTAGTTTTGAGATCTTTCTAAGGAAGCTGTATACTGTTCTGACTACACCGTTTGATCCTTCGTCTCTCCTGAAAATTATGATCTCCATCTTGAAAGTATCAGGGATCAATAACTCCAGGGTAAAGATTTAATAAGTCATGATAATTTTCTTTAAAATTTATTAAACTGTTTAGTTTGTTTATAAGATTTTCTGGCTGTTAATCAGTTTTCACTTCAACTGCACTACCAACTGAGTTGGGGGAGGTTTAATGTTATTGTATATGCATTACAAAACACTTTGCAGTCAATTTTGGACCCATTTTCCAAACTTCTGAGTTTCACCATCCTGAATTGTTCCTTCAAACTGCAGCAGGTTCTGGATATCTGCTCTCTTTGCAACAGAGTTTTTGCCAAGGTAGGAACAAATTTTCGGTTCTCTTAAATTAACAAATAGTTCAGTAAGTTGTATATAAAGAGCATGTATATCATGGGTTAAGTTCACTACTAGTATTTTGGTTTTGTTACACAGGAGAGAGACAAGTTGTACCTGACCAGAACTGTGATCTTTGAGCTTGTGCAGGCTCTCAAATTCAAACACAGCTTGCCTGATGAAAATTTCCTTCTTTTGGTCCAGGTAATACAAGAGATCTACCGGTACATATTTACTCGCATATACACAGATAATCACCAACAGTTATTTACTTTAAGAAATTACATGTATTGAGTTCATGATAGCCTTGCTGATAACTGAATGAAACATTACCCTTAGTAAGAAACTAAGAATTAGATGATAAAGTTGCTGATAACTAAATGAAACATTACCCTTAGTAAGAAACTACGATTTAGAGTTTATTTCATTTTGCACAAAAGTCTCTACACTGTTTTAGAGTAGAATTGTCCTCAGTAAGAAACTATGAAATAGATTTTATTCAATATTCACAAAAGTCTTCACACTGTTTTAAGGTATGTTTTACCCTTATTTCATGTTTGCCCCATTTCTATGCACAATGACTGTATAGTACACAAACTTGTGTTGATTTAGTTTGTGGTGTTGGATGCGGGAAGCACCCTGGGCTCCACTAACATTGTGAGTGAGATGTTGATGCTGTACAACCTCCAGAGTCAGATGTTGATCAGTACATGTGCCGCTGAGTGTATGAGGGACCACCTACACGAGTGTACAGAGTTTGTGGCAGATCTTCACACTCTCACCAAAATCAAGGCAGGTGTTTTAACAGGGAAACTTTTTAAAAAGATCTTTTTATTTTATAAATGGTGCAGATTAAAACATGTTTATTTCAAAACATGTATTTTATAAAACGTATACTTTGGAATCGTCGGAATTCATGACTGGCCAAATATTATGGATTTTGTGGATACCCCTCACGATGAATCACAGTTCAGTCTTTATTCATTTAAAATACAAGCAAATCCACAAAATAACATCCCTGCAAAAATATGAAAAAATTATATTCCATGAAACTTTTAATGATTGCACAGTATATATGTACCTGCTAACTATATATTTTCTTTCAATATATCTCTATAAAAATGCCTTAGTAAAACTCTATGCCCTGGCTGAAATCCTCAATGTGAAATTGTTTGAAAATCTACAATAGAACAATATGAAGGGAGGAAGCAGCAGTTTGAATGAAGACACTCTGGGAAATCAGCTTAAGTCTGGGATAGCCCAGTTTGTTGCCCTGGAGATCACCCGGGGCAATGGCAGAGACAACAGGGCAATATCTCGGTACTTGCCCTGGCTATACCACCCTCCCTCTACAGTGCAACAAGGGTAAGTTTGTTTTATATACAGATGAATGTTATTATAATTATTGTCAATTACAGTATTTGTGATTTTTTTCAATGACCATATACTAGTAGATATATCTGTACTCACTTTAGCTTAATATTTTGATATCAATTCACAGACTTGTTTTGTTTTACTTTTGTAGACCAAAAGAGTTCACAGACTGTATTGGTCACATTCGTCTTCTATCTTGGCTTTTGATTGGTTCCTTGACACATACAGGAATGACAGAAGGAACTGCCCCAATTTCCTGTCAGCCAATTCCATTGGATGCCAGCTCCTATATTGCTGAACATGTTTTGGTTATCATGACTGGGTTTGATGAAAGGTCAAAGGTTAATATAATTAATTTTTTTCAGAAGCTTGGATGTACTTTATTTTTTTATTACATTTTACATTTTTTTTTATCATCATTCATATAAGTTCTGAGTGTGGTTAATTTTCCTATCTCAATTTTTTCACTGTTTTATTTTAAGGACATGAAGGTATGAATGATATTGTATTCTTGTAGTCAATTAAGTGTATTGCACCATTTCTTACAATTTTTTACTTAATATACTGTGTTAAATATGAAGATTCTGTACTTGTACCTGAAACATTTTTCCCCTTTCTCCTTTTACACCTTTGCTTCTTTTGGAAAGCAAATTAAAAGCTCATTGTGGTACATTTGTACCAGTATTTTTTGAAAATATGTTTTAGTAAATAAGGTTTCATTTCTTCAAATCTGTAAAATACATGTAACAGCTAGGTAACTATATTAATTTTAAAATTAAAAAATTTCTTACTTGTCGTTTTATTTTAAAATAATTACATGAATCTTTTAAATGTCGTGAAGTTCTGTGAGAATTATGAATAAATTGATATAATGATAGTTTGCTGATATTGTTCTCATTTGATTTCAGGATTCTGTTTTACATATGAGCTCCCTGTTCCATGCTTTCATCCTTTGTCAGGTAAATAATGAAAAATAAATTGATATTGATTCATGGCAATTTTTTTTAGTGAAAATGTTTAAGGTTTTCATTTGGGTTTTTTTCTTAATATATTTTCCTTTTATTTGACATAGTTTGATATGGTTGCCTTCTTATTTTTTCCTATATGTCAATGAAAGTTTCATAAAAATTCAAAACCCGAGCATCTCTCTTTGTATAGTGCTTTTTATAACACCTGTAATCAGCAGATTTGTGAAAAATCACTTTGACTGCGTGATAGTAACATAATGTTAAATGTTTTGTTCATTCATTCACCTATTGATTTATGTGGATCAACAGTATCACATATCCCCTACTATAGAATTAGCTGGATATAGCTCTGTTTTTAACCCTTCAAGTTGGTTTTATATCAAAGCAAAATGAAAATGTTTTCACAGGTAACAAATGAAAGAAGAACAAAAATTGACCCTAAACTGGTATTACATTAGTGACTACATTTGGGATATCTGTTTTTTGATTATTTATATCACACCTATATTTGATAACTTAGTCAGACTTCTTATACCTCATCAAAAGTAAAACTAAAAAACACGGATCCTGTAGGTATCAGTTCTGTTAGCTTATGTATGAATTATAATTGATTTTCTTAAGAAATAGAGGATGTAGATATTTCACAGTAAACATGACTGATTTGTGTTCCTTTGTCTGTAGTTGTGGACCATGTACTGTGAGTCGACGGCCGCCCAGTACCCCATGGACAGTGAGAACCACAAGCTGGCCTCCACCATGGTGATGGACTTCTGGGGGCGAGTCACCCCCGGGATCCTCCAGATGTTAAACACCCCCAAGGAGGTACAAGTCACTGACCAATTTTGTGTTACATTTGTCTGAGAAGTTATCATACAGAGCTGTAAGATAAGAATATGAGGAAAGCATATGCAAATCAAAAAAAAAAAATTAGAATTGTCTCAAGGATTATAAAAATGAGAATGATGCACAGGTGTACAGCGATTGAAAAATACACATATCTTGATTTAGCTGATATAGTCAAGTTACAGATATACATTTTTCCAAAATTATGTGCATTTACAATTTCAATGAAGCTATTGCAGAGTACTTTAGGTGTTTGATAATTGCAGTATAAGTAACGTAATAACCAATGTCTTACATTTGTACAATAAATCATACCTTACTCTTTCCTTAATTGCGCCATGGGGTTTATAGCATGAGAGACCACAAAGACAGGTTTGTGCTGTGTCTATATGAATATTTATTTTATTTTGTCCTTTCAAAATGCATGATGATCAATAGACATTATGTCATTACATATTATGTGGTCCTTTTGGATTTTTGGTGGTTTAGCTTAGAATGTCAGTTGTGATCCACATTTTCCCTACAGTTGTAAAGTCAAACCTGGGTGTTTTTTAAAATACTGTTTTTTTACTAGCTAGATATTCCCTGTTGGCAATTCACTGAAGTCTTTCCAATAACAAACATTTTGTTTCTTTTCATTAACCAATAAGCACCGTGCTGTTTTGTTGAATCTCTGCAGACTAATATTTTTTCAGAAGTTTTTAATTTATGGTGTTTTCAATATTTGACTACTCCTTATGTTTACAGTTAGCAGAGATGGTCAATCTCCATTTCTTGAGTTTGATGGAGGCCCTAAGGGAGTGTAATTCTTCTGTTCTGGCCAAACTTTACCCCATGTGGACCTCAATTCTCTTTACCTACCATTCACAGGTAAATTGAAAAGTCTTTCACACCTACAAGCTCCTTTATGGTTTCTTGATACATGTATTATATTTCTTATACAGCTTATCTGTAATTTCAGCCTTACAACTGAAAATATCTGCAAGTAAATACCGTAGTTGCAATATATTGTACTTATAAATACATGTAGTTTTCAAGTGTAGTTTAGTCAGACGAAATATGAGGATGGAACAAGGCAGTGTTAATCATTACACATAATTATTTGAAATCAAGGAACTGTATTCATTTATTGTCATTGATGTTCTATCTTTAACTGACTTTCACTACATTTTATTACCCTTCTACAGCTGCCCGGCCACCTACAAGTCAGGCTTCAGACGGTTGAGAATTGGAAACCCCCCAGCACCTCTAAGGACCAGGCCTCCTTCAGCATCCTGCTGACCTGGTTAAAGCGGATACAGTTCAAACTGGGTCAGGTTGAGGTCCAATCATCGGCTGCCACTCAGTTCTACTCGGTGTAAAAATAACATCTAAATGGGGAATTTAGGCTAGGTTTTAGAACTTTTTAGCTCACCTGAGCCGAAGGCACAAGTGAGCTTTTCTGATCAGAATTTGTCCGATGTCTGTTGTCATCATAAACTTTTCACATTTTCATCTTCATCAACAGAACCATTGGGTTAATTTCAATTAAACTTAAACAAAGCATTATTGGGTGAAAGGGATTCAAGTTTGTTCAATAAAGGACCTCGCCTTCTTTAAAGGGGAGATAATTAGGAATTTTTGAAAATTTGTTGGTATTTTCAAAAAATTTCTCAAAAACCATTAAGCCAGAAATGCTGAAACTTGTGTGGAAGCATTTTCAGCTAGTGTAGATTCAAATTTTTTAAATCGTGATCCAAAGGGGAAGGTTGGGGCCCATTTTGGGGGTTAATTTTTAAATAGAAATATATAGAAAAAACTTTAAAAATATTCTTTTCAAAACTTATTTTGCAAGAAAAGCTGTAACTTGTGTGGAAGCATCTTCAGGTAGTGTAGATTCAAATTTTGTTCAAATCATGATCCCCGGGGGTAGGGTAAGGCTACAATGTAGAATCAAATTTTTACATAGGAATATATAAAGAAAAATCTTTAAAATATGCTTCTCAAAAATCCAACTGGCCAGAAAAGATGTTACCTGTGTGGAAGCATCCTCAGGTACTTAGATTTAGGTTTGTACAAATTATTATCTTCGACAGATAGGGTCGAGCCCCTATGCGGTGTGTTGGGGGGGGGGGGGGGGGGGTTCAAATTTTTACATAGTAATATATAGAGAAAATCCTTAAAATTCTTCTTCTTAAAAACAGTTCTGCCAAAATACTGAAACCAGTGTTTAAGCACATTTTGTACAGTTTAAATTTTGTTCAAATCATCATTCCCTGGAGAAATGTGGGGCAGCGTAGGAGGGGTTTAAATTGGATTAGAGAAAAATCTTCTCAAAAATACTGAACCGACAAAAGTGTCTTGATACCTAACATAAAAATATGTAAATAAAAGTCGGATTTTTTTTTTACCTTTAGAGCAAGATCTACTGTACTAAATTGCCAAGATATTTTGAATTTGATACTGTAATGTTGATTTAATCAGAGTTAAGACTGTTGTTGCTCAGGTGAGCGATGTGGCCCCTGGGTCGCTTGTTTATATTTGGGTCTGTAACTTAGAGAACGTGTAACAATTATTCAGAGATGATAAATTGTTTGGATGAGACATGTAGATAGTTGATGTTAAAGACTGTCAAATAGGGATGTTCAAATACAAATTTGACGCTTTTTCCTTGAAAAGAAAATGTTTTCTTGTTCATATAGATAAATATATATACATGAACATTGCATCATGAAATATGTCTTGTCAAAATTGTTTTTTTGTTTGATTAAGTGAATAATATTTTAAAACATGCCAAATACAGTAGGATGTTGTGCAATTTTTTTTTGTAACATTGTAATATTGCGGTTTTGTATATTTAAATGCGATTTTTTTCATTTTGGAATGTTTTACTTAATGTTCCAAGAAGATAACTTGTCGGGATGAAACATAAAAATATTTTGATAATGTTCATTTAACTATTGTTTGTTAGATACATGTATAAATTAACACATATTTTTCGAAAATAAGGTGTTTTATGAATTCTATGGATGAATTTATGCATTTCATTAGCATATGGAATATAAAACATTTTTATGTCATAAAATAAGCATTTCCAAACGTGTTGAAAGTGTTGAAAATTTATTTTGAATTGATCAAGTACAATAATAATTTTTTTTTCAATCAAAGACAATACTTGGTTGTGCAATATACTTTTAAATATGAATTGTATTCTTTTTATTCAGTTGTTGTTTTATTGCATCTTTAATAGAATAAAAAGTAAGTTAGTTTTATTTGATCAGTGCTCTTAAAATCTTTTTCAGACCCTTCACTCTTTGAAGTAGTCACGTCTTTGTGATGATCCACTCAAAAACATGCCATAAAACAATCTGAGCCTGAATGATCTAATTTTAATCAGATTGGGGTTTTTGAACGTAATTTTTAAATTATCTTAATCTATTTGGAGATTAAGGTTCCCTGATTACCTGTCATCTACTCTTAGTTGTAGCTTTTTACAATTTTTGACTTTTCAACATACAATATTATAGATTCTCATTTGTCATATCATACCATAGCTACCATAGCATAGCATACAACATGATTCTAACTCGGTTTTAAATGCTTTTATTTTAAAGAATGAATGTTCAAATTGCAGATTACTTGTATACTTTGACTTCTTATCATTTTTAATACTTCGAAATATTTGGAACTCTTGTGTATACGCATACGTTTTTGTTCAAATCTCATAGCATACCATAGCATAGCATAACATACCATATCATTAAGCCCTTCATTTCAATTTCTCATAGCATAGCATACAAATCTCATAGCATTGCATTAAAATCTCATAGCATATCATTGAAATCGCATACCATAGCATAGCATAAAATTGTAAAAGATATGCATGAAATGACTGTATGAGGACACAGGGGTCACATAGATTGACCCCACATCGTCTACAGAAAAATGAGACTGGTTGCTGACAGATGAAATGCTGGGCTTTATCTTTTGATGCCATAATAAGATACTTTGCAAAACATGTGAAAATTCATATTTTCAGAAATATTTTACGGTATTTGCCAAACATTGTATCATTAATCTATATACGAGTTATTTCATTTTATCGTTTTCAAGATCATGCATGACAAGATCGAAGAAAGATAAAAAGTGAAATACCAATTTATTGCTTGTATCGATTAAAATTTTCAAAGACAGCTACATATATGTTCATATTAAAAATATTACTCGTACAATTACCTACTTTTATTTACAGACCATTACCTGTTAAGTTTTGTATGATCCGTTCATCAACAACATATTTAAACAATAAAATAATTTCTTTGATGATTTATGCGGGATATGAAGGTGGCGACATTGCAGAAAAATACACAACCCGCGTTAGTGGTTTATGTAAAATTTTTCTACAATGATCGATTTATTGTTTATATTTACTTCTTTTTTAAATAAATTAATACATTGATTGTTAAAAGTAAGTTAAACTAAATTACTGTTTATGTACATCAGTACGTTAGCTAAAAGAAACAGCCAAATCGTCTCCTATGGGAATTTGAATCTGACATCACCATGATTATTTCGTGCAGTCTGTGATTTTTCTGGTCGCTGTAGGTTCGACCAGTCCTGCAGGTTCTATAGAGCTATGATTTAACAATAATTTTTCATGAGAAATGGAGAGAATCATAATTGGTAGATGTAAATATAACAAGATAACTTCTAGAGATCATTTGAGAATGATACCCTACATTGCACTCCTTAACAAGATAGTACTAGTACAGCGTCAGTGGGACAAAGGTTATAGAAACAATCAAAATACGGGGTGCATGCATGTCATTTCATATTTGATTACTTCCGAAATGAAAATCTGGATGTCATATTTGATTAAAGCATCATTGACAATTATTTTTAAGAATTACGAGGAACTGAATTTAAACTCTTTGGGTACATATTAGTCTTGGCATAACCCCAAACCACCCCCCTTTTTAAGAACACATACATTGTTTAAATGTACTGAAGAAGAATATTCAAATTAATTTTGAATTGTGATGTTTGCTACAGTGTAACATTGATTTTTACATCTCATAAAATATTTTATGTCATTTTTAGGTCGTCTGAAGTAAATTTTATGCTTAGGGTTACTTTCAAAATACCAAACCTTCTTAGGCTATGAAATTCAAGCAACATTTTTTTTTCAATTTAATGAGTTTTTTAAAATTCAATTACTTAAATACAAATACTGTATGTATTCAAGTTCCGTGTAAACTAGCTGATAGTGATAAGTCCTGTCAGTCATAAAAATAATCCCAGTGAGTGTCTAATATATATTTCATAATGTGACCTAAATAAAACAATTCTGAAATAATTTCGAATCATTTTACAAGAATTATATTTATGAATAATATCAGTGTTTTATATAAACATCAAATGGGACAGTCTTTACGCTTCTGCAATAATCAGCAATTTCATTTTTCCTTGATCACTTGCTACCCTGCAAGGCCGATGGTGAAAACGAACTTGATATTTTCAAAAAAGCATTCTTTTGCAATAATGTCATCAAGCCGAAGTTTCAATCAAAGGCATGTACATTATTATAAAATTTAAAAATGTATTTCCACCCCTCTTGACCCAGGGGATCAATGTCTTGAAAACGTCTTCTGCCATAAATAACGAAGCTTATGCCAAAGATCTGGTATTGCTTGCTGTTGGTTGATGAGGGAAATATTATAAACAACAAACCTTATTTTTGTGTTATTTTCTATTAATCTCAATTTTCAATGGTGGTCTCATCTAAAAAACTTGTACCGTTCACCCTTCACTCAAGAATTTTTAAGTAAAGTTTTGTTAAAATTTGTATATTACACCAGCAAGGAGTCTGGACGATGACGACACATGTCTATGCGATGCCCACCTTCAAACGATTGCTCCGCATACTGCAAAACATGTGATATTCCAATATTCATTCTTTGTGTATCTATCAAACACAAATTGCAAGAAATATCCGAGCTGTCCGATAAAATTGAAGAACTTTTAAAAGTAATCGCGAAGGAAAATGATCGGCTTTAGTCACCCAAACATGAATTAGAACTAATTCTGGAACATACGACAAATCTATTGTCCTCAATATCCTCTATTTACCAATTGAGGAAAGATGAAGAACACGAGGCTGCACTAAAGAAACAGAAGAAAGAGTTTGAAGAAATTATTTGAAAAGTGAATGAAATGAACGATAAAATATAACTACAGAAATCAACGAACGTCACAGAAATGCAGACTTTTGTACCAGTGATTTTTAACAGGAGAGTATGAGTTAGGTATCGCAGTATTCGTTTCCGAAATGATATCAATGCAAAATGGAGGAACACTTGGAAAATAAATCGGGTAGAAGAACATCAGATGTACCAACAGTTACTTCTGTTATAGACACTGGATTTCCTGCTGATCAAGAGAATGCAAATCGTCTGTGTGTCATGGCCGTTACCGAAAATAAAGTGTGGATGGGAGGACATAGCAGAGTACTGAAGTTGTTTAATCCTCAGGGACACCTCCACCACACCGTCAGCATTATTACCCAAGGCGGGTTCTTATGTATGTACAACAAACAACTGGTGTACACTGATGAAATTGACAAGCCGTGAAAATGATATCTGATGCCGACACTATGGTGACAATGTTCACTACCCGGGATTGGGAGCCATACGGCATCACAAGCGCCGCGTCCGGTGATCTACTGGTCTATCTCTATATAAAGACGAAAGTCATCCGATTCAGCAGTACCGGTACCGTGCTCCAGCAAATCCAATACAATTCGCAGTATCAATCTCTATTAACATCACTGAGAATGCCAACGAAGACATCATTTGTAACTGACTGGGTGAATGAAGCAGTCATTGCTGTCGATAGATCAGGCGTATTCCGATATTCGTGCTCGGGGGGAGGACATTGATTTTGAGGTTTCATCAGTAACCACTGATTCAGTCGGTCAAGTCATTGTTACAGATTTTAGGAGTTAAAAGATCCACATGCTGGACAGAGACGGGCGATTTCTGAGGTACATCACTCCTGAAGGAGGAATAAATAGACCATGCGGTGTGTGTATCGTTGGTCACGGTGAGATGATGGTCGGATTATGTGTTACCGAAATCGCCAAAAGAATCAAATACACAGAAGAATGAGGATATATCAGTTTATTTATCAGTTTGTAATAATAGTAAAGGTTATCGGTCATTGATGAAGAAATATAGAGACAAATTCATATGTGTAGTGAAACAAAATACAATGAAATAAACTGCGATTATGTGACCGAAAGATTAATGTGTAATCTGGAACACGAAATTCATCCGGTTTAATCTGACGACAAAGAAACTAGGTGATTGGACGCTTTACCACTAATCTATACCAATTCTTGAGTTACCACTAATCTATACCAATTCTATATATGCAATATGCAATATTGAAGATTTTGTCATCATCATTATGAAAAGGAATTGCTAAATCTGCACAGCTATGTGAAACATTGTACATTGTTGATTGGGTTAACACAGGTACTGGTAGAAGTACCGAGTATTTAGATAAGGACTGGGAGCATTCAGATATTTGACTGGAGTATTCCAACTTTGTTTTTTTACCTGGGTTCTACTGGCTGATAAAAATGACACCAAGTTATTACTGTCTTGAATTTGTTATAACTTAATTCATATGTTGGATGTAGTACCGGTTTCTATACGATGCAGACTTTGTATTTGAACGACATCTGTGTTCGATATGCACGTAAAGTAAGGCAGCGCTATCGGTGCAAGGCAATTCTTTCAAAATATCGTCGGTTTTGCATTGATTGTTGTTTCTTATATTTTTATTTTCTGAAACATGCTTAGTACTATTAAGCAAGGTTCATACATTTATAAAGAGAAGTCTGTCCAACCTGAATGCCTCGATCAAAAAGCAACTGGCCGGTATATATATACCCTATAGTTAATAGCAGTTATGGGGCGATCCAAAATAATATAACGACCAAATACTTTTGTGAACTTATGTCATTTTTAACACCGAATAAACTACAAGGTTAGTTACAAGATTCTAAGCTAAACCACCAAAACTCCAAAAGGACAACATATGGGGCAGGGTTTAAGGCTTTGTATTTGGGGGGGGGGGGGGGTTTACAAATATGGGCATATATACTGAACCTGTATTTTTTATGTCACTTGAGTCACTCTGGTAACTTATTGCAGTTGGACGTGCGTCGTCTATTAACAGTTTTACATTAAATTTTTAACTTTATCTTGAAAACTCATCTTGAAAACTACAAGGTTAATAATCACTTGGTCCTATAATATTAAATATGTGTTGTATGCTTTTAGCAATAAGCTGCATGCATGTTGTTTGAATTTTAAATGAAACTGAATTTTATATGATTGGCCATAAAAGGCCTCCATGTCTCTTTTTACCGAAAGTATATAAATTGTGGCTCTTGGAGCTAGGGTATAGATAATCTGCGATTCCTTCGACTATTAAATTTTGAAGGTAACCTTACACATAGAAATGACTTTAGACAGCCTAAAATATGAAAATAATATTAGCAACGATCACATTTAAAAAGTATTTTTGTGACATTAAGCGCACATTTAGAGCATGCGTGTATGTGTTTTCGATATAAAGAATTGCTTATTACACTTTAAGCAATCATGAAAGACTTCACATATTTTGACATGCATGCACCCCGTGTTCTGGTTTGTATCTGTAACCTTTGTCCTATCGATACTATCTAGATAAAGGAGTGCAATGTTCGAAATAGACTTTAGAAATTATCTTTTTATATGTGGTCGCTGAACAGATCATACAAAACTATATATGCTATGGCTAGTGAATTTCCCTGTGCTTTATGTATATCTATATCATTCACTATGAACAGGTATATGTCACTTTGAGAGTTATTGCAATGTTTGTGCTTAATATATATATATATATATATATATATATATATATATATATATATATATATATATATATATAAAAGCACAGAACAAAATCAACAACACTAGGCATCTTTAAAGTGTCGGATCTAATATATAGATACTAAGCCAGTAAACTGAATATATAAAGCACTGGAAATGGCTAACGACACGAACAATTGGTATTGTCAAATTTTCGGGACAACCAGTCCCTTCTTCAGGACAAAAGAAATAGATTACATGGGTAAAAACAAAGAAAATAAAATCTAGCACTACAACCAACACTACTAAAGAAACTATATACAGAACAATAACTACATTTTAAACATTTTTGAATCACAATCTTAGAACAGGTGTTGGCAATACGACCGATCGCTATAAAGTAATCAATCGACAGCCAACTTCACGCCTGATTGAGTTAATTAGCTAATTAATTTGAC